>JANAVB010001599.1:2536939-3243744 GCA_029216955.1 Iris pallida | reverse complement strand
TATTTTAGCCCCAAACCCTAACCTAACTTAAGTTGAACCTAATGGAACAAGAGGGGCATTTTGGACTTTGCCAAAATGGGAGAAATAGCCAATATGGCCAGCCACCAAAGGAGGGGAATGAGTCATCATTCATTTTGTTCTTAGCCTCTTTTTTCATCTCCTTGAGTTCTTCCCCAAATTTGAGAAGAACCTCCATTGATTTCATCTCCAAATCAACCCATTCCTCCATCCAATCTTCTCCATTTCTTCTCTACTCAAGCAAGAGGAGGTGCTAGCCAAGTTTGGGAGAAGTTTGCATTGTTTTGTATCTATTTGGAGATCCCTTCGTGTCGGTGCCGTATCGGAAGGAGTTCTTGAGATTTCACCTCCCGGAAGGTAAAATCTACCCTCTAATCCAAACCCTCATGCATTTAGGAATATTTTGAACCCATAGGAATTTCCTCCATGGTTGTGTCTCTATTTGTGTCCATTTTGGTTCCATTTGGAGACATTTAGGAGTGTCCTTGATGTGTTGTTGTGTCCATGTGGGAAACCCCCAAATTTGGACACACTATGTGTTGTTGTTATGTGTGAATGAATTATTACATGTTTAATCTCATATTTTTGTATTGGAGATGTGTTCTTTAGTGTCTCATATATATATTAGTGTAGAGAGTGAGTTCTTGATATATTATGTTATATACTTGTGCATTCTTTTGGCTCAAACTATCTAAATCCGTCATGATTTTTGTCCACGTTTTTAATTTCAGCCCTAACTTAGAAATGTCATAACTTCTAGCTCAAAGCTCGGTTTAATCTCCCGTTTTTTTTAAAAGAAGCGTATTGAAGTTAGCTTTCCAAAAACATGTATTAATAGGTCTAATTCATTCTGTAACTTTCTGGAGAATTATTTGAGTGTCAGCTGTACGAAAGACAAACGCGTTCTCGGTGTTTTCGCGATTTCGGAAGTTTCCGGAAACGAAAACAGCGATCCGTTTGAAGTTTCGGAAAGCTAACACATAGATCTATAACATACTTTAATCCTAGAATTTAATTCATGCTGAGTTGGTACAGTATTGATCATTAGTAGGAGTTACTATTCGGCATATGCATTTTGTGCACCCTTGTGTGTAATATAATGTTCTATTTGATTTTAACCCATGTTAATGTATATACATTATGTAACTAAATAGAGAATGCAAGCATGAGTAAATGGTTAAATAAATGATGTATGAGGTGTAAGTATCCTATCTAATGTAAGCATGTATAAGTATGGCTTGTAATGAATATGTAGGTTCCATAGTATGTAATGTATGGTGCATATAGTAGTGACAAGATAATAAATGAATGATGAATGAATGCAAGCATGAATATAATGTAATAATAGATGGAATGTATGCAATACACAAGTTAATGATATGCAATGTTCTATGTTAACACAAATCCTATATTACCTCATGTACCCCCTTACACTATGTTGACACTATCACTATGACACAAGTTCACGTTGATGCATGTTGCACTTGGCACTTTACTTACATGCACACTCACCCCTTTACACTTGCTAACACACACTAACACTCACATCACTCACCCTATATACATGTTCCTCCAATCCCAAATGCATGTTTGACACACACTTATCTATGTACACTAACTCTATGATAACTAAACCTATATGCATGTTCTTCCCTTTATTCCCTCTAACTCTCTCTATATATATGCAATATATTGTATGTTAATAAGGAATGACATGAATGAATACCTTGAGTTAGAGGCAAGAAGTAGAAATGATATGTAATGCATGTATATAGTTAACTAGCCTAGATATATAATATATGCGTATGTTAGCTTTTTGCCTTGTAATATATAAGCCAATATAGTCATTGAATGCCATGTTATATAAGCTAATGTACAATGAATGCATGTATATATATGTATATAAGCTAATGTAAATGCATGCCTATAGTATGTAACTTGTGTTTTGATTTGTTTGACCTTGAGATGATGTGTGCTTGCTAGGATAGTCTTGGTTAGGCCTAGTAAGACTTGCTGGGTTAGGACTTGACCTAGTTTGACTAGTGTGGTTGACTAGAGTTGACCAAGAGTTGACTTTGGCCTAGATTGACCTAGAATCATGTAGAATGCATCGTAATGTTCAATTACTTCATTTTAGACATGTTGTAACTAGTGCTGTTCTGATTAGGAGCCAGACACCTCTCCTCGGACAGTATCTTTACTTTGGACATTCAGATATCAGGCGAGTACATTCTCTGATCATTTCATATCCTGTTAGAATTTATATTTCCTGCTTTAGATTACTTTACTTGATGCTGACACGCATTTTCACGGATTAGTACTATATGGATCTTTTCCAGAGATGTTATCCCTCAGTGGGTGCATCGGGTATTATATGTTCATGTACTTTATCATGTACATCTCGTACTCCTTGTACTCATACTAGTCCATGTACTCACATTACAGCATGTGTTTCCATGTACTATCATCGTACTATCATTGTGCTATCACGTACACTCATTACAGCATGAGTTCCTCGTACTAATAGTGTAATCATGTACAATAACATAACTTGATTAGATCTTTGTGTATTGATTGGGGATGGGAGAGTAAAAGTGGGCATGTGAATAATAACCCCCGTAGTGTAATTATTGTACAACTCCGTAGTGTAATCATTGTACTTACCTATGCCATTTACATGTCCACATTGTACTCTGATCCACTTAGACACTGCTAGTTCCCTATCTATAGTAGATATTTCCACTACAGTTATTTCCTTTACTTCTTGTACGTACCTTCTTTCAGTTTCCTGTATCTTACTCTACTGCATGTTTATATTTTCTAACCTGCTATGAACTGTTGAGATGTAAATGTGCTCGCTCAGTCCTGATGGGGCATCGTTGACTGTTTACAGAGGACGAGGATGAGGTCCGTTTTGTCACTTGCTATGGGACAGCTGTCGAGGATAGCTGTGACCCGGACCTAGACCAGGATCCACTAGCAGTAGATATTTCTCATTTGGTTTAGTTAGTTTACATTTGTTGGATAACTGTACTGTATTTAAGTTGGATCATACCTTCTGAATGTTGTTGAGTTTATCTTAGACACTTAGCATTCTACCTCTATTTGTATGTTGTGGGTTTGGTTCTCCTTTCTATCTTTATATCATTATCGTGTTTCATCTTCCTTAGTTGTGATTGAGATATAAACTGCTATGACACTCCCGTTCGGGAAGTATAAACTGTTATTATTATACTGTTAGACCTAGGACAGCGTTCTACCGCCGACACTGCGGCGTAGGCTGGGCGTATTCACGTCTCGTGCCCTTACTCTAGGGTGCGGGTCGTGACACGTTTTTAGTGGTGGCCCATGCAGGTCGAGTTTATGTAGTGGTATTCGAACTAGAGTATCACTACAGCCTGCAGTAGGATATAGGATATAAGTTTTAAGGTACTCAATCACAATTAGAATTTCTTGAGAGATTCCTGGGATTACCTTTGAGAATCTCAATTTCAAACTCCGATTTGAAGTCCCTTCTCTTATTTTGATTCACCCTTACTCCTTGTTATTTGAATTCGGTTTTGATGGATCGTTGTTGATTTTGATTTTTCTATCGAGATGAATTTTATGACCTGAGTTACGGTATCTTCTGATAACATATGAATGACGGAATGACAGGGATGGTAAAACGTCTACTTGGTTATGGAACTTGGAGTTTATCGCAGCTATATTAGCCGGCGTGGCGAGAACATAGAGACCTGGCTTCGGATGCATATATTCTGGTTATGAGATTTGAGATTCCTCGCAGCTATACTAGTCGGCATAGCGAGGGTTTCAGACGACATGATCATAGAGATGCATACCCCAGTTATGGAATCTACCGTTTATCGCAGCCTCGCTTACTAGCGTGGCGAGGATTCTGAGTATCATAATTTTGGACGGACGCATATGATTATCAGATTGTATCTTGGGAAGGTTCTTAAACATATCGTCTCTATCTTTCATTCCAGTTATCATAAATTGTTTTTCATCATCATTTAACTTAGGAGTAAAGATAATTTCAGTTATTTAGTCTAATTATTTGAAGGACTTCATTTAGTTATAATTATTGCATAGTATAATGGTTTGATAGCTTGTATTAAGACCTATTCTTAGTAATAGTTTGATATTCTTAGTAATGATTAACGTTATCATATTTGGTTTAGGGTTTCCATCTTCTTAACTGAATGAACCTATAACCTGAGACTTTTGAACTGAAATGTAGGCCTTGTTACCAAGCATTAGAAACCTTCATGATACTTGAGTTCTTCTTCTTTATAACTGAAATTGATGTTTAAAAACTAAGTTTGTTTATACTGAAAACTGATGAACCTTCTTCCCTTCTTAAACTGAGTTTTGTTATATGTTGCCTGAAAATGATTTTTGATATGAATACTGAGTTCGTTTAGCCTGAGATCATATAAACTGAATGTTGTTTCCAAATTCCTAATTTCCTCCCTGTTAACTGAGAATATGCATGATTAAAACTTGATTTTCTTTCTTCTAAAAACTAAATTTCCCTTCCCTTGCAACCTGAGTTCAATGTTAATAACTGGGAACCCTTGATGTTAACTAAAACTTGAGTTTTTTTTTTCTGAGTTTAAAATTTATTTGGTTCCTATATGTTGCAACTGAGTAATTGTTCTTATGCTTGATAGTAACCTGAGAATATATATGAACTGATTTCCTTAGAATGATTGCACACACATTGCCTATTCAATGCCTATGTAAACTGAATATATATGTTGATGACTGAGTTAAAGTTAACTTAGGATTTTGAACCTTCATAACTGATTACCTTCCCTTTATGTAAACCTGAGATTCCTTATTGTTGAGTTCATGTATATGTTAAACTGTTTTCACTTTCCTTTAAAACTGTATGCATGTTATAGCTAGGCTGAGTTTTGTTTTGTCAAAAGCTGATATGATGTCGAACTGAACCCCTTATTTGATAACTCTGTTAACCTCACATTGCAATGAACTATGTAACCCCTTTATAATCTTTGTTAGGTATGTTTACCAATTTTAAGTTATTTACTCTGATTATTTGTAGAGCTTCCTAAGTTAAGAATTTCTCCTTGGTACAATGATTTGAAGGCTTTTATTAGATCCTTATCTTAGAGGTGATAAATTAGCTTGGCATTGAAATAGTAACCCATTGTAGTTAACTTTTAGTTGTTTATAATACCTACCAGTTTTCATATAGGATGTTAGACTGCTTTACAGCCTTGACGAATTGATACACCCTTGTCTGTATGTTTGATATCTTGTGATTGCCTAGTACTGTAATATGGTTAGTAAAACTAGATGAGACCCCAGACTGACATTACTTGCCATGACCTCGTAGGTTACCTATTCAAATTGTATGATTTAGATCAGTTTTTTTGAGACCATGATTGATGGGGACGTGACCTTAAGAGGAGTACGACCACCTTAAATTTCGAGGACGAAATTTTTCTAAGGAGGGTAGACTTGTAACACCCACTTTTCTAAATGAGGGTAATTTTGAACTTTTATAGATTTGATTATTTAATAATAGGATTTAAGTCATGTTATGATTTTTTGGTAATTTTTAATTAATTTAAAAACTATTTAAATTGGTAATTTATGATTTTTGTATTTTACTAGTGTAACCTTAGAGATTACTTGATCTAGAGACTAACCCTGACCATGGAGAGCTAACCATCTGATTAGATAAGCTAATTGCCACTTTTTAGGCTAAGGGTATTTTGGTCATTTTGTGACTTTTGAATTAATTAGGATTTTAATTAATTGATCAATTTTAGATCGTTTAATAATATTTAAATTAATGTATTATGATTTTGGTCATTTTTTATTTTTTTAATATTTTAAGAATTTTTATATTTTTATATTGATTTTACGGGATTTGTTTAATCGGGTTCGATTTCCATCTCGTTCCTGCTTGTGTTAGTGACCCGGGTAGCTTAGACTCTAGTGTGGACCCACTCATTAGTTAGACATGGCCCACATTTGACAATATTTAAGTTAGTATGGTTGGGCTAATTATTCATGACTAGGTTGGGTTATTTTGAGACTCAAACTAGTCTATTTTAGCCCCAAACCCTAACCTAACTTAAGTTGAACCTAATGGAACAAGAGGGGCATTTTGGACTTTGCCAAAATGGGAGAAATAGCCAATATGGCCAGCCACCAAAGGAGGGGAATGAGTCATCATTCATTTTGTTCTTAGCCTCTTTTTTCATCTCCTTGAGTTCTTCCCCAAATTTGAGAAGAACCTCCATTGATTTCATCTCCAAATCAACCCATTCCTCCATCCAATCTTCTCCATTTCTTCTCTACTCAAGCAAGAGGAGGTGCTAGCCAAGTTTGGGAGAAGTTTGCATTGTTTTGTATCTATTTGGAGATCCCTTCGTGTCGGTGCCGTATCGGAAGGAGTTCTTGAGATTTCACCTCCCGGAAGGTAAAATCTACCCTCTAATCCAAACCCTCATGCATTTAGGAATATTTTGAACCCATAGGAATTTCCTCCATGGTTGTGTCTCTATTTGTGTCCATTTTGGTTCCATTTGGAGACATTTAGGAGTGTCCTTGATGTGTTGTTGTGTCCATGTGGGAAACCCCCAAATTTGGACACACTATGTGTTGTTGTTATGTGTGAATGAATTATTACATGTTTAATCTCATATTTTTGTATTGGAGATGTGTTCTTTAGTGTCTCATATATATATTAGTGTAGAGAGTGAGTTCTTGATATATTATGTTATATACTTGTGCATTCTTTTGGCTCAAACTATCTAAATCCGTCATGATTTTTGTCCACGTTTTTAATTTCAGCCCTAACTTAGAAATGTCATAACTTCTAGCTCAAAGCTCGGTTTAATCTCCCGTTTTTTTTAAAAGAAGCGTATTGAAGTTAGCTTTCCAAAAACATGTATTAATAGGTCTAATTCATTCTGTAACTTTCTGGAGAATTATTTGAGTGTCAGCTGTACGAAAGACAAACGCGTTCTCGGTGTTTTCGCGATTTCGGAAGTTTCCGGAAACGAAAACACGATCCGTTTGAAGTTTCGGAAAGCTAACACATAGATCTATAACATACTTTAATCCTAGAATTTAATTCATGCTGAGTTGGTACAGTATTGATCATTAGTAGGAGTTACTATTCGGCATATGCATTTTGTGCACCCTTGTGTGTAATATAATGTTCTATTTGATTTTAACCCATGTTAATGTATATACATTATGTAACTAAATAGAGAATGCAAGCATGAGTAAATGGTTAAATAAATGATGTATGAGGTGTAAGTATCCTATCTAATGTAAGCATGTATAAGTATGGCTTGTAATGAATATGTAGGTTCCATAGTATGTAATGTATGGTGCATATAGTAGTACAAGATAATAAATGAATGATGAATGAATGCAAGCATGAATATAATGTAATAATAGATGGAATGTATGCAATACACAAGTTAATGATATGCAATATTCTATGTTAACACAAATCCTATATTACCTCATGTACCCCCTTACACTATGTTGACACTATCACTATGACACAAGTTCACGTTGATGCATGTTGCACTTGGCACTTTACTTACATGCACACTCACCCCTTTACACTTGCTAACACACACTAACACTCACATCACTCACCCTATATACATGTTCCTCCAATCCCAAATGCATGTTTGACACACACTTATCTATGTACACTAACTCTATGATAACTAAACCTATATGCATGTTCTTCCCTTTATTCCCTCTAACTCTCTCTATATATATGCAATATATTGTATGTTAATAAGGAATGACATGAATGAATACCTTGAGTTAGAGGCAAGAAGTAGAAATGATATGAATGCATGTATATAGTTAACTAGCCTAGATATATAATATATGCGTATGTTAGCTTTTTGCCTTGTAATATATAAGCCAATATAGTCATTGAATGCCATGTTATATAAGCTAATGTACAATGAATGCATGTATATATATGTATATAAGCTAATGTAAATGCATGCCTATAGTATGTAACTTGTGTTTTGATTTGTTTGACCTTGAGATGATGTGTGCTTGCTAGGATAGTCTTGGTTAGGCCTAGTAAGACTTGCTGGGTTAGGACTTGACCTAGTTTGACTAGTGTGGTTGACTAGAGTTGACCAAGAGTTGACTTTGGCCTAGATTGACCTAGAATCATGTAGAATGCATCGTAATGTTCAATTACTTCATTTTAGACATGTTGTAACTAGTGCTGTTCTGATTAGGAGCCAGACACCTCTCCTCGGACAGTATCTTTACTTTGGACATTCAGATATCAGGCGAGTACATTCTCTGATCATTTCATATCCTGTTAGAATTTATATTTCCTGCTTTAGATTACTTTACTTGATGCTGACACGCATTTTCACGGATTAGTACTATATGGATCTTTTCCAGAGATGTTATCCCTCAGTGGGTGCATCGGGTATTATATGTTCATGTACTTTATCATGTACATCTCGTACTCCTTGTACTCATACTAGTCCATGTACTCACATTACAGCATGTGTTTCCATGTACTATCATCGTACTATCATTGTGCTATCACGTACACTCATTACAGCATGAGTTCCTCGTACTAATAGTGTAATCATGTACAATAACATAACTTGATTAGATCTTTGTGTATTGATTGGGGATGGGAGAGTAGAAGTGGGCATGTGAATAATAACCCCCGTAGTGTAATCATTGTACAACTCCGTAGTGTAATCATTGTACTTACCTATGCCATTTACATGTCCATATTATACTCTGATCCACTTAGACACTGCTAGTTCCCTATCTATAGTAGATATTTCCACTACAGTTATTTCCTTTACTTCTTGTACGTACCTTCTTTCAGTTTCCTGTATCTTACTCTACTGCATGTTTATATTTTCTAACCTGCTATGAACTGTTGAGATGTAAATGTGCTCGCTCAGTCCTGATGGGGCATCGTTGACTGTTTACATAGGACGAGGATGAGGTCCGTTTTGTCACTTGCTATGGGACAGCTGTCGAGGATAGCTGTGACCCGGACCTAGACCAGGATCCACTAGCAGTAGATATTTCTCATTTGGTTTAGTTAGTTTACATTTGTTGGATAACTGTACTGTATTTAAGTTGGATCATACCTTCTGAATGTTGTTGAGTTTATCATAGACACTTAGCATTCTACCTCTATTTGTATGTTGTGGGTTTGGTTCTCCTTTCTATCTTTATATCATTATCGTGTTTCATCTTCCTTAGTTGTGATTGAGATATAAACTGCTATGACACTCCCGTTCGGGAAGTATAAACTGTTATTATTATACTGTTAGACCTAGGACAGCGTTCTACCGCCGACACTGCGGCGTAGGCTGGGCGTATTCACGTCTCGTGCCCTTACTCTAGGGTGCGGGTCGTGACAGCAGGCGAGTACATTCTCTGATCATTTCATATCTTGTTAGAATTATATTCCTGCTTTAGTTTACTTTACTTGATACTGTCACGTTGGTAACACGGATTAGTACTATATGGATCCCTCCTTGAGATGTTATCCCTATCGGGAGCATCGGATACTACATGTTCTGTGCGTTTCACTTACATTGGTATCACCATGCTTCCATTGTTCTTTGATTACTTGTGACATATACTCTTATGCTCACAGAGTCTTCCTGGAATCTTCCACAGTTGGGTAGCTCCCAGACTCACCCATCTATGGGCTTTACATGTATCACCTTTTGCGGGCCCTTGCATGTATCATAACATAACCTGGCTGGATCCTTGTGTATTGATTGGGGGTACGGGAGAGTAGAAGTGGACATGTGAACAATATCCCCAGTAGATTATGCATGTGTACCTGTAGTTTATCCATGTACAACCTAAGCCGTTCACATATCTACCTTGTACTCTACATCACTTAGTCACTGCTAGTTCTCTATTTATAGTAGATATTTCTATTACAATTCTCTCCTTATATTTTTGTACATTCTTTCAGTTTCCTGTATCTTACTCTACTGCATGTTTATATTTTCTAACCTGCTATGAACTGTTGATATGTAAATGTGCTCGCTCAGTCCTGATGGGGCATCGTTGACTGTTTACAGAGGTTGAGGATGAGGCAGGTGTAGATACTTATTACGGGACAACAGTAGATGACCTTGGAGACCAGGACTGCCAGCCTGATCCTTTGGCTTTAGAGACTGTTACACCTTAGCTAGTTTAGTTATTTCCTGCATTGTCTGAGGACTTGATTGTATATTCTTTCATATTTTGTAGCTGGGATTTCTGTATTATTTCTGGATGTTGTTGAGATGTTATCTTAGACACTTAAGACTTATCTCCTGTATTTCATTTGAGTTCTATATCATATCGTGCCTTCATCTTCCTTAGTTGTGATTGAGATATAAACTGCTATGTCACCCCCATTCGGGGAGTATAAACTGTTATCATTATACTGTTAGATGTTGAGACCTAGGACATCGTTCTACCGCCGACACTGCGGCGTAGGCTGGGCGTATTCACGTCTCGTGCCCTTACTCTAGGGTGCGGGTCGTGACACCCGAGACAACAGTCTACCAGTTGTCCCTACTGCAAGAAGCCGGGGCATGGATGGGATGAGTGCAGGAAGAGGCTGGGTAGGTGCCTACTATGTGGAGCAGCGGACCACCAGCTGAGGGAGTGTTCCCAGTACATAGGTAGAGTAGCACATGGAGCAGCACCAGGAGTAGGAGCCAAGGCTCCGGTAGGTCAGCAGAGGTTGCAGACACAACAACAGAGATTTGTGCAGTATTAGCAACAGGCTGGAGGAGGCCAGCAGGGGCAAGCTTACGCCATGACAGTTGAGGATGCTAGGGCAGTTGGAGATGTGCTTGCAGGTTCTGTTCTTCTCGATTCCATTCCTACCTTGCCTCCTTAAATCTATCTTAAAATTTAATTCCATATGTTCCTATCTCTCCTATTTTGTTGATAAATTTGAATCTAGATGTTTCCTTGTTGTTTCTTGTTTGCTTATTCATCTCTTACTTAGGAGTAGGAGTATGAGTAGCTTAGCTGTTAATATAATTCTTTGTGTAACTTCTTTTGTCAAGAAATTCCCCTTAATGAATTAATGTATGTGCTATGCCTTTTTATTTAGAATTGATAGAGTAGCTCTGACCCTAGAATGGTAACCCTTTTAGCCCTGTGATTTATTGTTTCGTTATCTTCCCAGTCTGGCACCCATGACCACAGACTATCCCATTTAACCTATCCATTGTACTACTATTACATCACAACTTCCGGTTCAATTTAGGCCATTTGACCATTCCCACTTTAATTATGATTATCCCACGCACATTACCGTGACTTTTAATTTAGGGGCACAAGACTAGTTGTTTTCTCAAAACCAACTTCACATGCATGACCTAGACATGACACTCTACACCCATGACCTTAGTGTCCCACTCAGGCACACCATCTTGTGCTTCATTTGTTTCGTACAACTTTCCTGACACAAGACTCCATTCCAATTTACCCCATAGAGTTAATTTTAATTCCGATTTGAATTGAGGACACAAAAAAAAACTACCAACCAAATTTTGGACATGACCCATTTTAGGCCTACTACACATATTTTACTTGTTGACCGTGTATGCTACTAAGTAGTAGCTTCGACCTTGATTGTTGGGGGTTTGACCCAGGAGGAGTACGACCACTCTTAATTTCGAGGACGAAATTCTTTTAAGGAGGGTAGACTTGTAACACCCACTTTTCTGAAATTAAGGTAATTTTTGAAAATTTATATTTAATATCAATTAATAATGATATTTAATGCATGTTGTGATTTTAGATGATTATTAGTTATTTCTAACCATTTAAAATGTTGATTTGTGAAAGTGGTGTTTAAACTAGTGGAACCCTAGAGATTACTTGACATAGAGACTAACCATGACCATGTGAGCCTAACCATAGGTTTAGAACATCAAATTAGGGCTTTCTAGCCTAAGGGGTATTTTGGTAATTTATTAGAATTTATTTGGAATTATTTGGATTTATGTGATTTATTATTATTTAATTATTTGTTAAGTGTCATGTTAGCCCCTAAGCTAGTTTAACCTAATCTAGAGGTTAGCCACTAACCTAGAGACTAAGAGGATATATATTAACTTTATGGTAAGGTTCATAAATATCTAGATATGTAAATTGTCATTCAAATATCTAAGGACATAAAGATCTATGGGTTAAAACCTTAGTAGCTAAGTTTCTTCATGGTGAAGTAACCCTAAAGTCTACCCAAGACCCCCCATGGCCGGCCACACTACCCCTCCTATATAACCATCATCTCTTCATTTATTTGCCTCATTTACTACACATTAAAAACCTAGTTTACACTATCTCCAAAAACTTAACCCCTTAACCATTTTAGCTCCAAATTCACCCTAGTCACTTGCATTGGGATCCTATACCCTTGAGGGTACTAAGGGAGGCTAGCTAGCAAGGTTTCATAGGCTTTGGCTTCATCAAGTGGAAGGACACACTCCCCTACCTTGGTTTTCTATTGGAATTGCACTAATAGGTATATACTCTCAAACCCTATTAATATTGTGTTTTCTCTTCATGGTTGCATGCATATAGGTATACCCTAGCTGTAGGTCAAGTTTGGTAGGAACTAGATTTGGTTTGGTGTCCGTATCGGACACGTATCCATGTTTTAAATAGGGTGTTTGATGAAATGTCACAAAGAAATGGATTTCTGTAAAATGTAAAACAAATCACACATTTAGGTAGCCCTTGGCATTCTGATCACAAATCCCAAGGACTGAGCACGATTTGGACCCGTATCCGTGTCCAAAATGGACACAAACACGCTGCGCACAGCACATACACTATGCCCTGCTACCCGACACAAATTTCTTCGTGTCCACGCCACGTGGACACGTACCACTTGGCACGGAGGTGGGGGCAACCACTGACAGGTCCCCCCTCGAGTTTCACAACACCTCGTGTCGTGTCGGATTCAAATTTGCATGTGTACGTGTTTTGTACTACACTGTGTACTGTCGATTTCCTCGACTGACACGGACTTCGTGTCCTATGCAGACACGACGTGGAAACCAAGTAAGGTATCGACCATGTAGCCCCACACCCCCTCTACACGTAGACACGAACACGTGGCCATTGACACACTGTGTCGTGTCCTATTGGACCCGACACATGCCCACGAGACTGTCTGTACACACACGAAATTGGTTTATGATACGTGCACACAGATCGGGCACGGCACATATTGGACACGATTCAGGGTGCCTAATGACTATCCCTAGACCCCCTCTAGGTGTGGACACGAGGACGTTGCTCTACGTGTCTTGTGTCGTGTCCACGAGCCTCCGAACACGATGCACGAGCCATAGTACACAGTGCACTGAAATTTACCCGATTTGGGTTTTTTACGTTTTGACATGTCGTGTCGTGTCGTGGTGGATACCCAGTGACACATATGACACGAGAACACTTGGGACTTCGATTATCAACCACTGGTTTTAGGTTTTAGTTAGGTTTTGATGTTAGTTTTGGGTTTACCCCCAATTCCCTGTTAATGAACAGTACACACTATTTTTCTCTGTATTTTTCCAGCTTTCAAAACGAATTTCAAACTAAATTTTGATAATGTATATACGTATATTAGTATGTATATATATGGTATTTATATCTGTGTATGTATATATGTGTGTCCATATGTGTCTTAGTGTATATATATGTATATGTGTAGGTGTGTGAGTGTATATATGTAGGTATGTATATATTGTATGTGTGTGTGTGTGTGTTGTTCTCTGTTTTCAGAGAACTGAGAATTGAACCCCCCCTTCTTGTCACAGTATACTCACACACTCACTCTCTCTTTCACCCTCTTTCACTCACTCTCACTCTTTCACTCTCTCATTTCCTCTCTATCTCTCCCCCTCTCTCTCTCTCTCTATATATATATATATATATATATATATATATATATATATATTGTAGAGCTTAAAAATCGAGTGGCGCCCATATTTTGAAGCACACAAATCAAGTTGTGCTATGTTAATCAAGTAGCGCCAACTCAAGTTGCGCCTAGCATTGGTTGCGTCCAGAGCTGACATGGCACTGCCATCATTACTTGACAAAATCAAATCCGTCAGACTGACAGCACAAAAAACGGAGAATCCGTTCGTATTCTGTGCTGCACAGCGCTTTGTTTATAAAAACAAAAGTTTTATTTCACAAACTTGAAAGAAGATTACAATTGAATTCTGGGAAAGTACAACTATAGGAATCCGATCTGAAGACGATCGCTTTATCCCTTGGACTCTGTGAACTTTGAAGATTTTGGCCTCTGAAAGATGCAACAGCACTTGGGCAAGAACTCCTGGTCTCTGATGGTCTCTATGACTTGATTCCTGCTGGATGAGGAGCTTGAAACTCTATTTATAGAGTTCTGGAAATAACTGATTTGCAGTTATTCTGGACTGCACAGACTGGATTACGCTGGATCTGGATTGCGCAGGCTGGATTGTGCTAACTTTTGGGCAATTACTCAATCATGGGCTAACTGTATTTAGACGTGTGGCATTGTGTGGTTGAAATACGCTTGGTCATGTACAGGAAGCTGCCACGTGGTGAGCAATTGATGGCATGTATGCCACATAACAATTGGCAGTTATTTGCAGAATCTCGCTGGATAGCTGTCACGACCCGCACCCGTTGAAAGGGCACGTGTACGTAACAACGCCTAGCCCTCACCGTAAAAACGGCGTGGAACGCTGTAGGTTTACTACTCTAAAAACAGTTTATATAATATCAAAACCTGTCGAGAATATGGTCAACTCCGAACGGAGGACAAGCAATGATAATGTAAGTACTCAATCACAATTCTAAGAAGATAAAGTAAATACTGAAAGATAAAGACAACACGACAAAGAAAATATAATATGTCGAGTCCAACACAAAAGAATATACAAGTCCAAGTTCAGAGTCCACAATCTCAACACTAGTACTATATAATAACAAACCAAAATAATCTGGAGACAAAGTCCAGTACCAACTAAACTAGCTAAACTACTCTAAGGCCCAACTGCTGGAGCTAACCCCTGCTGAACCAGGGTCTCCCGATCAATGCCAACTACGTCATGAGGACCGTAGTAGGTATCACAATCCTCCTCCTCGGTATCTGTAATATTTTAATAGGTCCAGTCAGGACAGGAATGAGCACAAACTCAAATAACAGTTCTAGTTAAACGATATTGAAAATGTAGCAGTAAATAGAGAGAATATACGAGTATGAAATGTGTACATGAATCTTGGCAGGATATATCAAGACTGTAAATGAGAAGTAAGGGTACGAGAACAGTATATATCATGTACAAAAAATCTGGAACTACTATCTATGTGAGTTTAGCACTAGTTTTAACATGTGACCGGCTTAGAACTTGATACTGTGTTTGGCCTGGCTAATCATACGTGAGTGTATGATTAACACTATACAATGCTATGAATCTGTGGGGTATTGATCACATGTCTACGCTAACACCCCCATCCCTGACTAGTATAGTGGATCCAGTCCTGACACGTCATGGCACGTATTCACTGAGAAGGTCGCGAGCCTTCACAGGAATCGTGTCTACACAATGTACGAGAAACAAGGAGTCTTGCACAATGTATACCATGGAGTACAAGGAATAACATCTCATGACGGAATCCAGACAAATACCAATCCGTGTGAACCATGTGTCAAGAGAACAAGGATATCTACACTAAATACAAGAAACATAAACGATATCATAAAACAGAAATATTATCAGAGAATGTACTCGCCCGTGATCTGGTAGAAACGTAAACAGTGTACCGAGGCTCCGAGGAAAGTCACAGACCTAAAGATGGAATATTGCATCAATATAATGTTTTGGATGTAAAAGCAAATCAAACTAAACCAATCTAGGTCAATTAAGGTCAAGGCAACTCAAACTAAGTCAATCTAAGTCATATCAAGTCAATCTAAGTCAAACTAGGTCATTCTAGGTCATACTAGGTCATCGCAAGTCAAAGCAAGTCAAACTAGGTCAATCTAGACAAAGGGTTGACTTACAGTTGACTTTTGGTCAACTGGTCAACTCTGGTCAACCCTAGGTCAACCAAGTCTAAAGTTGACTAACAGTTGACTTTTGGTCAACGGTTCAAGTCTAAAGGAATTTGGGACTAAATTGGGTAAAGTGTTGACCCATGGTTGACTTTTGATCTAATAAGTCAACCGTGGTCAACCAAGGTCAAGACTAGGTCAAGGCGACTATTTCTAACCATTACCAACCCTTACAACCCATATCCAAGTCCATCTCGAACTCCGAAACCCGTATTTTGGCCGTAGGCCAATACCTTAACATTACCCTATTCAAAGGTAAATCCCTTACCTTGCCCGATACCAAGATAGCCCACCTACACTTGGTATTTCAACCCGTGCTTCCTAGGGTAGCTAGATACTATCGTATCTAGGCATTACCAACCCTAATATCATAAATATAACTATATCTTAATAGGTTTAAGTCATACCTTAGATATAGGGTATTACCTTAACTTTAACTCACATACCCTTTTAAAGGTAACCCTCTACCTTAGCTCCAAATCCCATTTCTAACTCCTCTAACCTCATTCCAAGTATTTTCCCCTACCACTATCATGGTATTCTAGCCTCTACTCTAGTATCTTGATTCGTATCATGGTATCTTGATACCCTACAAGTCCAAAAAGGTAAAAAATCCTATTATCTAAGATACCAACTTGGTATTCCCATGATACCAAGCCAACTCAAACTCTAACTTCAACCCAACTTCAACTTGGTCCACTACCAAGTTTCTAAAACTAACTTCTATCTCTAACCTCATCCTAACTCATATACCTAAACAAGTGTATCCTAAGATACAAGGATAGGTTCTAACTTAACAACCTACACTACTAACTTACAAACTAACACACCACTCTAACACCCATCTATCTCTACACTTAGACCACTCTAACTAATCACAAACACAACCACATACTCACTAACTAATGGGGGATCAAAGGGGAAATGAATGGGGGTTAACTTAAGGGGAAATGGACCTAAAGGGGGGGGGGGGGGGGGGGGGGGGGGTTTCACAGCAGACTGCTGCTGCTGTGCTGCTGTCCATTTGGACAGCAGCTGCTGCTGCTACTGCAGCTGTGAACTGCTGCTGCTGCTGTGGGAAAATGGGGGGGGGGCAGCAGCTCCCCCTAGCTGCTGCTGTGCTGCTGTGAAGGGGCAGCATTCCCCCTTCTGCTGTTGCTGCAGCTGCCCTTCTTCTTCTTGTTCTTCTTCTACTTTCCCTACCTCTTCTACTTCTTCCCCTATCTCCCTATATATATATATATATATATATATATATATATATATATATATTAATCTATCTATCTATCTATCTATCTATCTATTATATATAACATACATATATAAATACATACTACAATATATATAAACCATTATCCCCTCTCTAATACACACAAACACCACATTCCATCACCACTCTCACACACACAACCAACACCAAAACACCACCACCACTACCACTCTCCTCTACACACCACACACACACACACACACACATATATATATAACCATACATATATCTATATACACACATACCACACTAACAAATCACCATTACCACCATGATACACACCACCACACTAACAAATCACCATTACCACCATGATACACACCACCACTACCATCACCATTCTCATGGCACCACCACCACACTCATGAATAAATTATATATATATATACATACTCATATATACAATTAAAAGTCCCTACAAGAAAAACCCCCAAATCCAACCCTAAACTAGGTTTTAGGGAAACCTATAAATGCTAGGGTCAACTTGTGGAGAATGGTCTCCTCTACAATAAATATGAAGGGAGAAAAAATAAATGAGGAATTTATGAAGGTTAAATTAACATACCTAATTTTTGGGTTCTTTAAAGAAGAAGAAACTTGGAAGAATTTTAAATGGAAGAGAGAGAGACTTAATGAAGAAGGAAAAAAGGGGGGGGGGGGGGGGTTCTCCTTACATGGCCGACTGTCACGCCCCAGAACCAGAATACTAGAGAGCGGGGGCGAACACAGCCAGCTACGTATAAAGAAATGGAATACCACCTCGGTATACGGTCACGGCTGTCTAGAATATGAGGGTTTACTACAAGCCAGCAGTCTCTTAAGGTCAACTTATTGTCTCAATCTCAAGCAAGTAATATAAATTACAAGATCTTAGAACATCAAATACATGAATATAAGGCATCCCAAATATTACATATTGGATGATCATGAAGCTAGTCGTACAAAATGATAGGACTAGCAAGAGTTCAGTCATACATGATCAACCTTAGGATTTGTCAATCATGTTTACAGCCCGTAGGCAGACAGTAAGTAAATGCATCGAGCTAACAAGTGCTCGTCGGCAAACGCCTCAAAAGAATAAAATTTACATATAAGTGGGCAAAACAAAAAGGGAAACCCACTCATAGCCTGGCGTCCTTCTAGTGGTCACCATCTGGCTGGAAGCGCGGTAGATCCTCTGGAGCTATTCCGAAATCTGGCCATACAAAACCAGCTGGGTCAAACCCCATAACGAGCAAGTGCCACAAAGGGGGCCACAAAATAAGAACAAAACCAGCATATCAGATTAATATAAAATAAAGAGACGACAAAAGTGAAGGAAAAGTGCATCAGGGCAATATACGACTAGGGATTTGGGACCATTCCGGGAGCCAGGTTACAACCCTTAAACCAAACAAGGACCGGAGTTGTAACCCTTCGCCTAAACAGCCCTAAGTCACTAACCATTTATTGCTAGAGAGAAGTAAAAAGCATCACAAGTACAGGATAAGTCAGGTACAAGTTCTAGACAAGACTAGACAGGGCTGGACAACATTCATTTCACAACGGCCAAGCAAGTCTACGGCTTACTACGTTAACTAACTAGGGTTATCACAAGCCTAGTTACTAACAAGATGCAACGAGAATTCCAAATCCCAAGCCCTGCAGACCATCCAGTTATCCTTCCGCGGGTTGAAAGTATAGTTGGGTACATCGCCCGGAAGACAAATGTACCCTTAAGTGGCTTGGGGGTGCAACACATGACAGTGTGCTGGAAATGTGCTCTACTCGTCGGCAAGCTACAAGTCTATTAATGCCTCCAGATAACGAGATTGCCTGTGACCGGAAATTCTCCATGTTCTAGTTTGATCTAATCATTAGCCTAATCCATTTTAGTGCGAGTCGCTGGCCGTGGTACCCAGGGAGTCGCATCCTAGACATGATGTAAGACAAGGCAGAGTTGCACATAGCAGCAAGACGTACACCCACGGTGTCAAGACAGGTCAAGCAACCAAGTTACAAGTTATCAGGGCAAATCAAGTCATATCAAGTCAGGAGTGCGCCACAGCGGGCCACTATCGAGTCAAGTCGAGTTATCAAGTACAAGTTGCAGGTTCCAGTTACCAGGGTACAAGATTACAAGGTATTGCCAAAATTAAGGAAAACTAGCCACAAGCTAATCCATCAAAATTGTGTCAAGACGTGTCGGGTCAAGTCAAGTCGTGTGGTGAACAAGAAAATCTCAGAAGCACATGAATCAACAAGAAAAACAAGGACCAAGGGTCACCAGAGCACAGGGTGTGCTGGGCTAAGGGCAACCCACGGGGGTGCCGGGCAAGGTTCGGGTCAGGGTGCGTGAGTAGCGTCAAGGGACGCGCTCGGGGGACAGGTCGCCACACACCAAGAGATGCGAGCGAGTGCGACGCGGGGCAAGAACGCGCGGGCGCGAGCTAGCAAGGCATGCAAGGGGGCGTCGCCAATCGTGCGCGGGAGGGGGTGCAACCGAGTGTGTGCAGGAGAAGGGAGGGGCGCAGCCCATGGAGTGCGCGGAGGCGCAACCCCACAGACTGCGCAGGGGCGCAGCCATGGAGTGCGCACGCACGGGGCGAGCAGCGCACTGATTGCGCGCGCGGCACGGCAGCAGCGAGTTTCGCGGGAGCGGGCGGCGCGCCAGCGCAGCGCGCCCGAGGCGAGCTGCGCAAGGCAGGCAGCGCACGGGGGAGAACTGCACGCGCAACAGCACGCCAGCGCGGGCTGGGGGCAAGCGTGCTCGCAACAGCGCGCCAGCGCGGGGTCAGGCTGCGCGCGCAAGGGGCGCGGCAGCGCGGACGGTAGGCTGCGCACGCAACAGCGTGCCAGCGCGGATCCGGGGGGGTGCTGCTCCTTCTTCCCCAAGTGGTTTGAAGGAGACTCCCATGGCCAAGAAAACTTCAAATCACCACAACTCCCCCAAATCTCAACCAAAACCAACTTTTCAAAGCTCAAATTTGGGTGAAATTTGATTCTCTACAATATAGAGACATCAAATCCCACCAAAACAAACTCCAAATAGATCAAAACCACAAAATTCCGAAAATCACAAATCCTAGATCTACATCATTCCAAACTTCAAAAGCCAAAACTCCAAGACCTAATGTCGTTCTAAATGGGCTAGTGAGTCTAATGGATTAAGAAAAATGGGTTCTTGTTCATGGCAAGGTGCACTTGCCTAAATAGGGGTTGAGGGAGTTAAAGCTTGTGGAGGAAGGAGATGGAGAAGTAAATAAGAGGAATAAATGGAGGAGAGAGAATGTTGAGGGTATTAATGGAGGGGTGGTGGGTTGTCATGAGGGTGCAATGAAGGCTAAAGGTGTTCTCCCAATAAAACTGAACCAAACCATGCCATGCCAAACCAAAACCGAAAACCCAAAAGCCGAACCGAAAATCCGAATACGAAAATACGAGAAATATCGAAATGCCGCAAGTTAGGAAAAATTTAAAATATACGCAAAATCTAAATATGGGCAAAATACGAAATGTGGGAACTGAGGGTGACAACTCTACCCACTTTGAAAGAATTCCATCCTCGGAATTTAAGCAAGGAGTTAGAGATGGCCACGGCAAGCCATACTAAGCAAGACAACCTATACTAAACACAGGAATGCTATACTAAGCAATTCATGCATACAATCATACAATACAAGCAAGGATCGAAAAGTGTAAGGCATAAGGAAGATATTATACCTCACGAGTCAAACAAGTAGGGATACCGCGCTCGGATGTCGTCCTCACGCTCCCACGTTGACTCACCCAGAGAGTGATTACCCCAAGCAACACGGACTAAACTAATAGTCTTGTTCTTGAGGATCTTCTCCCTCCGGTCCAAAATAGACACGGACTTCTCCTCATACGAAAGGTTGGTACCAACAACCAGTTCCGAATGATCCAGGATGTGGCTCGTGTCTGGGATGTACTGTCGTAATTGAGATACATGGAAGACATCATGCACCTCATTTAGCGACGGCGGAAGAGCGAGACGATATGATACATCACCTACTCGCTCTAGAATATCGAACGGCCCTATATACCTAGGACTAAGCTTTCCCCGTACGCCGAAGCGAATGACGCCACGGGTAGGCGAGATCCTAAGGAATACATGGTCGCCGACAGCAAACTCTAAGGGATGCCGACGCGAATCGGCCCACTGGCGCTGACGGTCTTGAGCAACTCTGAGGTGATCTTTGACTCTTCTGACCACTTCGTCTGTCTGTGAAATCATCTCGGGCCCAAGCATCTGCCTTTCTCCGACATTGTCCCAGGCTAGCGGGGACCTGCACTTCCTGCCATAAAGAGCCTCGAAGGGTGCCATCTGGATACTAGCCTGGAAACTGTTGTTGTACGAGAATTCTACCAGGTACAGGTGATCCTCCCATGAACTACCGAAGTCAAGGGTATACGATCTCAACATATCTTCGAGGGTTTGTATAGTGCGTTCTGACTGTCCATCTGTCTGCGGATGATATGCTGAGCTGAATTTGAGATGAGTCCCCAAACTCCTATGAAGACTGCGCCTGAAGTGCGATGTGAACCTGGTGTCCCTGTCTGATACTATACTGACTGGCACTCCGTGAAGCCTGACGATCTGCCTGAGATACATCTCTGCCAACTGCGCTGTCGACTGTCCAACTCTGAGTGGGAGAAAGTGTGCCACCTTCGTAAGCCTGTCCATAATAACCCAAATAGCATCTCTGCCTGCCGGAGATCTGGGTAACCCAGTTACGAAATCCATGGTAATATGCTCCCATTTCCATTCTGGGATCGGCAAAGGTTGAAGAAGTCCGGCTGGCCTCTGATGTTCAGCCTTGACATGCTGACAAACCAAACATCGAGAGACAAACCGGGCTATCTCTCTCTTCATGCCATTCCACCAAAAGTGCTGACGAATATCTTTGTACATCTTCGTGCCACCTGGGTGAATAGAATACTGCAAACTGTGAGCCTCTTCCATGACCTCATGTCTGATATCTCTGCTGGGTACACAGAGACGCGTGCCGTGTCGAAGTGTACCATCCTAATGAATACATAACTCAGGCCTCTTTCCTGCCTCACACTCTGTTCTAAGTCGCTGAAGCTTGGCGTCTGTCAACTGTGCTGTCCTGATCCTCTCAACTATGGTAGACTGAATCTGTAGGCTGGCCATCAATGCTACATTAGAAGGAAGAACTATCTCAATTCCCATCTTCTGAAGATCTGCCAATAACTCTGGTTGCACTGTTAGAAGGTAGACTCCTGCTCTCCTGCTCAATGCATCTGCCACAACGTTGGCCTTCCCGGGATGATACTGCAAGTCTACATCATAGTCCACAAGTAACTCAAGCCATCTTCTCTACCGCATATTAAGATCCTTCCGAGTGAAGACGTACTTCAAACTCTTGTGATCAGTAAATATCTCCACTCTGTCTCCGTACAGGTAGTGTCTCCAAAGCTTCAAGGCAAACACTACCGCTGCCAATTCCAAGTCGTGGGTCGGGTAATTCTTCTCATGATCACGGAGTTGTCGTGACGCATAAGCAATTACCTTCCCATGCTGCATCGAAACACATCCCAAACCTTTTCCTGAAGCATCACAATAAATTGTGAATCCTCCGGTCCCATCTGGAAGGGTGAGAATGGGAGCCGTTATCAAGCCTCGCTTCAACTTCTCGAATGACTCCTGACACTCTGCTGTCCACACGAACGGCACATCCTTGTGAGTCAACTGTGTCATCGGCGCTGAAATCCTTGTAAAATCTGACACAAACCGCCGGTAGTAGCCGGCCAATCCAAGAAAGCTACGAACTTCTGCCACTGAACTGGGTACTGGCCACGTCTCAATAGCCACAATCTTCTGGGGATCCACTTCGACTCCTCCTCTGGTAATGATGTGACCCAAGTACGAAATGCGATCGAGCCAGAACTAGCATTTGCTAAACTTGGCGTACAACTGATGTTCTCGAAGCGTTTGAAGGACAACTCTGAGATGCTGCTCGTGCTCTGCTTCACTCTTGCTGTAGACCAGGATGTCATCAATGAATACGATCACAAACTGGTCAAAGTAGGGCATAAAGATACGGTTCATGAGGTCCATGAACTCTGCCGGCGCATTGGTTGCTCCAAAGGGCATAACTAGAAACTCCTAATGCCCGTACCTCGATCTGAATGCCGTCTTCGGGATGTCTTGCTCTCTGACCCTGATCTGGTGGTACCCTGACCGCAAGTCTATCTTCAAGAAAACTGAAGCCCCTTTGAGTTGATCAAACAAGTCATCTATCCTCGGGAGAGGATATCTGTTCTTGATGGTCACTGAGTTCAAGGTACGATAATCTACACATAGCCTGGACGTACCATCCTTCTTCTTCACAAGAAGCATCGGGGCTCCCCAAGGCGATCCACTAGCACGTATGAATCCCTTGGTCCTGAGTTCTTCAATCATCTTATATAAAATCTCTAGCTCTGAAGGCGCCATTCTGTAAACTCTCTCTGACACTGGTGCTGTTCCGGGAAGCAAGTCTATGGTGAACTCGATCTCTCGCTCTGGCGGCATTCCTGGAAGCTCTTCTGGAAAAACATCTGAGAACTCTTCAACTATCCGGGGCAACTGCACTGCTGCTACTGCCATCCGCAATACTGGGGGAGATTGCTCCACTGCACCTCGAAAAAAGGAAAACTCTGGCTCGCTGGGGATACTAAAGACAACTCTGCCAACATGGCAGTCTATCCTAGCATACTGGTTCCTTAACCAATCCATGCCTAGGAGTACATCATAGTCTGCCATAGGGAACTCTATAAATCTAGCGGGGAACTCCCTACCGCTAACTATGACCCAACACGAGGAAAATACTCTATCCGCTCCCACAAGACCATTACCAGTAAGTATTTTAAGTCCCACTGCTAATGACTCGGGTTCCAATCCTACCCGTGTCGCGAATCGTGCAGACATGAATGAATGCGATGCACCAGAATCAAACAATACATATGCTGGAGAGGAGTTGACGAGAATAGTACCTGCCACTACTTCACCTGGTGCTGCCTCTTCTTCCGTGGTCATCATCATGGCCTGACCTCTAGCTGCGGGTCCTCTCTGCTGGAAACCCCTATGCCTGTTCTGAATTGGAGCCTGGGTGAACTACTGCTGGTTCTGCTGAAAAGCCTGGGCCTGGGGCGCCAATGGCCTCGGGTACTGCTGTTGCTGCTGCTGTACAGGTGCTGGTCCTCTAACCGATGGAGCGGTTAGGTTGGACGAGGACGAACTACCCCTGTTCGGGCAAGCTCCAATCTTGTGATCTGCTCCTCCATAAGCTAGGCACAATCCCTGCGCCCTATGGCAATCTGCCACTACATGGCCTGGCTCCCCACAATGAGAACATCCCATCGCGGAAGACTGCTTCTGCTTCTGCTGCTGAGGGTACGTCGGGGTTGAATGTTGTACCGACGTACTGAGGCCGCTCGCCTCGGAGCTCCAATTGTTATACCCCTAGCTGCCAGGGCTGGTGCCGATGATTGCTGCATCTGGTTGTGGGACCGCTTCTTTCCTCCGGTCCTGTCCACAATTCTCTGGGAGGTATATTCATGCCTCCTTGCTGCCTTCAACACTGCATCGAACGTCTGGTGTTCGAACTGCTCTACTGCTAACAGAATCTCTAATTGTAGCCCCTGCTGGAACCGCTGGGCCCTATCATACTCGGTTGCCACCAAGGTGGGGGCAAACCTACTCAGCCTAGAAAACTCGGTCGCATAGCCATCGACCGTCCTGCCTCCTTGCTTCAAGTTGGTAAACCTGGTCTGCAGGTCGTACCGAGCCACAGCATCGAAGTACTTTGTCTGGAACCTTTCTCTGAATGTCGCCCAAGGAACCGGTGCTACCAGTCCCACTGCCTGAGCTGCCCACCAACTGCGAGCCAAATCCAGTAACTGTAGCCGCACCACGGCCACCTTCTCATTCTTAGGGGTCCTAGCTTCTTCTAGAACCACCTCGGTATCCTGGAGCCATGCAACAGCGGCGATCGCATCCTCGCTGCCGTCAAAGAACGGAGGGTTCAAGCGCTTGAAACTGTTAGCCGCCTGGTTCCCCTGGTGACCTCCTCTGTTCAGAGCATCCTGAACTTCCCGGTGCAAGGCGTCGCCTCGACGATCTTGGGATGCAAGCAGTTCTCTGATAAGTCCGACCAAGGCATCTTCATTCTGCCTGACAGGTTGGGCGGGCTGAGCTGTCTGAACTGGAGGTTCCTGACCTCCGGGAAGCGCAACTCGGGAGGCCGCTCCTGAGTCTTGTTCCTGATCCTCTGGTTGCTGGGGTTCATGCTGAGCCTCCTCCGGCTGATTGACACGTCCGGGTGCAGTGCCGCTGAAGAAGACGACACGGGGAAACAATAAGGAAGGACCAGAATAGAACAAGGATACATGCATGCGATCAGATCAAGGTTCCAGGGAATGCGAGGATACGAGCTGAGATCAAAGGCGAGTGCTGATTGAGACATCTATCGGTAAACCCTAACCTTTCTTGATTGACAAGACCTGTATGGGCCACTACTTAAACCGTGTCACGCCCCAGAACCAGAATACTGGAGAGCGGGGGCGAACACAGCCAGCTACGTATAAAGAAATGGAATACCACCTCGGTATACGGTCACGGCTGTCTATAATATGAGGGTTTACTACAAGCCAGCAGTCTCTTAAGGTCAACTTATTGTCTCAATCTCAAGCAAGTAATGTAAATTACAAGATCTTAGAACATCAAATACATAAATATAAGGCGTCCCAAATATTACATATTGGATGATCATGAAGCTAGTCGTACAAAATGATAGGACTAGCAAGAGTTCAGTCATACATGATCAACCCTGGAATTTGTTAATCATGTTTACAGCCCGTAGGCAGACAGTAAGTAAATGCATCGAGCTAACAGGTGCTCGTCGGCAAACGCCTCAAAAGAATAAAATTTACATATAAGTGGGCAAAACAAAAAGGGAAACCCACTCATAGCCTGGCGTCCTTCTAGTGGTCACAATCTGGCTGGAAGCGCGGTAGATCCTCTGGAGCTGCTCCAAAATCTGGCCATACAAAACCAGCTGGGTCAAACCCCAGAATGAGCAAGTGCCACAAAGGGGGTCACAAAATAAGAACAAAACCAGCATATCAGATTAATATAAAATAAAGAGACGAAAAAAGTGAAGGAAAAGTGCATCAGGGCAATATACGACTAGGGATTTGGGACCATTCCGGGAGCCAGGTTACAACCCTTAAACCAAACAAGGACCAGAGTTGTAACCCTTCGCCTGAACAGCCCTAAGTCACTAACCATTTATTGCTAGAGAGAAGTAAAAAGCATCACAAGTACAAGACAAGTCAAGTACAAGTTCTAGACAAGACTAGACAGGGCTGGACAACATTCATTTCACAACGCCAAGCAAGTCTACGGCTTACTACGTTAACTAACTAGGGTTATCACAAGCCTAGTTACTAACAAGATGCAATGAGAATTCCAAATACCAAGCCCTGCAGACCATCCAGTTATCCTTCCGCGGGTTGAGAGTATAGTTGGGTACATCGCCCGGGAGACAAATGTACCCTTAAGTGGCTTGGGGGTGCAACACATGACAGTGTGCTGGAAATGTGCTCTACTCGTCGGCAAGCTACAAGTCCATTAATGCCTCCAGATAACGAGATTGCATGTGACCGAGAATTCTCCATGTTCTAGTTTGATCTAATCATTAGCCTAATCCATTTTAGTGCGAGTCCCTGGCCGTGGTACCCAGGGAGTCGCATCCTAGACATGATGCAAGACAAGACAGAGTTGCACATAGCAGCAAGACGTACACCCACGGTGTCAAGACAGGTCAAGCAACCAAGTTACAAGTTATCAGGGCAAGTCAAGTCATATCAAGTCAGGAGTGCGCCACAGCGGGCCTCTATCGAGTCAAGTCGAGTTATCAAGTACAAGTTGCAGGTTCCAGTTAACAGGGTACAAGATTACAAGTTATTGCCAAAATTAAGGAAAACTAGCCACAAGCTAATCCATCAAAATTATGTTAAGACGTGTCGGGTCAAGTCATGTCGTGTGGTGAACAAGAAAATCTCAGAAGCACATGAATCAACAAGAAAAACAAGGACCAAGGGTCACCAGAGCACAGGGTGTGCTGGGCTAAGGGCAACCCACGGGGGTGCCGGGCAAGGTTCGAGTCAGGGTGCGTGAGTAGCGTCAAGGGACGCGCTCGGGGGACAGGTCGCCACACACCAAGAGATGCGAGCGAGGGCGACGCGGGGCAAGAATGCGCGGGCACGAGCTAGCAAGGCATGCAAGGGGGCACCGCCAATCGCGCGCGGGAGGGGGTACAACCGAGTGCGTGCAGGAGAATGGGGGGCGCAGCCCATGGAGTGCGCGGAGGCGCAACCCCACAGACTGCGCAGGGGCGCAGCCATGGAGTGCGCACGCACGGGGCGAGCAGCGCACTGATTGCGCGCGCGGCGCGGCAGCAGCGAGTTGCGCGGGAGCGGGCGGCGCGCCAGCGCAGCGCGTGCGAGGCGAGCTATGCAAGGCAGGCAGCGTGCGGTGGAGAACTGCGCGCGCAACAGCACGCCAGCACGGGCTGGGGGCAAGCGTGCGCGAGCAAGGGGCGCGACACGGACGGGGCTGTGCGCGTAACAGCGCGCCAGCGCGGGGTCAGGCTGCGCGCGCAAGGGGCGCGGCAGCGCGGACGGCAGGCTGCGCACGCAACAGCGTGCCAGCGCGGATCCGGAGGGGGGGTGCTGCTCCTTCTTCCCCAAGTGGCTGGAAGGAGATTCCCATGGCCAGGAAAACTTCAAATCACCACAACTCCCCCAAATCTCAACCAAAACCAACTTTTCAAAGCTCAAATTTGGGTGAAATTTGATTCTCTACAACATAGAGACATCAAATCCCACCAAAACAAACTCCAAATAGATCAAAACCACAAAATTTCGAAAATCACAAATCCTAGATCTACATCATTCCAAACTTCAAAAGCCAAAACTCCAAGACCTAATGTCGTTCTAAATGGGCTAGTGAGTCTAATGGACTAAGAAAAAGGGTTCTTGTTCATGGCAAGATGCACTTGCCTAAATGGGGGTTGAGGGAGTTAAAGCTTGTGGAGGAAGGAGATGGAGAAGTAAATGAGAGGAATAAATGGAGGAGAGAGAATGTTGAGGGTATTAATGGAGGGGTGGTGGGTTGTCATGAGGGTGCAATGAAGGCTAAATGTGTTCTCCCAATAAAACCGAACCAAACCATGTCATGCCAAACCAAAACCAAAAACCCGAAAGCCGAACCAAAAATCCGAATACGAAAATACGAGAAATATCGAAATGCCGCAAGTTAGGAAAAATTTAAAATATACGCAAAATCCAAATACGGGCAAAATACAAAATATAGGAACTGAGGGTAACACCGGCCATGTGGGGTCTTAATGGGTTTGGGTGGAGACCCATTAGCCCCCACAACCCATTAAACTTGGTTTGGTTTTGGTTTGAATTGGTTTGATCTCAAATTGGCTAATTAAGCCTCTAAATGACTAGTTAAGCCATGAAAGTATGGTTTAAGGTTTTCTAGCCTAGTTAGGATGGCATGTGGGCCAAGCCCAGCTAGTATGTGGGTCCCACTAGTGCACAACGCAAAATGTCAGATACTAGCTGGGTTTGGATAAAATTCAAACCAGATCAAATAAATTCCTAAAAATTATATAAAATCAAATAAAATTTTCTAAAAATTATTAAACTTGGAAAATGACATAAATACCCCTAATTCGGGAACTGAGGGTGACAATAGCGCTGGATTTGAACTGCGCAGGATGTGGAGTGCGCTTTGTTGAAGCACGCTAGGCTCTGAGGCGCCTTGCTAGAACGCGCTGGCTCGGGGACTGTGCTGGACAGCTGGGCGGTGCAGCACGGATGACGAGGAGGCTCAGCACTCTTCGTATTCCGTGCTGACAATCTGTCAGAGGATCTTCTGTCAGTAATGATGACTATGCCACGTCAGCTCGGCGCGCATGGATGGTAGCGCGGTTGGGCTTAGCGCGGTCTGATGTTGGCGCGTTCTGTTGTCAGCGCAGTTGGATTGGAAGGTGCGCAACTGGATTTCTGTACACTTCTTCGAAAATGCAACTTGATTTTTAGAACCTACAAGACCCCCTTCAAAGTTTTCGAAACTTGAAATGTTTCAAAGTTTTGAAATACTTTGAATTTCAAATTTTGAATCAAGTTGCGCTGTATGGCTCTGCGCGTTTCAAGGAAACGGTTGCGGATTTTTCGGCGTAGTTGGCGCTTGGCTGTTAAGTCTCAGAAAGCTATAAATAGCCTTCTATTTCTTCTCTTTCCTTCTTTACTTGCTTTTGCGATTCTAAGAGAGAAAACTTTGCCTGAGCTTCCTCTTCTTCCCCGACTTCCCCTCTAAATCTCTCGCCGTCGGCGAACTTTTCCACCGTCGACAACAACAATGGCCCCAAAGCGTTCGGTCGCAGAGAAAGGAAAGGCTCCTGCCGAGTCTTCAACCCAAGCCGCTCCGAGAGTAACTCGGCTTGAGGCAGCTCACCCTGCTCTTCATGGTGATGAATCTTTGACCATCGATTCAAAGCTCTTTTTAGGGTTTTGATGATAGCTCTTCTCTGTTTAGAGACTGAGAGCTACTTTGCGCCACCCTTTTTAGGGTTTTGACCGCTCAATCAGTTCTCATTTTTATGAGAACTGCCTTTGGCATTTAGCCTGCGCAATCGGTTGTCTGCGCAGTCGGTTGTCTGTGCAGTCGGTTGTCTGCGCAGTCGGTTGTCTGCGCAGTCGGTTGTCTGCGCAAACCGAATTTAGCGCAGTTGATTGGTTGGCACAATCTGACATTTTGTGCTGTGCACAATTTCACTTGCAATCTTTCAAGTTTATTTTGTATATGTTGACTTGTTCTTTCTTTCCTTTGATGCAGTGAACCTGAGAGAGGATCCGGATTATGAAGTTCTGGTTGGGACTTTGTCTGAGTCTGAGTACAAAGAAGATCTTTCTCACGTTCACTATCGTCAATATGCTCCACCAGCATCCCGCCAGGCTATCCTGACTGCACAGGATAACGAGACCTTGCTGTGTCTGATGAACGGTCAACCTCTACAGACTTCCGACATAATGACGCACAAGAAGCCTCTGTTCTTGTTTGGTGAGGCTTTTGAAAAGAGCTCGCAACCAAGGCCTCGCATGGAGGGAATGATCTTTGTGAGGAAGGGAAGGCCGATATTTTTGCCAGAGACCACGAGATGCCTCTCCTTGTCCCGGTACGCTCATGCGAGCTATCCTCGAAGAATGGATTGGGACATAACTCCTCTGCAATAGGCCCGAGTGGGCAATATCTATGTAAAGAAGAGCCCCGGGAACAAGGACATGTTCTATAGTTCATCAGAACCCCACTGTTCTTTGCTTCGCGGTTTGAAGCCTGATTGTATCCCCCCGGAAGACTCTTCCCTGCTGTTGCCTGCCAGGACACCGATTTTTGCAAATAAATTTGCAAGGAAAGAAGGGAGGTACCCAGATCATGACCTGCGGTTGACGGGTCTTGTCAACCCTGACAACCAGAGATGGAGCTGTGTGGCCAATTGGGTATTGGTCCACTTTGAGAAGTAGCTGAAGAACATTAATCTCTATGACGCAGTGTACTCCACCGTCAACGGGTTCTCCCCCAATCCGTATTTGTTCCTTGCGTTGGTGGAGCGATATAATTATAGAACCAGGACCTTCATGACGCCCCGAGGAGAGATGGGCTTCGTTCTTTACGAAATGAAGTTCATCTCCAATTTGCCGACAGAGGATATTCCGTATGAGGAGTATATCCCTTCAAATGAAGAGCTGGACCAACTGCAAAAGAAATATCCTGACATGGTTGCTATTTTTGAGGAGTTGCTCTGCCACTACAAGATATGTTCCTTGTACTACAAGAGTGGCACGGCCAGCACCTGCTATCTGACAAAGTGGATACCCTATCTCTTCCTCCACCACATCATTGTAAAGAAGGTTCAGGAGAACAAGACCTGTAACCCCGACTTCTTCACACCACTTGACCCCGCTGTGGTGACAGAGTTGATGAAGATGAATGATGCCATGGTCATCAGGGTCGGAGATGACCTTCAATGTCCTCCTTACAAGAAAGGGGACGTGATTGACAGTTATATGAGGATGGGTTACAGACCCATGTCCAAAGAAGCCCAGCTAGCGGGTTTTCTCACTATCTGGCTCCGACGATACGTCGCTCCTGGATCCAGCGCAGTAGATCGCTTCCATCGAGGCGTACTGTTTGCGGCCGTACGTTTGGTCTACGGCTTTAGAATGGACTTGCTGTCAGCAATGACATGCAAGCTGAATGCCGGCCTTCGCAACTTTACCGGTTTGATGTTTGAAATGAAGGGCATGAAGGATAACTTCCCTCGGACGGAGATGCCGTACACGTATCTCTTTGGATGGTTACTTCTTCACCATCCTTCTTTGATGAACCCTACCACGGAGGCGGTGGGCGACAATTTTCTGAGGATATTTAAAGGAGGAAAGTGGGTTTACACTACTCTAAGAGACTGCCGACGGTCATTGCATATGGGCAAGGGCTGGAGCTTCCAGTGTGTACCTCCTCCAGCTGGCTATGAGTACGTACAGGAGAACCTCATCGATTCGGTGAGGGTGCCGCCTCTGGGTCGTAGCACCTTTGAGTGGCTGAGAATGATCCGGCCGTCTCACTTGGTGTATCGGTTCGAGGATGAATGTTATCTCGAACCCTATCTGCCGAGCCGGTTTGCTCGCCAATTCGAATACGACCAATTCCACGTAGGCAATGCTATCTCTTGCCTGCAGGGAAAAGGTTATTTGATCGACGGTGCTCGGGCCTGGGCATATTACAACGCTCGGGATACAGGGGCCACCTTTTCCATGCCGATGAAGACGAATAGGGGCCCAAGCATGCTATACACCTATGCCAGGTTCTATACATCAGCAAACACTTTTGCTGAGAACTTCAACCTGATCGATAGCTTTGCATCAGATATTCGCTTCAAAAAAGGGGAAGGCTGTTTTGGTGCCCCCTAGAAATGACGAGGAATTCAACCCCGCTGACGAGCCTTTAGAAGCTTCCAGGGAGGTTAATTTCTCTGAAGAAATTTATGAGCCACTGACGGTTTCTTTGAAAGTGACAAAGTCCCCAGTGAAAGAAAGAAAAAGGAAGGCAGACAGGTCTTCTCCTCCTGCCCCTAAAAAGAAAGCTGCCGTGGAGTCCGCAGGAACTACCGCGAGAACGAGGTCTCAGACGAGACAAGTTGAAGCCGCTGCAAAGGAGGAAGAAACAAATCCCACTTCTGTACAAAAACCGGCAGAAGATGTAGAGAGTGCTGAAGTACCTCTACATAGGAGGAAATTAACCTTCAGGCTGAGGAGAAATTCATCACCACAGACTATCGGTATATCGCCCCTGGCCGATGCTGCTGCGGGTTTTATGCTGCCATCCCCCACTCCCATTCATGAGCCGGAGCATGCCACAGAGTCACAAGTGGCAGAGACACAGGAGGAGCCCGTCAATATCGAGGTCAGGCAGGAAGCTGTAGAAGATGGGGCTGAAACTACTAAAATGAGGGCTGAGACCGTGGCCCCGCCTGTATCTGATGAACCGGCACCGGATCTGGAACCAACACTGTCTCTGGTTCTTGCTACTGAAGCACCTCCTACCCAGACTTTGGACAATGCACATCTCGCAACTGAAGCCCCTCCCTCTCAGACTTCGGATAAAGCACGTCGAGCTGAAGAAGACAAAATTATGATTGAAGCGCTTGATGAATGTGACTGGAGTACTAATGAGGACACAGTAGAGGCATCAGCTGATGATGGGGGAGCTTCCATGGCTGAGGAAGCTGCTGAAGATGAGGTGGTTGTTTTAAATGAAACGGATCCAGGAACTGCTGTTGAAGAAGAAGGAGATGCTGGTGCGGAAGCAGTCCCAGAAGAAAAAGTTATCGATCATGCAACTCCGGCAGAGATGGCTGCCCTCAACCCAGGTGATCAGAGAGGTATAAACTGACTTCAATAACCCTCTATGTAGAATCGAAGGCTGATGTTTCATTCATTTTCTTTTTTATTCTGACAGAGATCCAAACTCCCGCTGTTCTTCAAGCAGATATGGACGTGGCCCCAACGGCGGCGAAGGCTAGCAGCCATCGTCTGTCTGTGGGTTCAGAAGCAGGAAGTAGTCAGGCGGCAATGCCTGAGCTCACCTCTATAAGGCACGAGGGAGCTCCAGTAGCCAACATTCCCAATATCGTGCCGAATACTGGTAAGTCGCTTTTGCTTTGATCTTTGTGTTAATTTGAAACAACAACTGACGAAGTTCTCTTGATATTACAGATGAATCCCTGGGAGGGGCTACTAGTTCTACACTAGCCCCGATGATTAGAGAGACGCCAGCGGGGGCTGAAAGTGCCTGCGACTGTAACTCCTACAGCGATAGCTGCTACGCCGAGTACAATGGCTACCAGCAAAGTTGTCGTTGGCTCCTTTACCAGCTACTTCTTCACCTCTTTGGGCCCCTTGGTGCAGAGAATTATGGAGAAGGGCACTGTCAGCTTCGCCACTATCAGAGAGCCAACTTCCTACTTGGTCCAGGCCATCCGAGGTTTGGGTGACGAGGATCAGGCCGTCTATCTGGAACATGTATTGGACGAGCTAGAAGAGTCACTCAAAAGTCTCCAAGACCTCAATAGAGGTGAAGTAGAGCTGCTGGTGGCTGCTGAGGTAGAAAGGATGAACCAAGAAGCCACGGCCTCCAGAGCTACTCTCCAGAACCTTGTGGATACTTTCACCGTAAAGTCTTTGGACTATGATGCACAGCTCAATACTGTAGCGTCTGTTGCTGGAGAAGAGGAGAAGAAGGTTGCTGAGCTAAAGACGAGGTTCGTTCAACTTCAAGAGGAGTTAAAACTTGTCCAACTTGCTATTGATGAAGGGATGAGACAACACCAAGCTATGGTTCAGCAACTGGAATCCTTGACTCATGAAAGAGACGAATTCGTCCAGCTTCATCAGGCTGAGATCGCTCGTAGGACCGTCGAACTGCCAACACTTTGAAGAGTAATAGGCAACTCTAGAGAGGGGTGAATAGAGATGTAGAACAAAAATTACCCAAATAAAACTTATCTCAATCACAAACAGAGAAATAAAATGCGGAAGTAAAGAAATACCAGAGCACACTACAACAAAAAGACCTATTAATGACGCTTGATAAGTGAATTTCATGACGGCTGATAAAAAAGCGTTATGAAAGTTCGAAATGTCTTTTTTCTATGACGGTTTGGGCTAATTTTGGACTTTTTATAACGTTTATAAAAGAAAACGTTATTAATATTTTAGAGCGGTGGCAAACTTGTAATATTTTTTAAGTTCAATTTTAGCAAAATTTTTGCTACATCCCGCGCTTCAACAAAAATTTCTCTCCCAAAAAAACGTGCTGGTCTTCTCATTCTCCTTCTCCTTCTCCACCTTTCTTCTCCCTCCTCTCCCCCAACTCCAAAATAGTTCATTCCATAGATCCAAAATATTTCATTTCAGCAACACCCTCCTCTCCTCATCTTCTTCTCCTTCTTTCCTCCAACTCCAAAACCCTAACCCTAGATCCAAAATCCTAAACCTAGTTAGAAAGGGAGGAGGAGATGGGCAGGCTGCTGGCCGCGCACGATGGGCTCGCTAGGTGCAGGTCGTCGCCTCCGTCATGGCGGGGAGCGTCCCTTCCTATTCCCTGAAGTCCAGGCTGGGCGACTGCAGACACGCAGCAGGTGTTCGACGCGAGGCCCTAAAGAGGATCACGGACCGCGAGATCGAGGGGCTCCCTCTGGACGGCTTCGACTACAACTCCATCCTCGGACAGTGCTGCGAGATGCCGATCGGCTACGTCCAGCTCCCCGTCGGGATCGCGAGCCCGCTCGTGCTCGACGGGAGTGCCCACTACGTCCCCATGGCTACCACGGAGGGGTGCCTCGTGGCCAGCACCAACAAGGGGTGCAAGGCCATCGCCGAGTCGGGCGGGGAGGCCAGCGTCGTGCTGAAGGATGGGATGACGAGGGCATCCCGTCCTTCTAGGTTTCATGTACATTTTGTGTTTGATCATGTCTTTCATTTTGTGTTTGAGCAGCTGGTACATCGTTTGTTGTACGGTAAGCGCGAGGCTAGGGAACCTGCATAACTACATCGAAGGGGAGCAGGTCGCGGCCGGGTGGCCCGCCTGGCTCAGCGCGGTCGCCGGGGAGGCCATCCAGGGCTGGGTGCCGCTCAAAGCCGACTCCTTCGAAAAATTGGAGAAGGTGATGAAACAACTATCTTTTGTTTGATAGTTTAGGTGCATTGTGTTGGGTGTTCTGCTCTTTTTTGATTCAATATAGTTATTTGTTTGATAGAAGTTTGGATGACTTATGTTCATGTGTTGTTATCCTATTTTTTGTTTGATAGGTTCTGACCTGCAGCACCATTGCTCAATGGACACCTATTCCTATGTCAATATCTAACTATATATCACTTGATAACAGAGGGTTAATAAAAATATGCTTATAGGAAGGTTTTTTTCATTCTGCGAAGTCTTAGTTAAACCTGAGGGTAAAATCAAATTTCTAAGTACAAACCAATTTTCTCTATGGTTTAACGATTCAAGATTGACATGTCACTAGAAAAGTAAATGTTTAACTATATGGAACTTGCTTTTTGGATACTTCCCCACTGAGGCCAAGATAATCCAAAAACTGAAACATCCATCTCTAGGAAAAAAAATTATAAATTGCATATAAGAAATTTGCCATACCTCCACCAATATCTATGCAATTGTTTATTACTTTTATATTTCTGCTAATTGTCACGACATCTCCAGGGATGCAAGAATCAACAAGATCTTCAGTTTTGTGGAAATTTAAATATAGATGGAAGCTGAGTAAAGATGCACACACACCTAAGAAAGCCTTATAACATTGGTAATGATGGTGGATATAAAAGATAATAATACTTGTTTTAGGGAAAACATGTTTATATACAATTGAACCCTCATCCTCACTAATCTTTGGGTTTCCTGTGGCCATGATATACACAACTTACTTCTGGAACGAATTTCCTAATTTGTATAACAAATCTGGGATGGCAAAATCCAAGCCCTAATCTTATGAAAACATGTAATCCTTTCAGTTTGGAAAAACTTGGTATCAATTGTTTATCTGCAGTGGACACAAAAAGACTAGTGTTAGCGTCAAGAGCTATAACAAAACCCTATCCCAGAGCTAAGGTTTGGAAAACCTGCAAATAAAGCATTGTCCTTTGAGCAAATGACCCGACATTGGAAAAAAAATTCTCAATTTCTATAACTAGTACAACTTCCGACCTTTAGAGTATGCAAGTTTATGAAGAAAATTGAGGTCACGGGAATGGCTATTTCATTTTCATTGCATTGGTGATTTGAAGGTAGTGATTGGGTTTTCTTCCAAATTGGGATGGTTTTAATGTGCTGTGAATCTGTGATAACTTCTAAAGAACACACGTCAAAGTTCCAAGTTTTTCTTGATACATCTAAATTATGTTGTATATATTTCAAAGCAATTGGCTGAAGATTATTTTTATTCTATATATGCAATTGGATTTATTGATGTACATCTATATGCTCCATATGGCAGTATGCATTTAACATGAAAGAATCAATTTTGTTCATGGATCTAGATGCAAAGAATAATTGCATGTAGAAAAATGGTATCCACTTATTTTATGCATTTTTCCTAACGGAACAAAGAATTACAAAGTAAGGAGACAGTAACAAAGAGGAAGAGAGGCAGGGTGGAAGAGTCATCAAACCCATATTGTATACCTTTTCACTAAAAAAAAGGAAAAAGAAGATGTAAAAGAAAATAATAAATTTCTTTCTCTTTCTTCCTTCTCTATGTATTACTAACATTGGGTTTGTTTACATTTGATTCGTCGATTGCTAGGTATATCTTGATTCTCACTGGATGTATATGGAGGAGGAGTACCGTCCATTCAGGTGTGTACTTTGCTAGTGTTTCTCTTATATCTTTCAAATGTCTGGTGACTATATTAAGACCTTTGAACATTATAGGTTGTAGACGTTCTTTCTATATTGCTTGGAGATTTGATTTATATTTCTTCTTTCCTTTCTGCAAGAAAGAGGTTTGTGTGCGTGATATGGGGCTCTGTATTCCCTTGTTAGCTATTGTGTTACTCTCAATTTCTAGTGCTTATCTCTAACTATATGTCAACTGAGCTTGTCTTTCGGTTTCTCTTATCTTTACTTCTTTATGAAGTGTATATATATCATGTAGATTCCATATCTTAAATTATATTAAACTTGTGGAAATTTTCATCCCCAATAGTATCTTGAGAGTTTCCATTTCATTGTCTAGGAGTTCTCTTTCCTCGGTTGTGCTACTGAAGCTAATTTTCTGATGCCAAAAGTGATTAATTGAAATGTTATTGTAATTGCTACAAGGGGGATGGCAGACTTCAGTTACATATTTTATATCTATATGAAGTGTGAGATTTTGTATGTGTTGTGTTTGGCACTGGTCAATACGGAAGACCTGGATGTGCAGCACAGTGAGTTTATGTAGGAAGTGCGTCATACATGTCATAGCCTTTAATATATCTAACGATTAACCAACCTATCAGTACCTGCTTACTTATATTATGTCGGTACTTCAATTTCTTGGATTTTTGTCATATGTGTTGTTTCTTTGGATTTTTGTCATTTTTGTCATATGGACACTAAAATATGTCAATGTACTACCCTGGGTTTCATCCTGGTTTTGTGATACCATATGTCATACTTGGATACCAAAATATATATAGTCCAAACTCGTGTGTGTAGTTCATACAGGGTTGGACACTGGATTTTTTTTCTTATGGTTTCAGCCTGATACGGTTCATATACTCCATATGCTTCATTTTGATATTGTTCATATTGCTCTAGATATTGCATTGCATATGTTTCATCCTATAAGAACTTGAGGATACTGCATTGCATATGTTTCAATGTTGTCAAAATTGGCTTTAATTTATATGGGCAATGATGAGGACTTTGACAAACTATCTGAATTTTTTTTAACTTGGTATTTGGCACATGTTTCCTGGAAGCCTCACTATGTTTTTTGGATGCTATGGCTTCGTTTATTATGCGGTTACTGGCTGCCTCACTTTATTTTTTGGCAGCATGTATAATGGGTACTTTTATGAGTTCACTCTGTGCCAACTTGCATGTTTCAATGCCAGTTTTGACATCTCTGAGCCCAAATTATTCATATATACATTAATGCTTGGTTTTTTGTCTGATGTTATGTGTTCATTTAAATGTTAGAATGACTAACTATGTCGTATTAAAGGGGAAGGTTCCTGGGGTCTACCATTCACAATATGGGATATTGCTCAAGATAATACTATATTGTTATATGTTGCTAATTAAATTTAATAGAGCGAGAGAGAGATGTTTGCTGGTGACGGGAGGGTTTGGACATGGGGCAGGGGAGCGTGTGGCCAGCTCGGCCACGGCAAGACGGCCAATTGCTTGCAGCCGAAGCTTGTACAACTCTTGGAGCTCAACCGGCCGTGGTGTGGGGGGGGGGGGATCGGATTCCGATGTCGGCCGAGTTCAGCCGCAGTGGTAATTGATCTGGTACAACTCCTTTTGTTTTGCTACATTATTTTGAGGTTATTGTTATGATTTGTTTCTTGTTACTGTGATTTTACTTTTGGCTTTGGGGTTGAAAATTTTGTTTATCGGAAAGTAAAGGTGCAATGGTTTTTATTCTGTGTTGGTTTAGAAGAGAAAAAAGGATTTTTTCGGGGGTTCTGTCGAGGCATTGGCAACCGGTGCTGTTGGCTTCCTTCTTCTTCTGGGAACTTTTTACCAAGATAAGTATACTTCTTGTTGGTTAATTCTTTTCCCTTAGGGTTTTTGCTTGCGTCAATGATGATTTGGACCTCGTGTCCCCAAAATTGAGAGATACGACCCGAGTAGTTCGAGTACAATTTAAATTCTATGCGTTCTTGATGATCTTGTTGGTATGGGTTTTTGGTGTATGAAACTGCAATCAATTGTAATTATTTATGGCGTACCTGGTTTATTTAATGGTAGAATAGTTAAATTAGTAAAAATATGTTCTTGAGATTGATATCCCTTACACTAGGAAATTTATGCATTCTAATTAGAACTTATTTTTTTTTATCTTTTTCAGGATTTTGCTACGTGTTGCCGACAGTTTTGATGTGCTCAAAGTTGAAGACAAAGTACTAATAGTTTTGAGGGTCTACTTACTAGTAGTAGTTGTAAATATATGTATTTGGATGTCCTATTTTAATTGGAAAAATGTAATGGAGGTGGTGATATATATTATGTATATTTGTAAATGGATTAAATGGTACTTTGTAACATTTAGATGTTTTCTTGTGAATATGGTTCAAAATGAATGTTTTGAAATTGAATTGAGCAACATTGAGCATTGATCTATAACTTTTTGGAAAGTAATATGTAAATGTGTAGAATTGAGCGTTATAAATGTGCTGAATTGAGTCTATACAGATTATCTATTCATAACGCTTTCAAACTACGCTGAAAATAAGTGTAGCAAAAACTCATCATATTCATGACGGTTATTTTATGACGCTTTTAAAAAACATTTATAACACCCGTTTTCATAACGCTTGCTTTGAAAAAAAAAGCGTCATGGTTCGTCATTAATGACGCTTTTTAGCCGTCATTAAAAGGGTTTTTTGTTGTAGTGGCAGTCGCAAACACAACGATTTTAACCTGGTTTCCCTCGTGGAGGACTAGTCCAGGCCTGAGAACTCTAGCTCAGGATTGAAATCCACTATTTGTGAAATAGGGTTACAACCACGTGCCTTTACACAGAAGAGCACGCCAACTTCTTTCAAATTCGCAGAGGCGAAAACTTGGAATTGTCCAAGTGACTTTTCTTTCACTCTTGTACAATAACTCCTAACTGAATAGTGCTTGAGCCCTTTGGATTGTAGGAGAATTGTAGCTAGCTTGTAGAAAGAGTAAGGCTTGGAGACTTTTGAAGAATGAAGAAGAGAATTGTCAATGTAATTGTTTTCAATGGAGGGGAAACAAGGTCTATTTATACTGTCTGGAGGACACAGAATTCGGCCAGAGTTCTATGTAGGAATTTCAAAAATGTATCCGTTGGACAGCTAGTACACCTTGGATGCCAAAGTAGGATTCCTGAAATTGGGGGGACCGAGTTCGGCCCGAACTCTGTGGGAGGCAGAGTTCGGCCCGAACTCTGTCCTTTCAGGACAGAAAGTATTTTGGTTTTCTTTTTGGGCTGTTTTTGGTTTGTGGAGTTTGTGGGCTTCAAAGGAAATGGTTAGGGCTTAAGGCTATTCAGTGTACACATTTTCTAGACTCAAATAAATAAAATTACAGACTTCCTTATAACTGAACATAGCAGGAATTCACCATCGTCTGAGTAGAGCCACGATTGATCAACTGTGTCTAATTGGATAATGACAAGTATCATTTTATCAATTTGTCAATATTTGGTTGACTGCGATCCTATTTGGGTCAACAATCTCTCCCATATTGATAAGTGACAAAATGATATTTGTATATCCAATATTCATACCTGGACACAAGTTGACTGCAGATGAAATAGAGTGAAGATACTAAAGCTCCTCCATACAAGTAGTTGAAATAGCATAGCTCCCCCGTAGCATTAGCTCCCCCCGAATAATTGCATAGAGAGTTTTCCTAAAAACAATGCTATACACCATATACAAATATGTCTCCCCCTTTGTCAGTTATTAAGATGGTCAGAAAAAAACACAGTATAGTAGAGAGAGTAAATTATGTAACAGTAATGCAATAAAACACATAGAGGAACTCATAATGCATAACTAAACCATAGTCAACTAGCTCATAGAGCACAAAGTCACAAAATGCATACAAAATAGAAGTCTGACAGACATAATAATAGAAATCCTAAGAACAGCAGCAATAGAAGTACGTCACGAACACCAGCCATCATGGAGCACGAGAAGAAGGTCCCGGAGCATTAGAAGGATCAGAGGCCGAACGCCGAGGGTCAACAAAGGCCGCTCCCGGATCCAGATACCGTCGTACCCAAGGGTCATCGATCCGATAGCCATCCAGTGACGGATCACGTCTCATCGGAATAGAAAGCCCTGGGTTGGTAGCCATCGAATACTGGATATCATGGAGGGTATTGCTGACGGCGCTCATCTGAAGAGTCTGGCGATAGTCAGCCTGAATCAAGCGATCATCCAACTGCCGCCAACGGTCGTCCTCCAGACGAAAATGGTCAGTCAGCAATACATGGATAGACTCAGGAGTAGGGGACTCCTGGGCAGGTGAAGTGGGATTGCGATAATCAGATGGAGAGTCTGGCTCTTCAGATTCAGGATCAGGAGAAGCAGGAGGCTGGACAGCTAAGAGAGTTTTCCGAGCCTTGGAGAGATATGCAGGTGCCGGAAGATATTGGCATTGTGAGCAAGGAACCTCAAAATGCTGAAAGATCATAGGTAAGGACATGGCGTATACTAAAGCTTTTGGTTTAGGACGAGCACGAATGATCCAATTCATCATTGTGCGGAGAAAGTTGAAGGGGACACAAAAGTATTGATGATAAAGAGCCGAAATCTCGAGATAGGTAACCTCATCGGTAGATCCTGCTTTTGGCAGGATAGAAGAGAAAATCAAACGATGAAGTTCATAGAAATAGAGATTCATGTCACGGGCACGAAGTTTCCTAGGACAAACATTTGGATGGCAAAGATCATCTTTGAAGCCCTGGAGAGTTGTATCCCCGGGAAAGTGAAAGTCCCGAGCATCAACTAATGGTTCCCAAGAATTGGGATCCTGAATCTCCAAAATGTCCGCCAGTTCAAAAGCATCGAAAGAAATATCGATACCCGCAACACGAGAGTAGATACGAGTGTCGTCATGCGTTAAATTGCAATAGAACATTTGTATTGCATTTATAAAAATGGGACATGACACAGCTACCAGGTCTTCTAAACCAAGATTCCTAAAGATTTGCTCATAGGTAGGAAAGATGGTAAAATTTATCGGATGACCCGAACAAATTTTACGATAGCGGAAATCAGTAAACCAATCATTTGCCGCATCCAAAGACACAAAAATTCTAGGATCATAGGTTCCCTCATCAAGTTGAGGAGGGTTCCATAATGGATGGGTTGGAGGTGGTGATGGGTGAGGTGGAGGAGAAGGTCGAGGAGGAGACCGATTTCGAGTAGAGGATTCGGCATCGGTCCTCCTTGGCCTCTTCTCCCGGTTCAAAAGTCTAGGAGCCATAGAAGAGAAATAAGAACACAAGAGTTTGGAAAGAGAATTATACCTTGAAGAGATGGTGGAGAATGAAGGAGGAAGATCCAAAAATCCAACTCCTTGAAGAAAAGGGGAGAAGAAGCACTCTAGAAGGTATTTCCTAGGGTTAGGGTTTGGAGGTTTTAACTAGGGAGTGGTTTTTGAAAAGGTGGCAATGAGGAAGATGAAGAGAATCCCGTGTAGAAATATAGGGTAAAATTGGTCGGAACAGATCTGGACCATTCCTTGAATTAAGAATGGACGGCTGATGATTGCTGCCATTTCTGGAACTAGGAGACCGAATTCGGCCCGAGTTCTGCCAAAGGCAGAGTTCGGCCCGAGTTCGGTCCTTAGTTGACAGAATGCAAAAAGAGAAAAAAAAAGAATGAGAGGAATCAAGAGAGAAAGAAAAATGCTAAGATAGGTATGAAAGACATATGAAAGCTTAAAATATGGGATAATTGAATGTGCAATGGGAAAACATATTCAGTATCGTAATTTGATACACAAATAAATTAACCTATGACATTTTCATCCAATATTCCAAGTTCACGACGAAGAAAGTTGAAACTCTCTTCGGCTAGGGGTTTTGTGAAGAAATCTGCTAGCTGATGTTCTGTGTCAATGAAGGATAAATCTATGGTGCCGTGCTGTTGGTGATCACGCAAAAAGTGGTATCGAATTTCAATGTGTTTCGTGCATGAGTGACAAACAGGGTTCTTAGTTAGACTAATGGCACTAGTGTTATCACAGAAAATGGGTATATGTGTGAAAGATAACTGATAGTCTTCAAGGGTTTGCTTCATCCACAGAATCTGTGCACAACAACGACTAGCTGCAATGTATTCAGCTTCTGTTGTGTATAGTGCAACAGAGTTCTGCTTCTTACTGAACCATGAGACTAAAGCTTTCCCTAACAGATGACATGTGCCACTCGTACTTTTACGGTCGACTTTGCAGCCCGCAAAATCAGCATCCGAGTAACCAATAAGGTCAAAGGATGTGGTTTTGGGATACCACAGGCCTACAGTAAGAGTACCTTTAAGGTATCTAAAGATACGCTTAACAGCAGTCATATGTGATTCTTTAGGGTTAGCTTGATATCTAGCACATATGCAAACACTAAACATGATATCTGGACGACTAGCAGTGAGATACAGCAGACTACCAATCATACCTCGATACTTACGCTGATCGACCGGTTTGCCGCTCTCATCAGGTTCTAGTTTTGTTGAAGTGGCCATCGGAGTGCTGATTGGTTTGATGTTGTCAAGATCAAATTTCTTCAGCATGTCCTTTGTGTACTTCGACTGGCTGATGAAAATCCATGATGAAGTTTGTTTGACTTGCAGTCCAAGGAAGTAAGTGAGCTCTCCCATCATGCTCATCTCAAACTCGTTCTGCATGCACTTAGCAAAATCTTGACAGAGATTTTCATCAGTAGAACCGAAAATAATGTCATCTACATAAATCTGAACTAATAAAATAGTGTCGCCAGAAGATTTTATAAATAGTGTAGTGTCAATTTTTCCTTTTAAAAAACCTTTATTTAATAAGAAATTGCTCAAACGTTCATACCAAGCTCTAGGATCTTGTTTGAGGCCGTAAAGCGCTTTCTTTAGCTTGAAAACATGGTCGGGAAATTTGTGATTTTCAAAACCAGGTGGTTGTTTCACAAAAACTTCTTCTTTAATAAAGCCATCTAGAAAAGCACTCTTTACATCCATTTGAAAAAGTTTGAAATTCTGAAAATTTGCAAAGGCGCAAAGCATCCGTATGGATTCAAGTCGTGTAACCGGAGCGTATGTCTCATCGTAGTCGATACCTTCCTCTTGGTTGTATCCTTGAGCTACTAGACGTGCTTTGTTGCGTGTGACTGAACCATCTTCATTTACTTTGTTACGAAAAACCCATTTTGTACCAATTATCGAATGGTCAGTTGGTCTAGGAACAAGTTTCCAAACCTGACTCCTTTCAAATTGGTTGAGTTCTTCTTGCATAGCCAAAATCCAAAACTCATCATTGAAAGCTTCTAAAACATTTTTAGGCTCAATTTGGAAAATAAATGCAGTACTAGCTATGGTATCTCTTAGAGATGAACGAGTACTTACTCCGCGTGAGACCTCACCTATTACCAAATTTTTTGGGTGTGATGGCTTGAACTCGAATTTCTTCTGCAAGTCATCCAGAGGTTTGGTTGCTGGGGTGGAAGTCGTCGGTGTAGAAGTAGGTGGCTCATCATCATCGATAGAGATAGAAGCTGAACTATTTTCCTCATCAAAGGTAACATTAGTAGACTCTTCTACAATCATTGAGCGTTTGTTGAACACTCTATATCCTTTACACTTGGCTGCATAGCCGAGAAATATACCATCGTCAGCTTTGGCATCAAATTTGCCTAAGTTGTCTTTGGTGTTGAGGATAAAACAACGACAACCAAACACTCTAAAATAAGAAACATTTGGAGTTCTACCAAACTAAAGCACATAGGGTGTCTTCTTCGAAATAGGTCCAATTAACACCCTATTCAAAACATGGTACGCTGTATTGACAGCTTCTGTCCAAAAATATTTCGGAAGTAAAAATTTATTCAGCATGACTCTAGCCATATCGCCAAGAGTCCTATTCTTCCGCTCCACAACACCATTTTGTTGAGGAGTTCTAGCACAAGAAAATTCATGAGCAAAACCATTTGAATCGCAAAACTTTTCAAAATCTGAATTTTTGAATTCGTCACCATGATCACTTCGGATTCGAGTAATCATGTAGCCTTTTTCGTTTTGAACCTTTTTGGAAAAGACTTTGAAAACAGAAATAGTATCACTTTTATTTGAAAGAAAGAAAACCCAAGTGAATCTAGAAAAATCGTCAACAATCACAAAAGCGTAGAGTTTTCCACCAAGACTGGCTACTCTACTGGGACCAAATAAATCCATATGAAGTAATTGCAGGGGTCTAGTGGTACTTACAGTGTTCAAGGATTTAAAAGAAGATTTAGTAGCCTTATTGATTTCACACTCTGCACATACCGTGTCCTTTTTGAATGTGATGTCAGGCAGACCTCTCACCAGCTTCTTTGTTGATAGTCTGGAGATGGAATCTATGTTTGCATGCCCTAAACGTTAATGCCACAGAAGTCTTTCGTCTTTGTGAGCGAGAAGGCATCTTCCTGCACTGTTAGTATAATTTGATAGATAGAAAGTATAGATGTTATCTTCTCTTATCCCTTCAAAAGTTATATCTCCTGTTGACCTATCATAGATAAGACATTTATTCTTTCCAAAGTTAATATCATATCCATGATCATCAAGATGACTGATGCTGAGCAGGTTATGCTTTAACTCGGTCACTAGGCAGACATCCTTTATCACAGGAGAAGGAGGATAACCAATGATACCATTACCTATAATGTAGCCCCTCAAATTGTTACCGAAGGATACATATCCTTCCTTCTTCATCGATAGTGATGCAAATAGATGTTTGTTTCTAGTCATATGCCGCGTGCATCCACTATCGAGAATCCACTTGCTTCTAGTTGAGGAGGGAAGGTCCACCTACATCACGAGTAGATGTGACCTTTGGTACCCGAGTTCTTTTGTATCCTGAGATGTTAGTCTTTGGTACCCATGCACAAATATTTACATCAACTAACTTTCTAATTCTACATTGTGAAGTTATATGGCCGTGTAATCCACAGTACGTGCATGTGGCATGCTTGTTGATGTTTGGTGCATGATAATAATGTGGTCTATGAGTAACAGCAGGAGGAAAGTTATTTCTATGTACTGAAGTAGCATGATGATAATTTCTATGTACTGAAGTAGCATGATGATAACAATTTCTATGAGTCATGGGATGATAAAAGTTATGATTAGCAGCAGGATAATTGTTATAACTGACATGGTGATTGTGTGATCGTGGTTTACGTGCTGTATGTGTATACGTGTACATGTAAGCATGATTCCGTGTTGTGTGTGGATGACGTGTATTGTGCATGTTCTGGTGCTTTGTGTGTGTCTTGTGATTGTGTGATTGGGTTTGGGGTTTAGCAACCTGTTTACCCAATCTGATCTCTAACTTTTTAGAGTTAGCACTTAGCTCATTGCACTTCGTGTTTAGACCATCAATTCTAGCAATTGCTATCTTATACTTATTCTTTTCTTCAGCTAATTCTTTGTTAAGAGCTGAAATTTCCAGTGTTTGCTTCTCAATACGTGTTTCGGCATCACGTAGGCTTAATTTAAGCTTTGGTGCCTCTTCCGTGTTTTCCGTGGGTGAACTATCTCTAATATTATCAAGAAGATTAGAAAGTTTAAGAATTTTTACCTCAAGAGCCTTGATATTGTCCTTGGCGTGTTTGTATTTGCCAAGGACCTTCTTGTGGTCATTCAACAGATCATTAAAAGCGTCACCCAGTTCATCAAAGGTAAAGTCATCAAGTGATTCGTTTGTTACCTCGGTTGAAGTTGCCATTAGGCATACGTTTGCTGTATCTTGAGGAGTGTCTTCTTCGTCCTCTGAGTCGCTGGCTTCGCTCTCATGCCAGAGGCTTGTGTTGGCAAACTTCTTTGAGGATGACTTTCTGTAGGGTTTCTCGAACTTGCCTCCTTTCCTTGAGTTTGGACAGTCTCTCCTGACATGTCCAGTCTTCTTGCATCCGAAGCATGTCGGTTCTTCCTCATCATCTCCTTGCTGATCTCTCTTCCTTCGGTTGAAGCGAAGGAACTTTTTGAAGTTTCTAACCAGGAGAGCTTGATCATCGCCTTCTGAGTCGTCCTCATCTGTCTCTTCAGGAGCAGTTCTTCGACGATGAGCCTTGAGAGCAATCTCCTTAAATTTTGGAACTGGGTCCTCGAAGTCCTTGAGGTCAAGCTCATGGGTCATTAGCTTTTCCATCAAGGTCTCCATTGACATTTTAGTGAGATCATTCCCTTCAATAATGGCTGTTACTTTGGGGTTCCATATCTTTGGCAACCCTCAAAGTAGCTTGCGGATCTTCTCGTGATTTGAATACACCTTCCCAAGGGATGACAGAGGATTGATGATGTCAAGAAATCTAGTGATCATTTGAGTTATCGTCTTGTTTGGCTTCATCTTGAAAGCCTCGTATTCCTGAGTCAGACGACTGATTTTGGATTCCTTGACTTGGGTGGTTCCTTCATGAGTCACCTCCAGAAGCTTCCAAACTTCGTGCGAGGTGGAGCATGTAGACACCCTGTTGAATTCGGTCCTGTCTATAGCACAGAAGAGAGCATTAATGGCTCTAGCATCTAGACTTGCCTGTTTCTTTTCCTCGGCAGTATATTTGTCGTTGGGTTTATCCACAAGAACTCCCTCGACAAGTATTCTGGCGGGCTTTTTATAACCGTTGGTTACAACAGTCCACAAGTCAAAGTATAGAGACTTGAGATAAAAACTCATCCTAGTTTTCCAATAGGTGAAGTTTGTTCCATCGAATAGGGGAGGCCTATTGGTGGACTGTCCTTCACCGGGATTGGAAAACATAGGCTGTGTAGTTGCCATAGATCAACTCTTGGATGTGAGTCCTTGAAAGAAAACAAGGCTCTGATACCAATTGAAGAGTAATAGGCAACTCTAGAGGGGGGTGAATAGAGATGTAGAACAAAAATTACCCAAATAAAACTTATCTCAATCACAAACAGAGAAATAAAATACGGAAGTAAAGAAATACCAGAGCAGTCGCAAACACAACGATTTTAACCTGGTTTCCCTCGTGGAGGACTAGTCCAGGCTTGAGAACTCTAGCTCAGGATTGAAATCCACTATTTGTGAAATAGGGTTACAACCACGTGCCTTTACACAGAAGAGCACGCCAACTTCTTTCAAATTTGCAGAGGTGAAAACTTGGAATTGTCCAAGTGACTTTTCTTTCACTCTTGTACAATAACTCCTAACTGAATAGTGCTTGAGCCCTTTGGATTGTAGGAGAATTGTAGCTAGCTTGTAGGAAGAGTAAGGCTTGGAGACTTTTGAAGAATGAAGAAGAGAATTGTCAATGTAATTGTTTTCAATGGAGGGGAAACAAGGTCTATTTATACTGTCTGGAGGACACAGAATTCGGCCAGAGTTCTGTGTAGGAATTTCAAAAATGTATCCGTTGGACAGCTAGTACACCTTGGATGCCAAAGTAGGATTCCTGAAATTGGGGGGACCGAGTTTGGCCCGAACTCTGTGGGAGGCAGAGTTCGGCCCGAACTCTGTCCTTTCAGGACAGAAAGTATTTTGGTTTTCTTTTTGGGCTGTTTTTGGTTTGTGGAGTTTGTGGGCTTCAAAGGAAATGGTTAGGGCTTAAGGCTATTCAGTATACACATTGTCTAGACTCAAATAAATAAAATTACAGACTTCCTTATAACTGAACATAGCAGGAATTCACCATCGTCTGAGTAGAGCCACGATTGATCAACTGTGTCTAATTGGATAATGACAAGTATCATTTTATCAATTTGTCAATATTTGGTTGACTGCGATCCTATTTGGGTCAACACACTTGATGAAGAATCGAGAGTTGCATAGGCGAGACAACGGGTAACTGATTCCCGGAATGAACGGATTCAAACTTTGAAGCAACAGATCGCTACTCTTCTGGTTCCTCCATCTGATTGAAGTGATTGTACTCTTTTGCTTTTTGACATGTTTTTTTAACATGTGTTTATAATGTCTTTGTATCACCTTTTCAGAAAATTAATGAAAGACATTATTTTTGGTGGCTCTATTTGTTGCATATCTTGTTTATAGACATACATATATAATAGAGATTTAGAAAATATATTCAGAGGTCCAAGACGTGATATATTTCATAATTTTAAAAATAATTATATTCCTTATATCTGCTCAGAGGTAATGTGGACATGGCAGAATAATTTTTTTTTGAATATGATTATTTCGATAGACAACTTAGTTAGAGGTGCGAAGACGTGACAAATTGCTGATGTAGACGAATTTATTATAAATGGATGATAATAAATGTCGCGATGAACGAAACGAATCGTCAAGTGGATGATAGAACGGGATGAACCGTCAAATAAATGATAGAACGGGATGAACCGTCAAACGAACGAAGTGAATCGTCGGGAGGAACGGTTGAACCGTCGAGTAGGATGAATGAACGGGATGAACCGTCAGATAGGATAAATGAACGGGATGAACCGTCAGATGACTGGATGGATTGAACAGAATGAACCGTCGGGTTAATGAATGATCAGATGGAACGGGATGAACCATCAGGTTAATAAAATGAGTGGATGGATGGAACGGGATAAACCGTCATTTGGCTGCAACGAACGGGATGAACCGTCGGATGAATGAATCTGGGGGATGATGCGTTGCTTCGATTCTCGGAGCCAGCTGCCCCGAAGATCTCTATAAGTCGAGCAGCACTTCGAATGGGATGATCAACTTCAATCTTCTCCATATACAATGTCTTCCAAAGATGCATCCAAGAAGGCCGAGATTGCCCCGAAGGTTGAGGAGGGCGTCAAAAAACGCACAACCGAGCCAACCCAGCCGAAGCAGGCAGAGATGGGCGAAGGATCGTCTGCACCAAAGCCACCAAAAGACATCCTCGACTTTCTAGTAGAGCCTGGGGAGACTACTGAGGAGGAGGCTAAGCGACTAGCCGTTTGCAAATTCCTGGTGGGCTCGAGCAAGGACGTCTTCAATGCCTTTGCCGATTATGTTTGTGAACAGGACGGTAGAGGTCCCCGTCCTGACCTTGAAAGGGATGATAGTGACCTTCCTTGAAATTATGTACTATCGTCTTTGAATAAATAAAAAGACATTTTATTTATAAACTGTCTGATGCATTTACAAGAGATTTCTTTGTATTTACACATAGTACTTTTTAAGGAATTTGCCATTAATAGGCATCATCGCGATTCGGCCATCTAACTCTGTAAGTTGATAAGCGCCGTTTGAGAAGACTTTGCTCACGATATATGGACCTTCCCACTTTGCGTCGAACTTGCCCTTGCTCATGTGAGTCATAGTCATAGGACGTCTGACTGTTAAAACAAGTTCTCCTTGCTGAAAAGCTCTGATTTTAACTTTGCGATTGAACGCATTAGAGATTCTGGCCTGATATAACTCAATGTGTTGTTGAGCTAATAGCTGTTTTTTGTCGAGCGCCTCTAATTCTTAAAGCCGAAGAAGATCATTATTCTCTGTAGTAAGCTTATTAGCAATGGCAATCCGCAGGGATGGGATTTGAAGCTCCAACGGTAGAACAACTTCACAGCCGTACACAAGAGAGAAGGGTGTATAGCCTGTGGGGTTACGGACTGTGGTACGATAAGCCCATAGACACTCTCCAAGTTTCTCGCTCCAATTCCGTTTGTTGGTAGAAACAAACTTTTTGAGGAGTTTGATAATGTTCTTGTTGAATGCTTCAGCCAATCCATTGGCGGCAGGATTGTAGGCTGTAGAAGCGACGTTGTCAATCCGATGATCATCACAGAATCTGGTGAATTTCTGGCTAATAAACTGTGGCCCATTATCATGAATAATTCGCTGAGGTACACCAAATCTGTAGATAACATGGTGTTTGATAAAGTTGATGACATTGCTGGTTTTGACTTCGGCTAGAGGTATAGCTTCAGCCCATTTAGAGAAGTAATCGGTTATAGCTAAGATAAACCGATGTTCTTTAGAAGAGGGAGGATTGATAGGCCCCATAACATCCATGCCCCATGCTTCGAATTGCCAAGATGCTGCAGTAGGATGCAGAAACTCCGAAGGTTGATGGATGAAGTCTGCATGGATTTGATAGGCTCGACACTTCCTAGCATAGTCGATGGCATCTGATACCATAGAGGGCCAATAATACCCCATGCGTCGGATACGATCTTGCAACTTTGGACCAGGTTGATGTGCTCCGTAAACACCATCATGGGCTTCCCGTAAAACTTGCCTTGCTTCATCACCAGCGAGACAGCGTAAGAGAAGGCCGTCATAAGTTCGCCGATAAAGAGTCTTGGTCGTTTGATTATAACAGAATCGAAGAGATCGCCGACGAATGCTTGTAGCTTCCTTAGGATCCTCAGGAAGTATATCATGGACTGCAAAGTCGATAAAAGGAGTTCTCCAGTCTTCGTCAATATCTCTTGACTGGAATTTCCAAAACGGCTGCAAGATTGGCCAAGGCATCGGCCTCTGTGTTGCAAGTTCTACGAACGTATTCGATGAAGAAAGCTTTGAATGAGATGGCCATGTTGATTGCTGCTTCATGGTATGGCACCAGATCTTGATGACGGACTTCATAGATTCCTCTAACCTGATTAACAACCAGTTTAGAGTCACCATAAACTTCAAGATATTTGATATCCAGTTGTTTAGCTAGCTGGAGGCCGATGAGCAAAGCGTTGTACTCTGCTACATTGTTAGAACATGGCTCATCTAGGGAGTAGGCCCTTTGAATTGTTAACCCATCCGGAGAGACAAGGACAACTTCGACTCCTGCAACAATGGTGCCATTTGGCCCGATTCTAGATGCACCGTCAAAGAATAGACGCCAAGTAGGAAATTCTTCAGAGATCATGTTTGATTCCAATGTCTCGTCAGGAATTTCATCGTAGAGTTTGGATGTCTCTGGGACAGGATGAGCTGCTAAGAAGTCAGCTAGTGCCTGACCTTTGACAGACTTTTGTGGTACATATACCATATCATATTGAGCTAGCAGGATGGCCCATGTGGCCAGGCGAGAATTGATTGTGCTGGGCTTCTTCATCAGTACCTGAAGAGGATTGACTCGGGAGATGACGTGAATGGTTTGGCCAATGTTGTAATGTCGAGTCTTCTGAACAGCGAACATGAGGGCTAGACATTCTTTCTCAACCGGGCTATAACGGTGTTCCGCACCGATCATGGTACGACTGAGATAATAGATAGCTTGTTCATGGCCTTCTTTGTTCTTTTGGGCAAGTAATGCACCCAATGAATGATCCATGGCACGAACATACATTAAGAAAGGAATGCCTGAGATTGGTGGCACCAAGAATGGTGGGTTCATCAAATACCGCTTTATGTCATCAAATGCTCTTCGTCGGTCCAAACGAAAGATACACCCTTCTTTATTAGCTGAGTGAATGGTCTGCAACGTCCTGATAGATTCGAAATGAATCTCCTGATGTACGCAAGTCGACCTTGGAATCCTCGTAGCTCTTTTAAGTTGCGTGGAGGACGCATCTCTTGAATGGCTTTGATCTTCTCGGGATCCACGTGTATACCTTTAGAGGTAATGACGAAGCCAAGTAATTTACCACTAGAGACGCCCAAGAATGACTTGGTGGGATTTATTTTGAGCTGATGTTGACGCATTATATCAAAGATGGTTTTTAAGTCTTGGATGTGATCTTTCTTTCGACGACTCTTGACAGCAATATCGTCGACATAGCATTCGATAGTGTAATGTCCTGAAATTCGAGATACGTATTTTATGCGTATTCGTATTTCTGACCCGTATTTTTCATTTTTCTTGTCTAGTTAATCTTGCTTATCTCATGATTAGCATCTGTGGTTTAATTTTCATTTATAATTATGGAATTAATCTGACTAATGGATTTGGGTTTTAATTGGATATTGGCATTTTGTTCAACTTGTGGATTCTCGGCTTTTCGTATTTTGGCCCGGCTTGGTTTTAATTGGTTGGACTTGGTTTGGGTTGGAGATGGCATGACATGGTTTGGTTTGGTTTTGGCATTGGATCACCTTAGCCTACCCTCCTCCTCAAGACTACCACAACCCCCCTCATCATATAACCCATTTCCTCATTCTCTCTCATCCATTCTCATTTTTTCCCTCAACCCTTCTTCTTCCCCAAGAGAACCCCTCCCCATTAGGCAAGTGAACCTTGCTAACACTTAAGGGCCGGATTTTATATGTCCACTAGCTAGTTTAGCACCCCATGAGCAACATTAGATCTTGGGTTTTTGTGAATTGGAGCTTGGAATTTTGTAGATCTAGGTTTGAAGTGTTTTCGGATTTTTGGAGTTTTGATCTCCTAAACTTCTTCATTTGCTTGTTTTAATGCTCCCATGTTGTAGAGAATTCAATTTTACACAAGTTAGAGCTTTGGGAATCTGGATTTGGTGTTGTATTGACCGATTTATGATGTTGGGAAGAATTGGAATTCATGGGTTCTTCTCTCGGATTTTTGGAGAAGACAACCTGCTGTCTTCGCAGACTGCGCCTGCTTTTCCCCGCTGGCCGATGGCACCTCCTTTCGAGCGTGCCTCCTTAGGCGCTGCTCATTCGAACGCGCCTCTTTAGGCGCGGTTCGTCTCGAACGCGCCCCTTTGGGTGCTGTTCGCCCGCCGCGTCTCGAGCGCGCCTCCTGGGTGGCGTTCTAGGCGCGGTTGGCTGTTCTCCTCCGATCAGGTGCCATCCGACCTTCCCTCCATTTTCAGGCGCGGTTTGTCTCGCTCCTCGCAGATTGCGCCTGCTTTCCACAGAACTAGGCGCGTTTCGTTGGACCCTTGGCCAGGCGCGCTTTGCTGGTCTCTGACCAAGCGCGCCTTGCTGGCTTGGACTAGGCGCGCTCTGTTGACCTTGACCCAGGCGCGGTTCACTGGTTTTGGATCAGGCGCGCCTTGGTCCACCAGACCAGGCGCGGTTTGGCTTGGACTTAGGCGCACTCCAGTGCCCCCCATGTCAGGCGCACTTTAGTGTGTAGCTAGCAGGCGCACTCTAGAGTGCTGCCACCCTGGCGCACTCTAGTGTGCTGCCACCAGGCGCACTTTAGTGTGCCTGCTCCCTGGCACACTCTAGCTTGCTTGTACCCCTCGTATCCCTAGTGCCTGCTATTTCTGGGTTTCTTTTAGTGAATTGGAGCTTTCTGAGATTTTGATGCTCACGACACGACTTGACTAGACTCGACACGTCTTGGCATGATTTATTGTATTTTCATATTGCCTTCTTGGACTTGACAATAATTTGAGTGCATGGCACTCCTCGTTTATATCCTTACGCCTTTTGGACACGAACTTGACACAAACTTGATGTGATCACAACTTGATTAGTGCTAGTATAGAATCGATCTCGAAGTTTTGTTATTTCTTTTGTTGTACCATTACAATGCTTTCTTCTGGATTTATTTTATGAAATCGTGCTTTCAGCTTTATTGTACTCTGTCATGTTTTCTTTACATCGGTGGCCCGTTTGGGTGCACTCAGGACTATGTTTCTTTTACTTGTAAGATAGTTGTACAATGATATGCCATGTGACCTTGGCACGATAGTGAACTCTGACTAGTAACCTGTAACTCGTAACCTTATGACTAGATTGCTTGATAGTGGCCCGTGGCGGCGCACTTCCAACTTGTAACATGACATGATAACATGATAATTTAAGCTGCTGAGGCAGGCTTACTTGACTAGTAGCATGACTTGACAACTTGACAACTTGGTGCTGTTGCGACGGCCATAACTTGACTAGTATAAATTGCCTTGACACCGTGGGTGTACTTCTTGTTGCTTGAACAACTCACTTGTCTTGTCTTGCATCATGTCTAGGACATGGACCCCTGAGTACCACGGTCAGGGGTACATACTGAATTGGACTAAGGATTAATAACTAGCATAATTCACTAGTCATGACGAGATGTTTCCCAGTTACAGGCGATCCCGTTACCCCGGCCGCTAATGTTTTGGACTTGTAGCCTGCCGACGAGTAGGGCGCATTTCCAGCTCACTGTTATGTGGGGCACCCTCAAGCTACTTTTAATGATAATAAGAACATTGTCACTATAATAATCGCCTGGGTAACCTGGATAGCTGCAGGGCTTGTGGCTGAGGTACATCTCACTGCATTGTTAGTAACTAAGCTTGTGATAACCCTAGTTAGTTAATGTAGCAAGCTGTAGGCAATGATTGGCCGTGCATGATTGGATGGAGTCCAGCTCAGTCTTGTCTAGATCCAGTTCTTGATTATTCTAGCTCTTGATTGCTCCAGTTTCTAGAACATAAATGCCTGATTGTCACTGAATATGATTTGCAAGATTGTCACTCTCTCTCCCATTGTTATTAGGATATATCTTCCTTTACAGGATTGCCATCATTAAGCAATAAATGGTCAGTGACTATGTACTGTTCAGGAGAAGGGTTGCAATCCCGGTCCTTGTTTGGTTTAAGGATTGTAACCTGGCTTCCTGGTTCGGTACATTTGTCCTTTCTTCGTTTATTGCCTAGTTGGCACTTAGTTCATATTCCATATGTCTTTTCATTATCACGATTATCCTGTTTTCTTATTTCTAACCATAGCTACTTGTTTTCCTGTACTGTGATCGGGATAAGTGCATTGGTAGTGCACGAGTCTCGATATGTTTTACTTACTTCTTTATTACTTTTGTTTGCTAATGATTTGCTGGTTTTAGTCCTTAAGTGAAGCCTCCTTTGTGGCACTTGCTCTTTCTGGGGTCTGACCCAGCTGGTTTTGTATGGCCAGATACCGGAGCAGCAGCAAAGGATCTACCTGCCTTCCAGCCCGATGGTGACCGCCAGGCGTGACCAAGGCTTCGCGTGGGTTTCTTTTGTTCGCCCACTTAATTGTAAATTATTCTTTTGAGGCGTTTAGCCGACGAGCACCTGTTAGCTCGATTGCACTTTACTTATTTGTCTGCCTACGGGCTGTAACGTGATTGACAAGCCCCGGGGGTTGATCATGTATGACTTAACTCTTGCTAGTCTTTACATTTTGTACGACTAGCTTCATGATCATCTGATATGTAATGTTTGGGACGCCTTACAATTGTATATTTGGTGATCTGTTATCTTGTAATTATCTTTACTTGTTGAGATTGAGACAATAGCTAGTTTTGACCTTAAGAGACGGATGGTTTGTAGAATACCCTCACATAGCTAGACAGCCGTGACCGTATAGCGGGGTGGTTGCCGTCCCAACATATGTAGCTGGCTGTTCACGTACTCCGTTCGTCCGTATTCCGGGAGCGGGGCGTGACAGTTTTAGTGATGGCCCATGCAGGTCTTGTCAATCAAGAAATGTGAGGGTTTACCGGATATGTGTCTCAATCTGTACTCGCCTTTGATCTCCACTCATATCTTCATATCTCCTTGAACTCCTGACTTGATAACATGCTTGTATCGTTGATCTATCCTGGTCCTCCTTTAATGTTCCTGATGTCATTGCTTCAGTGGCATCGTTCCTGTTGATCAGCCCGAAGGAGTTCAACCGGCAGCTCAGCAACAGTCAGAAGACGAAGCCCAGTCTTCAGCAGCAGCTTCCCAAGCCATGCCTTCTGGAGAACCAGTGCCCCCAGTTCAGCCAGTTCAGTTAGCAGGGTCAGAGGATGAAGTCTTGGTAGGGCTTATCCGTGAGTTACTTACGTCTCAGGGTCGTCGAGATGATGCCTTGCACCAGGCAGTACAAGATGCTCAGAGCGAAGGTGGTCCTCGAAGGAACAGTGCGGCCAACAGATTCAAGTGCCTGGACCCTCCATTCTTTGACGGAAGCGAGGATGCAATTTCCGCCGATGCTTGGCTACAGGACACAGAGGTGGTTCTTGAAGCCGCGAAGATTCCAGAAGACGAGAAGGTGGCCGTGGTGCGCCTACAGTTATTGGATCTAGCCCGCAGTTGGTGGGCAGCGCAAGCAGTGGGATTGGCAACACCTGTTCCCTGGGCAGTGTTCATCGAGAAGTTCCAGGCCAAGTACTACGATGCCGTGGCCCGGTACGACTCACAGACGAGGTTCGCGAATCTGAAGCAAGGAGGCAGAACGGTCGACGGATACGCGGCCGAGTTTTCGAGACTTAGTCGGTTTGCTCCCACCTTGGTGGCGACCGAGCTTGACAGAGCGCAGAGGTTCCAGCAGGGACTTCACCTGGAGATAATCTTGGCAGTAGAACAGTTCGAGCATCAGACCTATGATGCGGTATTGCGAGCAGCTAGAAGGCATGAGTACACTTCTCAGAGGATAGCAGACAGAACCGGGGGACGAAAGCGGTCCCATGATCCGAGGAACCAGTCTTCGGCACCGGCTCCAGCAGCTAGGGCTCTAACCATTGGAACTCCGAGGCAAGCAGCTTCAGACACGTCGGATCAGTACTCAACCCCGACGTACCCCCAGCAGAAATAGAAGCAAGTGCAGTCTTCCGCCGTGGGATGTTCCTATTGTGGGAAGCCTGGACATGAGGTAGCAGAGTGTCGCAAGGCTCTGGGATTATGTTTGTTGTGTGGAGCACCAGACCATAGGGTGGGATCTTGCCCATTCAGAGTTGACTCAGCATCTACAGTAACTAGTCCCTCGGTTATGGGACCAGCACCAGTGCCAGCACCATTCCATCAGCTACAGCAGTTCCCGTTCCCGAGGCCATTGCCGACTCAGGCCCAGACCTTCCAGCAACAGAACCCACGGCAATTTGCCCTAGCCCAAGCTCAGGTTCAAAATCGTCGGAGAGGTAGCTGCATCCCTTTTCTCGCCTTCTTCCGTCGTTACCAAGGGTACATGACATATTTCATGTAACCTAATTACGACGGCATGTCCCGGATTCGAGTCGTATCCTAGATCATTCGAAAATGTTATCATGGTTATTGGTACCAACCTTTAGCCTTTTCGTCTGAGGAGAGGCCCGTTTTCGTATTTGATCAGGGAGTAAGACCTCAAGCGCAAGACTATCAGTTAGTCCGTGTTGCTTGAGTTTCTCACTCCTTGGAGGAGTCAAACGTGGGAGTGTGAGGATGGTATCCGAACACGTTATCCCAAACGGCTTTGGCTCGTAAGGCGTGATATTTTCTCATGCCTTGCACCTCGAATCCTTGCTTGCCTGTATGATTGCCTGATTGATTGCTAGTTATAGATAGCTTGTGCTAGTGTAGCTTGTCCCGACATCTCTAGCCTCTTGATTAAATTCCGAGGACGGAATTCTTTTAAGGTGGGTAGGGTGTAATGTCCTGAAATTCGAGATACGTATTTTATGCGTATTCGTATTTCTGACCCGTATTTTTCATTTTTCTTGTCTAGTTAATCTTGCTTATCTCATGATTAGCATCTGTGGTTTAATTTTCATTTATAATTATGGAATTAATCTGACTAATGGATTTAGGTTTTAATTGGATATTGGCATTTTGTTCAACTTGTGGATTCTCGGCTTTTCGTATTTTGACCCGGCTTGGTTTTAATTGGTTGGACTTGGTTTGGGTTGGAGATGGCATGACATGGTTTGGTTTGGTTTTGGCATTGGATCACCTTAGCCTACCCTCCTCCTCAAGACTACCACAACCCCCCTCATCATATAACCCATTTCCTCATTCTCTCTCCTCCATTCTCATTTTTTCCCTCAACCCTTCTTCTTCCCCAAGAGAACCCCTCCCCATTAGGCAAGTGAACCTTGCTAACACTTAAGGGCCGGATTTTATATGTCCACTAGCTAGTTTAGCACCCCATGAGCAACATTAGATCTTGGGTTTTTGTGATTTGGAGCTTGGAATTTTGTAGATCTAGGTTTGAAGTGTTTTCGGATTTTTGGAGTTTTGATCTCCTAAACTTCTTCATTTGCTTGTTTTAATGCTCCCATGTTGTAGAGAATTCAATTTTACACAAGTTAGAGCTTTGGGAATCTGGATTTGGTGTTGTATTGACCGATTTATGATGTTGGGAAGAATTGGAATTCATGGGTTCTTCTCTCGGATTTTTGGAGAAGACAACCTGCTGTCTTCGCAGACTGCGCCTGCTTTTCCCCGCTGGCCGATGGCGCCTCCTTTCGAGCGTGCCTCCTTAGGCGCTGCTCGTTCGAACGCGCCTCTTTAGGCGCGGTTCGTCTCGAACGCGCCCCTTTGGGTGCTGTTCGCCCGCCGCCTCTCGAGCGCGCCTCCTGGGTGGCGTTCTAGGCGCGGTTGGCTGTTCTCCTCCGATCAGGTGCCATCCGACCTTCCCTCCATTTTCAGGCACGGTTTGTCTCGCTCCTCGCAGATTGCGCCTGCTTTCCACAGAACTAGGCGCGTTTCGTTGGACCCTTGGCCAGGCGCGCTTTGCTGGTCTCTGACCAAGCGCGCCTTGCTGGCTTGGACTAGGCGCGCTCAGTTGACCTTGACCCAGGCGCGGTTCACTGGTTTTGGATCAGGCGCGCCTTGGTCTACCAGACCAGGCGCGGTTTGGCTTGGACTTAGGCGCACTCCAGTGCCCCCCCCCCTGTCAGGCGCACTTTAGTGTGTAGCTAGCAGGCGCACTCTAGAGTGCTGCCACCCTGGCGCACTCTAGTGTGCTGCCACCAGGCGCACTTTAGTGTGCCTGCTCCCTGGCACACTCTAGCTTGCTTGTACCCCTCGTATCCCTAGTGCCTGCTATTTCTGGGTTTCTTTTAGTGAATTGGAGCTTTCTGAGATTTTGATGCTCACGACACGACTTGACTAGACTCGACACGTCTTGGCACGATTTATTGTATTTTCATATTGCCTTTTTGGACTTGACAATAATTTGAGTGCATGGTGTTTGCAAAAACAAAAGTTTTATTACAAACTTGTAAAGAAGATTACAATGAATTCTGGGAAAGTACAACTGTAGGAATCCAATCTGAATGACGATTGCTTTATCCCTTGGACGATGTGAACTTTGAAGACTTGAACCTCTGAAGAACGCAGCAGCACTTGGGCAAGAACTCTGGTCTCTGATATCTGATTCTTGATCTCTGATCTGATTTCTGATGCTGTTGAATGAAAACGAAACCCTATTTATAGAGTTCTGGAAATAACAGATTTGGGCAGTTATTCTGGAGTGCGCCTGGTTAAAGTGCGCCTGTTTTGAGCACGTTTGACCAACTGCGCCTATTTTCACTCCATTATCTCGAACGTGCACCAACTGCTCTAGACACGTGGCGTTGTTTGATTGAAACGCGCTTGGTCGTGTACAGTTAGTGGGACACGTGTTGGACATGTAGAGTGGCAGTTAGGCGTTGATTTAGTCAAAGCGCGCCTGTTTTAGGGACACGTGGCAGGCTCTGAATTGATGTTATGTTGAACTGCGCCTACTTCACTGAGAAGTAGGCGCTATCTGTAAAATGCGCCTAGTTCAGACAAAAGTAAGCACGATCTGCAAAGTGCGCCGAGTTCAAACGAAAGTAGGCGCAATCTGATTTTGGCGGCAAAACAGCTGTCGTATCATCCTCGAGCTCCGTGCTGTCAGAAGAATGATGGCGTCGCCTCGATCTTCGTATTTGTCGGGTAATGATGACTCCACGTCAGCTAGGCGCAGTTGATGAAGCGCGCCTCTTTCAGTGAAGAAGTAGGCGCTACAAGAAATAGGCGCCTGGTTGAAGAAGTAGGCGCTATCTGAAGTTTGCACAAGAAATAGGCGCCTGGTTGAAGAAGTAGGTGCAGTTTATTTCTCTGCTTAAAAAGTAGGCGCGGTTTGATTTTGGAGACCTACAAGACCCCCTTCAAAGTTTTCGAATTTTGAATTTTCAAAAATTCGAAATACTTTGAATAATTCTTCATATGAACAAGTCAAACCGCGCTTAAAAAGAAAGAAGTGGCGCAGTTTAAGGAAAGAACGAGTCTTCAGGCTGATTAGGCGCAATCCGTTCTGCGCGTGATTTTAGGCGCGTTTTGTTGTAACGGTTGGAATTTCAACTCAAAAGCTATAAATAGCCTTCAAAGCTCTTCGTGAAAGCTTTGCTGATTTCGCGTTTTTGAGAGAAAAAGTTCCAAGTGTTCTTCTCCGATCATTCTTCTTCTCCGACGAGCTTCTCCGACGAGCTTTCAATGGCGCCCCGACGTTCTGACAACAAAGGAAAGGCGCCCGCGCCACTTGAGTCTCCAAAGAAGTCGAAGAGAACTGCGCTTCCCTTCGTGGTTGAATCGCGCGGTTCTCTTCAAATTCGAGAGCCAGGACAGACTCGTGTCTCTCGACACGAAGCAGCGCACCCGGCCATTAATGGTGGGTCCCAAAAAACTAGCTCTTCTTAGGGCTTAGTTTCAATTGCCAACCCTCTTTAGGGTTCGGTAATCTCTTAAACTTCATTTTTATGAAGTTTAAGCTTGTCATCGAACTGCGCCTGAATGTTTGGGCTTTGTTTATTCGATCGCGCCTAGTATAGAAACTAGGCGCATTCGGATGATCACTGTCTGATGAATCAGGCGCTGTTTGATAGACTGCGCCTATTTGCAGGAAGTTCAGCACTGTCTGCCTTGTGAAATTGAGACTAGGCGCAGTTTGTCCCAAGAACTGAAACTAGGCGCAGTCTGCCCTTATCATTTGAAATTAGGCGCAGCCTAACTTTATTCTTTTGAAATTAAGCGCAGTCTGCCCTTATCATTTGAAATTAGGCGCAGTCTGCCCTTAGCATTTGAAATTAGGCGCAACCTGATATTTTTGAGAAATGCTAATCGTTTGTTTCTTTTCTTTTTTGTAGTTGACATCAGGGAAGACCCGAACTATGAAATCTTCAAAGGAACGATGGCAGAACCTGAATTTAAGGAGGATCTGTCCCATGTCATATTCCCCCACTATGCACTGCCTGAGGCTAGGAAGGCAATCCTGACCACTCAGGATAATGAAACCCTGTTGTGTTTGATGAACGGCGAACCTCTGCAGTCACTGGATGCCGCTGTTCACAAAAAACCGCTTTTCTTGTTTGGGGACGCTTTTGGCAGAGATTCTCAGCCTAAGCAACGATCAGAAGAGAGAATTTTCAGAAGGGGAGACAAGGTCATCTACTTGCCAGAGATGTTCCGAAATCTAGCACTCTCCAGATATGAATTCGCCAGCTATCCCCGTCAAATGGCGTGGGATATTACGCCCGTTCAGCAGGCAAGAGTGGGAAAAATATGCTATAAGAAGGTGAACAACAGAGATACCTTCTATAGCACAACTGATAAGTACTCGACTCATCTCAGAGGGTTGAAGCCAAGCTGTATCCCTCCCGAGAACTCCTCTCTTCTGCTGCCGGTCAGAGTACCAATTTTCGCGAATGAATTCGCCAAGAAGGATAAGTGTTATAGTGACAACACTTTGAGAATGCAGGGTTTGATAAACCCAGATTATAAGCGGTGGAGCTGCATCGCCAATTGGGTCTTGGAAAAGTACTCAAACGAGCTTCTGGATCTCGGTCTTTTCGAAGCCGTCTACTCTTCAGTGCAAGGATTCACTCCGAACCCGCACTTGTTTCTGGCATTGATAGAGAGATACAACTATAGGACGGGGACCTTCATGACCCCAAAATGAGAGATGGGCTTCGCTCTTCATGAGATGAACTACATCTCTAGGCTGCCAATGGGAAATTGCCCTTATGAAGAATATGTTCCCACCGAAGATGAGCTCGATCAGCTGAGAAAAGAAAATGCTGAAATGGTAGAGACCTTCGACGAGCTGCTGTGCCATTATCACATCTGCTGTTGCTACTCTGAAAGCGCAGGCTCCTGCTACCTCACCAAGTGGGCTTCTTATCTTTTTCTCGAACATACTGACGAGGAAAAGCAAGTTAATGAGAAGAAAGCCGTCAAGCCACTATTCTTTCAACGTTTTAGTGAAAGAGAGATAATTGATCTGATAGAGAAGTTTCGTCAGGAAGACTTATTGATCGAGAATGACGAAGATTATCCTCCACTCAAGGCAGGGGATAAAATAGAAAGCTTTATGAGGATGGGCTATAGACGCATGTCTAAGAAAGCTCATTTAGCCGGCTTCCTTGCTTTGTGGTTACGGAGATATGTAATCCCGGGAGCCAGTGCCGTCGACCGCTTCCACAGGGGGGGTCCTTTTTGCAGCGGTTCGTCTGGTGTTTGGCCGCCGGATGGACATCTTATCGGCAATGACAAGCCGACTAAATCATAGCTTGCGCTGCTTCGTGGATGGCATGCTAAAAAGTAAGAAGGACGGCTTTCCATGAACTGAAATCGCCCATACCTATTTATTTGGGTGGCTTTTACTACATTGCCCAGTCCTGATGAATCCCGGCGAGAAGGCTGCCGAGGGAAATTTCTTGAGAAGATATGGAGGATGTAGATGGATTAACACCTCCTTGACAGACTGCCGGCGGGTATTGAACCGCGGGGACAACTGGGACTTCTATTGTGTCACCCCACCTGCTGGGTTCGAGATGCTGCCGATCAACATCGTGGATTCAGTGAACGCGCCTCCCATAGATCCGGTGACGTTCAACTGGCTAAGGTCAATTCGACCTTCACATCTGGTGTATCGGTTCGAAGATGAGTGTATTCTCGAACCATACTTACCTAGCCGCTTTGCACGTCAATTCGGCTATGATCAGTTTCACGTGGGGAACGCCACCACGTGTTTGCAAGGAAAGGGATATTTGATCGATGGCGCTAGAGCTTGGTGTTATTACAACGCCAGAAATACAAAAGTTATCTTCTCGATGCCGAATAGCACGGATCATGGACCGAGGATGCTGTTTACCTACTCCAGGTTCTACACTTCGGCCAATACTTTTACAGAAGCTTATGATCTATCACGTAGCTTCGCTTCTGATAAACGGGCTAAGAAGGGAAAGCCCAGCATTTATTACAAGGACCCGAATGATGAAGAACCGGCTGACGAGCCGTTTGAAGCTTCTATAGACATGAACTTCTTTGAGGAGTTCATTGAGCCCATAGATATTCCACTGAGAGCAGCAAAATCTCCTTTGAAGGAAAAAAAGAAAAGGAAGAATGATAATCCGGTCGCTTCTCCGGATCCAAAGAAGAAGAAGAAGACAACGGCAGACTCCTCTGAAGGAGTTACTACTAGGTCTCAATCGAGACAGCAAGCTGAAGAGCTTGAAAGGAATGAGGAGATAACTCCTACATCTTTACAAAAACAGCAGGGCATCTCAGCTGAGCCAGACAGCCCAGATGTCCCTCTTCAAATACGACAGCATGTGAAGAAGATAGCTGTGAGGAAGAAACCAGCTTGTGCTACATCTATTTTGGCCAGTGCTGCAGCTGGTCATATGATGTCTTCACCTACTCCTGCCTCTGAACCGGAACCAGCAGCTGCAGAAGAATCTACGCAACCTGGTGAAGAGGCTGTTGAGGTAGCGGAAGTTTCCGTGATTGGGCAGCCTTCGACTCTGGCAATCACCGTTCGTCCTGAATCGCCTCCGGTTGAGGCATCTCCAATCGATATGTCTGATCCATCGGATCACCGACGAGCTCATGTCGATGATCCGATATACTCTGACAATGAAATGATCGGTGCACTGCAAGCATGCACTGAGTATTTTGAAGAGACAGCAACCGATGTGGATATTGAGACTGTAAATGAACCATCTGATGCTCATCATTCAAATGAAGAGGATGTTGATGACGTTGCCGATGAACCATTGGATGCTGACAGACCAATGGAAGAGGCGCCTGTCGACATTGAGAAGACTCCTCTGCGAGAAGACCAGCATTTACCTAGTTCTTCTGGCGCAGGGAGTAATCATGGTGAAGAAGTTTCAGAAGAGACATTGGCTCGTCTTCTCCAGGAGACAACAATACCCATCGATACACCATATATACCCGCACCACGTAATACTTCTTGATTTGTAATTTGATATTAATGATGCTAGTATTTGTTTTGTGTACTGATTCTTTCTTCTTAACAGCTGAAGGTAACGTTCACCTGTCAGGAGGTTCAGACGCGGGAAGCAGTCAAGCGATGATGACTGAAACCATCCCATCCACTGGCGCTCTCGTTCAGACAGCGGATGTTGGTAAGTTGTTTATCTGTTGTTCTGAACTTTTTGTGATTTCCTCAAATGGCTAATGTTGCATGTCAATTTTTAGGAGAGCGACTGGGAGGAGCAGCGAGCTCAACGATGGCTCCATTAGAGCCTCTAATTAGAGAAGAGAGCTCTGCCGATATGCCTGAAATCAGGCCGCAAGCTCAAACAGAAGAAACTCCTAAGGATGACGCTTCAATCGAACTGCCTCATTCAGGTAGAACTTTAGCTTATGAATTTCATAGTATATGATATGCTTTTATAAGAAGATTGACTAAACTAAAGTATGTGCAGAAGAACCAGTGAAAGCAGCGTTCAGCTCAACTACTGCTCCTCAAGAACAAACAATTCGAGTGGCTGAAGGGAGGTCTTCTGAACCTGCTCCTGTGGCAATACCATCGGTCTTAGCTGCAGCAACTACACCTGCGGCTACCCCAAAGGAAGTAGCAGAGACTCCGAATACATCCACAACGAATAGACTCGTTATAAACTCTTATGTGAATGCATTCTATTCGATCCTCAAACCGATGGTGGAGAACGAGAATACTCCTTTCTCTAAGGTCAGAAAATCTGTCAAATATTTGATCAATGGAATCCGCGACCACGGAGATGAGGCCCAAGCCGTTTATTTAGAACACATCCTTAACGAGCTTGAGGAAATGAAGACTGCAATAAAGAATCTATCATCGGGGGATATAGATTCATTGATTGAAGAAAGATATCAAAATCTGGCCCAAGAAGCTGAGCAGAAGAGAAAAGATTTTGAAGCATTCTTATCAACCTTCGCCAAGTATTCTGCTGATATGGAAACCCAGATTGAAGAATCATCTTCCAAGCTGGAAACTCATGAAGTTGAAATATCAGAGACTGACGAAGAATCTTGAAAATAAAAGAAGAAATTGCTAAGCTGCAAGCACAGCTAGCTTCGGTGGAGCAACAGAAGGAGGAGAAAGTCAGTTTGAGCAAAGAGACTGCGGAATATCTTGCCGAACTGAAGCACCAGAAGGAGCTTAGTACCAAGGCGCACAATGAAGAATTAAATGTCCGTACTGCTGATTTGCAATCCTTTGACCTTGAGTCAGCCAGGAATCAGATTAGACAGCGGATCTTGAATTCTCGGAACGAAAGGATAGCAACTCTAAAGATGCGTATAGCAGAGCTCAGCACCAATCCTTCTGAGTGATCGAATTTTATTGTAATATCCCCTCTTTTCATTGTAATTAAGTTTCTTGTTTTGAATGAAATGAAATGATATTTTGGATGATTCTATTTACTTGTTACATCCCCTATTAAGGATATAAGCAATAGAACGAGAAAACATATTCAGAGGTACAGGACGTGATATATTTTCTTGACACCGAAAATAACTATATTCTTTATATTTTGCTCAGAGGTAATGTGGACATGGCAAAATACAAATATCGAATATTTGTTACTTCAGTATACAACTTAGTCAGAGGTAATAGGGACGTAACAAGTTGCGATAGAATGATGATGTGATGAACGGTTGTAAAAAATGAACCGTCAGAATGAATGATTGATTCATCAGAATGTCTGCTGGGGATTTTTAGATTCATCCGGAAAGGAGTGAACAGGCACCTCGATTCACGAAAAGTCGGTAGACTTATATAAATAGTATAGATCTCTTGTAAAATTTCATCATTGCCTTTTCAGAAAAGATGTCTTCCAATGATGTGTCTAAAGAGACTGAAGTTGTGCCGAAAGCCGAGATCGTCTCCGGGGAATCTTCTGCGGGAACGGAGAAAGGCGAAGGTTCCTCTGCACCTAAGCCGGATAAGAAAGACGAAGGCGAAGGTTCTTATGCACCGAAACCTCCACAAGGCATCTTCGATTTCTTGTTGGGACCAGGACAAACGCCCGAAGAAGAAGCCAAGAGAATAGCCCTCTGCCAGCTGTTGGTGGGTTCGAGCAATGAAGTCTTCGGCTCCTTTGCTGACTTTGTTTGTGATAAGGAAGGGCTTGGCCCTCGTCCAAAATTTGACAGGGATGACAGTGATCTCCCTTAATGTAATAATTTCTTCTTTAATAATAATAAAAAGAAATTTTATTTACATTATTTTCCAAGAAATCTTTACATATTTATACATAATATTTCTTGAGAAATTTGCCATTGATAGGCATCATAGCTATTCTGCCATCCATCTCTGTTAATTGATAAGCACCGTTGGAAAATACTTTGTTTACAACAAAAGGACCTTCCCATTTGGCATCGAACTTGCCCTTACTCATGTGAGTCATAGTCATAGGACGTCTGACTGTAAGGACCAAATCACCTTTCTGAAATGCTCGTACTTTCACTTTGCGATTAAAGGCTTTTGAGATACGGGCCTGGTATAATTCAATATGTTGTTGAGCCAAAAGTCTCTTTTCATCGAGTGCCTCCAACTCTTGCAATCGAAGTAGATCATTATTCTCCGTGGTAAGTTCATTAGCAATAGCTATCCGCAGAGACGGGATTTGAATTTCCAGTGGCAGAACTGCTTCACAACCATACACTAAGGAGAAAGGTGTACAGCCAGTAGGATTGCGAACTGTAGTGCGATAAGCCCATAAACATTCGCCAAGCTTCTCACTCCAATTCCGTTTGTTAGTAGATACAAACTTTTGAGGAGTTTGATGATGGTTTTATTGAAAGCTTCGGCCAAACCATTTGCTGCAGGGTTATAGGCTGTCGAAGCAACGTTGTCGATGCGATGGTCATCACAGAACCGGGTGAACTTTTGACTAATGAACTGAGGTCCGTTGTCATGAATGATTCGCCGCGGTACACCAAACCTGTATATTACATGGTGTTTGATGAAATTGATGACACTGCTGGTTTTGACTTCAACCAGAGGTATAGCCTCAGCCCATTTAGAAAAGTAGTCTGTGATGGCTAGGATAAACCGATGCCCTTTAGAAGAAGGAGGATTAATAGGACCTATGATATCCATGCCCCAAGCTTCAAAAGGCCAAGAAGCAACCGTAGGATGTAGAAATTCTGATGATTGATGAATGAAGTCTGCATGAATTTGACAGGCTCTGCATTTTCTTGCATATTCAATGGCATCAGAAACCATAGAAGGCCAGTAATAGCCCATACGACGGATACGATCCTGCAATTTAGGACCGGGTTGATGTGCTCCACAAACACCATCATGAGCTTCACGTAGTATTTGCTTTGCTTCATCACCAGCAAGACAACGAAGAAGTAGACCGTCGTAAGTTCGTCGGTAAAGAGTTTTGGTTGTATGATTATAGTAGAATCGAAGAGATCGTCTTCGAATACTGGTAGCCTCTTTAGGATCTTCAGGCAATATTCCATAGACTGCGAAGTCGATGAAAGGAGTCCTCCAATCTTCACTAATAACATTGACTTCAGTAAAATTACTGAATTCAATATTGCGATTGTTTTCACTGCAAAATAATTCTCTATTGGAGATAACAACCAACTGTTGTCTCTGGACAGGAATCGCCAAAACTGCTGCAAGGTTTGCCAAAGCATCTGCCTCGGTATTGCAAGCCCGACGAACATATTCGATAAAGAAAGCTTTGAAGGAAATGGCCATTGCGACGGCAGCTTCATGATAAGGAATCAAATCTTGATGACGAACTTCATAGGTTCCTCTAACCTGGTTAACAACCAGTTTAGAATCACCATATACTTCAAGATATTGGATGTCTAACTGTTTGGCAAGTTGAAGACCAATGAGCAAAGCATTATACTCTGCAACATTGTTAGAACAAGGCTCATCTAGGGAATAAGCCCGTTGAATAGTCAGACCTTCTGGAGATACAAGCACGATTCCGACTCCTGCAACAATCGTCCCATTTGGTCCGATTCTGGAAGCTCCGTCAAAGAATAGACGCCATGTAGGAAATTCTTCAAAGATCATATTTGCCTCAAGTGTCTCATCAGGAATTTCGTCGTAGAGTTTAGAAGTTTCAGGAACAGGATGAGCAGCCAAGAAATCGGCAAGGGCCTGCCCTTTAACTGACTTTTGAGGAACATAAACCATGTCATACTGAGCAAGTAATATGGCCCATGTAGCCAGTCTTGAATTGAGAGTACTGGGTTTCTTCATGAGTACCCGCAGAGGGTTAACTCGGGAAATGACATGGATTGTTTGACCAATGATATAATGCCTTGTCTTTTGTACAGCAAACATTAGAGCTAGACACTCTTTCTCAACCGGACTATAACGATGCTCAGCACCGATCATAGTACGACTAAGATAGTATATAGCTTGTTCATGACCTTCCTTGTTCTTTTGGGCAAGTAAAGCACCCAATGAATGATCCATTGCTCTGACATACATTAAGAAAGGTATGCCAGCGATTGGTGGCACCAGAACTGGTGGGTTCATAAGGTATTTCTTGATGTCGTCGAATGCTCGTTGACATTCTTCGGTCCAGATGAAAGATACACCTTTCTTCATGAGTTGCGTAAACGGTCTGCAACGTCCAGATAAATTCGAAATGAATCTCCTGATGTACGCAAGTCGACCTTGAAATCCTCGTAGCTCTTTTAGGTTGCGTGGAGGACGCATCTCTTGAATGGCTTTGATCTTCTCGGGATCTACGTGTATACCCTTAGAAGTAATGACGAAGCCGAGAAATTTGCCACTAGAGACACCCAAGAATGACTTGGTGGGATTCATTTTGAGTTGATGCTGGCGCATTAGATCGAAATGGTCTTCAGATCTTTGATGTGATCTTCCTTCAGACGGCTTTTCACCGCAATGTCGTCAACATAGCATTCGACAGTCTTTCTCAAATGATCTCGAAAGATAGTGCTCATAGCTCGCTGGTAGGTTGCACCAGCGTTCTTGAGACCAAATGGCATCACAGTATAGCAGTAGACGCCTCGAGGAGTACTAAAAGAAGTATGCTTTTCATCATCAGGATTCATCTTGATTTGATTATATCCAGAGAATCCATCCATAAAAGATAACCTCTCGAACCCACAGGTATTGTCAATCATGACATCAGTGATTGGAAGGGGAAACTCATCCTTTGGACAGGCGTCGTTTAGATCCCGGAAGTCGATGCAGACTCTGACCTTACCAGTCTTCTTCAAAACTGGAACAACATTGGCAACCCAATCTGGATGCTGCTCTTCACGAATAAAGCCGCAAGCGATGAGCTTTCTGACTTCTTCATCGATTGCATCCATCATTTCAGGTTTGAAGCGCCGTTGTTGTTGTTTAACCGGCTTTGCATTAGGGAGGATGTTCAATTTGTGAGTAGCGATCTTAGGATCTAGACCTGGCATGTCTTCGTAGCTCCAGGCAAAGACATCGATATATTCGCGGATGAGAAGAATCAACTCCTACTTGTCAGCTTCGGGGAGACTTTTGCTAATGAATATAGGACGGGATATACCATTTTCTCCTACATCAATTTGGACTAGCTGATCTTCAGTAGGTGGTTCTCGTTTTTCAAACCGAAGTTCCCACTGATTATCCATCTTTTGAACCCAAGGATCAGTTTCAGGGCTTTCTTCAAAGTCGTCATCAGTAACATCGTTGTCGATATCTGGAAATTCAACTGAGACCATGTTGGAGGATATGGCGATACGATGTACATGACCAATGCTGGTGTCGGAATCCCATGAAGCTGTTTCAGAAGAAACAGTGCGTTCATCATCATCGGATTCAATGATCTTAGGAGCTGTAGCCATAGTAGGAAATGTAAATACATAACCAAGGCCAAGCTTATTCCTCTTGCTCGTAACACGAATGGGGGTTCGTCTTCCTCTTCCGTAGTTGAGTCCACTTTTGAAGTCATATCCCATTTTTCGGATAATCTCTTTGGACTGAGTGCTATAACGTCGGAGTTGTAAATGTCCAGTATCATCATTTTTGCAGTCTTCCGTATAAGAAAACTTTTGTTCTGGTCCTCTAATAAAGATTATCGGACTTTCGTCAGCTTTTCGAGCAGGAACTATAAAGTGTGAAGTTTCTGGTGATTCCAATGATACATCTGTCTGGTAAGATTGTACAACTCCGATTGTGAGTGGCTTCAACCTGTCTAACATATTTGAATAACACTCAGCATGATATAACACATCAGTATACTGTAAAGGAGATGCGTCTTTATTGATATTCACAACAGGATTTACAGCAGGACTTTTAGCCTTAGCAGGCTTAGTCAGATTGATAACAAGAGGAGGAGAAGAAGAACGAGGAGGAAGAGAAGACTTGTTACGACGAAGGTCAATAACAAGTGGCTCAGAAGAGGTGAGCTCCCTTTTTCCTTGATTAGTTGCAGGAGTTGACTTCTTGGCGGGAAGTCGAATGACCAGTGGCTCAGTAGACGGGGGCATAGAGACACGCCCTTTGACAGGAATCACAAGAGTGTCCTGTGACTTTGGTTCTGGCTCCTTTCTGCTAGGAGGTATATAGATGGTCAGTGGTTCAGAAGAAGGGGGTCGAGAGACACGCCCTTTAACAGGAATGACAAGAGTGTCTCTAGATTCAGTTTCCTGTTCTTCTTCGGTGTCCAAAGCCAAACAATCTTCATGAATTCCTCTTTGTACATACGAGCATCGCTACAATAAGCCTCGACGCCTTTAAAAGGATAGAGGTCCGCAACTTCCTTTTGGACCTCTCCCTTTTCGTCAACATACTTGAAGCATTGATGGAGAGTTGATGGCACGATATTGTGCTCATGAAGGAATGGTCTCCCTAACAAAGCGTTGTAAGAGCAACCATGATTGTCAATGATATAGAAGGTCACCTTCGTGCGAAGATTGCCTATTTGGATTTTCAGACGGATCTTGCCTAAAGGATCACTCCTACCTTGATTAAATCCCAGAATAGTTGTGATTGTGCTTGTAAGACTGCGCACAGGGATTTTCAATGCATCCAACATCGCTTTAGGCATGATGCTGAGAGCGGAGCCTGGATCAATCAAGATTCGATCAATCTTCATCGTGTCAACGTACCCCGTATAGTACAAAGGACGATCATGCCTATTATCTTCCATGAGCATATCGTCTTGTGTGAAAGTGATGTTGGGAATCAACTCCATCACACTGTGACAATGAAGACAAGAGAGAGGTTCTGTCTCAGGTTTCTTCAGAAGTGCCAGGCAAGATTCAGCCTGCAACAAAGCTTCACTTAACGTCTCCCGAGTTTCTTTAGAAAGACGTAAAAGCTCAAAGATTGACAATCTGGCAGGAGTGTTGGCTAATTGAGCCAGTATGTCAAAATTGTATGGCTTTTCAAGTCCAAGAGGAGTGGACTTCTTCAAAGCTTTATCAAAGCGAGCCGGCTGCTTCCCTTTCTCAATAGCTGTTGGTTTAGCTGGAAGAGGAGTTGGCTCAGTTGAAGAAGAAGGCGGGTTTTCAGGAGGTACAACAGGAGTGACCTCAGAAGATGAGGCTGGAGTTTCTTGATTTTCTGGATATTCCCGAAGGTAGGGTTTACCAGATCTGGTACCAATCAAGATTTCTTCTTCTATTACTGGTTCAAAAGATACCATGTTGCAGCTTTTGTATTTACCTTTGGAACCTTTCTTTGATTTGGATGAAGAAGAGACAGAAGATTCAAAATCTGAGACCAGATCTGGATGAATCCACATGATTTCCCCTTTAGAAGTAGTCAAGGGGACCAGTCCTTCATATCGGGAAGGAGGAAGATTCACAAGTTCCAAGGTAGTCCGAGGAATGGGAACTACACCTTCTTCGACTTGCAGAGGTGGGAAATCGCCGAACTGAACAGAGACGACATTGGCCGTCACTGTCTTTTCTTCCTGTTGGAGAGTTACTGCTCCGGAATTGATCATCTCCTGTATTTTTCCTTTGAGCACATAGCATGCTCGAGTAGGATGTCCGATAAACCTGTGATAAACACAATATTTAGGATGATCAGTCTTACCAACCTCTTCCGGCCTTTTGGGGTCAGGCAATTGAAGTTTGTTGCTCTTGGTAAGACAGTCGAAGATTCCTATGATATCATCTTCATCAAAGGAATACTCTTCCTTAGGACGCTGTGGTCTCTGAGGTTGCTGAGAAGGAGCAGGAGCAGATTGAGACACGTTAACAGCTAACGCTTCTTTACTCTTTAAGTTAATGGCCAGAGTTTCTTTAGGAGCAGAGGTCTCTTTGCCTTTTCTGTTATTGTTCTGACGATTGTTGTTGCCAGAATTTGAACTTTGATCTCCATGGTCGGGATTCATGTGAACCCCCAACGTCTTGAACTTTTCGGCGCTGAGTTCTGCTGCCTTAGCATTTATTATGAAAGACGGCCAATCTTGAAACTGAGTAGCCCCTGTCCACATACTGACAATTGGCAAGAGATTATTCTTGCAAGTGTCGATAGTGACAGCAGAGGGAGTCCCCAACGGCATCTTGAGAGCTTCGCGACGAAACCTCTCAATAAACTGTTCAACAGGCTCATTATTTCTTTGCTTGATTTTAATGAGGGCTGACATAGTCATGTCATTGACGCCTTCATAAAATCGTTCCAGGAACATCTGTTTGAAGCCTGCAAATGAGGTGATGGAGCCGTCTGGTAAACTCCGATACCAATCATAAGCAGCGCCAGTTAAGCAACTGACAAATACCCGAGTGAGAAGGGCATCATTTGGCTGTAGAGGATCAGTCATCAACTCGAAGTGGTTGATATACTGATTAGGAGAAGAAGTGCCATCGAACGGCATAATGGTGGGGAATTTGTATTTTGGCGGAAACGGAACTTTCTTCCATTCAGCGGGATAGGGCTGCTTGATGCCCAATCGCTGTAAGCCTTCCCTTTGTGTATAGGCTTCAAATTGGTTCCGCAATTGTTCGACGGCCTCATTAGCATCCCCTGAAGATTGAGGATTGCTAGATTGATTGATAGTTGCAGGAGGAGGAACTGCGTGGTATGCATCACCCCCAGCACCAGTTTGACTAAGAGTAACCTGAGCTGGTACTATGGTGATTGGAGGAGGTGGTACCCCCAGACCAGGATTCTGAGGAGTAGAAGAAACCAAAGGTTCAGGAACTATAACTGGCGGAGTGTGTTGAGCCATAATGACTTCATGCATCTTAGTCATCATTTCAGCCATAGTTTTCAGTTGTTCTTCTAGTGCAGCAATCCTTTGATTTTGATTGTTGGAACCAGAAGCTTCTTGCTCTTCAGTGACGTATGCCGTCACTTCTCGTGCTACGACTGATGACACAGTTTGTTCAGAACTGTCACTAGCATAGTCAGAACTACCCCCAGTATGAGAGGTATAGAGATCACTGTATGGAAGATTCCTATGACCGATTGTTTCTCGGCTTCGAGACCGAGTATGTCGGTAAACACCGTCATCCGATTCTCGAAGTCGGTCAAGATAATGCTGACTAGGTCTCCGGATCTTTCCATGTTTGCATTTTCTACTCCCAGAATCTCTAGAAGTCATGTTGACGGAGGCAAACAGCCTCTCCTCATCATCATTAATTCCCTGGTCATCAGAAGGGAAATTCAAACGCTCGAAGACAGAGTGTTTGGTTGTTTGGCAACAACATTTGATAACCACCTTGTGAGGATGGTTACAGTGATGAACTTGTGGTGGTCTAGAAGAAATGGGAGAAATGTCCCGTTTCTGTCTGAGATGATCCCGAAGATCAGAAACAACGGGACGAGAAGGAATGGCAGGGATATACTTATGGATTACATTTGGAACATGGTTCCGATTTCGTAAATGTTTGGTTCCATGAGTATACAGAGAGGTACTCATCTGATTGGCATAGTTGTCAGGATTCCTTGCCTCAAAAGATTGATACTGAGGCAAATTGACTTTGGCATGTTTGCGTTTCACAGAGGTGGGTTTTGATTGGGGTTGTCTATTGAGATATGCCCGCAAATCATTTAACCCGCCTCTGGGAACTTCAGTTTGTGACACCTGTAATTTGCCTTGTTTGGATCGAGAAATCCATAAATTAGGCAACTCCTGAATGTTCGCCTTAGGAGTAGGCAAAATACCTCTCTGATTAGCACGAAAATCCTTGTTGAAAGGAATTTTCGTACTAATAGGTGCAGAGGCACCCTCAGTTGGATCCTCTTCGATAAGAATCGAAGAAGACTTAGAAAAGGCCAAAGGACCTTTTCCTCTGTTTTGAGATGAAGGGATAGCTAAAGAGCGTTTCCCTCTGATGTCTTCCAAGTCAGAAACTTGAGAAGATTGGGAGAAGACCAAGGGGCCTTTCCCTTTTGATGGAAATAAAGAAGGAACAGTCAGATGACTGTCCTCAGCAAACTGCGCCTGAGCAGTTTGGAGTTTCTGGCTTCTGGACTGCGCCTGGGCAGACTGCGCCTGAACAGGCTGTGCTTGAACAGACTGCGCCTGTTTAGTCAGGACAGTAGAGACAGAAGAGGGTTTGACAGCAGACTGCGCCTGTTTCCCTAAGGAGGGAACAGAAACAGAGGACTGCGCCTGTTTGATGTGTGATAGAGTTGGTAGTGCTATCTTGGCACGAATGGTGCCAGAAACTGATTTCTCAGCAGACTGCGCCTGCTTCACAGTTTTAGTCTATTTCTCTAAGGAGAGAACAGACTGCGCCTGGTTGGAGTCTTTAGCAACAGACTGCGCCTGAATAGTCTGTTTCCCTAAAGAGGGAACAGACTGCGCCATGTTGGCAGAGCTAGGCAATGGTGTTTTGGAAACATCATGCCGTGCCGAGGAAGTGGCATCGTTTTGCATCAGAGAAGGACTAGAGTTCTTAGGTGCCCACACTGAGTGAGTCTTGCTCTTGAAGGAAGTCACAGTGCGGCGGGAAGTGCTTTGCGCCTTGATCATTGCTTCATAGGCTGTTTGGTCGACTTTCACGACCAAAGTCTTCTGCGTCGAGCCGATAGACGCTGTGTCACATTGAGTTGTCACCTCTTCATCGGAGGAAAAGGTCGTCCCCAGCAGAGTCGCCATTTTGTTTGCAAAAACAAAAGTTTTATTACAAACTTGTAAAGAAGATTACAATGAATTCTGGGAAAGTACAACTGTAGGAATCCAATCTGAATGACGATTGCTTTATCCCTTGGACGATGTGAACTTTGAAGACTTGAACCTCTGAAGAACGCAGCAGCACTTGGGCAAGAACTCTGGTCTCTGATATCTGATTCTTGATCTCTGATCTGATTTCTGATGCTGTTGAATGAAAACGAAACCCTATTTATAGAGTTCTGGAAATAACAGATTTGGGCAGTTATTCTGGAGTGCGCCTGGTTAAAGTGCGCCTGTTTTGAGCACGTTTGACCAACTGCGCCTATTTTCACTCCATTATCACAAACGTGCACCAACTGCTCTAGACACGTGGCGTTGTTTGATTGAAACGCGCTTGGTCGTGTACAGTTAGTGGGACACGTGTTGGACATGTAGAGTGGCAGTTAGGCGTTGATTTAGTCAAAGCGCGCCTGTTTTAGGGACACGTGGCAGGCTCTGAATTGATGTTATGTTGAACTGCGCCTACTTCACTGAGAAGTAGGCGCTATCTGTAAAATGCGCCTAGTTCAGACAAAAGTAAGCGCGATCTGCAAAGTGCGCCGAGTTCAAACGAAAGTAGGCGCAATCTGATTTTGGCGGCAAAACAGCTGTCGTATCATCCTCGAGCTCCGTGCTGTCAGAAGAATGATGGCGTCGCCTCGATCTTCGTGTTTGTCGGGTAATGATGACTCCACGTCAGCTAGGCGCAGTTGATGAAGCGCGCCTCTTTCAGTGAAGAAGTAGGCGCTACAAGAAATAGGCGCCTGGTTGAAGAAGTAGGCGCTATCTGAAGTTTGCACAAGAAATAGGCGCCTGGTTGAAGAAGTAGGCGCAGTTTATTTCTCTGCTTAAAAAGTAGGCGCGGTTTGATTTTGGAGACCTACACATGGCACTCCTCGTTTATATCCTTACGCCTTTTGGACACGAACTTGACACAAACTTGATGTGATCACAACTTGATTAGTGCTAGTATAGAATCGATCTCGAAGTTTTGTTATTTCTTTTGTTGTACCATTACAATGCTTTCTTCTGGATTTATTTTATGAAATCGTGCTTTCAGCTTTATTGTACTCTGTCATGTTTTCTTTACATCGGTGGCCCATTTGGGTGCACTCAGGACTATGTTTCTTTTACTTGTAAGATAGTTGTACAATGATATGCCATGTGACCTTGGCACGATAGTGAACTCTGACTAGTAACCTGTAACTCGTAACCTTATGACTAGATTGCTTGATAGTGGCCCGTGGCGGCGCACTTCCAACTTGTAACATGACATGATAACATGATAATTTAAGCTGCTGAGGCAGGCTTACTTGACTAGTAGCATGACTTGACAACTTGACAACTTGGTGCTGTTGCGACGGCCATAACTTGACTAGTATAAATTGCCTTGACACCGTGGGTGTACTTCTTGTTGCTTGAACAACTCACTTGTCTTGTCTTGCATCATGTCTAGGACATGGACCCCTGAGTACTACGGTCAGGGGTACATACTGAATTGGACTAAGGATTAATAACTAGCATAATTCACTAGTCATGACGAGATGTTTCCCAGTTACAGGCGATCCCGTTACCCCGGCCGCTAATGTTTTGGACTTGTAGCCTGCCGACGAGTAGGGCGCATTTCCAGCTCACTGTTATGTGGGGCACCCTCAAGCTACTTTTAATGATAATAAGAACATTGTCACTATAATAATCGCCTGGGTAACCTGGATAGCTGCAGGGCTTGTGGCTGAGGTACATCTCACTGCATTGTTAGTAACTAAGCTTGTGATAACCCTAGTTAGTTAATGTAGCAAGCCGTAGGCAATGATTGGCCGTGCATGATTGGATGGAGTCCAGCTCAGTCTTGTCTAGATCCAGTTCTTGATTATTCTAGCTCTTGATTGCTCCAGTTTCTAGAACATAAATGCCTGATTGTCACTGAATATGATTTGCAAGATTGTCACTCTCTCTCCCATTGTTATTAGGATATATCTTCCTTTACAGGATTGCCATCATTAAGCAATAAATGGTCAGTGACTATGTACTGTTCAGGAGAAGGGTTGCAATCCTGGTCCTTGTTTGGTTTAAGGATTGTAACCTGGCTTCCTGGTTCGGTACATTTGTCCTTTCTTCGTTTATTGCCTAGTTGGCACTTAGTTCATATTCCATATGTCTTTTCATTATCACGATTATCCTGTTTTCTTATTTCTAACCATAGCTACTTGTTTTCCTGTACTGTGATCGGGATAAGTGCATTGGTAGTGCACGAGTCTCGATATGTTTTACTTACTTCTTTATTACTTTTGTTTGCTAATGATTTGCTGGTTTTAGTCCTTAAGTGAAGCCTCCTTTGTGGCACTTGCTCTTTCTGGGGTCTGACCCAGCTGGTTTTGTATGGCCAGATACCGGAGCAGCAGCAAAGGATCTACCTGCCTTCCAGCCCGATGGTGACCGCCAGGCGTGACCAAGGCTTCGCGTGGGTTTCTTTTGTGCGCCCACTTAATTGTAAATTATTCTTTTGAGGCGTTTAGCCGACGAGCACCTGTTAGCTCGATTGCACTTTACTTATTTGTCTGCCTACGGGCTGTAACGTGATTGACAAGCCCCGGGGGTTGATCATGTATGACTTAACTCTTGCTAGTCTTTACATTTTGTACGACTAGCTTCATGATCATCTGATATGTAATGTTTGGGACGCCTTACAATTGTATATTTGGTGATCTGTTATCTTGTAATTATCTTTACTTGTTGAGATTGAGACAATAGCTAGTTTTGACCTTAAGAGACGGATGGTTTGTAGAATACCCTCACATAGCTAGACAGCCGTGACCGTATAGCGGGGTGGTTGCCGTCCCAACATATGTAGCTGGCTGTTCACGTACTCCGTTCGTCCGTATTCCGGGAGCGGGGCGTGACAGTTTTAGTGATGGCCCATGCAGGTCTTGTCAATCAAGAAATGTGAGGGTTTACCGGATAGGTGTCTCAATCTGTACTCGCCTTTGATCTCCACTCATATCTTCATATCTCCTTGAACTCCTGACTTGATAACATGCTTGTATCGTTGATCTATCCTGGTCCTCCTTTAATGTTCCTGATGTCATTGCTTCAGTGGCATCGTTCCTGTTGATCAGCCCGAAGGAGTTCAACCGGCAGCTCAGCAACAGTCAGAAGACGAAGCCCAGTCTTCAGCAGCAGCTTCCCAAGCCATGCCTTCTGGAGAACCAGTGCCCCCAGTTCAGCCAGTTCAGTTAGCAGGGTCAGAGGATGAAGTCTTGGTAGGGCTTATCCGTGAGTTACTTACGTCTCAGGGTCGTCGAGATGATGCCTTGCACCAGGCAGTACAAGATGCTCAGAGCGAAGGTGGTCCTCGAAGGAACAGTGCGGCCAACAGATTCAAGCGCCTGGACCCTCCATTCTTTGACGGAAGCGAGGATGCAATTTCCGCCGATGCTTGGCTACAGGACACAGAGGTGGTTCTTGAAGCCGCGAAAATTCCAGAAGACGAGAAGGTGGCCGTGGTGCGCCTACAGTTATTGGATCTAGCCCGCAGTTGGTGGGCAGCGCAAGCAGTGGGATTGGCAACACCTGTTCCCTGGGCAGTGTTCATCGAGAAGTTCCAGGCCAAGTACTACGATGCCGTGGCCCGGTACGACTCACAGACGAGGTTCGCGAATCTGAAGCAAGGAGGCAGAACGGTCGACGGATACGCGGCCGAGTTTTCGAGACTTAGTCGGTTTGCTCCCACCTTGGTGGCGACCGAGCTTGACAGAGCGCAGAGGTTCCAGCAGGGACTTCACCTGGAGATAATCTTGGCAGTAGAACAGTTCGAGCATCAGACCTATGATGCGGTATTGCGAGCAGCTAGAAGGCATGAGTACACTTCTCAGAGGATAGCAGACAGAACCGGGGGACGAAAGCGGTCCCATGATCCGAGGAACCAGTCTTCGGCACCGGCTCCAGCAGCTAGGGCTCTAACCATTGGAACTCCGAGGCAAGCAGCTTCAGACACGTCGGATCAGTACTCAACCCCGACGTACCCCCAGCAGAAATAGAAGCAAGTGCAGTCTTCCGCCGTAGGATGTTCCTATTGTGGGAAGCCTGGACATGAGGTAGCAGAGTGTCGCAAGGCTCTGGGATTATGTTTGTTGTGTGGAGCACCAGACCATAGGGTGGGATCTTGCCCATTCAGAGTTGACTCAGCATCTACAGTAACTAGTCCCTCGGTTATGGGACCAGCACCAGTGCCAGCACCATTCCATCAGCTACAGCAGTTCCCGTTCCCGAGGCCATTGCCGACTCAGGCCCAGACCTTCCAGCAACAGAACCCACGGCAATTTGCCCTAGCCCAAGCTCAGGTTCAAAATCGTCGGAGAGGTAGCTGCATCCCTTTTCTCGCCTTCTTCTGTCGTTACCAAGGGTACATGACATATTTCATGTAACCTAATTACGACGGCATGTCCCGGATTCGAGTCGTATCCTAGATCATTCGAAAATGTTATCATGGTTATTGGTACCAACCTTTAGCCTTTTCGTCTGAGGAGAGGCCCGTTTTCGTATTTGATCAGGGAGTAAGACCTCAAGCGCAAGACTATCAGTTAGTCCGTGTTGTTTGAGTTTCTCACTCCTTGGAGGAGTCAAACGTGGGAGTGTGAGGATGGTATCCGAACACGTTATCCCAAACGGCTTTGGCTCGTAAGGCGTGATATTTTCTCATGCCTTGCACCTCGAATCCTTGCTTGCCTGTATGATTGCCTGATTGATTGCTAGTTATAGATAGCTTGTGCTAGTGTAGCTTGTCCCGACATCTCTAGCCTCTTGATTAAATTCCGAGGACGGAATTCTTTTAAGGTGGGTAGGGTGTAATGTCCTGAAATTCGAGATACGTATTTTATGCGTATTCGTATTTCTGACCCGTATTTTTCATTTTTCTTGTCTAGTTAATCTTGCTTATCTCATGATTAGCATCTGTGGTTTAATTTTCATTTATAATTATGGAATTAATCTGACTAATGGATTTGGGTTTTAATTGGATATTGGCATTTTGTTCAACTTGTAGATTCTCGGCTTTTCGTATTTTGACCCGGCTTGGTTTTAATTGGTTGGACTTGGTTTGGGTTGGAGATGGCATGACATGGTTTGGTTTGGTTTTGGCATTGGATCACCTTAGCCTACCCTCCTCCTCAAGACTACCACAACCCCCCTCATCATATAACCCATTTCCTCATTCTCTCTCCTCCATTCTCATTTTTTCCCTCAACCCTTCTTCTTCCCCAAGAGAACCCCTCCCCATTAGGCAAGTGAACCTTGCTAACACTTAAGGGCCGGATTTTATATGTCCACTAGCTAGTTTAGCACCCCATGAGCAACATTAGATCTTGGGTTTTTGTGATTTGGAGCTTGGAATTTTGTAGATCTAGGTTTGAAGTGTTTTCAGATTTTTGGAGTTTTGATCTCCTAAACTTCTTCATTTGCTTGTTTTAATGCTCCCATGTTGTAGAGAATTCAATTTTACACAAGTTAGAGCTTTGGGAATCTGGATTTGGTGTTGTATTGACCGATTTATGATGTTGGGAAGAATTAGAATTCATGGGTTCTTCTCTCGGATTTTTGGAGAAGACAACCTGCTGTCTTCGCAGACTGCGCCTGCTTTTCCCCGCTGGCCGATGGCGCCTCCTTTCGAGCGTGCCTCCTTAGGCGCTGCTCGTTCGAACGCGCCTCTTTAGGCGCGGTTCGTCTCGAACGCGCCCCTTTGGGTGCTGTTCGCCCGCCGCCTCTCGAGCGCGCCTCCTGGGTGGCGTTCTAGGCGCGGTTGGCTGTTCTCCTCCGATCAGGTGCCATCCGACCTTCCCTCCATTTTCAGGCACGGTTTGTCTCGCTCCTCGCAGATTGCGCCTGCTTTCCACAGAACTAGGCGCGTTTCGTTGGACCCTTGGCCAGGCGCGCTTTGCTGGTCTCTGACCAAGCGCGCCTTGCTGGCTTGGACTAGGCGCGCTCTGTTGACCTTGACCCAGGCGCGGTTCACTGGTTTTGGATCAGGCGCGCCTTGGTCTACCAGACCAGGCACGGTTTGGCTTGGACTTAGGCGCACTCCAGTGCCCCCCCTGTCAGGCGCACTTTAGTGTGTAGCTAGCAAGCGCACTCTAGAGTGCTGCCACCCTGGCGCACTCTAGTGTGCTGCCACCAGGCGCACTTTAGTGTGCCTGCTCCCTGGCACACTCTAGCTTGCTTGTACCCCTCGTATCCCTAGTGCCTGCTATTTCTGGGTTTCTTTTAGTGAATTGGAGCTTTCTGAGATTTTGATGCTCACGACACGACTTGACTAGACTCGACACGTCTTGGCACGATTTATTGTATTTTCATATTGCCTTCTTGGACTTGACAATAATTTGAGTGCATGGCACTCCTCGTTTATATCCTTACGCCTTTTGGACACGAACTTGACACAAACTTGATGTGATCACAACTTGATTAGTGCTAGTATAGAATCGATCTCGAAGTTTTGTTATTTCTTTTGTTGTACCATTACAATGCTTTCTTCTGGATTTATTTTATGAAATCGTGCTTTCAGCTTTATTGTACTCTGTCATGTTTTCTTTACATCGGTGGCCCATTTGGGTGCACTCAGGACTATGTTTCTTTTACTTGTAAGATAGTTGTACAATGATATGCCATGTGACCTTGGCACGATAGTGAACTCTGACTAGTAACCTGTAACTCGTAACCTTATGACTAGATTGCTTGATAGTGGCCCGTGGCGGCGCACTTCCAACTTGTAACATGACATGATAACATGATAATTTAAGCTGCTGAGGCAGGCTTACTTGACTAGTAGCATGACTTGACAACTTGACAACTTGGTGCTGTTGCGACGGCCATAACTTGACTAGTATAAATTGCCTTGACACCGTGGGTGTACTTCTTGTTGCTTGAACAACTCACTTGTCTTGTCTTGCATCATGTCTAGGACATGGACCCCTGAGTACCACGGTCAGGGGTACATACTGAATTGGACTAAGGATTAATAACTAGCATAATTCACTAGTCATGACGAGATGTTTCCCAGTTACAGGCGATCCCGTTACCCCGGCCGCTAATGTTTTGGACTTGTAGCCTGCCGACGAGTAGGGCGCATTTCCAGCTCACTGTTATGTGGGGCACCCTCAAGCTACTTTTAATGATAATAAGAACATTGTCACTATAATAATCGCCTGGGTAACCTGGATAGCTGCAGGGCTTGTGGCTGAGGTACATCTCACTGCATTGTTAGTAACTAAGCTTGTGATAACCCTAGTTAGTTAATGTAGCAAGCCGTAGGCAATGATTGGCCGTGCATGATTGGATGGAGTCCAGCTCAGTCTTGTCTAGATCCAGTTCTTGATTATTCTAGCTCTTGATTGCTCCAGTTTCTAGAACATAAATGCCTGATTGTCACTGAATATGATTTGCAAGATTGTCACTCTCTCTCCCATTGTTATTAGGATATATCTTCCTTTATAGGATTGCCATCATTAAGCAATAAATGGTCAGTGACTATGTACTGTTCAGGAGAAGGGTTGCAATCCCGGTCCTTGTTTGGTTTAAGGATTGTAACCTGGCTTCCTGGTTCGGTACATTTGTCCTTTCTTCGTTTATTGCCTAGTTGGCACTTAGTTCATATTCCATATGTCTTTTCATTATCACGATTATCCTGTTTTCTTATTTCTAACCATAGCTACTTGTTTTCCTGTACTGTGATCGGGATAAGTGCATTGGTAGTGCACGAGTCTCGATATGTTTTACTTACTTCTTTATTACTTTTGTTTGCTAATGATTTGCTGGTTTTAGTCCTTAAGTGAAGCCTCCTTTGTGGCACTTGCTCTTTCTGGGGTCTGACCCAGCTGGTTTTGTATGGCCAGATACCGGAGCAGCAGCAAAGGATCTACCTGCCTTCCAGCCCGATGGTGACCGCCAGGCATGACCAAGGCTTCGAGTGGGTTTCTTTTGTTCGCCCACTTAATTGTAAATTATTCTTTTGAGGCGTTTAGCCGACGAGCACCTGTTAGCTCGATTGCACTTTACTTATTTGTCTGCCTACGGGCTGTAACGTGATTGACAAGCCCCGGGGGTTGATCATGTATGACTTAACTCTTGCTAGTCTTTACATTTTGTACGACTAGCTTCATGATCATCTGATATGTAATGTTTGGGACGCCTTACAATTGTATATTTGGTGATCTGTTATCTTGTAATTATCTTTACTTGTTGAGATTGAGAGAATAGCTAGTTTTGACCTTAAGAGACGGATGGTTTGTAGAATACCCTCACATAGCTAGACAGCCGTGACCGTATAGCGGGGTGGTTGCCGTCCCAACATACGTAGCTGGCTGTTCACGTACTCCGTTCGTCTGTATTCCGGGAGCGGGGCGTGACATAGCATTCGATAGTCTTACGCAAATGATCTCGAAAGATAGTGCTCATAGCTCGCTGGTAAGTTGCACCAGCATTCTTGAGACCGAATGGCATTACTATCTAGCAGTAGACTCCGCGAGGAGTGCGGAAAGAAGTGTGTTTTTCATCTTCAGGATTTATTCGAATCTGATTGTATCCAGAGAATCCATCCATGAAGGATATTTGCTCGAACCCACTGGTGTTGTCAATCATGACGTCCGTTATAGGGAGAGGAAATTCATCTTTCGGACATGCTTCGTTAAGGTCACGAAAGTTGATGCAGACTCGGACTTTTCCAGTTTTCTTTAGAACTGGCACGACGTTGGCCACCCAATCGGAATATTGTTCTTCTCGAATAAAGCCGCAAGCAATGAGCTTTTTGACCTCATCATCGATTGCATCCATCATCTCTGGCTTGAACCGCCTTTGTTGTTGTTTGACCGGCTTCGCATTTGGTAAGATATTCAGCTTGTGAGTAGCAACCTTGGGATCTAAACCCGGCATATCTTCATAGCTCCAGGCAAAGACATCGATATATTCTTTGATGAAAAGAATCAATTCTCGCTTATCTGCCTCTGGGAGATTCTTGCTGACGAAAATCGGACGAGGTGATCCACTTTCTCCGACGTCAATCTGAATCAGTTGATCTTCGGTAGGTGGTTCCCGCTATTCAAATCGAAGTTCCCACTGGGTATCCATTCTTTGTGCCTAAGGATCTGATTCAGGACTTTCTTCGATGTCTTCGTCATAGCCTTCCGAGAGTTCAGCGGAAACCATGTTAGAAGAAATAATGATCCGATGAATTTGACCGATGCTGGTGTCGGAATCCCATGACCTGGAGTCTGAAGAGTTGGAGCGCTCTTCGCTGTCAGATTCAGAGACCTCTGGAGATAAGACTGGAGGTGAGGCATAGCCGAGACCTCTTTTTGTCTTACTGTAATATGCCTCCGACTTTCCTTTCGGAACTGCGATGCGGACAGGGGTCCGTCTACCCTTACCATAGTTGAGGCCATGTTTGAAGTCATAACCCATCTTATGGACAATGTCTTTTGATTGTTGACTGTAACGACGGAGTTGGAGACATCCTGTGTCGTTACTTTTGCTATCATCCGTATAGCTGAACTTTTGTTCTGGTCCTTTGATGAACAGTATCGGGTCTTCTCCCCTTTTTTGGGATGAAACAATATAACATGAACTGTCTGGATGTTCGAGTGAGACCTCCGTCTGTAGAGATTGTTCTACGCCCATTGTAAATATATGAAAACTATCTAGCATATCCAAATAGCATTTAGTATGATAAATGACATCAGTATACTGAAAAAGAGATGCATTTTCATTCATTTGTACAGATGTATTTACAACAGGACCCTTGGCCTTAGCAGGCTTGGTCAGATCTATTAGACGAGGGGGAGAAGAAGAGCGTAAAGGATTAGACTTGTTTCGATGAAGGTCGATAACAAGCGGCTCAGAGGAGGTGGACTCTCTTTTTTCCTTGTTACGACGAAGGTCGATAACAAGTGACTCAGAAGAGGTGAGCTCACTTTTTTCCTTGTTACGACGAAGGTCGATAACAAGTGGCTCAGAGGAGGTGAGCTCCCTTCGATCTTGACTACCATCGGTTGGTTGCTTCAGGGCTGGCAAGTGAATAACCAGTGGCTTGGAGGACTGGGGATGAGAAACACGCCCTTTGACAGGTATAATGAGGGTGTCATTAGGCACTGCTCCTTGCTCTTCTTCAGTATCCATAGCTAGTACAACCTTCATGAACTCTTCTTTGTACATGCGAGCGTCGTTGCAATATGCTTCAACACCTTTGAAAGGATACAGATATGCAACTTCCTTCTGCACCTCCCCTTTGTCATCAATGTATTTGAAACACTGGTGAAGAGTGGAGGGGACGATATTGTGTTCATGAAGGAACGGTCTTCCCAGGAGAATATTATAGGAACAACCATGATTGTCAATGATATAGAAGGTCACCTTTGTGCGAAGATTGCCTATTTGGAGTTTTAGGCGAATCTTGCCCAGAGGCTCACTCCTTCCCTGGTGGAACCCCAGGATGGTGGTGATTGTGCCTGAAAGACTATGCACTGGGATCTGTAACCCCTATTTTTTTCAAAATTTTAATAAATATAAAACAATTACAAATTTGCCCCAAATTAATTCCATTAGGTTCTAAATATTTTTTTATTAATTTTTGAATTTTTCTGTGATTTATTTGGAGTTATTTGGAGTCCGTATGAATTTTTACGATTTTTGAACTTGTAGGGGCATTTTGGTAAATTACATATTAGGGCAACTTGGTGAAAATGGCATACTAGTAATTTTAGGATTTTATGATGGGTATTTTTGTAATAAAATTTATGAAGGGAAGGTTCCAAAGTTTTTCTATAAATAAGACCCCTTGGTGGTTCATTGGGCTCCTTCACCAATCTTTAGCCACCCTTCCAATTAAATTTCTGGAGCTTAACTTCCAAACAAAAGGCTATTGTGGCTTGCTGGTCAGCGCGTGAGCCATAGGACTTTCCCTCTTCACAGGTTAAAGGTTCAAACCCCTCCTCAAGCAAACAATTTTCCATTTTTTCTGTATGGATACATATACGATTAGATTTCAAATAAATTCATCCACCCCCCTTCTTTAACACCAACCCACTGTTGGCCTATTGGCTGGTGGCTGCAGCACTAAAACCCACTCCCCCTTGGCCCCCTTGGCTAAGGTCTGGAGTTCGAACCCCCCCCCCCCCCCTTGTTGGTTCTGTTGGGGATTTTTTGGGATTTTAGGGATATTATGGTTTGTATATATATATATATATATATATATATATATATATATACATATATATTGTATATACTATGGTATACTATATTTTGTATACTTTTCTGAATAATAAAATCTGAATAAGTATATTTTGTATATTCTGTTAATTAATATATATATATATATATATATATATATATATATATATATATATATATATATATATATATATATATATATATATATATGTGTGTGTGTGTTTTAAATACATATGCATGTGTAAATTTTTCTCAATTAAATTATGATAAAATAATAGTAATATAATATTGATCTTCTTTGTGTTTTTGATGAACACCTTATATATATATATATATATATATATATATATATATATATATATATATATATATATATATATATATATTAATTCAGTCATTTAAATTATGTCATTTAAAATTCAGTCATTTAAATTCAGTCATTTAAATTTATGTCAATATAAATACAGTGTCTATACTGTAATATTTAAATATGTATTTTATAAATACAGTGCCTATACTGTAATATGTAAATAAATACAGTGCATATACTGTAATATGTATTTATAAATACAGTGCCTATACTGTAATATGTACGCTTTCAATTTCTGCAATTTAAATTCATGCATTTAAATTTCGTATTTATTTACGATTTTACGTACTTCGTGCAAACGACCACTCTAAGTCCAAGCCTAGCATGGGTTGATCGGACTTGGGTGAGCCTACACATATTCGAGGTCTAGTCGAGTCATGTTGGACTTGGTTCATGGCTTCGGGTCCCGTATCCGGACTTCGGTTCAGTTTCAAATACGTGGACAAATACATTAAATAAGTATTTAATTAAATTCAGATTCTGTGCTTTACTGTTTTCGAATTTTCAGACAACTTTTTATTGCTGAATAAACTCCAGAAAAATTACTATAAAATACTATTTTATTTAAGATAATTTAATATAATTTTTCCAGGATTTAATTTACAGTTTTACCACTGTCTAAAAACAAGAAACCAGAACTCATTTTCAATGTACACTTGTAAACTGATTTTTAATAAATACTTACACTGGATTATAAATTCCAGAAAAATTATAATAAATTACTATAATTAACAAGGATAACAGTAGTACTTTATTTCATATAAATTAGAACTATATAAATATTTTAATAATTCTTGGAACATAATGTACAGTCTGAATAATAAATTAATTAATATTAACTTGTGTGTTTTTGTGGGTTTTTAGGATATTTTAGTATCGGGACCTTACCATAACTTAGTGTAGTGACCCTAAGTGTTGGTCTAAATGTTGTAACACCTCACATTGGTCTGCTAGAACATCACTTAGCTAGTATCCTATTAGGAGCCGTGTCACAACACTAGTGTAATCTTGAATATAACTTAGAGGCTGAGATTGTATCATTTTGACAGGACACCGGACATCTGTAGCTTTACACTTATTACATTGCTTTGCTCGAGGCAAGTACCCCTACAAACTGATTTACTGCCTTTTAATGTTAGACGTGTATTAACCCTGTTGAATTATCATTAACCGAATTGCAAGTTTCCTTATATAAACATGTTAAATTACCTTAACCGAATTGCAAGTTTTTCTGGAATATCTCAACATGCCTTGTTACTGGTTCTCAGTATTTTTTAACATGATTAAAAACCGGAATAAAGGAAAACTGATAGCTGAGTACGTGATTATACCCCCTCTACCGTGACGTATGTACCGAGCAAGGTCGTATTATATATGCATACCTTGTCGTAGGCTTTATCCCACATTTTTGTATGAATGTACACCTATGCTTGTTACTTGTACGTATGTACATTTCAGATTTATGGCTTGTACACCGGTACATTCTATACCCATTGACCGATCACGTACCTGCTACAGTTTTAAACAATAGATGTACATATGTCGCTACGACAAATGTATCTTAACACGATAATTAAGAAATGCCATGTTTCCTGTTTTACCATAAATCCTGTTATGTCATATTTCCAGTATTTCTCTATTTTATAGACTGTGATACACCATGTTCTCGAAGTACAGTTCTTTCATTACCTGTTCAGCACTTTAGTTTGTAGTACCAGTACTTGCTCCCGTCCTGACAGGATAACGTTGTAGGTGTACTCTCTGAGGAAGAGATGCTCTGTGACACCTATTATGGAGCTGCTTTAGAGGAGGAATTCCCCGCAGGGAATTTGACTTAGTTATCTGAGTTGAGACTTTGGGATTTATTACTTGTTTTAGTAACTGGACCTTGTCTCCAGTTTTTATCCTTGAAAATTTGTAATAAATAACTCAAACATGTTTGTTGCGTTTATAGAAGCTGTGTTGTGGTGACATTCTCAAATGTTATTTAATTGTTAGCACATTTAGTACCTTTATTGTCTATCTCTAGAACAGCTTACTACGCTTTAGTTTAAACGTAGGCTGGACATGGCCCGGCCCGGCCCAACAATTTGGGAAGCGGGTCGTGACATGTTTTTAGTGGTGGCCCATGCAGGTCTTACGACTTAAGTTGTTTGGTTACGTTACTGTACAGAGCACGCCTGCAAAATTAAGGATAACTAGATAACACTAGGAACAACATTTAGAACACCTAGAGGATTACTAGAATTGCAACATAGGAAAACTCATCACAGCATAAGGACCGCTAAAAGTAATTAGACTTTTGATTGTGATTGTTTGTTTAGAAATCCTTATAGTTCCTTTGTCTTCCAAATAGATGGTTCACACTCGTACCTTCCAATCCACCGCCTCTGATGACTGTGCACTTCCTGCTCTACCCACAGACCCGATGGCAGTGACAGTAGCACTACCTCCACCACCTCCTACCCAGGAGACCCAGTCACCTCCTCCACTACCACCCTATGCCACTATCCTTCCGACCCAGTTACCTCCTCCACTACCACCCTATGCTACTATCCTTCCGACCCAGATACCTCTACCACCTCCTACCCTCCAGACCCAGATACCACCTCCACCTATTACCCAGCTTGATGAGCTTGCCCACATACCCCCACCTCCCACACCACAACCTCAGCAGGCCAAGATGCCACCACCCCCACCTACTACCGCACGACCTCCGACCACCGTCTCTATCGACGGGGGCCAGCTCTTAGCTCTGTTCCAGGGGTTCCTGACGACCCATCAGGAGCAGGCTGCGTATATTCGCCAAAGCATGGACCGCTCTTTAGAGCGTACTGATGCCCCAGCCCCACCCCGCTTAGATCCGTCGCAGAGATTCGGGAATTTTAAGGACTTTATGAACTTGAACCCGAAGGAGTTCTATGGGACGGAGAGCATAGTAGTCGCTGACGACTGGCTAGATGCTGTTGAGAGGAAGCTCATTGGAGCTAGGTTACCCGATGATCTTCGGGTAGAGGCAGCAGGATTCCTGTTAGTTGACTTAGCAGGAGTCTGGTTCAGGAATGAGCCAATGTTTGCGAGAGGAAGAGGTACTTGGGAGCAGTTCAAGACCCAGTTTAAGAGGAAATTCTTCTCGACTACCGCCAGAGTTGACATGGGGTTGCAGTTTCAGAACCTGCAGCAAGGGAACCGCTCAGTAGACGAGTATGCAGGGGAATTTAGCAGGCTGAGCCGATTCGCCCCTAGCCTGGTTGCAGATACTGAGGAGATGGCACGCCGATTCTGCCATGGTCTGATACCGGACATCGGCATACTATTGGTGGAAAACGGGATTACCGACTACTACCAGATTCTTGAGCGAGCCCGAGGCAGAGAGGAGCGCCTTCAGTCTTACAAGAGGCCAGCTACCGGACATCATGACGGGCCGTCCAAGCGCCAGACCTTCCAGCCAAAGGTACCTGCTCAGCATCAGCAGGTTTATCGTCCTCCAGCACAGCATCAGCACCAGCACCATCAGGCACCACTTGCCAGAGCTCCAGGGCAGCAGCAGCAGCAGAGGAGTGTCTCATGCTCATTTTGTAAGAGGCCAGGTCATGACGCTACCATCTGCAGGAAGAGGCTGAGACAGTGCCTAGTTTGTGGGTCTTCCACAATCAGCTTCGGGATTGCCCAGCAGCGAGGAAACCAGGTACTGGACCACCTGTCAGAGGACCACCGCTCCCGACTCAGCAGCAGAGGTTCGGACAGCATCAGCAGCAGCAGAGAGAGCCCCAGGGGAGAGCCTTCGCCCTTAACATTGAGCCAGCAGAGCCGGAGCAGGGCCCAGAGCCAGAGCCGGACTATCTAGCCGATGTTATCACAGGTCGAATTTATTTGCATACTTTTCCTGCCATATGCTTGTTTGATTCTGGTGCTTCACATAGTTTCCTGTCATTAAAATTTTTACAAAAACACCATTTAGTAGCTACTCCTACCGAAGAGGTGACTAGAGTGATGACAGGAGGCGGGCCAGTGACCATTAGGGCTATTTATAGATGTTCTATCATGGTAGCTGGGAGAGAATTTCGGGGGCGATTCTTTGTAATGCCACTTCCCGGATACGACATAGTTTTGGGAATGGACTGGCTTAGTTATGCTCATGCAGTTATAGACTGTCATGAAGGTAGTATTATGTTTAGTCCCCCAGGAGCAGTACCTTTCGGTATTGAGAGGTCCGGGCCGGAGATCAGCTTGGAGATGAGCTATTGTGCCGCAGTTGAAGAGCAAACACCGCCGCATCCCATCGTAGAGGAGTTTATGGATGTTTTTCCTGAGGATCTTCTAGGACTTCCACCCGACAGAGATGTAGAGTTCACTATAGACTTGGTACCGGGATCACCACCAGTGTCCCAGGCTTGCTATAGGGTAAACCCCAAGGAGGCCATAGAGATGAAGGAGCAGATCGATGACCTGTTGAGCAAGGGTTTTATTCGGTCTAGTGCTTCGCCATGGGGAGCACCAGTGCTCTTTGTGCCGAAGAAGGATGGCACGGTCCGGTTGTGCATTGACTATCGGGCTTTGAACTCCGTCACCATCAAGAACAAATATCCATTGCCTCGAATAGATGATCTGTTTGACCAGTTGAGCGGAGCGAAGGTATTCTCCAGGATAGACTTGAGGTCAGGCTACCACCAAGTGAAGGTCAGGACCGAAGACATCCAGAAGACTGCTTTCAACACTAAATATGGGCAGTTCGAATTTTTGGTAATGCCATTCGGTCTTACGAATGCGCCAGCGGTCTTTATGAACTTGATGAACAAGACCTTTCACCAATATCTTGATAAATTCGTCGTGGTATTCATCGACGATATCTTGATATACTCGAAGACGCCGGAGGAGCACGAGGAGCACTTACGGACAGTTCTCGGGATACTGCGGAAGGAGAGGTTGTATGTAAAGCTGTCGAAGTGCGAGTTCTTTCTCGACCGAGTGGAGTTTCTCGGTCATGTGATTACTGGAGAGGGCATCTCAGTAGACCCCAAGAAGATTGCTGCTATTGAGACGTGGCAGGCTCCGACATCAGTAGCAGAGATCAGGAGTTTCTTGGGCTTAGCAGGCTATTACAGAAAGTTTGTCCAAGACTTTGCTAGGATAGCCGAGCCCATGACGAAGCTGACACGGAAGGACGCGGAGTACATCTGGACAGAGGCTTGCCAAGCAGCATTTGATGAGCTGAAGAGAAGACTGACGACTGCACCGATTCTTACACTACCGTCAGGACCAGGAGGCTTCTCTATTTACAGCGACGCTTCAGGAAAGGGGCTAGGATGCGTTCTACAGCAGCATGGGAAAGTGATTGCCTATGCATCTAGGCAATAGCAGACTCATGAGCGGAACTATCCTACTCACGACTTGGAGTTAGCTGCAGTGATTTTTGCTCTCAAATTATGGAAGCATTATCTGTACGGAGAGCGAGTGGAGATCTTTACAGACCACAAGAGCTTGAAGTACGTGTTCACGCAGAAGGAGCTGAACATGAGACATCGTAGATGGGTGGAGTTGATGAAAGACTTCGACATTGATCTACAGTACCATCTCGGAAAGGTGAACGTAGTAGCGGATGCGTTGAGCAGGCATCCGATGGCATGGTACATGAAGATGGATCGGCACTTGTGGGAGGACCTAGATAAGCTTGGTATCAAGATGATTCTACCAGGAGCTATGATGCAAATGATGGCACTAGACATTCAGTTAGGTCTGATGGATCAGATCAAGGAGGCTCAGTTTACAGATGAGAGCCTTCACCGACTCAGAGATCAGGCTTTAGCTGGATTGCTTGATGACTTCACCATTTCAGAGGATGGATCTTTGAGGCACGGCAGTCGGTTATGCGTGCCGAAGGGCGAGCTGATTGAGGCGATCTTGCAGGAGGCGCATCAGTCTCGATATTCTATTCCCCCTGGTGCCAACAAGATGTACCGTGACTTGCGAAAGCATCTCTGGTGGCACGGGATGAAGAAGGACGTAGCACGTTTCATCTCGAGGTGTCTAGTGTGCCAACAGGTAAAGGCAGAGCGTCAGAGACCAGCTGGTCTATTGCAGCCTTTACCCATTCTCGAGTGGAAATAGGAACACATTACTATGGACTTCGTTTCAGGGCTTCCTCGTTCCCAAGGAGGGAAAGATGCCATATGGGTTATCGTCGACAGATTGACGAAGTGTGCTCACTTCATACCCTTCAAGGTGGGGCTGTCCACCGAGAAGTTAGCAGAGCTATATGTGCAGCAAATAGTTCGGTTACACGGAGTGCTAGTGAGCATCGTATCAGATCGAGACAGCAGATTTACATCCCATTATTGGAGGAGCTTACATGAGGAGTTGGGCAACCGACTCAAGTTCAGCACGGCGTACCACCCGCAGACCGACGGACAGTCCGAGAGGATGATTCAGACGCTCGAGGACATGCTGAGAACTTGCGTTTTATACTTCGGAGGATCATGGGAGAGTCATCTTCACTTGGTAGAGTTTTCCTACAACAACAGCTACCAAGCCAGCATCGGCATGTCACCCTTTGAAGCTTTGTATGGACGACGGTGCCGCACACCACTCTTTTGGGATGACATCGGAGACAGAGTTATGCTCGGACCAGAGATGATCACCGAAGCGGCAGAGAAGGTCCGGATGATCAGGGACAGACTCAGAGTGGCCCAAGATCGGCAGAAACATTGGGCAGACGCTAGTCGCAGGCCATTGGAATTCGCCGATGGAGACATGGTGTTGGTAAAGATATCACCTACCAGAGGGACGATCCGATTCGGACGAGGGGGCAAGTTAAGCCCTAGATACATTGGTCCATTCAAGATACTCGGCAGGGTTGGAGAAGTAGCCTACAGAGTTGCACTACCACCCAACTTGGAAGGCGTTCACAACGTCTTTCATGTGTCTCAGCTGAGGAGATACGTTTTCGACCCCAGTCATGTGCTGGACCATTCAGAGCTGGAGATCGGACCGAGCCTTGGAGTCGCAGAGCAGCCAGTGGAGATATTAGACCGCAGAGAGAAGAGGCTGAGGAACAAGGTCATCCCCTTTGTAGTGCCCCGACCCGCAAAGTCAATCGGAGGAATCGAAACGCCGACGGCGTTGGAACTAAGCCTTGCAACGGCTCGCCCGGAGACATCGTTCAGGTGGGGGAGTTTCGGTGAACTTACTCCATCTTAGCTTGCACATAATAAATCGTGTTTTCAACTCGCACAAGTAGGCTAATATAAAAGCTACGCACCAACATAGCTAAGGGAGTAATCCCGTCGGGTCGGAATGTCCTAGAACATGGAAAATGGTCCCACGGTATACATAGAAGTCGGCTCAGCGTGCTTTCGAATATGACACTCGATCCTTCGTTCCCGTGGCTTGGGAGAAGGAAGTTGGCCTAAGTTGCTAAATTGTCCCGACACTTGAAATAGCCTAAGTCTTAGGCGTCGCCTGCGTAAATGCTTGCTAAAGCAGGCACGGTCCCGTTGTGCAAGGCTTGACATAGCCTTCGCATGTCCCGTTGGTCCCGTCGACTTGTCCCGATACTTGAATAAGCCTAAGTCATAGGCGTCGCCCGCACGAATGCTTAACCAAGCATACACGGTCCGGTCCCGCAAGGCTTGGCATAGCCTTCGCACGTCCCGCAAGTTAAGTCATCTTTGTACGGCTTGTTGGCTTAAGTCTAGGCACCCAAGACTTGGTTGTTAAGTCGACCCCGTGCCTAGCACGTTCCCCCGATGCGTAGCTCGGCGTAGCCTTCGCTCGTCGAGTCATTGCCCGTATAAGTCAACAAGAGTTGCTCTAGGCTAACGAAGCCATTCCTAGCTCTATCCCGCTCTAGCTGCGGTTGTCAAGTCAAGTAGTCCCTTGAGAACAAGGCTCGTCGTATAAGTATATGACTTGAGCGTTAGCGTCGCCTAGAGAACCATACCTGTTTAAGGCACGAGCCACGGCCGAATACTCTTAAGCATGCCGGTCCCGTTCGGTCATGTCCTGTTTGAATACTTTTAAGCATGCCGGTCCTGCCCGGTCATGTCCTGCCTGAATACTTGATAAGTCCCGCACACGAGATTGGTTCCGCGGCTTGGGAGTCTCGATAGAATAAAGGAAATCATGGTCATGTTAAGGAAAGACTGGATAGATTGGATAGATCGAGTCTTGCATGGTCATGGACAACTTGTCGACAAGGTGTAGTCTTCTCGGGTGATCTCCTCCGGGGCACCGGGATCATCCGCCCGGGAGAAGCGAGTGTGGCTCAAAGTAGGATGCTGGATGACCGCATAGGAGTATCGGCGCTTCCGGGGCTAGCTACCCTTAGAAGGGCGGACCGATACCCCCGCCGAGCCATGTCCAAGATAGCTTGAAATTGCTAGTGGCCACTCATGTAGATGTGTCGGCAATAGCGGCACACCGCGTGTATGCCTTTGGATTGTGTCTAGAACTTGAAGGCTTGTCTTGTCGGGAACACAATGTTGGGCCTAAGACTGGGCTGCAGCATAGGCACCGTGCTTGGCACGATAGATGGCGTCGGAATGTAAATGGAAAGTGATACTATGGTTCACAAGTCTTGTCTAAGTTAGCAAATGGGTCTAACGGGAAGGCCGCAAGGCGGTAGCACGATAAGTCTTGATAACTTGCGAGGTGCGGCCTCAATCTTGAAGCACGAGCAAAGTCTAAGTAAAGTCTAAGGCACGACCTGCACGAGTCGTCCTGTTGCCGTCCCTTGGCCCTTGAATCGTTAGCCCAAGAATTGGTCTAGTGGCGCTTGAGTTTAATCAAAGGTCCTGGCACGGCCGAGTTCACGTGAATTGCCCCTCGACAAAGCACAGTCTTGAACAAGTCTAAATTTGGAATAGAATGTGGCACGACCCTGCCGTCCCGCCTTGAAGTTTGGTCAAGTACCTAAGCGATGAGGCACTGCCTCGATCAAAACACACGTTGGCAAGATAGCGTGACCCTATCGTTGCACGACCTTGTCGTTGCATCGCTAGTTATCAACTGAGACGTCCTTGTCCTAAAATGAATCCTAAGGCAAGACTAGAAAGACAATTGAAAGGGTTTAAGATGCACAAAGTAAATGAAACGTGTCGGTTATGTATGGGTGGGCGAGAAGCTCACTCCACCAGTACAGTGGTACTGACACCCACATAGTGTTTCATGTGCAGGCACAGGTAGAAGCTCGTGGCGCGGAGCTCGCTTGGATGCGTCGAGGCATGGAGTTCCTTGGCGAGTCGAAGCGTGCGGCCGCGTGACCCGAAGACTTATACAGGACATAATGTATGGACATCGCCTTCCGAAGCTTCTGCTGGATTCAAGCATTTGTATCGAGAGATGAGAGAGAGCAGAGTGAATTGTAATCGAGAGAAAAGTGAGCCTGAGAGACATTGTAATTTGGCCTTGCGCCCACAGATGTAATCTTGTATTCAATATCAATAAAAGAGATTCTTTTGAATGACTTGTGTTCATGTGTTCTTCTTTAATTCCGCTGCTATAAATCAATGTCTCTGCACGGGACATCTGTGCGACGACCCCGTCGCAGCCGCTGTAATCGGCCGTTATGGAACCCGCCTTGCACGAGCGCAATCAAGGCTCGTGCGGCATCACGCCTTAGCGAGGACGATCGCTCCTACGGGAGCGGGGCGTGACATAATGGTATCAGAGCACGGCTTTACGTCCTTGGACTTCATGTCGAATTTCTCAGTTTTGAAAGCTCGTCGTTGGAAAATAAGTGTACGCTCTCTCTCGATTGTCCCTCGGCATGTCCATACAATAAGTCTAAATATTTTCGAAAGCTCGTACAAGCGTTCACTCAAACGCATTGATAGGCAAGGCCTTTGTGCCGAACGTTGCAAACTTGACTCGATTGAAAACACGTGCTAATGTTAGCAAGTCGCGCGTGTGCCCGAATAGTACTACGTCGACCTTAACAAGTCGTATGCATGCCTAATTAGTCCAAACGTCGACCCTAACAATTGAGCTTGCAAACTCAACATTTAGTCCGCACGGGATAGCTATGCACACGGCCTTTTGGCTAAGTTGTGTTTCGCGTCGCGCACCTCGACCCTTGGTGCAACGAATCGCGAACGATATCAAGTATCGCTCGGTCGGGGGTGGAGATGCACTTAGAGTGTCTGTCGATAGGAATGCTATCGAGTTAACGCTTAGGCGTACACGAAGGATTGACTTGGGTTTCGAAATATAGTGCGAACGACTTTGTGCGTCGGTACGACGCGAGCGACTACGCTAATGATTCGTCGAACGAATCTAAGGGATGTCTTAGCGCATGATGCGAACTTGATTGAGGACTAGAACGGATGGCTCGAATCCGAGTGGTGTATGGATTTTTCTTGGAAATCATTCGAGCGGAAATTGAGGATTTCGAGTATGTCGGCGAGGCGAGGCGATCGCGCAAAGCCTTAGAGCGCGTCACGTTTAGTTGGACGTGACTTCGTGTGTCTCGAACGAGCATCTCGTTCGGACGACTTGCGAGTAGGCAACGCGAGTAGAAATCGATATCGAAATGATTCGAACCGATGAATGAAAGTGAATGGTCTTGATCGAGGAAACTTAGAGGAATCGCACGTACGATTTCGGATTGATACAAATGAAATGTGACTTGGGTTTTGAACGACGATCTTGAAATGAGCTTGAGGAATAGTGATCGAGCTTGATCTTGAATATCGAGGAAATTGTGGGGTATCCAACTCGGACAATAGCATCAGTCGTACGACTCGAAATTGGTCGCAAGGAAGATCGTCAGGTTACACATATCGTCGATGGTATTGAGGCGTATCAGAGACCGATATGCGATAACTCGGGGGTACTCTGACTCGGCAAATGACGAACGTGCAAATGTTACTGTTCCGATGGATGTTGTAATCGGGATATTGAAATGTATCGAGGAAATGATAAACTTGGCTCGAGGATTTTCTAGTTGAATGAATGACAGTCGGACTATCGAAATTGATTGGATGAAAATGAAATGCTTGGATTTACTTCGTCGATAACCGCAACTTCGACATTCTTGTCTTATGCGAGCGCAACTCCAGCCTCGCACATGCGTCGCGCCGATTAGGGCGATCACTCTGCGTGAGCGCTGGTATGGTGATTCATACAGCGGGAGTGATCAAACTTGCTTGGCGTGGCAATTTGTATGCTTCGACTTGTGGTTTGACGCGAAGGTGACTCGTGAATGAATCAGTGTGCTTGAGGATTGAGTAGGTCCAATCCGCGTATCGAGAATGAATGAGTCTAGACTCAAACAAGAATTACGCCCCGATGAGAACGATTATTCTGCGGGCGTGTTGCATGGTGATTCATAAACCGTCGTGGATAATCGGACTCGCGTGAGATTGAGGCGCAACATATTGTCGAGCTAGATGACCTTGTGATCGAGTACACGAATTGGTTAGAGTTGGAGATTGAACGGATTCGAAATTCGTGCAACGAACGTGTTGATGCGAATAGGTGATCGTGCTCGATGTTTAGAATTCTGAGTGACGCGAGCTTGGGTAGAAAACCCCGTATTACCGACTATGGTTTGACCCTAGGATTGGGGTCAGTGTTGGCATTATTGTTGGGGAACTATGATTCCAATCCTGACATTGACTTAGCCTCGAAAAGATTGGCCTAGCGGTTAGGCGAAACGTCCCTGTTGCAAGTGTTATCAATCGAAGGATTGATCTTGAGGATTAGTTTAAATGGATAGTGTAAATCACGAATGTAGGAAATCCTGCTCACGAGACTCGGCTGATATGCATATATTTTAGGGACGCCTGGGTATGTGCACGATGCGACTCGAGTGAGAATGACAACTCTTTATCATGCGGCTTGGTTGAATGCATGTATTTTGGGGACGCTTGGAATGCGTGCACGATCCAGCCAAGTGATGCGTTGAGTTCAAACACGACTGGGGAACGAGAGTGTCAAGATCTTGAAATCGTGTTAATGGAAAGATTGATAAGTCGTACGAGCGTAGCTTGGAATCGAAGGAACGCGTAGGCGAGATGCATACGAATAAGTCTTGGCCATAGAAATGGTAGGATGGCCTGCCCTCAGGAAAGTCTCGAGGACGAGACTTGTTCTGAGTGGTGTATGTTGTAGTGCCCCGACCCGCAAAGTCAATCGGAGGAATCGAAACGCCGACGGCGTTGGAACTAAGCCTTGCAACGGCTCGCCCGGAGACATCGTTCAGGTGGGGGAGTTTCGGTGAACTTACTCCATCTTAGCTTGCACATAATAAATCGTGTTTTCAACTCGCACAAGTAGGCTAATATAAAAGCTACGCACCAACATAGCTAAGGGAGTAATCCCGTCGGGTCGGAATGTCCTAGAACATGGAAAATGGTCCCACGGTATACATAGAAGTCGGCTCAGCGTGCTTTCGAATATGACACTCGATCCTTCGTTCCCGTGGCTTGGGAGAAGGAAGTTGGCCTAAGTTGCTAAATTGTCCCGACACTTGAAATAGCCTAAGTCTTAGGCGTCGCCTGCGTAAATGCTTGCTAAAGCAGGCACGGTCCCGTTGTGCAAGGCTTGACATAGCCTTCGCATGTCCCGTTGGTCCCGTCGACTTGTCCCGATACTTGAATAAGCCTAAGTCATAGGCGTCGCCCGCACGAATGCTTAACCAAGCATACACGGTCCGGTCCCGCAAGGCTTGGCATAGCCTTCGCACGTCCCGCAAGTTAAGTCATCTTTGTACGGCTTGTTGGCTTAAGTCTAGGCACCCAAGACTTGGTTGTTAAGTCGACCCCGTGCCTAGCACGTTCCCCCGATGCGTAGCTCGGCGTAGCCTTCGCTCGTCGAGTCATTGCCCGTATAAGTCAACAAGAGTTGCTCTAGGCTAACGAAGCCATTCCTAGCTCTATCCCGCTCTAGCTGCGGTTGTCAAGTCAAGTAGTCCCTTGAGAACAAGGCTCGTCGTATAAGTATATGACTTGAGCGTTAGCGTCGCCTAGAGAACCATACCTGTTTAAGGCACGAGCCACGGCCGAATACTCTTAAGCATGCCGGTCCCGTTCGGTCATGTCCTGTTTGAATACTTTTAAGCATGCCGGTCCTGCCCGGTCATGTCCTGCCTGAATACTTGATAAGTCCCGCACACGAGATTGGTTCCGCGGCTTGGGAGTCTCGATAGAATAAAGGAAATCATGGTCATGTTAAGGAAAGACTGGATAGATTGGATAGATCGAGTCTTGCATGGTCATGGACAACTTGTCGACAAGGTGTAGTCTTCTCGGGTGATCTCCTCCGGGGCACCGGGATCATCCGCCCGGGAGAAGCGAGTGTGGCTCAAAGTAGGATGCTGGATGACCGCATAGGAGTATCGGCGCTTCCGGGGCTAGCTACCCTTAGAAGGGCGGACCGATACCCCCGCCGAGCCATGTCCAAGATAGCTTGAAATTGCTAGTGGCCACTCATGTAGATGTGTCGGCAATAGCGGCACACCGCGTGTATGCCTTTGGATTGTGTCTAGAACTTGAAGGCTTGTCTTGTCGGGAACACAATGTTGGGCCTAAGACTGGGCTGCAGCATAGGCACCGTGCTTGGCACGATAGATGGCGTCGGAATGTAAATGGAAAGTGATACTATGGTTCACAAGTCTTGTCTAAGTTAGCAAATGGGTCTAACGGGAAGGCCGCAAGGCGGTAGCACGATAAGTCTTGATAACTTGCGAGGTGCGGCCTCAATCTTGAAGCACGAGCAAAGTCTAAGTAAAGTCTAAGGCACGACCTGCACGAGTCGTCCTGTTGCCGTCCCTTGGCCCTTGAATCGTTAGCCCAAGAATTGGTCTAGTGGCGCTTGAGTTTAATCAAAGGTCCTGGCACGGCCGAGTTCACGTGAATTGCCCCTCGACAAAGCACAGTCTTGAACAAGTCTAAATTTGGAATAGAATGTGGCACGACCCTGCCGTCCCGCCTTGAAGTTTGGTCAAGTACCTAAGCGATGAGGCACTGCCTCGATCAAAACACACGTTGGCAAGATAGCGTGACCCTATCGTTGCACGACCTTGTCGTTGCATCGCTAGTTATCAACTGAGACGTCCTTGTCCTAAAATGAATCCTAAGGCAAGACTAGAAAGACAATTGAAAGGGTTTAAGATGCACAAAGTAAATGAAACGTGTCGGTTATGTATGGGTGGGCGAGAAGCTCACTCCACCAGTACAGTGGTACTGACACCCACATAGTGTTTCATGTGCAGGCACAGGTAGAAGCTCGTGGCGCGGAGCTCGCTTGGATGCGTCGAGGCATGGAGTTCCTTGGCGAGTCGAAGCGTGCGGCCGCGTGACCCGAAGACTTATACAGGACATAATGTATGGACATCGCCTTCCGAAGCTTCTGCTGGATTCAAGCATTTGTATCGAGAGATGAGAGAGAGCAGAGTGAATTGTAATCGAGAGAAAAGTGAGCCTGAGAGACATTGTAATTTGGCCTTGCGCCCACAGATGTAATCTTGTATTCAATATCAATAAAAGAGATTCTTTTGAATGACTTGTGTTCATGTGTTCTTCTTTAATTCCGCTGCTATAAATCAATGTCTCTGCACGGGACATCTGTGCGACGACCCCGTCGCAGCCGCTGTAATCGGCCGTTATGGAACCCGCCTTGCACGAGCGCAATCAAGGCTCGTGCGGCATCACGCCTTAGCGAGGACGATCGCTCCTACGGGAGCGGGGCGTGACACCCTTAGTCAGAGTAGCTTGGAGCAGACACTCGCCAGGAGAGTCCACTTGGGAGCGGAAGTCGGACATGAGGGAGAAGTACCCTTATTTGTTTGATCCACCAGCCGAGAGAGCGCCGTCTATTTCCGCGTGATATCTTAGAGGTTAGCTTTAGTCTTTGCTTTAGCATTCCCTTAGAATGATAGATAACGTTAGCATCTTCAATTCTTGTGAATTTCGAGGATGAAATTTTTCAAGGAGGGAAGATTTGTAACCCCTGTTTTTTTTTTCAAAATTTTAATAAATATAAAACAGTTCCAAATTTGCCCCAAATTAATTCCATTAGGTTATAAATATTTTTTTATTAATTTTAGAATTTTTTTGCGATTTATTTGGAGTTATTTGGAGTCCGTATGAATTTTTACGATTTTTGAACTTGTAGGGGCATTTTGGTAAATTATATATTAGGGCAACTTGGTGAAAATGGCACACTAGTAATTTTAGGATTTTATGATGGGTATTTTTGTAATAAAATTTATGAAGGGAAGGTTCCAAAGTTTTTCTATAAATAAGACCCCTTGGTTGTTCATTGGGCTCCTTCACCAATCTTTAGCCTCCCTTCCAATTAAATTTCTGAAGCTTAGCTTCCAAACAAAAGGCTATTGTGGCTTGCTGGTCAGCACGTGAGCCATAGGACTTTCCCTCTTTACAGGTTAGAGGTTCAAACCCTCCTCAAGCAAATAATTTTCCATTTTTTCTGTATGGATACATATACGATTAGATTTCAAATAAATTCATCCACCCCCCTTCTATAACACCAACCCACTGTTGGCCTACTGGCTGGTGGCTACAGCATTGAAACCCATGCCCCCTTGGTTGAGGTTTGGAGTTCGAACCCCCCCTTGTTGTTCTGTTGGGGAATTTTTTTTGGGATTTTAGGGATATTATGGTTTGTATATACATATACATATATATATATATATATATATATATATATATATATATATGTGTGTATATATATATATATATATATATGTGTGTGTGTGTGTGTGTGTGTGTGTGTTTTAAATACATATGCATATGTGTAAATTTTTCTCAATTAAATTATGATAAAATAATAGTAATATAATATTGATCTTCTTTGTGTTTTTGATGAACACCTTATATATATATATATATATATATATATATATATATATATATATATATATATATATATATATATATATATATATATATATATATATTTAATTCAGTCATTTAAATTATGTCATTTAAAATTCAGTCATTTAAATTCATTCATTTAAATTTATGTCAATATAAATACAGTGCCTATACTGTAATATTTAAATATGTATTTTATAAATACAGTGCCTATACTGTAATATGTAAATAAATACAGTGCATATACTGTAATATGTATTTATAAATACAATGCCTATACTGTAATATGTACGCTTTCAATTTCTGCAATTTAAATTCATGCATTTAAATTCCGTATTTATTTACGATTTTACGTACTTCGTGCAAACGACCACTCTAAGTCCAAGCCTAGCATGGGTTGATCGGACTTGGGTGAGCCTACACATATTCGAGGTCTAGTCGAGTCATGTTGGACTTGGTTCATGGCTTCGGGTCCCGTATCCGGACTTCGGTTCAGTTTCAAATACGTGGACAAATACATTAAATAAGTATTTAATTAAATTCAGATTCTGTCCTTTACTGTTTTTGAATTTTTAGACAACTTTTTATTGCTGAATAAATTCCAGAAAATTTACTATAAATTCTATGTTATTTAAGATAATTTAATATCATTTTTCCAGGATTTAATTTACAGTTTTACCATTGTCTAAAAATATTAAACAAGAACTCATTTTCAGTGTACACTTGTAAACTGATTTTTAATAAATACTTACACTGGATTATAAATTCCAGAAAAATTATAATAAATTACTATAATTAACAAGGATAACAGTAGTACTTTATTTCATATAAATTAGAACTATATAAATATTTTAATAATTCTTGGAACATAATGTACAGTCTGAATAATAAATTAATTAATATTGACTTGTGTGTTTTTGTGGGTTTTTGGGATATTTTAGTATCGGGACCTTACCATAACTTAGTGTAGTGACCCTAAGTGTTGGTCTAAATGTTGTAACACCTCACATTGGTCTGCTAGAACATCACTTAGCTAGTATCCTATTAGGAGCCGTGTCACAACACTAGTGTAATCTTGAATATAACTTAGAGGCTGAGATTGTATCATTTTGACAGGACACCGGACATCTGTAGCTTTACACTCATTGCATTGCTTTGCTCGAGGCAAGTACCCCTAAAAACTGATTTACTGCCTTTTAATGTTAGACGTGTATTAACCCTGTTGAATTATCATTAACCGAATTGCAAGTTTCCTTATATAAACATGTTAAATTACCTTAACTGAATTGCAAGATTTCCTGGAATATCTCAACATGCCTTGTTACTGGTTCTCAGTATTTCTTAACATGATTAAAAACCGGGATAAGGGAAAACTGATAGCTGAGTACGTGATTATACCCCCTCTACCGTGACGTATGTACCGAGCAAGGTCGCATTATATATGCATACCTTGTCGTAGGCTTTATCCCGCATTTTTGTATGAATGTACACCTATGCTTGTTACATGTATGTATGTACATTTCAGATTTATGGCTTGTACACCGGTACATTCTATACCCATTGACCGATCATGTACCTGCTACAGTTTTAAACAATAGATGTACATATGTCGCTACGACAAATGTATCTTAACACGATAACTAAGAAATACCATGTTTCCTGTTTTGCCATAAATCATGTTATGTCATATTTCCAGTATTTCTCTATTTTATAGACTGTGATACACCATGTTCTCGAAGTATACTTCTTTCATTACCTGTTCAGCACTTTAGTTTGTAGTACCAGTACTTGCTCCCGTCCTGACAAGATAATGTTGTAGGTGTACTCTCTGAGGAAAAGATGCTCTGTGACACCTATTATGGAGCTGCTTTAGAGGAGGAATTCCCCGCAGGAAATTTGGCTTAGTTATCTGAGTTGAGACTTTGGGATTTATTACTTGTTTTAGTAATTGGACCTTGTCTCCAGTTTTTATCCTTGAAAATTTGTAATAAATAACTCAAACATGTTTGTTGCGTTTATAGAAGCTGTGTTGTGGTGAAGTTCTCAAATATTATTTAATTGTTAGCACATTTAGTACCTTTATTGTCTATCTCTAGAACAGCTTACTACGCTTTAGTTTAAGCGTAGGCTGGACATGGCCCGGCCCGGCCCAACAATTTGGGAAGTGGGTCGTGACAGGATCTTCAGTGTATCTAGCATCGTCTTAGGCATGATGCTGAGTGCTGACCCTGGATCTATCAAAATACGATCGACTTTCATTGTGTCGACGTATCCTGTATAGTAGAGAGGGCGGTCATGCCTATTGTCTTTTATCAACATGTCATCTTGTGTGAAGGTAATATTTGGAATGAACTCCAGCACACTATGACAATGGAGGCAGGAGACAGGCTCCGATTCAGGCTTCTTTAGAAGAGTTAGACAGGCCTCTGCCTGCATGAGAGCTTCACTTAGCGTTTCTCGAGTCTCTTTGGAGAGGCGTAAGAGCTCGAAAATCGACAGCCTGGCCGGTGTATTCGCCAGTTGGGCCAAGATATCAAAATTGTATGGCTTCTCGAGTCCAGAAGGAAATGACTTCTTCAAGGACTTGTCAAAACGGACTTGTTGTTTGCCTTTATCGGCTGTCATCGGCTTAGGGGGAATGGGTTCCACAGCTGGTGAAGACGCAGAAGGAATGTCTTCGGTGGAGACAGGCTGAATTGGAACAGCCTCAGAAGACGAAGCAGGATTCTCCTGAGTTTCGGGATGCTCCCGTAGATAGGCTTTCCCTGACCTGGTGCCTAACAAGATTTCCTCTTCAACTATGGGGTCAAAAGATACCATATTGCAGATCTTGGTTTTGCCCTTGGAGCGATCTTTTCGTTTATACGAGGAAGGAGTCTCGAAGTCTGCAACAAGGTCAGGGTGAATCCACACAATCTCACCATTATCAAGAGATAAGGGGACGAGACTTTCACTTCGTGGAGGAGGGAGATTCTCAATCTCAAGGGTGGCCCTAGGGATAGGGATGATGCCATGTTGTACCATCTGTGGAGAGAAATCACCGAACTGTACTGAGACCATGTTGGCCGTGACCGTATTCTCATTTTGTTGGAGGGTGACAACACCAGCGTTGACCAACTCTTGAATCTTGCCTTTGAGCACATAACATGCTCGAGTAGGATGCCCAATAAACCTGTGATAGATACAATATTTGGGATGATCAGTCTTACCGACTTCGTCAGGCTTCTTCGGGTCTGGAAGCTGGAGCTTATTGCTTTTGATCAAGCAATCAAAGATGCTCACGGTATCGTTTTCATCAAAGGAATACTCTACTTTAGGGCGAGGTTCCCTTGGTGGAAGTGAAGAAGGAGTAGGAGAGGATGTGGGTGGAGCCACATTGACAGCCAAAGAATCCTTGCTCTTCAAGTTGATGTTCAAAGTTTCTTTATTTTTGCGGTTATTCTGGCGATTACCGCTATTGGAAGGAGAAGAGTCCTCTCGATCGGGATTAGACATATGTACCCCCAGCTGCTTGAATTTGTCAGCACTAACTTCAGCAGCTTTAGCATTGACAATGAATGATGGCCAGTCCTGGAATTGAGTCGACCCTGTCCACATGCTGATGATAGGCAAAAGGTTTGCCTTGCAGGTGTCTATGGTTACAGCAGTAGGAGTCCCAGGAGGCATTTTCAATGCCTCTTGACGGAATCTTTCAATAAAATTCTCTGCGGTTTCATTGTGTCTTTGCTTGATCTTATTGAGGGCCGACATGGTCATGTCGTTGATTCCCTCGTAGAATCGTTCCAAGAAGATTTGCTTGAAACCCGAGAAAGAAGTGATACAGCCATCAGGCAAGCTTCTGTACCAATCGTACGCTACGCCGGCTAAACAGCCAACGAATACTCTGGTAAGAAGAGCATCATTTGGCTGAAGTTGAACAGTCATTACCTCGAAATGGTTAATGAAATGACTCGGAGAAGTGCTGCCATCAAACATGAAGATTGTGGGGAACTTGTATTTAGGAGGAAATGGGACCTCCTTCCACTCAACAGGATAGGGCTGCTTGATTCCCAACCTTTGCAAGTTGTCTTTCTCTTTGAAGGCCTCGAACTGAGTGCGCAAGATTTTAACAGCTTCATTAGCATCCTTTGATGATGAAGGAAGAGTAGGTGAGCTACAATGGTAGGAGGAGGAACAGCTTGGTAAGTACTACCCCCAGTCCCTGATTGACTAGGTGTAGGTTGAACTGGTACAGGAGTTATTTGAGGAGATACTACCCCCATACCCGTATTGGCAGGTACTGAAGATGCTATAATCTCCGGATTCGTGACGGGAACAACCAGTGGTGATGTTGTATGTTGGGCCACGATGATAGAATACATGTTTGCGACCATTTCAGCCATGGTCTTCAGTTTGTCCTCTAATGCGGCGATTCTTTGTTCTTGGCTCGCCGAGATGGAGGCATCCGGATCTTCGGTGATGGCATAGGTCGACACTTCCCTGGGTACAGTGGAAGACACTGTTCGTTCTGAACTCTCAGAATATGTGTCAAAATCAGAGCATGAATCATCCTCTGAGTGGTAAAGATTCCTGTGACTGATTGTATTCCGGCTTTGGGATCGAGTATGTCAGAATACTCCATCGGAGAATTCTTGGAGTAAATCCAAATATCGTTGGCTGGGCCTACGAGGCTTGCCATGTTTTGAGCATCTTCTACCCTCAGTGTCTCTGGAAGCCATGTTGATGGAAGCATACAACACCTCATCTTCATCTTCAGACATTGGTTCAGAAGTTGTAAGGTTCAGACGATCGAAGACCGATCGCTTTGTTGTCTGACAACAGCATTGGATAACCACTTTGTGATTACACTGACGTTCAAGTGGTTGAAGTGGAGGTGCTGGTACGTGGGTCCGTTTCTGCTTGAGGTGCTCCCGGAGGTCAGCAGCAAAGACGGGACGAAGGAAGTTCTGAGGAACATACTCTTTGACAATGTTCGGAACATGAATCCGGTTTTTTAGGTGTTTTGTGCCTTGAGTATACAGAGAAGTACTTACTTCATTAGCATAGGTATCAGGATCTTTCACCCTAGGAGATTGCCTTTGATACAGGTTCGTCTTTGGCATCGGCTGTTTGCGTTTTGTCGAGGTTGTCGTAGATCGGGGCCTGTTGAGATAAGCCCTGAGATCAGCAAACTCACCCCCAGGGGCTTCTGTTTGAGACACCATTAACTTCCCTTGCTTCGTTCGGGATATCCGAAAGGTAGGGAGATCTTGGAATTCTGCTACCGGTGTAGGCAGGATACCCCTCTGATCAGTACATTTCCCTTTGGCAGGGAAAGGAGAACTCTTGTTTAAGAGTATTTTTGTACTGTTTGGTGCAAAAGCACATTCAGATTGATCTTCCGAGGTAACAACCAGGGAAGACTGAGAAAAGACCAAAGGACCTTTTTCCTTATTTTTTGCAGAAGGGTAAGCTAAGGAGCGTTTTCCTTTATTACCTTCCGAGGAAGATTGGGAGAAGACCAACGGGCCTTTTCCTTTGTTCTGGAGAGAAGGAGAACTAGTCAACAAACTACCCCCAGTGGTTTGTGCAGGAGCAGTAGAGTGTTTGGGAAGGGGAGCAGAGCCTTTCCACTTGCTGTAGGAAGAGGGGAGACTAGCCAAAGGGCTCTCCCTCTTAGTTTGCGCTGGACTGAGCAAGGCAGTGGTTTGTGCAGATGACACTCTGGCAGTTTGCACAGAGGATGCCTTGGCCACAGAACATCCAGTATTTGCATTTTGCGCCATGGGAGAGATGGCCAGTGGAGTTTTGGTGGCAGAGTGCTTGGATTATGCTCTGGTTGAAGAAGCTACTGTTTGCGCAGGAACGAGAGTGGCAGCAAGTTGCGCCAGAGGGAGAGGAGCCTTGTATTTTGTCAGAGCAGCATAGGAAGTGGTTTGTGCTGCTGGAAGGAATGAAGTACGCTGCACTTGGATCATAGAGGCCTTAGATTGCGCCTTAGCATAAGAGAAGGAAGATTGCGCAGGGACAGAAGTTGCCAATGGTAACTTGGCAGAGGAAGTCACAATCTGCGCAGAATACTTGGGAGTCCATACAGGCCGACCCTTACTCTTAGCAGAGTGTGCAATGCCAGGAGTGGTCCTGGAGTTGAGCATCGCTTCATAGGCAGTCTGGTTGACCTTCACAACCAGCGTCTTCTGCGTCTTTCCGATAGATGCCCCGTCACAGTGAATTATCACTTCCTCGTCGGAGGAGAAAGTCATCCCCAGCAGAGTCCTATTTTGTTTGCAAAAACAAATGTTTTATTTCACAAACTTGAGAGAAGATTACAATTGAATTCTGGGAAAGTACAACTATAGGAATCCGATCTGAAGACGATCGCTTTATCCCTTGGACTCTGTAAACTTTGAAGACTTTGGCCTCTGAAAGATGTAGCAGCACTTGGGCAAGAACTCCTGGTCTCTATGACTTGATTCCTACTGGATGAGGAGCTTGAAACTCTATTTATAGAGTTCTGGAAATAACTGATTTGCAGTTATTTTGGACTGCGCAGACTGGATTGCGCTGGATCTGGATTGCACAGGCTGGATTACGCTAACTTTTGGGCAGTTACTCAATCATGGGCTAACTGTATTTAGACGCGTGGCATTGTGTGATTGAAATGCGCTTGGTCATGTACAGGAAACTGCTACGTGGTGAGCAATTGATGGCATGTATGCCACATAACAATTAGAAGTTACTTGCAGAATCTCACTAGATAGCGCTGGATTTGAACTGCGCAGGATGTGGAGTGCGCTTTGTTGAAGCGCGTTAGGCTCTGAGCGCGCCTTGCTAGAACGCGCTGGCTCGGGGACTGTGCTGGACAGCTGGGCGGCGCAGCACGGATGACGAGGAGGCTCAGCACTCTTCGTATTCCTTGCTGACAATCTATCAGAGGATCTTCTGTCAGTAATGATGACTATGCCACGTCAGCTCGGCGCGCATGGATGGTAGCGCGGTTGGGCTTAGCGCGGTCTGATGTTGGCGCGTTCTGTTGTCAGCGCAGTTGGATTGGAAGGTGCACAACTGGATTTCTGTACACTTCTTCGAAAATGCAACTTGATTTTTAGGACCTACACGCTCGAGGACAGCTGTCCCAAATCCAGGCGCTACTGAGTCGAGTTCTTGACAAATAGTTGGCGCAACCTGATGACTCGCACAACCTGATCAAGTAAACTCAGTAAATGCTAGAAATGACGTGGCATTCATGCTATCATTTTCGAGGGATGTATCTCAGTAACTGCCTACAAATAAATGCCAGGAAGACAGGCGCAAGTCGGCTCATAGACTGAAGTGGCATAATTTGTTGAGTTGTGCCATCTCATTGGCAGGCGCAAGTTGACTTCTTGACCGAAGTGGCGCAACTTACTGAAATCATAACCAACTTTTGATGAGTTGGCACGCATGCCACCAATCTCTCATGATCGTGCCCATTAAACTGTACACGACCACACGCATCTCAATCAAATGATACCACGCGTCTAAATACAGTTAGCACACGATTCTGGATAATGGAGTAAAAGTTGGCGCAACCAGTGTTGGCCCAACCTAGAGCAAGTCAGAATAACTGCAAGACAGTTATTTCTATAACTCTATAAATAGAGTTTCAAATTCTTCTTCAAGGGGATAAATCATTATCAGAGATCATGAGTTCTTGCCCAAGTGCTGCTGCATTCTTCAAAGGCTACAGTCTTCAAAGTTCACATAGTCCAAGGAATAAAGCGATCGTCTTCTGATCGGATTCCTATAGTTGTACTTTCCCAGAATTCAATTGTAATCTTCTTTCAAGTTTGTGAAATAAAACTTTTTGTTTTTGCAAACATGTCTAGGATTGATCGATTGCAAGATTGTACCATAAATGATTGCCACTCCATATTGTCATTCCCGATTGTCACTCTAGCATGTTGTACTCGAGATTGTCACTTTTATCATTATACACTCTCTCCCTGATGGTCACCTTTACCAATAAATGATCAGAGACTAAGTTCTGTTCAGGGGAAGGGTTACAATCCCGGTCCTTGTTTGGTTTAAGGATTGTAACCTGGCTCCCGGAACAGTACCTTCGTCATCTTTTCGTATATTGTCCAGTTATATTTTTATCTTAACATGTGTTCCCCAGTTTACTTTATGTCATTGATGCTTTGCTTATTATTTTTCTCTGATCGGGACTAGTACATTGGTAGTGCACAAATCTTGATCCGCATTTACTTACTGTTTTCTTTACCTGTTGATTGCTAATGATTTGCTGGTTTTAGTTCTTAAGTGAAGCCTCCTTTGTGGCACTTTCTCTTTCTGGGGTCTGACGCAGCTGGTTTTGTATGGCCAGATACCGGAGCAGCAACAAAGGATCTACCTGCTTTCCAGCCCGATGGTGACCACCAGGCGTAACCAGGGCATCATGTGGGTTCTTTTTGTTCTCCCACTGTAATACTGTAAATTATTCTTTTGAGGCGTTTAGCCGACGAGCACTTGTTAGCTCGATTGCAACTTATTCATTGTCTGCCTAAGGGCTGTAATATGATTGACAAGCCCCGGGGGTTGATCATGTATGACTAAACTCTTGCTAGTCCTCACATTTTTTATCGACTAGCTTCATGATCATCTGGATATATAATGTTTGGGACGCCTTACAATTGTGTATTTAGTGATCGGTTATCTTGTAACTATTTTTACTTGTTAAGATTGAGACAATAGCTTGTTTTGACCCTAAGAGACTGATGATTTGTAGAATACCCTCACATACTAGACAGCCGTGACCGTATAGTGGGATGGTTGCCGTTCCTTTATACGTAGCTGGCTGTACACGTCTCCGTTCTTCAGTATTCTGGTTCTGGGCGTTACAACCCGGCCTGCGGACGGCCGTGGGTGGCCGACGGCGGTGCGCGGTGGCGCGGCTGCTGCTGCTGTTGCTGTAAAACCCCCTAAATTTTTACTACGAGTTTTTTTTATAAATAAATTTGGTATTTATTTTGCACTTCGTATCTACACGTCGCATAGGAGTTCGCATTATTGTATTTTGTCTAGCATGCGAGATTTGCGTTTCGTATTTGCTCGACGAGTGCGAATATGTGCGAGGTACATATTTTCTGTAAAAATATTTTTATTTTAAAAGCATGGTTTTCAAATAATAAATATAATTATTTGAAGTTGTTACCAAAATCTTATTTTTATAATATAAAAGGGTTATTTATTTCGTCATTTAAAAATAAGTAGTAGTTAATTTTGATTTATATAAAATATACTATTTTGTGTGACTGACATGAAATCTATTTCATGTCCAAGTTGAATTTCGAAAACAAATTATAATTGTTTTATTTATTATAAAAATATATTTCAAATATTTAAAGTGATTTTCGAAATTAAATTATTACCATTATTTATTATATCAAAGAAGATATTTTAAAATGTTGTTTAATATAATATTTAGTAAATTATGCTGATTAAATGAGAAAAGATTTTATTGACTTTATTTTGAGTAGCTTTTAAATTTAAGAGGATTTTATCTAGATTGAATTTGGATTGGAATAAACGAGTTTAAATTGATTTGAATTAAATTATGATTTATGATGTAAACCCCCTGATTTTTAAAATAAATATTTATGGAATTTTTGGATTTTTTAAATAAATATGTATTGACTTATTATATAACTTGTATTATTTTACATATATTTAGTATAGTGCTCATTAGCGAATTTAGTATTAAATATTTCAGCTGGTATAAATGAGATTAGATGAAGGTTGTTTAAATAAATATTAACTCTATTTATTATCTCTAGTAATTTTAAATAATGTTGTAGATAATTTAGATAAAGATGAACTAAATTTTAAGTTAAGCATAATCCTAAGTCTATTAGGAAAGCATCCATATCTATATTATACCATAACAAACTAACTCCTATCAATTTAGATCAAATCTTATCTAAATACGAAGATAAATCTAGAATAAGTACCTATATATACCCAATACATTCCCTTCCTATCAACCCTAATTCGAAATTATTTTTAGTCCAATAGGAACTCAAAAATTCGTCATTAAAATTCAGCCCCGCTTTTTAGTAGCAAAAGCAACTTGGAACGACGATATCTCCTAGCTCCGAACTCCGTTTTGCCTCCGTTTTTTTTTAAAAGAAGCGTATTAAGGTAAGCTTTCCAAAAACATATTTTAATAGACAAAATTCGTTCTGTAGATTTCTACAAAACTGTTTGAGTATCTAGTGTCCAAAAAAATAAACGTGTTTCACTATTTTTGCGATTTCGGGAGATTCCGAAAACAAAAATGCGATCCGTTTAGTTTTTCGGAAAGCTAATACAAAAACCTATACCATATCCTAATTTCAAAATTTATTAAATAATTTAATAGTTGTAGTATTAATTATAATTAGATAATAGCTATTTTCAGCATCCGAAGTTGTTCCTACACCGTTCCCTTTGCTCGTTGTTGTTGATTCATCGCCAGGACATCATCTTACCACACTCGGACATCAGGCAAGACACCTTGCCTTTACTGTTTAATTTATTGCTCAATATCATGCATGCTTTTTCTTATTTTTAACAAATATAATGTTGTTCTTTCAAAACTATATGTAGTTACAAATTACTATATTTTGCGCAATTGACCTAGAGTTAAGGGACTACCTTAGGTTTAGAGCATCTCATAAACTGTCACGATGTGTCACGTATTGTGTGTGAGTTGTGAGTTACATATAGATACGGACTTGCGTGTTGACTGATCATTGGTGCGTACAGGCCGTACGTTAGGATATAACTGCTAGTAGATTTGTGTAGAGGACTTGGCAGTTATTAAGGATTAAACAGTGTCGTGGAGACGACGCATGTATAGTATCATGGGGTGGGAGGAGACAGTTATTAGCGTAGGGGCTACATGTTCAGTACACACATAGATTTGGGCCGATAGTGTCTCGGATGAGCGCTACTTACTGCCCCGGGGCCGATAGCACTCGTATGAGCGCTACTTTCTGCCCATGGCTGATAGTGTCTCTTAGGAGCGCTACCTACTGCCACTCTCTCTCTCCATCTATGCTGAACACCTAAGCTCCTGCGTAGAACGTTGTCTTCTAAAGTGCATTATTCACATAGAATGGTTAGGAACCTTTAACTATTTTTGTTGAGCTTTACTTATTCAGTTATATGGCATGTACTTTTGTGTCTTGTTACGTCCCTCTGAGGACCTGGTTATTTCCCAGGTGTGTGTTCGTGTCTTCCGCAGGTACCCTAGCCGAGATCATGGTCTTCTCCATTTCGAAGATGGCGTGTCTTGGTTTCTCCTTGCTACTTCCACCTAGTCTTTTTCTATATCATGTACTTATTTCTTTTTATTTTGGTTGGTAGTGGATGTGTCTCCACCCAACATATTGTATCAAGACAAGTCATTATATCATATCTTCTATTCCCTTATTTTTGTGTGGATGAGATTAGTCATGGTTTACTACATTCTACAGCTTATGTATACATACGAGGCCTATGTATTTCGTATGTATACAGCTGGCATGTTTACATTACTAGTCCTACGTATTTTGGGACTAGAGCGTTACATGTTTTTGTGGTGGCCCATGCAGGTCAATTTTGCCGTTTCGGTTACATGACTGTACCGAACGGGCCTGCAATATAGGATTATAATCTAGAATCTCATCCACCTGCTTGACCCTCTTCCTTTGACTCTACTTTCGAATCACTTGTTCAACTTCCTAGATCTACATCTTGCTTGAGCTCTTTCTACCATAATTCTTATTTCCACGCTTGATAGGAAGATGACTACACTAGTATATGCTCATAGGTCAACCACATGACTAGAAGGATTACCTTGACAACTAATATGCATTGAGACCCTAATTGAGTTATAAAGATATTTTTCCTAGAAGTATGACCTTAAGGATTAGTTAATTCTAAGTTGGATAGAAGCAACATTACTAGCTTTGAAGGATTGTTAGAATTTTATTTTAATACTACAAAAGGAATTTTAGAATCTATATACAATTGAGAAAGGAAATTGATTTGATTTCTGAGTTTTGATTTTTTGAAGGTCTTTGAAAAATGTTAATAATTTATTGTGCTATAACTATACATCTTTAAAGAGAAACAAAATTTAGTTGCAAATTTTTTTTAAAATTTTAAATGTTGTTGTAAGAATTATGAGTAGGATTGATAAAAAAAATTTGGATAAATTTTAAGGATTTAAATTGAGTTGTACAATTCACGATTAATAAGATTGCAAATTTTTGAGTTGAATGTTTGAAGTAATGATAGTAAGAATTTTGGTCTAAAATATTTTGAAGGATATAGAATCAAATTGAGGATTTAGTTAAAATGTTAAACTCTTGTATGAATTACGATTGTTAAGCTAATTTAAATTTTGAGTTTAAGATTTGGATTAATGATAGAAGTATATAGATTTGATTTGTGACACAATAAAGGTTTATTCGAGATTGATTAGAAAATTTAGAGAAATTTTAAGTTATGATTCTGTTGCGACTAGATAAGATGAGAAGTTGAGTTTATAATACATTTTGGAAAAAAATAAAAAAATTCTAGTGTCATGATAAAGGTTATCTTGGGGTTGGTTAAAGAAATTTAAATTTCAAATTTATAGATTATATTTGGCAGCTTAGAATGATATCTATTTATTAGATTATTTGAGAATTATATTGAGAGAAGATTGTTGAAACTCAAAGTTATCAATTAAAACTTATTGTGATAGAGAACCTAGAAGCAAACAAGATTACCCTAATGAGATGGAAGTAAGTTGCCATATCACCCGTGACCATGATAGTACTATATACACAAGGGTTGTTAGTCATCTACCAAACTATGCGACTGTAACTCATTCTTGACTTACTTGATCCTCCCTTAAATCTAGATCTTTTATTGTGCCTTTCTAACCGTTTGCAATATTGGAATAAGGATTTAATTGTTCCTTAACTGTATTCATCTAGGAGGCTATCTTCTCTCTGGAGCTGTGTTCCTAAATCATTTTACTGGATTCCTTAATTAATTTTATTCCATGCTTAACTTGATCTTCTTTATTTTGTGTATAAATTGTCATCAAATGAACTCCCACTTTCTATTTTTAAATTCTTTTGTGTCCTTTATCGTGACTTGGATATTTGGAGCACAACACTAGACTTTTTTATCCAACAAATTCCATATGCAAGACCTAGTCGAGCCCACCTTCATGTAGGTATATCACATGCCACTAAAACACAACTTCTTGTACTCTATTTTCATGATATGACTTTTTGGGTAAAAAAGACTAAACTATGACATTTACCATGATACTGATATATTTATCGACCATGGACCTCGACTCAACTCTTCAAACCGATATGTGATTGTGTTCTACTTAATTCTTTAAAGGCTTAGCTTGTGTTTTATGTTGATTGCTAACCCCGAGCATTTTATTTTCATGCCTTATCTTAATTTGCTTCCATAAATTTTCTTTTCGTGCAAAAATTCATATTTATTGTTCAAACCCTACCAAGACCTTTGAGCCTAACCAAAATTTTTCTTCCAAATTATTTTGCTTCTCTCTTCGAGAATCTTATTTTGCTCTGTTATTATTCATGCAACCTTGTTCTTGTGATTCTTTGGGCATAGATAAAAATTTGATCATGGCACCCCTCAGTTATATATGACTAGCTTAGAAAATTTTATCAAGGAGATTAACAGTATAATTGATTATGATGGTTGTCCAATTACAAGATATAGAAAATTAGTCATAAGTTGAGTTATGTAGAAAACGTACTAGATGAATAAGACTTGCGAGATTTTGTTTCAAATGAACAAAGATGGATAAATGCCTAAATCAAAAATATATATATATAATAATACTCTGATAAATGAGTACAAATTTCCTAGAAGAGTTTGACTTTTACTTCAACTAACTGGATTAAGTTTTTTTTTCTTTTTTTTTTGAAATTTTAAATTTCAAGGAAATTACAACTTGAGGAAATATGCATATTTATGTTATAAAAACAAAATTCGCATTGCATTTGATTTCGCGATTACTCCTCCATTTTGGAAATGGAATTGTTATCCTTGATGACTTAAGTGGTTAGATTTCTATGAAGTTCACATGAAGCGAAAATGAGTTGATTTTGCCTTCATAAATTAAGGATTTTGGATATCAAAGATTATGAAGAATGTAATTGGTTGAGGAAAAATATGTATATATATTTATTGAAAGAAGTAGACTATAGATTTCTTGAATTCAATATTTTTACTTATTTAAATTTCGAAAATGAGAAATTGGATTGAATGTAAATATGTGAAGGAAGTAGAAAGTTTTCTTTTGAGGTTCAATGTTGAGAAAAGAGAAGGGAATAATTGATCCAAGGAAATCAAAATTTTGTTATTGAAAGTTAAAGAGATTGTAAAGAGTTATCATAAAATAGACGATAAAGACGATTCGAGATATAACGATGAAATTTTGAATCAAGAGTAACGAGCTAGTAAATTTTTGAGATTTGAGAAACTTTTGCATTTTTGTGAGCTTGCATGTCTTGGATAATGATAGTTTTATTTTGAATTTAGACATTGATTGGGATTCCATGAGATTTCTTCTAGACTATCCCAAATTTTTGTCTAGATTATTGTTGTTCAAATTGCTTGATGGATTCCGTATCCGAATCGTTGCTTAAACTTCTTATCGATAAACTCTCGTGCCTATGATTTTACTATCTTGACTAATACTGCTACTATAATCTAGTTTTGCAAGCTCATTGATTTATCGAGCTTGTTCATGACTTATGCTATTGAGCGCGCTCACTAACATATTGTCTAATCAGAACCGGTGCATGATGGTCTGATCAACCAAGTGCACTATGGTTCGTTTTTACCTGTTGTTCCACGTGGATGGGACATAATTAAAACTTGGACTCTGGAATCCCATCCACAACTGCCTTGACAATTCTTTTAAAATTATTCGGTCGTCTTTGAACCACATATTAGTATTCGAAAAGCATCTTCTTTGGACCCTTGTAAATTTTTTTGCCTTCCACCTATTTTAGCAATTACTCGTACTTGATAGATAGACAACAAGTATCAACTTTTGGTTGCCCTACCACCTATGACCATGAAACTGGTAAGTATACAGAGATAGCTAGCCATTGACCTTCCAATGTGACTTTATCCCTATCTTGAGTTCCTTGTCCTGTTCTCGACCCTAGATTCAACTTTCGCGACCTTATTAGAACTTGAAAATGATTCAAATCTAAAACTAGACGACCATATTCTCCAAATTGCTTGTCCTTAATCTAGTCGATTCCTTATTACTTTATATCATGTCTTATCATGTTTAACCTTAACCCTTAATCTTCCTTAATTCCTTGTGATAGCTAACAACCCTTATTCAATCCCATAACTATGATGTATTTTTGTAAATATCAAATTCAAATATTTTTATGCATGTTTGAATTGAACGTCGCTTCTCCGTCTATTTCAAAACTTTAAATCATATCTCGATATCGTTGAACTCTTTCTATCATCTACCGACCCTATATATTCCTAAATTTCGAGGACGAAATTTTTTTTAAGTTGGGTAGGATGTAAAACCCCCTAAATTTTTACTACGAGTTTTTTTTATAAATAAATTTGGTATTTATTTTGCACTTCGTATCTACACGTCGCATAGGAGTTCGCATTATTGTATTTTGTCTAGCATGCGAGATTTGCGTTTCGTATTTGCTCGACGAGTGCGAATATGTGCGAGGTACATATTTTCTGTAAAAATATTTTTATTTTAAAAGCATGGTTTTCAAATAATAAATATAATTATTTGAAGTTGTTACCAAAATCTTATTTTTATAATATAAAAGGGTTATTTATTTCGTCATTTAAAAATAAGTAGTAGTTAATTTTGATTTATATAAAATATACTATTTTGTGTGACTGACATGAAATCTATTTCATGTCCAAGTTGAATTTCGAAAACAAATTATAATTGTTTTATTTATTATAAAAATATATTTCAAATATTTAAAGTGATTTTCGAAATTAAATTATTACCATTATTTATTATATCAAAGAAGATATTTTAAAATGTTGTTTAATATAATATTTAGTAAATTATGCTGATTAAATGGGAAAAGATTTTATTAACTTTATTTTGAGTAGCTTTTAAATTTAAGAGGATTTTATCTAGATTGAATTTGGATTGGAATAAACGAGTTTAAATTGATTTGAATTAAATTATGATTTATGATGTAAACCCCCTGATTTTTAAAATAAATATTTATGGAATTTTTGGATTTTTTAAATAAATATGTATTGACTTATTATATAACTTGTATTATTTTACATATATTTAGTATAGTGCTCATTAGCGAATTTAGTATTAAATATTTCAGCTGGTATAAATGAGATTAGATGAAGGTTGTTTAAATAAATATTAACTCTATTTATTATCTCTAGTAATTTTAAATAATGTTGTAGATAATTTAGATAAAGATGAACTAAATTTTAAGTTAAGCATAATCCTAAGTCTATTAGGAAAGCATCCATATCTATATTATACCATAACAAACTAACTCCTATCAATTTAGATCAAATCTTATCTAAATACGAAGATAAATCTAGAATAAGTACCTATATATACCCAATACATTCCCTTCCTATCAACCCTAATTCGAAATTATTTTTAGTCCAATAGGAACTCAAAAATTCGTCATTAAAATTCAGCCCCGCTTTTTAGTAGCAAAAGCAACTTGGAACGACGATATCTCCTAGCTCCGAACTCCGTTTTGCCTCCGGTTTTTTTTTAAAAGAAGCGTATTAAGGTAAGCTTTCCAAAAACATATTTTAATAGACAAAATTCGTTCTGTAGATTTCTACAAAACTGTTTGAGTATCTAGTGTCCAAAAAAATAAACGTGTTTCACTATTTTTGCGATTTCGGGAGATTCCGAAAACAAAAATGCGATCCGTTTAGTTTTTCGGAAAGCTAATACAAAAACCTATACCATATCCTAATTTCAAAATTTATTAAATGATTTAATAGTTGTAGTATTAATTATAATTAGATAATAGCTATTTTCAGCATCCGAAGTTGTTCCTATACCGTTCCCTTTGCTCGTTGTTGTTGATTCATCGCCAGGACATCATCTTACCACACTCGGACATCAGGCAAGACACCTTGCCTTTACTGTTTAATTTATTGCTCAATATCATGCATGCTTTTTCTTATTTTTAACAAATATAATGTTGTTCTTTCAAAACTATATGTAGTTACAAATTACTATATTTTGCGCAATTGACCTAGAGTTAAGGGACTACCTTAGGTTTAGAGCATCTCATAAACTGTCACGATGTGTCACGTATTGTGTGTGAGTTGTGAGTTACATATAGATACGGACTTGCGTGTTGACTGATCATTGGTGCGTACAGGCCGTACGTTAGGATATAACTGCTAGTAGATTTATGTAGAGGACTTGGCAGTTATTAAGGATTAAACAGTGTCGTGGAGACGACGCATGTATAGTATCATGGGGTGGGAGGAGACAGTTATTAGCGTAGGGGCTACATGTTCAGTACACACATAGATTTGGGCCGATAGTGTCTCGGATGAGCGCTACTTACTGCCCCGGGGCCGATAGCACTCGTATGAGCGCTACTTTCTGCCCATGGCCGATAGTGTCTCTTAGGAGCGCTACCTACTGCCACTCTCTCTCTCCATCTATGCTGAACACCTAAGCTCCTGCGTAGAACGTTGTCTTCTAAAGTACATTATTCACATAGAATGGTTAGGAACCTTTAACTATTTTTGTTGAGCTTTACTTATTCAGTTATATGGCATGTACTTTTGTGTCTTGTTACGTCCCTCTGAGGACCTGGTTATTTCCCAGGTGTGTGTTCGTGTCTTCCGCAGGTACCCTAGCCGAGATCATGGTCTTCTCCATTTCGAAGATGGCGTGTCTTGGTTTCTCCTTGCTACTTCCACCTAGTCTTTTTCTATATCATGTACTTATTTCTTTTTATTTTGGTTGGTAGTGGATGTGTCTCCACCCAACATATTGTATCAAGACAAGTTATTATATCATATCTTCTATTCCCTTATTTTTGTGTGGATGAGATTAGTCATGGTTTACTACATTCTACAGCTTATGTATACATACGAGGCCTATGTATTTCGTATGTATACAGCTGGCATGTTTACATTACTAGTCCTACGTATTTTGGGACTGGAGCGTTACAGTTGCCTTCGCACAAGGGCCGCATAGCGTGCCGCCAGGGTAGCTGGCCGAGGATCACCGGTCGAGGGGGTTGCGGCGGCTTTGTGCGCCTCGCTGTGGTCGAGGGTGGCTGGCGTCTTAAGTGCGGCAGCCCGCTGTCATGCAACTGTATTGTAGCTACTGTACCGCAGCTGCTGCTGCTGTATGGCCGAAGCCCGTCCACCCTACGGAGAAGGAGGATGAGAGAGGAGTGGTGGTGGCTGTGGTGGTGTTTGATATTAAGAAGAAGATGATGAAGGAGGTGAAGAAGGAAATGAAGGAGGATGAGAGAGTATTATCGGCTGGAAAGAGAGAGAGAGAATATGTGCTGTGATGGTGATGGGGTGAAGTGGTGTTTAAGGAGAAAGAGAGATAGTAGGATATTTGTAAAAGAGAGAGAGATATATTATTAGAAAGAGAGAGAAAGAGAGAAAATAGAGAGAGAGAGAGAGTTCGGCTAGGGGGGGTGTGTGTGGCTGTGAGGGGGAGGGGGTTGTGTGTGTGAGTGTATGTGGTATAAAGGATATATATATATATATATATATATATTAGAAAGAGAGAGAGAGATAGAAAAAGAGAGATTATTATAAAGTAAGAGAGAAATAAATATCGCCATAATAGTAGAGAGAGGAAAAATAGTGTAGGGTGTTTGGGTAGTCATGAGAGGGGTCACACAAATCTGGTTGGGTGTTGGGTCAAGTTTGGGTTAAAGTTTGATCAAAATTACAAATTTAAATCATTTAAAACCATAGATGAAATGGGAGCACGCGGGAGATCAGTTGGGTGGCACGCAAGAGGCACATGCATAGTAGGCTCAAAATAGGCCAGAACCATATATTAGGTCGATCAGATTGGACCGATGTCGGGCACCGAAATTAAATTGGAAGTTAAGTCACAAATTGCGGCAGTCGATAAATTGACCTAAATTGACTCGAAAGTTGCACGAAGCAAAAAATCACAAGGGAACAAGTTTGAGTAGGACATGATATATCAAAATGAAGATAATCGTGTCTTCTACAAACTCATGAAGGAAGTTTCCAGAGATTGACATCTCTGACATTCCAGAAATCAAAGTCATGGAAAAGACCATTTAATGATAAAAAATAATTAAATAAAAATTATTATCGAAAATAATTCTTTTAGAAAAATAAAAAATAAATCCCTAAAATTCAGGGGGCTTACACTTGCTCTTAGCAATAAATGATTAGAGGCTAAGTTCTGTTCAGGTGAAGGGTTACAACCCCGGTCCTTGTTTGGTTTACGGGTTGTTATCTAGCTTCCGGAATAGTTCCATCGTCCTCTCATCATTTGTTGCCCTATTTCTGTTTTTATGTCTTCTTGTTATTGTTCTTATTTTATGTTCTGACATGTTGATTTTAGTTCTTAAGTGAAGCTTTCCTTGTGGCACTTGCTCTTTCTGGGGTCTGAACCAGCTGGTTTTATATGGCCAGATTTCGGAGTGGCACCCGAGGATCTCCCAGCCTTCCAGCCAGATGGTGACCACTAGGCGCAACCCTGGCAATGAGTGTGTATTATTTTGCTCTCCCACGCCATTGTAAATTATTCTTTTGAGGCGTTTAGCCCTCGAGCAAGTGTTAGCTCATGTTGAATACTTATATTTCTTGTCTACCTAACGGCGGTAATATGGTTGACAAATCCTAGGGTTGATCATGTATGACCTAAACTCTTACTAGTCTACGCATTTTGTATAACTAGTTTCATGATCATCTGAATATGTAATGTATGGGATGCCTTACCTTGTATGTCTGATGATCTACCATCTTGTAACATGTATTTACTTGCTTGAGATTGAGACACTAGGCTTGTTCTTGATCTTAAGAGACTGATGGATTGTAGATAAACCCTCATGCATCTAGACAGCCGTGACCGTATTGTGAGGTGGGTTGCTGTCACCCTCAATTCTCGTATTTCGTATTTATACTTGTATTTGGAATTTGGCATATATTTTAAATTTTCTCGACTTGCGGCATTACGACTTTTCTCGTATTTTCGTATTACGGCTTTTCGTATCTCGGTTCGGTTTTCGGTTTGGTTTAATGTGGTTTGGAAGAATGGAACACTTTAGCCTATAACATCCCCTCAAGAAACCCACAACACCCTCATTAAAATCCCACCAACCTTCTCTCTCTTCATTCACTCTTTCAATTACTTCTTCATCTTCTTCCTTCCTCCACCACCAACACCATTAGACCTCCATAGGCAAGTGCACCTTGCCACCACATGAGAACCCATTTTTATATGCTCATTAGCTAGAGTAGTCTCTTGTCAGCAACCTTAGGCCATGGGAGTTTGTGATTTGGAGTGTGGATTCTCATAGATCTAGGTTTTTGCTATTTTTGAATTTCTTGGATTTTGATGTACAAACTTTGTTTTCTTCTCTATTTGATGCTTCCATGAGGTTGGAAATTTCGTTCTACCCCGTTTTGACCTATGGAAGTTCGGATTTGGGTTTGCATTGGAGTTTTTATGATATTGGGAAGATTTGGGTGCCATGAGAGTTTTCTTCACAGCCATGAGAGTTCTACTCTCAGCTTGAAGGAAGAAGGAGCCCCCTCTTTTTCCTGGTCGAACACCCCGTGCTTAGGTGCTGATTGGGGTGTCTCGATTCCCACGCCCGGCTGCTTCCGTGCCCGGCCACGCCCGCGCCCCTGCGGTGCCGCGCCCGCGCCCGGCTGCTTCTGCGCCGCGCAGTGCCGCGTGCCCGCGCCCGCGCCCGCGTGCCTACGCCCGTGCCGCGCTGTGCCGTGTGCCCCGCGCCCGCGCCGCGTGCCTGCGTCCGTGCCGCGTGCCCGCGTGCCTGCGCCCGCGCGGTGCTGTGCCGTGTGCCCGCGGCCGCGCCCAAGCTGTGTCAGCGCCCACCTGGGCTGCGCGCCCGCTCCCGCGTGGTCGCACCCGCGCTTGCAGCTCCCGCGCGCGTGCCCTTTTGTTGTTAATAGAACTCTCCCTTCCTTGATCCCTTGTTTTGATATTATGGCTTTAGATTTCTTGGTTTTAGACTTCCTGGCTTGGATTTTCCCGGTTTGGATTTCATGGCTTGGATCTTATCTTTTACTAGAATTACTATTTATGCACTTATACTAGTAATATGTAATCTTGTAACTTGTAACTTGAACCTGCAATTGTAACTATAATAACTTGACCTGACTTGATGACTTGATAAGTGGCCCGCCGTGGCGCACTCTTGACATGCCTTGACTTGATAACCTGACTTGACGCGATAGTGGCCCATGGTGGTGCACTCCTGACTTGACATGACTTGACTTGCCCTGATAACTTGATAACTTGACTTGCCTTGACACCGTGGGTGTACTTCTTGTTGCTTTGTGCAAATCTGCTTGTCTTGTCTTGCATCATGTCTAGGACGTGACTCCCTGGGTACCACGGCCAGGGACTCACACTAAAAATCGGACTAGGTAATGATTAGACCAAACTAGAACATGGAAAACTTCCAGTCACATGCAGTCTCGTTATCTGGAGGCTATAATGGACTTGTAGCTTGCCGACGAGTAGAGCACATTTCCAGCACACTGTCATGTGTTGCACCTCTAAGTCACCTAAGGGTACATTTGTCTCCCGGGCGATGTACCCACCTATACTATCAACCCGCGGAAGGATAACTGGATGGTCTGCATGGCTTGGGACTTGGGATTCTCATTGCATCTTGTTAGTAACTAGGCCTGTGATAACCCTAGTTAGTTAACGTAGTAAGCCGTAGTCTTGCTTGGCCGTTGTGAATGGATGTTATCCAGCCTTGTCTAGGTCTTATCTAGCTCCAGTACCTGTCTTGCCCTGTGCATGTGTTGCTTTTACTTTCTCTCTAGCAATATATGGTTAGTGACTAGTGAGCTACTCAGGCGAAGGGTTACAATCCCGGTCCTTGTTTGGTTTAAGGGTTGTAACTTGGCTCCCGGATTAGTTCCAAGTTCCTAGTCGTATATTGTCCTGATGTACTCTCCTTCATTTATGCATCTCTTTATTTCATATTATTCTGATATGCTGGTTTTGTTCTTATTTTGTGGCCCCCTTTGTGGCACTTGCTCGTTCTGGGGTTTGACCCAGCTGGTTTTGTATGGCCAGATTTCGGAGCAGCTACTGAGGATCTATCGCGCTTCCAGCCAGATGGTGACCACTAGAAGGACTCCAGGCTACGAGTGGGTTTTCCCTTTTTGTTTCACTCACTCATATGTAAATTTTATTCTTTTGAGGCGTTTGTCGACGAGCACCTGTTAGCTCGATGCATTTACTTACTGTCTGCCTACGGGCTGTAAACATGATTGACAAATCCTAGGGTTGATCATGTATGACTGAACTCTTGCTAGTCCTATCATTTTGTACGACTAGCTTCATGATCATCCAATATGTAATATTTGGGACGCCTTATATTTATGTATTTGATGCTCTAACATCTTGTACTTATATTACTTGCCTGAGATTGAGACAATAAGTTGGACCATAAGAGACTGCTGGCCTGTTGTAAACCCTTATATTCTAGACAGCCTGACCGTATACCGAGGTGGTATTCCATTTCTTTATACGTAGCTGGCTGTGTCTGCCCCCGCTCTCCAGTATTCTGGTTCTGGGGCGTGACATGGTTTAAGTGGTGGCCCATGCAGGTCTTGTCAATCAATAAATGTGAGGGTTTACCGATAGATGTCTCAATCAGTATTTGCCCTTGATCTCTACTCATATCCTCGTATTCCCTGGAATCTTGACCTGATCGCATGCATGTATCTTTGTTCTATCCTGGTCCTTCCTTATTGTTCCCTATGTCGTCTTTTTCAGCGGCATTGCTCCCGGACGTGTCAATCAGCCGGAGGAGGCCCAGCATGAACCCCAGCAACCAGAGGATCAGGAACAAGACTCCGGAGCGGCCTCCCGAGTTACGCTTCCCGGAGGTCAGGAACCTCCAGTTCAGACAGCTCAGCCCGCCCAGCCTGTCAGACAGAACGATGATGTCTTGGTTGGACTTATCAGAGAACTGCTCGCATCCCAAGATCGTCGAGGCGACGCCTTACACCAGGAAGTTCATGATGCACTGAACAGAGGAGGTCACCAGGGGAACCAGACGGCCAACAGTTTCAAGCGCTTGAACCCTCCGTTCTTCGACGGCAGCGAGGACGCGATTGTCGCGGACGCATGGCTTCAGGACACCGAGGTGGTTTTGGAAGCAGCTAGAACTCCCGAGAATGAGAAGGTGGCCGTGGTACGGCTACAGTTACTGGACCTAGCCCGCAGCTGGTGGGCATCTCAGGCTGTGGGATTGGTAGCACCGGTTCCTTGGGCAACGTTCAGAGATAGATTCCAGACGAAGTACTTTGATGCGATGGCACAGTACGATCTGCAGACCAGATTTACCAACTTGAAGCAAGGAGGCAGGACGGTCGATGGCTATGCGACCGAGTTTTCTAGGCTGAGTAGGTTTGCCCCCACCTTGGTGGAAACCGAGTATGATAGGGCCCAGCGATTCCAACAAGGGCTGCATTTGGAGATCTTGTTGGCAGTTGAGTAGTTCGAACACCAGACGTTCGATGCAGTGTTGAAGGCGGCTAGGAGGCATGAATACACCTCCCAGAGAATTGTGGACATGACCGGAGGCAGGAAGCGGTCCCACAATATGATGAATCAGTCATCAGCACCAGCCCTGGCAGCTAGGGGTATAACCATTGGAGCTCCGAGGCGGACGGCCTCAGTAACGTCGGTACAGCATTCAAACCCGACGCACCCGCAACAGCAGAAGCAGAAGCAGACTTCCGCAATGGAATGTTCATGTAAACTCCCTAAATTTTCACTACGATTTTTTTATTTTCTTTTGGCCTTGAATTTGTTTCATTTTTCCATTGTAGTTGTACGTCGCTTGTATTTGTACGTCACGTACGAGCACGTATATGCGAGGCACAATTGTTTCAAAAAAAAAGTTTTAAATATAGATTTTTGTCAAAGAGAAAAAGGTATGGCTTTCGAAAATAATATATGATAAATAATTTTATTTGCTAAAAGGCGCAATGGGATTTTTCCAAAAACCGTATATTCTTAAATATTTATAAAGGGTTATTTAATTTAGAAATTTTTGTTTTATGGAAACATGCTATAGAATATGAGCGTGGTGAAATTATTGCACGTTCCCCTTGATTTTGAAGGCTAAGTATAATTGTTTCATTTGAATATAAAAATGTAATTTAACTATTTAAGTTATTTTCGAAATTTCTATTTAGATATTTTTATTTTTATTTTTATAAAAAGTTGCTTTTGAAAATGGTTGAATTAATATGGAATAAATTTTGATGATTTAAAATTTTGAAAGATTATATTGGCTTTATTTTAAATTAGCTTTAAACTAAAACTAGCTTTATCTATATTGAATTAGGATTTGATAAAACTAAATTTCAATCTGATTCAAATTGACATATACTTATCCGCGGGGATTTAAACTACACCAAGTCCTATCCATATGGGAATTCCCACCTCCTATAAAAGGAGAGGTACTCTTCCATAATTTTCTACCACAACTACATCGTGCATCGTGTCTGTGACCAACAAGAATTCTTATTCCAATTCTTTTACAGTCATCCATCTTGTGTCGGGACACACCCCCGACACAACACATTCAACCCGACATCAATCCCCAAACTGAACCCTAACCCTAGCCGTGTGCTGCAGCCACCTCGTCGCCCCGGCGAGACACCCCTCACCTCGCCTCCGTCGAACCCGAAGCCTGCCACTACCACCGCCATTATCCACGCCACCCATCCTGGCCGCCCCCAACCACCAAGCACCACCAAAACCATCTCCGCCACCGCGACCGGCCTTCTCCGACCACCTGACCAACCCGAACCAACCCCGTCTCCACCATCACCGCAGCCTAACACCACCACCACTTCCCCACCAGCGTCTCCCCCACAACCACCACTTCGCCGCTGTCACCACCGCCACCCGACCCGACCAAACCTCACCCAACCCGCTGTCACCTTCGCCAACACCACAGCCAGCACCACCACCATCACCGCCGTCGTCACCCAAAAACCACCACCACCGTCATCACGACGACCACAACCAAAATAGAAAGAAGAAGGGAACCCTAAACTCACCTTGTTGAACCACCGAAACCCTTTCCGAAGCCGAGTCACCGTCCTCCTTTCCCCGCTCCGACCCGCGGCGTCGGAGTCGCCACCACCTCCCTCCACGAACTGAACCCGCGCCGCCCAGAGCCGCACGGCCGATCCGCACCGCCGCGAGCCCAGCCGGCCCTCGAGCAGACCGGCCGACCGGTGCCGACCTGATCCGCGGCGCCTCTCCAGCCGCCGTTGCCTCCGGGAACCGCCTGCTCCTTTCCCGCGCCGGAGAGCAGGCCGCACTCCCCGTACCGACTGGCTAGGGTCACCGCGTGCCTCCCCGGCAGAGCCCCCAAGCGGCGCCGACCCGACCCTTCGGTGAGCCCCTCTCCCTCCGGCTCCTCTCGCTCTCGGCCAACTTCTCGAGCGACCCCGCCTGTTTCCGACGATTCGCCGCGCCGAGCGACACCCGCCTTGCCTTCTTCTCCGATCCACTTTCTCTGTAAGCCCCTTCTTCTCACTCTCATTATTTGCATTCATTCTCTTTCCCATCCCCAAACTTCCCTTGCCATTTTAAATTAATGAGAAAGATAACACAGTAACGATTTTAATTACATATCATTGCTGTGTACACAGTAACCATGGTTGTTTTCCTTTTTTTTATTATTTACTTTATTTTCCTCTTTTGTTTTCAAATTTGGTTTCCTTTTTTTTCCTGTCTTCTCCTATTAATAATAAATGAATATCCATATAAAACAAAATAGTTTAATAGCCACGTAAATTTAGCTGTATTATACAATATGTCTATTAATAAATAGATTATTCAGGTATATGAGTTTTAAAACTATTAGTGTAACCAATGTAGAGTTTGGCCTAACCTAAAATATACTACCAACGTATTTATGGTATCCTAAAAATGAGTTTTACTAAAGTATTGACCAAAAATATTTTTACTAGATTATTGAATATTTTATACAATTATATAAGGATTTTTAGTATTTGCGAATATTTGCGTAAGTATATTTTAAACTAATAAAACCTAGTTTCAAATGTTTTCTAGAAAAATAGTACAAGTACTTTTTCTCTCCGCAAATTCTCGTTTATTGTCAATGTGATCACGTCTAATCATATCCCTACTTCCTTCGTGACTTCGAACCTCTACTCAGCAGACATGGCCATTGGACTACCCAGAACGTTGTCAGCATACCGCATAAAAATCGGCGTCACAACAGGCAAGATACCTTGCCATCTTTACTGCTTACATTAGTTGCATTTATTTATTCAGTTATTCTATATTTCTGTACTTTATTTCCAGTATTTATTTTTCTTGCATGTGGACTTAGAGTTAAGGGACTACCGTTACTGTAGTGTGTCTCATTAACTTGTCACGATTGTACACGTGTTGTGTGAGAGATGTTAGTAACATGTAGAGGTCACTTGCGTGTTGGTTGATCACCCGTGCGCATGCGTAGGAATAACTGTCATTAGATGCATGTTAGAGACTTGACAGTTATTAGTTATTAAACAGTGTTGTGGTGACGACACGTGTTTGTGTGTCGTGGTTACGACGCATGTATAGTATCATTGGGGGGAGGGGACAGCTACTAGCGTAGGGGCTACATTTACATTTTACACACATTTGGGGGCCGAGGGTGACTCTTATGAGCGCCACCTTCTGCCCTGGGAGCTAGTGTCTCGGATGAGCGCTACATGATACCCGGCCGCTAGTGTCTCGGATGAGCGCTACTTGATGGCCACTCTTTATTACTTGCTTGCTTGACTCCTTACAGCCCCTGCGTAGAACGTTGTCCTCAAAGTGCATATCACATAGATGGTTAGGGACCCAGTTGTGTTGTAGATTTCTAGTGTTTATATTTGCAGTATTTTGTGGCATGTTGATGTATCTTGTTACGTCCCTCTGAGGACCTGGTTTTTCCCCAGGTGTGTGCACATGTTTTCTGCAGGTATCCTAGCCGAGATCGTAGTCTTCCTCTTTCTTCGAAGATGACGTGTCTTGGACCTCCTAGCTATTTTGTCAGTTCATTTATCATGTATTATTTTTCCTTTCATTTTGTTGGTAGTGGACTTTGTCTCCGCCCAACATTGTATCATAACTATTTCAGTTGATTTATATCTTTCTTTATTCGTGGATGAGATTAGTATTGTGGTTTACTGCATTTACAGCTTATGTATACATACGAGGGACCCTTAGGCTTCGTATGTATACAGCTGGCATGATAGCGTTTCTAGTCCTAAGTATTTTGGGACTGGGGCGTTACATGTTTTTGTGGTGGCCCATACAGGTCGAGTTTGTCACTTCGGTTACGTAATTGTACCGATTTGAACCTGCAATATAGGATTAGAATCTAGGTATCTCATCCACATATTTGATCACTTCCTTGGTTTCCAAATTTCGAACTCTCGTTCACCTTCCTTGATTTGCATCATGCTTGATTCCTTCTACCATAAATTTTTGTTTTCGTGCTTAGTGACAACTAGGAAGATGACTACACTAGTATATGCGCATAGGTTAAACACATGGCTATAAGGATTACAATGACGATTAGTGTGCATCGAGATCGTATTTGAGTTGTAAAGTCAAGTTTACTTTAGGGATTGAGGAGCCCTATGATCTTGAAAGATTAGTTAATTTTAAGTTGGGTAGTAGCGATATTACCAAATTCGAAGGATAGATAAAATTTTATTTTTGAGACTATTATGTGGAAATCACAAAAAGGGTTCGTTAGAATATCTAAATGAGTGATAAAACAAGTTAGATTTTGGCTTTTGAAGATTTTAGAGGATTTATGACTTAATAGATTTATAGATATACACATCTTGGATATATGGACTCGCCTGGAAAAAAAAAAATTTTAATTTCAAATTATCATGTGTTCTATGAATAATAAACTTATGTAGATTTTGAGTTTTGATTTTGAGGGTCTTTGAAAAATAATTATATACATCTTTGAAGAGAAATTTGAAAATGATCTTACATTTCTAAATATTGTAGTATGAATTATGGTTGACCAACTTTGAGGGCAATTGACAAAGTAGGTAAAATTTTAAAGGTTGTCCTATGACTATAATTGATAAAGTAATTTAGATATTGAGGTTAAAGTTTCAATTATGGATATCATAGACTGTGTTGTGATGTACTATGGGTTCATCTCGAGAGACGTTAAGAATTTTGAAAATTTAAGGTTATGTCTTTATTACGACCTCAAATGACTAGAGGTTGTTGGAAGTTAGTTCGCGATATAGGTAGGGTTATTTGAATTTAACTATTTTAAATCATGATTATGCTGGACAAACTAAGATGATTAGAAATTCTGGTAGATTATTTTGAGAATCATATTGAGAGATTTTGTGGAAGCTCGAAACTATTATCTTATCGTGATTGAGGAATAAGAAGCAAACAAGGTCACACTAATTGGATACTAGTATTCCATGTAAATTGCCATCTCACTCATAACCATGATAAGTTGTATATACTCAAGTGTAGTTAATTGTCTACCAAACCATGTGACTATGTCTCAATCTTGACTTGTTCGACCTTCCATCAAACCTAGATCTTTTATTGTGCCTTTCTAACTGTTTGCAATATTGAATAATAATTTGAGTGTTCTTTAACTGTATTCATCTAAGTGACTATCTCCCCTCTAGAAACTGTGCCTCTAACTTATCTTAGCTGATCTACATGACTCATTGATTTTCTTGATTTTGTGCTTTAACTTAAATTTGTGCACTTCACGTATTCCCACTTTCTATTTTAAATTCTTTGGTGTCCTTACCGTGACTTGGTTATTTGGAGCACAACACTAGACTTTTCATTCCAACAAATTCCATAGGCAAGACCTAGACAAGCCCACCTTCATGTAGGTATATCATGTCCCACTAAAACACGTTCCCTTGTACCTTATTTTTATGATGCGACTTTCGAGTCGAAATGGTTAGCTATAAACCATACCGTAATACCAATGCCCTTCCGACTTCAGTTAGAAACCGAACCTGGACTCAATTCTTTCGACCCTATATATGATGGCGACCTACTTAATTCCTTAAAAGCTTAACCTTGTGCTTTATCTGTATTGCTTGACTCATTGCCTCGTCACACTATTAGTTTCACTCTTGTAAGTTGGGTAGAATACCTCACCACCTACCAAACCTTGTCCTTATGAATCATGCTGATGAGTTCACTTAGACTAGAAATATAGAGGACCTTAACTTATCTTAACAACCAAACCATAAGTGGAGAAAACCAGGACAATTGCTTAGGCCCAAACTTCGGGCAAGACTTGATTCCTAATAAACCTTGGACTATTTAATTCCCTTATCATGGTCCCTTACTTATACTTTGACTATCTTATAACGCTAACTTAGCATAAAAATTTGCAAGCTTATTTCTTATCAAGCTTGATCATGACATTATTATTGGGTCGCTCCCACTAATATATTGTCTAATCAGAACCGGTGCATGATGGTCTGATCAACCTATTGCACTTTGGTTCGCCTTCCGTATATTATTCTACGTGGATGGAGACACAGTTAAAACTTGTCCCTAAGGTCTCATCCGCAACTGCCTTGACAATTCTCTTGGAATTACACCTAACGCCATTTGAACCACAATTCGAGATTCAAATCATCTTCCTTGGATTCTTGATGGCTTTCGTCTCTTATCTATTTTAGACAAAGCCTATACTTGATCGAGCAGCTAAACTATTCTTCTATGACCGTGATATTTGTATAAACACGAAGATAGTTAGCCACTGACCTACCATGTGACTTTATCCCTATCTTGAGTTCCTTGACCTTTTCCTCGACCCTAGAATCATCTTTGCGACCTCCTTCGCAATTGAAAATGGTTCAACTCTAACCCTAAACGGCTATATTCTCTTTATTGATTGCCCTTAATCTAGCCGACCCCTTATCTCTTTTATGTCTTAACATGATTAACCTTAACCCTTAATCTTTCTTATTTCATTGTGATAGCTAACAACCCTTATTCAATCCCATAACCATGAAGTATTTTCGTAAATATCGAATTCAATTTTTTTTGTGCATGTTTGTATTGGACGTCGCTTCTTCGCCCATTTCAAAACTTTCGATATCGATGAACTCTTTCTATCTTCGGCCTACCCTATATATTCCTAAATTTCGAGGACGAAATTTTTGTAAGTTGGGTAGGATGTAAACTCCCTAAATTTTCACTACGATTTTTTTATTTTCTTTTGGCCTTGAATTTGTTTCATTTTTCCATTGTAGTTGTACGTCGCTTGTATTTGTACGTCACGTACGAGCACGTATATGCGAGGCACAATTGTTTCAAAAAAAAAGTTTTAAATATAGATTTTTGTCAAAGAGAAAAAGGTATGGCTTTCGAAAATAATATATGATAAATAATTTTATTTGCTAAAAGGCGCAATGGGATTTTTCCAAAAACCGTATATTCTTAAATATTTATAAAGGGTTATTTAATTTAGAAATTTTTGTTTTATGGAAACATGCTATAGAATATGAGCGTGGTGAAATTATTGCACGTTCCCCTTGATTTTGAAGGCTAAGTATAATTGTTTCATTTGAATATAAAAATGTAATTTAACTATTTAAGTTATTTTCGAAATTTCTATTTAGATATTTTTATTTTTATTTTTATAAAAAGTTGCTTTTGAAAATGGTTGAATTAATATGGAATAAATTTTGATGATTTAAAATTTTGAAAGATTATATTGGCTTTATTTTAAATTAGCTTTAAACTAAAACTAGCTTTATCTATATTGAATTAGGATTTGATAAAACTAAATTTCAATCTGATTCAAATTGACATATACTTATCCGCGGGGATTTAAACTACACCAAGTCCTATCCATATGGGAATTCCCACCTCCTATAAAAGGAGAGGTACTCTTCCATAATTTTCTACCACAACTACATCGTGCATCGTGTCTGTGACCAACAAGAATTCTTATTCCAATTCTTTTACAGTCATCCATCTTGTGTCGGGACACACCCCCGACACAACACATTCAACCCGACATCAATCCCCAAACTGAACCCTAACCCTAGCCGTGTGCTGCAGCCACCTCGTCGCCCCGGCGAGACACCCCTCACCTCGCCTCCGTCGAACCCGAAGCCTGCCACTACCACCGCCATTATCCACGCCACCCATCCTGGCCGCCCCCAACCACCAAGCACCACCAAAACCATCTCCGCCACCGCGACCGGCCTTCTCCGACCACCTGACCAACCCGAACCAACCCCGTCTCCACCATCACCGCAGCCTAACACCACCACCACTTCCCCACCAGCGTCTCCCCCACAACCACCACTTCGCCGCTGTCACCACCGCCACCCGACCCGACCAAACCTCACCCAACCCGCTGTCACCTTCGCCAACACCACAGCCAGCACCACCACCATCACCGCCGTCGTCACCCAAAAACCACCACCACCGTCATCACGACGACCACAACCAAAATAGAAAGAAGAAGGGAACCCTAAACTCACCTTGTTGAACCACCGAAACCCTTTCCGAAGCCGAGTCACCGTCCTCCTTTCCCCGCTCCGACCCGCGGCGTCGGAGTCGCCACCACCTCCCTCCACGAACTGAACCCGCGCCGCCCAGAGCCGCACGGCCGATCCGCACCGCCGCGAGCCCAGCCGGCCCTCGAGCAGACCGGCCGACCGGTGCCGACCTGATCCGCGGCGCCTCTCCAGCCGCCGTTGCCTCCGGGAACCGCCTGCTCCTTTCCCGCGCCGGAGAGCAGGCCGCACTCCCCGTACCGACTGGCTAGGGTCACCGCGTGCCTCCCCGGCAGAGCCCCCAAGCGGCGCCGACCCGACCCTTCGGTGAGCCCCTCTCCCTCCGGCTCCTCTCGCTCTCGGCCAACTTCTCGAGCGACCCCGCCTGTTTCCGACGATTCGCCGCGCCGAGCGACACCCGCCTTGCCTTCTTCTCCGATCCACTTTCTCTGTAAGCCCCTTCTTCTCACTCTCATTATTTGCATTCATTCTCTTTCCCATCCCCAAACTTCCCTTGCCATTTTAAATTAATGAGAAAGATAACACAGTAACGATTTTAATTACATATCATTGCTGTGTACACAGTAACCATGGTTGTTTTCCTTTTTTTTATTATTTACTTTATTTTCCTCTTTTGTTTTCAAATTTGGTTTCCTTTTTTTTCCTGTCTTCTCCTATTAATAATAAATGAATATCCATATAAAACAAAATAGTTTAATAGCCACGTAAATTTAGCTGTATTATACAATATGTCTATTAATAAATAGATTATTCAGGTATATGAGTTTTAAAACTATTAGTGTAACCAATGTAGAGTTTGGCCTAACCTAAAATATACTACCAACGTATTTATGGTATCCTAAAAATGAGTTTTACTAAAGTATTGACCAAAAATATTTTTACTAGATTATTGAATATTTTATACAATTATATAAGGATTTTTAGTATTTGCGAATATTTGCGTAAGTATATTTTAAACTAATAAAACCTAGTTTCAAATGTTTTCTAGAAAAATAGTACAAGTACTTTTTCTCTCCGCAAATTCTCGTTTATTGTCAATGTGATCACGTCTAATCATATCCCTACTTCCTTCGTGACTTCGAACCTCTACTCAGCAGACATGGCCATTGGACTACCCAGAACGTTGTCAGCATACCGCATAAAAATCGGCGTCACAACAGGCAAGATACCTTGCCATCTTTACTGCTTACATTAGTTGCATTTATTTATTCAGTTATTCTATATTTCTGTACTTTATTTCCAGTATTTATTTTTCTTGCATGTGGACTTAGAGTTAAGGGACTACCGTTACTGTAGTGTGTCTCATTAACTTGTCACGATTGTACACGTGTTGTGTGAGAGATGTTAGTAACATGTAGAGGTCACTTGCGTGTTGGTTGATCACCCGTGCGCATGCGTAGGAATAACTGTCATTAGATGCATGTTAGAGACTTGACAGTTATTAGTTATTAAACAGTGTTGTGGTGACGACACGTGTTTGTGTGTCGTGGTTACGACGCATGTATAGTATCATTGGGGGGAGGGGACAGCTACTAGCGTAGGGGCTACATTTACATTTTACACACATTTGGGGGCCGAGGGTGACTCTTATGAGCGCCACCTTCTGCCCTGGGAGCTAGTGTCTCGGATGAGCGCTACATGATACCCGGCCGCTAGTGTCTCGGATGAGCGCTACTTGATGGCCACTCTTTATTACTTGCTTGCTTGACTCCTTACAGCCCCTGCGTAGAACGTTGTCCTCAAAGTGCATATCACATAGATGGTTAGGGACCCAGTTGTGTTGTAGATTTCTAGTGTTTATATTTGCAGTATTTTGTGGCATGTTGATGTATCTTGTTACGTCCCTCTGAGGACCTGGTTTTTCCCCAGGTGTGTGCACATGTTTTCTGCAGGTATCCTAGCCGAGATCGTAGTCTTCCTCTTTCTTCGAAGATGACGTGTCTTGGACCTCCTAGCTATTTTGTCAGTTCATTTATCATGTATTATTTTTCCTTTCATTTTGTTGGTAGTGGACTTTGTCTCCGCCCAACATTGTATCATAACTATTTCAGTTGATTTATATCTTTCTTTATTCGTGGATGAGATTAGTATTGTGGTTTACTGCATTTACAGCTTATGTATACATACGAGGGACCCTTAGGCTTCGTATGTATACAGCTGGCATGATAGCGTTTCTAGTCCTAAGTATTTTGGGACTGGGGCGTTACAGTTCACATTGCGGGAAGCCAGGCCATGTAGTGGCAGAGTGTCGTAGGACGCAGGGATTGTGCCTGGCTTGTGGAGAAGCCGACCACAAGATAGGAGCCTGCCCGAATTGGGGTAGTTCGTCCTCCTCCAATCTAACCACTCCATCGGTTAGAGGACCAGCACCTGTATAACAACAGCAGCAGTACCCGAGGCCATTGGCACCCCAGGCTCAGGCATTTCAGCAGCAGTTCAACCAGGCTCCAGTACAGAACAGGCAGAGAGGTTTCCAGCAGAGGGGACCCGCAGCAAGAGGACAGGTAATGGCAATGACCGTAGAAGAGGCAGCACCAGGTGAAATAGTGGCAGGTACTATTCTCATCAACTCCTCTCCAGCATCTGTATTGTTTGATTCTGGTGCATCACATTCTTTCATGTCTGCACGATTCGCGACACGGATAGGACTGGAGCCCGAGTCATTATCAGTGAGTCTCAATATACTTACTGGTAATGGTCTTGTGGGAGTAGATCGAGTGTATTCCTCGTGTCGGATCGTAGTTAGCGGTAGAGAGTTCCCCGCTAGATTTATAGAGTTCCCTATGGCAGACTATGATGTAGTCCTAGGCATGGATTGGTTAAGGAACCATTATGCTAGGATAGACTGCCATATTGGCAGAGTTGTCTTTAGTATCCCCGGCGAGCCAGAGTTTTCATTCTCCAGAGGCGCAGTGGAGCCGTCTCACCCATTGTTACAGATGGCAGTAGCAGCAGTACAGTTGCCCCGAATAGTCGAAGAGTTCCCAGACGTCTTCCCAGAGGAGCTTCCAGGAATGCCGCCAGAGAGAGAGATAGAGTTCACCATAGACTTGCTTCCCAGAACAGCACCAGTGTCAGAAAGAGTTTACAGAATGGCGCCGTCAGAGTTGGAGATTTTGTATAAGATGATTGAGGAACTCAGGAATAAGGGATTCATTCGTGCTAGTTGTAATACCCCGACCCGCAAGATGCCTTATGATGGATGGTTGGTTCGATGAAGCCTTGTTGGACTTGGGAATATTCAGAAGGATTGCTTGGAAGGCTACGCAATGGTGGCAGAATCGTCTTATGAATGTGAGTAGTGTTGGAAACCTTCAAAGATCCTTTAGCTTCACGCTTAAAATACGGATATATGCTATGCTGGCTCGATGAGTTATGGAATAACATGTTGCATGGAATCGAGAAAAGATAATAAAAGATAAATAATCACAATGACCCTTAAGCTGTTGTTGCTCAATGATAAATTGTGTGCTTGTATACTGTTGCTATGAACCACACGACAGGTGAAGCAAAAGTCCCAAATACTGGGCGGTGAGTATGTTGAGCTCAGCTCAATGAATGTATGCTAAGCAAGATGCTAAGTCCCAAGAATTGGGCGGTGAGTACATTGAGTTTGGTTGGAAAGATGTATGGTTTCAAAAGATATGGAAAAAGGGATTGGGTAACAACATTCTATTATCCCGTCGCCGATGTAGAATGTTGATTAAGCCAAGACCCTGGATTTGGCAAGATGGCAAGATGGCAATACGAATAAAAATGTGGCTGAGTTACTTAGTTTTCCTTATCATGCATTATATGTTTCTTCTTAGATAAGTTGCATATACTTGCATGGTCATGGACAACTTGTATACAAGGAATAATTCCCTGAACGGTTATCCGCGGCCACGGACCCGTTCTTCCTAGGGGAACCAGGATGGTGTCGACGTACTGACATCGGGATTCGGGACTTGCAGTGTCGGCTTGCAACCGGACACTGAAAGGGCGCCGAATCCCATGGTGCTGAAGTAGTAGCACGGTGTTCGGAAACCTCCGATGGATTCGCTTCCCATTCGGAGTTAGCCGTTTACCAAGAATAAGTCCAAGATGGCGTGTCGCCAGTTACCTTCATATAGATAGGTCCAAATGCTAATAATGTCTTATGCAGGCAGAGTAAGTTATTACTCATATACAGGGAAGGATGTTGGCTTTTGGTAAGAATCACCTAAACGGTGATATTTATGATAAACATGATATTGTCCTAACAATGTCTTGTACAGGCAGGATAAGTATTATAAATGTACAGGGATGGCTATACGACCGTGGGTAAGAATCACCAAAGGGTGATATTATTTGACTTTACTTATGCTGGTTGAGAATAATGTTGCATGCTTTACTTTTGTTGGATATGAACTGTTAATTGACCCTAAGGCAATGAGAAAGACCACTTTTAATAATGTTCTATAACATGATTACTTAGTGTCGTCTTCATAGGTGAGTTGGGCCAGCACCGCTCGCCAGCACATAGATGTTGTGCTGACCCACGTTGTGGGCAATATTTCAGGTGCTTATGCTTGGAGGAAGTCGTTTGATCAGTGCTTGGCATCGATGAATCGGATGGGTGTGCAGAAGCTCTTCGCAAGGCGACGTCTTCTGCTATACAGGACATAATGTATGGAACAGTATAACCCAGATGAACCAGTGAGATTGTAAGCAAGTTGGCATTATTCGATTGTAGCCTAAATGGCAAGTTCATATTCATTCGGCTATTCAAGAGCCTTGTAATCTGTTGTAAACTCTGTATTCCGCTGCAAGTTATAATCATTTGAGAATATCAATAAAGAGATACTTTTATTCATATCTTGTTGTGACTTCATTTTTGTCTGCTTGGTTTGCTGCGCTGTCGTTGTTTTCTGAGAAATACCGAGAACTATAATGGTTGGCCTTGTACAAGTGCAAATCCAGACTTGTACGGCATCACGCCCAATGGCTAGAATTCGACCCTCCGGGATCGGGGCGTGACAAAATGGTATCAGAGCACGGCTTTACGTCCTTGGGTTCTTATTCGATTTGTTCCAAGAAAAAGTTCTTACTATGATGATATGATGATTCAAAGCTGCTTCCGCGACGACTCAAAGTTGCTTCCGCGAGTATTCAAGGGTGATTCCACGATTACTCAAAGTGCTTTCGCGATGACTCAAAGTTGCTTCCGCGAGTATTCAAGGGTGATTCCACGATTACTCAAAGTATTTCACAATGAATCGATGTTGCTTCCGCGATAACTCAAAGTTGCTTCCGAGAGTGTTCAAAGGGTGGTTCCACGAATTACTCAAGGTGCTTCTGCGATGAATTGCATCCTTGATCATTCTGTGTTGGTCCCAAATTATTCCAAGTTGTTCCTTGATTGAAAGTTCGTTGATCTGTTGGCCGTTCACTGGGTGTTCCATACAATAAGTCTAAATATGTGGGCTGTGTTTTGTGTGCTGTAAGGAATTCTTAAAAAGATACCAAAACGAATAACAATGACTGATGCAATAATAAGTTGGTAACGTGTGCTTGATGGCTTGTGTGTGGGATTCATAGTAGTCGATTGTTATGCAGCAATCGACCGGGGATGATGGCATGGTATGTTGGAGCAGGAAGTTTCCATGATTTCAGTGAATAAGAATCAACAGGAAATTTTAAGTAGGCTTATATGTGTTGGTTGGGTTATGTCCTGATGCGGCTGCGAGGGAGTTGGTTGGTAATCGTGGTTAGCAGAACCACCACGGGATGGATAGTCCAGAATGGACATTGGCTTGTTGCATAGAGGAATATTGTATTGGTAATGGCTTGAGCTCTGAGTGGTATATTGCATATACCTTCGTTGTGATAAGATGTCCCTTGACCCTGTTGGTAGCATAGTGATGTTTTTCTGGTGAGATATATAGTGGTATTGAATCGTAGCGGAGATTATGATTGATGCTTGTCGGTTAAGTGGGTGCCTTGATGTTTGAGTGCAGATAACTTGTTGCGAGATTTTGATGTGCTCGGATGAACCATCCCTAGTCTTTGATGGTAACAGTATGCTGGATAATTAGAATTGAGAATATGAGATGAATGCCTTGGTTTGGAATGGAATGACTATAGATTCAAGCGATGACTTGAACCAGTTGGGTAACGGGATTGTAGACTGAGTAACGATGGTGGGGTGTTGCTATCCAAAATTTTGTGAGAAATAGATCAACCAAATAGCAAGTGATGTTGGAATTGAATAAAAGGAATTGCATGTTGGACATCGATAAAGTATTGGTAATGCTGGACGCTCATTGGAATGTTGCGAAGGATTTAGTAGATGCATAGAGTTGCATCAACGACCGAAAAGTATAGAAACGACTGGAGGAAATTGATGGCATTGAATATATGCAGTTGTGCTTGAATGGATTAGATGTGTTCCAAATTAACAAGTCGTGGGCCATAAATATTTTGAGGCATAGAGAGATGAACACTTGTCCCTTGATGCATGAAAGAGTAGATGTTGCTTATGAGATTTTGATGGCTGGAATACAATTAAGTATCGAGATGCAGTGCTACGAAATAGACCCTGTCGGTGAAAGATGTTGTATAGATAAACTAGTTTGGTGGAATAAGAGATGTTGGATTTTGACTTAGCGGCATGAATTATGTCATGACTAAGAGACGACCGATATACGGATGCGGAATGATTAGTGATCATAAAGATTGGATCGATGCATGAGAAATAAATCTTAGTAGTGAATCACGATGGAGATGATGCGAAATAAATGTTGACGGTTATCGTGAATTGCTCAGAAATGATCGTGTTGGTGCTAGCGGAAATTCGTAAAGGATGCTTTCGGAAAGAAATGAAATTATATAGTTGCCTTATCGATTGATTAAAGAATATAGACCGAGTGGACGAAATGAAATATGGGAATTGAATATGTTACAAAGAGACCGAAGGAAAGATTATAAATGATAGACTATCGAGGTAGCAATGTTGGATAATGACTCAGAATAGTTGGCACAATTGAATAGACACAAGTTGAGTATGATATGAGAATACAAGTCTGATAGAGATGGTGATACTGCATCTATGCAAAAGTTAAAACTGAAAGTTGGATGTTCGATGATAAATTCATATGATGGATTGGAGATTGACCCATAGGAATTGTTGGATAGATTGTTGGTTGTGGGTAAGTCTAGAATGAGACTTGGTTGCCTAGAATGTCGGCTAGTTGCCTAGTGTGTTGGATGGTTGCCTATGTTTTGGATTGGTTGGCTATGATATTCAATTGTTCGGTTTGGGAATAAGTTCTTGAGATTGGGGTGGTGTCCCATGTTCCTTAGAGTGGTCGGACCATAGATTGTCCTTGAGATAAGATAAGAGTCCCTATGGTAGAAACTTGTTGCCTCTAAGATAGAGTCCCTCTGATAAGAATTGGTTGCCTTGAGAGATAAGTATGTCCCTGTGAGCTACTCATCTCATATGAGTTAGCGGAATGTTTGGTTTAGCTTAGAATAGCTGACCGTAGAGACTCGACTGATGGCTAAGTTGACTGTTGGATGACCCTTAGGATGTCCCTATCGATGCTGCGTAGATATTGTCGGAACTTGTTGGTTGGATTATTTTGAGCTGTGCAAATTGAGGACGATTGCCTTGAGACAGTTGGAATAATTTCAGTGTTGGATAACCAGATCATGAGAGAAAGTGTAACGACGGAATGAGGTAGTGCATGAATTTCGAGATTTATGAGAGCGAAGATAAATTGGAATGACCCTAAAGATTTATGTTGTTGGAAATGAGAGTTGCTTAAACGAGATGATAAAATGTGACTTGATCAATAAGAATCGTGGTGTCGAAAATAAAATGTGGCTATGGGATTTATCAATTTTGGTGCTATGAATGATAATGAACTTGAAAAGGGAACTCTGGATTCATTTGAGTATTTGACATAACAATGTTGGGATACTTCGAAAATAATTGGATAAGATATGGGAAGTTGCTTGAGTTGAATTGAGAACATATTGTGTTGATAGTTGATTGGAGATGGCATAAACAAATTAATATTTCACGAGATGTTCAGAGAAATTGCTAACACTTGGGAATGAAGTTATACCGTAGCTCGTTCGTCTTCTCTATCGCTGAACTTGGTTGAAATACATGTGTTTTTGGGACGCCTTAAATATGTGTACGATTCCAACAAGGTGGTACGTTGAATTCAAACGAAGCCACGGGGAAGGAAGTATCATGTGCTAAGTAATTGCACGAGTCGGAGGAAAGATCAGTGATGGTAAACTATTGTAAATCAGATTGGGATGCTGTAGCGAGATGGTACATTGTTGGAATCAATTGAAGTATACGGAGAAATATCGAATAATGCAAGTTGATCGTTTGGAAGTTCTATAAAATCATGTTGAAGTTCTGGGGAATGAGTTTGAGTTTGAGTTTCGAGGACGAAACTTTTTCTGAGTGGTATATATTGTAATACCCCGACCCGCAAGATGCCTTATGATGGATGGTTGGTTCGATGAAGCCTTGTTGGACTTGGGAATATTCAGAAGGATTGCTTGGAAGGCTACGCAATGGTGGCGGAATCGTCTTATGAATGTGAGTAGTGTTGGAAACCTTCAAAGATCCTTTAGCTTCACGCTTAAAATACGGATATATGCTATGCTGGCTCGATGAGTTGTGGAATAACATGTTGCATGGAATCGAGAAAAGATAATGAAAGATAAATAATCACAATGACCCTTAAGCTGTTGTTGCTCAATGATAAATTGTGTGCTTGTATACTGTTGCTATGAACCACACGACAGGTGAAGCAAAAGTCCCAAATACTGGGCGGTGAGTATGTTGAGCTCAGCTCAATGAATGTATGCTAAGCAAGATGCTAAGTCCCAAGAATTGGGCGGTGAGTACATTGAGTTTGGTTGGAAAGATGTATGGTTTCAAAAGATGTGGAAAAAGGGATTGGGTAACAACATTCTATTATCCCGTCGCCGATGTAGAATGTTGATTACGCCAAGACCCTGGATTTGGCAAGATGGCAAGATGGCAATACGAATAAAAATGTGGCTGAGTTACTTAGTTTTCCTTATCATGCATTATATGTTTCTTCTTAGATAAGTTGCATATACTTGCATGGTCATGGACAACTTGTATACAAGGAATAATTCCCTGAACGGTTATCCGCAGCCACGGACCCGTTCTTCCTAGGGGGAACCAGGATGGTGTCGACGTACTGACATCGGGATTCGGGACTTGCAGTATCGGCTTGCAACCGGACACTGAAAGGGCGCCGAATCCCATGGTGCTGAAGTAGTAGCACGGTGTTCGGAAACCTCCGATGGATTCGCTTCCCATTCGGAGTTAGCCGTTTACCAAGAATAAGTCCAAGATGGCGTGTCGCCAGTTACCTTCATATAGATAGGTCCAAATGCTAATAATGTCTTATGCAGGCAGAGTAAGTTATTACTCATATACAGGGAAGGATGTTGGCTTTTGGTAAGAATCACCTAAACGGTGATATTTATGATAAACATGATATTGTCCTAACAATGTCTTGTGCAGGCAGGATAAGTATTATAAATGTACAGGGATGGCTATACGACCGTGGGTAAGAATCACCAAAGGGTGATATTATTTGACTTTACTTATGCTGGTTGAGAATAATGTTGCATGCTTTACTTTTGTTGGATATGAACTGTTAATTGACCCTAAGGCAACGAGAAAGACCACTTTTAATAATGTTCTATAACATGATTACTTAGTGTCGTCTTCATAGGTGAGTTGGGCCAGCACCGCTCGCCAGCACATAGATGTTGTGCTGACCCACGTTGTGGGCAATATTTCAGGTGCTTATGCTTGGGGGAAGTCGTTTGATCAGTGCTTGGCATCGATGAATCGGATGGGTGTGCAGAAGCTCTTCGCAAGGCGACGTCTTCTGCTATACAGGACATAATGTATGGAACAGTAGAACCCAGATGAACCAGTAAGATTGTAAGCAAGTTGGCATTATTCGATTGTAGCCTAAATGGCAAGTTCATATTCATTCGGCTATTCAAGAGCCTTGTAATCTGTTGTAAACTCTGTATTCCGCTGCAAGTTGTAATCATTTGAGAATATCAATAAAGAGATACTTTTCTTCATATCTTGTTGTGACTTCATTTTTGTCTGCTTGGTTTGCTGCGCTGTCGTTGTTTTCTGAGAAATACCGAGAACTATAATGGTTGGCCTTGTACAAGTGCAAATCCAGACTTGTACGGCATCACGCCCAATGGCTAGAATTCGACCCTCCGGGATCGGGGCGTGACACTAGTGGATCGCCTTGGGGAGCCCCGATGCTTCTTGTGAAGAAGAAGAATGGTACGTCCAGGCTATGTGTAGAGTATCGTACCTTGAACTCGGTGACGGTCAAGAACAGATACCCTCTCCCGAGGATAGATGACTTATTTGATCAACTCAAAGGGGCTTCAGTGTTTTCGAAGATAGACTTGCGGTCAGGATACCATTAGATCAGAGTCAAAGAGCAAGACATCCCGAAGACAGCATTCAGATCAAGGTACGGGCATTGGAAGTTTCTAGTTATGCCCTTTGGAGCAACCAATGCGCCGGCAGTGTTCATGGACCTAATAAACCATATTTTCATGCCCTACTTGGACCAGTTTGTGATCGTATTCATTGATGACATCCTGGTCTACAACAAGAGTGAAGCAGAGCACGAGCAGCATCTCAGGATTGTCCTTTAGACGCTTAGAGAACATCAGTTGTACGCCAAGTTCAGTAAATGCGAGTTCTGGCTCGATCGTATTTCGTACTTGGGTCACATCATTACCCGAGGAGGAGTGGAAGTGGATCCCCAGAAGATTGTGGCTATCGAGACATGGCCAGTACCCAGTTCAGTGGCAGAGGTTCGCAGTTTTCTTGGATTGGCCGGCTACTACCGGCGGTTCATTTCAGACTTTGCCAGAATTTCAGCGCCGATGACACAGTTGACCCGTAAGGAGGTACCGTTCGTATGGACAGCAGAATGTCAGGAGTCATTTGAGAAGCTGAAGCGAGGCTTGATAACGGCTCCCATTCTAACACTTCCAGATGGGACCGGAGGATTCACCATTTATTGTGACGCTTCAGGAAAAGGATTGGGGTGCATTTTGATACAGCATGGGAAGGTAATTGCTTATGCGTTACGTCAACTCCGTGATCATGAGAAGAATTACCCGACCCACGACTTGGAACTGGCGGCGGTAGTGTTTACACTTAAGCTTTGGAGATACTACCTGTACGGAGACAGAGTGGAAATATTCACTGATCACAAGAGTTTGAAGTATGTTTTCACCCAGAAGGATCTTAACATGAGGCAGAGAAGATAGCTCGAGCTACTTGTGGACTATGATGTGAACTTGCAGTATCACCCGGGGAAGGCCAACGTTGTGGCAGATGCTTTGAGCAGGAGAGTCAGAGTCTACCTTCTGACAGCGCAACCAGAGCTATTGACAGAACTTCAGAAGATGGGAATTGAAGTGGTTCTTCCTACCAATATAGCATTGATGGCCAGCCTACAGATTCAGTCTACCATAGTTGAGAGGATCAGGACAACGCAGTTGACAGATGCCAAGCTTCAGCAACTTAGAGCAGAGTGTGAGGCAGGAAAGAGGCCAGAGTTATGTATTCATGAGGATGGTACACTTCGACACGGCACGCGTCTTTGTGTACCCAGTGGAGATATCCGACAGGAAATCATGGCAGAGGCTCACAGTTCACAGTATTCTATTCACCCAGGTGGTACGAAGATGTACAGAGATATTCGGCAGCACTTTTGGTGGAATGGCATGAAAAGGGAGATAGCCCGGTTTGTCTCTCGATGTTTGGTGTGTCAACAAGTCAAGGCTGAACATCAGAGGCCAGCTGGACTTCTTCAACCTTTACCAATCCCAGAATGGAAATGGGAACACATTACCATGGATTTTATAACTGGGTTACCCAGATCTCCGGCAGGTAGAGACGCTATTTGGGTTATTGTGGACAGGCTCACAAAGGTGGCGCACTTTCTTCCGTTCAGAGTTGGGCAGTCGACGGCGCAGCTAGCAGAGATGTACCTCAGGCAGATCGTCAGACTTTACGGAGTGCCAGTCAGCATAGTGTCAGACAGAGATACGAGATTCACATCACATTTCTGGCGCAGTCTTCATAAAAGTTTGGGGACTTATCTCAAGTTCAGCTCAGCTTATCATCCGCAGACAGATGGTCAGTCAGAGCGCACCATACAAACACTCGAAGATATGTTGAGATCTTGTACCCTCGACTTCGGTGGTTCGTGGGAGGATCACCTGCACCTGGTGGAGTTCACATATAACAACAGTTTCCAAGCCAGTATCAAGATGGCACCATTCGAGGCCTTGTACGGCAGAAAGTACAGATCCCCGCTAGCATGGGACGATGTCGGAGAGAGGCAGATGCTCGGTCCAGAGTTGATTTCCCAGACAGTCGAAGTGGTCAGGAAGGTCAGAGATCACCTCAGAGTTGCTCAAGACCGCCAGCGCCATTGGGCCGATTCGCGTCGGCGCCCCTTAGAGTTTGCTGTCGGCGACCATGTATTCCTTAGGATCTCGCCTACCCGTGGTGTCATTCGCTTTGGCGTGCGGTGAAAGCTTAGTCCTAGGTATATAGGGCCGTTCGATATTCTAGAGCGAGTAGGTGATGTGTCCTATCGTCTCGCTCTTCTGCCGTCGCTAAGTGAGGTGCATGATGTCTTCCATGTATCTCAATTACGACAGTACATCCCGGACACGAGCCACATCCTGGATCATTCAGAATTGGTTGTTGGTACCAACCTTTCGTATGAGGAGAAGCCCGTGTCTATTTTGGACCGGAGGGAGAAGACGCTCAAGAACAAGACTATTAACTTAGTCCGTGTTGCTTGGGGTCACCACTCTCTGGGTGAGTCAACGTGGGGGCGTGAGGACGATATCCGATCGCGATATCCCTACTTGTTTGACTCATGAGGTATAATGTCCTTCTTATGCCTTGCACTTTTCCTTCCTTGCTTGCATTCTATGATTGTATGATTGAACTGTTTAGTGTAGCTTGTCTGTGCTTAGTATAGCTTGTCGTGGCAATCTCTAACTCCTTGATTAAATTCCGAGGACGGAATTCTTTTAAGGTGGGTAGAGTTGTCACCCTCAATTCTTGTATTTCGTATTTATACTTGTATTTGGAATTTGGTATATATTTTAAATTTTCTCGACTTGCGGCATTACGACTTTTCTCGTATTTTCGTATTACGGCTTTTCGTATCTCGGTTCGGTTTTCGGTTTGGTTTAATGTGGTTTGGAAGAATGGAACACTTTAGCCTATAACATCCCCTCAAGAACCCCACAACACCCTCATTAAAAATCCCACCAACCTTCTCTCTCTTCATTCACTCTTTCAATTACTTCTTCATCTTCTTCCTTCCTCCACCACCAACACCATTAGACCTCCATAGGCAAGTGCACCTTGCCACCACATGAGAACCCATTTTTATATGCTCATTAGCTAGAGTAGTCTCTTGTCAGCAACCTTAGGCCTTGGGATTTTATGATTTGGAGTATGGATTCTCATAGATCTAGGTTTTTGCTATTTTCGGATTTCTTGGATTTTGATGTACAAACTTTGTTTTCTTCTCTATTTGATGCTTCCATGAGGTTGGAAATTTCGTTCTACCCCGTTTTGACCTATGGAAGTCTGGATTTGGGTTTGTATTGGAGTTTTTATGATATTGGAAAGATTTGGGTGCCATGAGAGTTTTCTTCACAGCCATGAGAGTTCTACTCTCAGCTTGTAACTCTACTTTTCCTAATAATAAAATTTTGGGAATTCTGGATTACTATCTAATTATCTTAAATATATTTTACCAAATTAAATTACTATTTTTTCTAAATAAGTAATTGATTAAGTAATTAATAAGCTAAGTCTTTGATTAAAATCTAAATTATTGGCCTTGGGCTAAAACCCAAACTGTTGGGCTAATGTCCATTCTTTAGCCAAATTAAATCAGTATTACTTTCCATTAAATGGGCTCGGGTTCAATCCATTGACCGACCCGACCCGTTATTCCAAATTATATAACCGTTGTGATTCAAAATCACATTTTCATTTCCTTCTGTTCTGAACCAGCGAAGTCGGAGAAGAAAAGCATCGCGGCGATCCGTGGCTCGATCCGTGGCAAAGAGTTTCCGAGCTTCTCCACCGTCCGTTCTCCACCGCCCAAAGCTTCCTAGCCTTCTGATTGTAACCACCTCGCTTATCCCGACCGTCCCTTGACAACCGCCCAATCATTCCCCATCGTCCGATTATCATCGCCACCACGACGACAGCTGCCACTGCCCGCCCAACCGTCGGTCCGCTGCCCGCACAACCGCCTGCCCGCTCGTCATCGTCTATATAAACCTTGCCTCCTCCTCCTTCTCCATCATACACCAAGACGGCGAAGCCCTGCCTCTCCGATCCCTCGTTCCATTTCTTCTTCTCGAGCTTCCGTCGAAGTCTGGCCATGGCGGTTGCATGAAGACGGAGACGGAGACGAGGACGAGATAGAGTTCGTAACGGAGGACTCCTTCGAGACTGGCGAGGACGGCGCTTTGAAGACGAAGACGAGGCGACTTCCTCGGATGATCGATCGACGACGACGAGATCGGTCTTCGCGTATTCGTGAGTCTTCCCTTCACTTGATTCTCATTCTTTTCTCTTCCTTGTCGATTTGAAGACGATCGATTGATCGATACGACTCATCACTGTGCATCTAGGTGATTGATCACAGGGGAGTTGGAGCGAGATCGGAGTACATACAATCGATCGATCGCATTCCTGCGTTAGTCATCCTTCTTCCTGTATTCTTCGGTTCTGGTTTTGTGGGTTCGGTTGAGGATTCGATTCATGAATCGATCCATGTCTTCCTCTAATTCTTTGGGATTCTCGATCCAATTGTGAATTGATGGATTCTTGAATAAATTTTGGGTGTTTCTCCAAATTTGGAGTTGATGCAATTCAAATTGCACTCACAAAAACGAATGGTATTCTTGCTCACCAACTGTTCGACGTATTGCTTGACACAGATTGAAGATCAATCCTGGACACGTTCGCGGTCGTATCCGACACGAGGAAGCTTGACTTGTCACTGCTGACGAAGACACAGGTATACTTCTATCCTTTTTCCTAATTTCTCCTTGTGTTCGGGTTTACGAGAGGATAAGATTCGGCTATAGAGTATTGATGAGTATCAACACCAGGTCGACCAAGAGATTGTGTCGATTGGCATGGAGTAGATGACAATTGAATAGAATGAGTTAGTTTGATAATATCAGTTAGAACAGAACTAATGTGAATCAATTGACCGATGGTTTGAATTGCTTTAGTGGATGATTTAATTTCTGTTGGCAGATGTTAGGGGATAGGCTGGGGTTGAGCCATATGTGATTATTCCTGTAAACAGAGAAAATGACTGGAATGTTGCTTAGCTTGAATTTAAATCTTTCTGACCGTTAGTTAGGGCAAGGTGAGCCTAATGTTAGTTCAGGTATATTTAGTAGACTGAGGGTTATTTCTTAGTTCAGTGTAAAGAAGTTAGAGATTGCGTTGGATAAATTGACCTAATAGTCTAGTACTGATGCAGACCTTAAGTAGGAGTATTAGTTAATTAGATAGGTTAACTTTGGCTAATAGTGGTTAATGATTAGCAATCACTAAGAGATTAGGAACAAATTAGAAAGTCTCTAATTATGTTTCTTATATTTTAGGTTATATAGAAGACTTGGACAAAACTCCGGAATCAAGGCAAGTACATGTACTCAGTATTACTTTCCTTGCATGCATTGCACTCACACTTGTATTGTGTCATCATTATATTTGCACTTGTATCGAGTCTTATTCTTGATCGCTTGCTTGCATCATTTTTCGTGTCGGGATGGGGAACGTTCTAGAAACATGTGCTCGACTAATATTGGACAAATATTGCCTGATAGCATACCCCGTATGCCTGATGTCCATCTCCTGCGTGACTGATAGCATTGTCGTCAGACATGCCTGATTATTGCGTGACTGATAGCATTGTCATTAGACATGCCTGATTATTGACTGATAGCATATTCCATATGCCTGATTACATATTAGTCCCCACATGTTGATAACGTTCAATTGCACATGTACACGTAGCTAGTGCATACTTTACATTCATCTTGATTTCCTGTCTTTCAGATATACCTTGTTGTACTATTTATTGATCTTCTATGGTGAGTTTTATTGAGTTACATTGTACTTTGCTCCTTTCCTGACTGGATCGTTGATTACAGGTGATCCTCTAGACTGTTATGGACTGCAGATGGATGGCCCAGCAGTGGAGCACACTCCTGATGCTACTGATGGCCGGGATTATATTCCCGAGATGTAGTTAGATTGATGTATAGGCTTATTCGATTTGGTTGTATTGATTAGCAGGCCTAGTGTTAGCCTTATCTTTCATTACCGGCTTTGTACCCGGTTATTCATGTAAAGGCTGTAATAACTGCTGGATAGTGGATTGTTGTGATAAGTAGTATAGATCCCGATATTAGATGCTGTGATGAGATTAGTCCTTTTATTGATGATACAACGGCTAACTACTTATGTCAACGACAGTGTAGGCCGGGCATGCCTCGACCCGTACCCGATTATTCGGGAGCGGGGCGTGACACAGCTTGAAGGAAGAAGGAGCCCCCTCTTTTTCCTGGTCGAACACCCCGCGCTTAGGTGCTGATTGGGGTGTCTCGATTCCCGCGCCCGGCTGCTTCCGCGCCCGGCCGCCGCCCGCGCTCCTGCGGTGCCGCGCCCGCGCCCGGCTGCTTCCGTGTCGCGCTGTGCCGCGTGCCCGCGCCCGCGTGCCTGCACCCGCGCCGTGCTGTGCCGTGTGCCCCGCGCCCGCGCCGCGCTGTGCCGCGTGCCCGCTCCCGTGCCGCGTTGTGCCGTGTGCCCGCGCCCGCGACCGCACCGCGCGCCCGAGCTATGCCAGCGCCCGCCTGGGCTGCGCTCCCGCGCCCGCGTGGTCGCGCCCGCACCTGCAGCTCCCGCACGTTGGTCCTCCTCCCGCGCGCGTGCCCTTTTGTTTTTAATGGAACTCTCCCTTCCTTGATCCCTTGTTTTGAAATTATGGCTTTAGATTTCTTGGTTTTAGACTTCCTGGCTTGGATTTTTCCCGGTTTGGGTTTCATGGCTTGGATCTTATCTTTTACTAGAATTACTTTTTGTGCACTTACACTAGTAATATGTAATCTTGTAACTTGTAACTTGAACCTGCAATTGTAACTATAATAACTTGACCTGACTTGATGACTTGATAAGTGGTCCGCCGTGGCGCACTCTTGACATGCCTTGACTTGATAACCTGACTTGACGCGATAGTGGTCCATGGTGGCACACTCCTGACTTGACATGACTTGACTTGCCCTGATAACTTGATAACTTGACTTACTTGACTTGCCTTGACACCGTGGGTGTACTTCTTGTTGCTTTGTGCAAATCTGCTTGTCTTGTCTTGCATCATGTCTAGGACGTGACTCTCTGGGCACCATGGCCAGGAACTCACACTAAAAATCGGACTAGGTAATGATTAGACCAAACTAGAACATGGAGAACTTCCAGTCACACGCAGTCTCGTTATATGGAGGCTTTAATGGACTTGTAGCTTGCCGACGAGTAGAGCACATTTCCAGCACACTGTCATGTGTTGCACCTCTAAGTCACCTAAGGGTACATTTGTCTCCCGGGCGATGTACCCACCTATAATCTCAACCCGTGGAAGGATAACTGGATGGTCTGCAGGGCTTGGGACTTGGGATTCTCATTGCATCTTGTTAGTAACTAGGCCTGTGATAACCCTAGTTAGTTAACGTAGTAAGCCGTAGTCTTGCTTGGCCGTTGTGAATGGATGTTGTCCAGCCTTGTCTAGGTGTTGTCTAGCTCCAGTACCTGTCTCGCCCTGTGCATGTGTTGCTTTTACTTTCTCTCTAGCAATATATGGTTAGTGACTAGTGAGCTACTCAGGCGAAGGGTTACAATCCCGGTCCTTGTTTGGTTTAAGGGTTGTAACTTGGCTCCCGGATTAGTTCCAAGTTCCTAGTCGTATATTGTCCTGATGTACTCTTCTTCATTTATGCATCTCTTTATTTCATGTTATTCTGATATGCTGGTTTTGTTCTTATTTTGTGGCCCCCTTTGTGGCACTTGCTCGTTCTGGGGTTTGACCCAGCTGGTTTTGTATGGCCAGATTTCGGAGCAGCTACCGAGGATCTACCGCGCTTCTAGCCAGATGGTGACCACTAGAAGGACTCCAGGCTACGAGTGGGTTTTCCCTTTTTGTTTCACTCACTCATATGTAAATTTTATTCTTTTGAGGCGTTTGCCGACGAGCACCTGTTAGCTCGATGCATTTACTTACTGTCTGCCTACGGGCTGTAAACATGATTGACAAATCCTAGGGTTGATCATGTATGACTGAAATCTTACTAGTCCTATCATTTTGTACGACTAGCTTCATGATCATCCAATATGTAATATTTGGGACGCCTTATATTTATGTATTTGATGCTCTAACATCTTGTACTTATATTACTTGCCTGAGATTGAGACAATAAGTTGGACCATAAGAGACTGCTGGCCTGTTGTAAACCCTTATATTCTAGACAGCCGTGACCGTATACCGAGGTGGTATTCCATTTCTTTATACGTAGCTGGATGTGTCTGCCCCCGCTCTCCAGTATTTTGGTTCTTGTAGGTCTCCAAAATCAAACCGCACCTACTTCTCAAGCAGAGGATTAAACTGCGCCTACTTCTTCAACAAGACGCCTATTTCTTGCGCAACTTCAGATAGCGCCTACTTCTTCACTGAAAGAGGCGCGCTTCATCAACCGCGCCTAGCTGACGTGGAGTCATCATTACCTGACAAACACGAAGATCGAGGCGACGTCATCATTCTTCTGATAGCACGGAGCTCGATGATGATACGACAGCTGTTTTGGCGCCAAAATCCAAACCGCGCCTACTTTCATCTCAATCGAGCGGATAGCGCCTACTTGCATTTGAACTAGGCGCACTTTGCAGATAGCGCCTACTTCTCAGTGAAGAAGGCGCAGTTCAACACAACATCAATTGAGAGCCTGCCACGTGTCCCTGAAACAGGCGCACTTTGACTAAATCAACGCCTAACTGCCACTCTACATGTTCAACACGTGTCCCACTAACTGTACACGACCAAGCGCGTTTCAATCAAACAACGCCACGTGTCTAGAGCAGTTGGTGCACGTTCGTGATAATGGAGTAAAAATAGGCGCAGTTTGTCAAACGTGCTCAAAACATGCGCACTTCAACCAGGCGCACTCCAGAATAACTGCCTAAATCAGTTATTTCCAGAACTCTATAAATAGAGTTTCTTTTTCATTTCAAGATCATCAAGAATCAATCATCAGATATCAGAGACCAGAGTTCTTGCCCAAGTGCTGCTGCGTTCTTCAGAGGTTCAAGTCTTCAAAGTTCACATCGTCCAAGGGATAAAGCGATCGTCTTCAGATTGGATTCCTACAGTTGTACTTCCCCAGAATTCTATTGTAATCTTCTTTACAAGTTTGTAATAAAACTTTTGTTTTTGCAAACAAAATGGCGACTCTGCTGGGGACGACCTTTTCCTCCGATGAAGAGGTGACAACTCAATGTGATACAGCGTCTATCGGCTCGACGCAGAAGACTTTGGTCGTGAAAGTCGATCAAACAGCCTATGAAGCAATGATCAAAGCGCGAAGCACTCCTCGCCGTACTGTGACTTCCGTCAAGAGCAAGATTCACTCAGTGTGGGCTCCCAAGAATTCTGCTTCTTCTCTGATGCAAAATGCTGCCACTTCCTCGGCACAGCATGCTGTTTCCAAAGCACCAATGCCTAGCTCTGGCAACATGGCGCAGTCTGTCCCCTCTTTAGGGAAACAGACTGTTCAGGCGCAGTCTGCTGCTAAAAACTCCAACCAGGCACAGTCTGTTCTCTCCTTAGGGAAACAGACTAAAGCTGTGAATCAGGCGCAGTCTGCTGTAAAATCAGTTTCTGGCGCCATTCATGCCAAAGTAGTACAGACTGCACCAATCATCAAAGAGGCGCAGTTTTCTGTTTCTGTTCCCTCCTTAGGGAAACAGGCGCAGTCTACCACCAAGCCCTCTTCTGGCACAGTCTCTGCCAAATTGGCACAAGTCAAAGCTTCTACTGCTCAGGCGCAGTTTACTTCACAACAGATTGCTCAAGCGCAATCCAATCATTCTGCTGCTCTGACTAAAATTCAGGCGCAGTCTGTTCAGGCGCAGACTGTTCAGGCGCAGTCCAGAAGCCAGAAATTCCAAACTGCTCAGGCGCAGTTTGCTGAGGACAGTCCTTTGGCTGTTCCTTCCTCATTTCCATCAAAAGGAAAAGGCCCCTTGGTCTTCTCCCAATCTTCCCAAGTTTCTGACTTGGAAGACATCAGAGGGAAACGCTCTTTAGCTATCCCTTCATCTCAAAACAAAGGAAAAGGTCCTTTGGTCTTTTCCAAGTCTTTTTCGATTCTTATCGAAGAGGATCCAACTGATGGTGCTTCTGCACCTATTAGTACGAAAATTCCTTTCAACAAGGATTCTCGTGCTAATCAGAGAGGTATTCTACCGACTCCTAAGGCGAACATTCAGGAGTTGCCTAACTTACGGATTTCTCGATCCAAACAAGGCAAATTACAAGTTTCACAAACTAAAGTTCCCAGGGGCGGTTTAAATGATTTGCGGGCGTATCTCAATAGACAACCCCAATCAAAACCCACCTCTGTGAAACGTAAGCATGCTAAAGTCAATTTGCCTCAGTACCAATCTTTTGAGGCAAGGAATCCTGACAATTACGCCAATCAGATGACTACCTCTCTTTATACTCATGGAACCAAATATTTACGAAATCGGAACCATGTTTCAAATGTCATCCATAAGTATATCCCTGCTACTTCTTCTCGTCCCGTCGTCTCTGATCTTCGGGATCATCTCAGACAGAAACGGGATATTTCTCCCACTTCTCCTAGACAATCACAAGTTCATCACTGTAATCATCCTCACAAGGTGGTTATCAAATGTTGTTGCCAAACAACCAAACGCTCTGTCTTCGAGCGTTTGAATTTCCCTTCTGATGACCAGGGAATTGATGATGATGAAGAGATGATGTTTGCCTCCGTCAACATGACTTCTAGAGATTCTGGGGGTAGAAAATGCAAGCATGGAAAGATCCGGAGACCTAGCCAGCATTATCTTGACAGACTTCGAGAATCAGATGACGGTGTTTACCGACATACTCGGTCTCGAAGCCGAGAAACAATCGGTCATAGGAATCTTCCACACAGTGATCCCTATACTTCTCATACTGGGGGTAGTTCTGACTATGCTGTTGATAGTGACAGTTCTGAACAAACTGTGTCATCTGTCGTAGCACGAGAAGTGACAGCATATGTCACTGAAGAGCAAGAAGCTTCTGGTTCCAACAATCAAAATCAAAGGATTGCTGCACTAGAAGAACAACTGAAAACTATGGCTGAAATAATGACTAAAATGCATGAAGTCATTATGGCTCAACACACTCCGCCAGTCATAATTCCTGAACCATTGGTTTCTTCTACTCCTCCGAATCCTGGTCTGGGGGTACCACCTCCTCCAATCACCATAGTACCAGCTCAGGTTACTCTTAGCCAAACTGGTGCTGGGGGTGATGCATACCATGCAGTTCCTCCTCCTGCTACCATCAATCAATCTAGCAATCCTCAAACTTCAGGGGATGCTAATGATGCTGTCGAACAATTGCGGAACCAATTCGAAGCCTATACACAAAGGGAAGGCTTACAGCGATTGGGAATCAAGCAGCCCTATCCCGCTGAATGGAAGAAAGTTCAGTTTCCGCCGAAATACAAATTCCCCACCATCATGCCGTTCGATGGCACTTCTTCTCCTAATCAGTATATCAACCACTTCGAGTTGATGACTGATCCTCTACAGCCAAATGATGCCCTTCTCACTCGGGTATTTGTCAGTTGCTTAACTGGCGCTGCTTATGATTGGTACCGGAGTTTACCGGACGGCTCCATTACCTCATTTGCAGGCTTCAAGCAGATGTTCTTGGAAAGATTTTATGAAGGTGTCAATGACATGACTATGTCAGCCCTCATTAAAATCAAGCAAAGAAATAATGAGCCTGTTGAGCAGTTTATTGAGAGGTTCCGTCGCGAAGCTCTCAAGATGCCACTTGGGACTCCATCTGCTGTCACCATTGACACTTGCAAGAATAATCTCTTGCCAATTGTCAGTATGTGGACAGGGGCTACTTAGTTTCAAGATTGGCCGTCTTTCATAATCAATGCTAAAGCAGCAGAACTCAGCGCCGAAAAGTTCAAGACATTGGGAGTTCACATGAATCCTGATCATGGTGATCAAAATTCAAATTCTAACAACAACAATTGCCAGAATAATAATAGAAAATGCAAAGAGACCTCTGCTTCTAAAGAGACTCTGGCCATAAATCTAAAGAGTAAAGAAGCGTTAGCTGTCAACGTTTCTCAATCTGCTCCTGCTCCTTCTCAGCAACCCCAGAGACCACAGCGTCCTAAGGAAGAGTATTCCTTTGATGAAGATGATATCATGGGAATCTTCGACTGTCTCACTAAAAGCAACAAACTTCAGTTGCCCGACCCCAAGAGGCCGGAAGAGGTTGGTAAGACTGATCATCCTAAATATTGTGTTTATCACAGGTTTATCGGACATCCTACTCGAGCATGCTATGTGCTCAAAGGAAAAATACAAGAGATGATCAATTCCGGAGCGGTGACTCTCCAACAGGAGGAAAAGATAGTGACGGCCAATGTCGTCTCTGTTCAGTTTGGTGACTTCCCACCTCTGCAGGTTGAAGAAGGTGTAGTTCCCATCCCTCGGACTACTCTGGAACTTATGAATCTTCCTCCTTCCCGACATGAAGGACTTGTCCCCTTGACTACTTCTAAAGGGGAAATCATGTGGATTCATCCAGATCTGGTCTCAGATTTTGAATCCTCTGTCTCTTCTTCATCCAAGCCAAAGAAAGGTTCTAAGGGTAAATCCAAGAGCTGCAACATGGTATCTTTTGAACCAGTAATAGAAGAAGAAATCTTGATTGGTACCAGATCTGGTAAACCCTACCTTCGGGAATATCCAGAGAATCAAGAAGCTCCAGCCTCATCTTCTGAGGTCACTCCTGTTGCACCTCCTGAAAATCAACCTTCTTCATCTTCGAATGAGCCAACTCCTCCTCCGGCTAAACCAACAGCTATTGAGAAAGGGAAGCAGCCGGCTCGCTTTGATAAAGCTCTAAAGAAGTCTACTCCTCTCGGACTTGAAAAGCCATACAATTTTGACATATCGGCTCAATTAGCCAACACTCCTGCCAGATTGTCAATCTTTGAGCTTTTACGTCTTTCTAAAGAAACTCGAGAGACGTTAAGTGAAGCTTTGATGCAGGCTGAATCTTGCCTGGTACTTCTGAAGAAACCTGAGACAGAACCTCTCTCTTGTCTTCATTGTCACAGTGTGATGGAGTTGATTCCTAATATCACTTTCACACAAGACGACATGCTCATGGAGGATAATAGACATGATCGTCCTTTGTACTATACTGGGTATGTCGACACAATGAAGATTGATCGCATCTTGATTGATCCAGGCTCCGTTCTCAGCATCATGCCTAAAGCAATGCTGGATGCATTGGAAATCCCTGTGCGTAGTCTTACTAGCACGATCACAACTATTCTGGGATTCAATCAAGGTAGGAGTGATCCTTTAGGCAAGATCCGCCTGAAAATCCAAATAGGCAATCTTCGCACGAAGGTGACCTTCTATATCATCGACAATCATGGTTGTTCTTACAACGCTTTGTTAGGAAGACCATTTCTCCATGAGCATAATATCGTGCCATCAACTCTCCATCAATGCTTCAAGTATGTAGACGAAAAGGGAGAAGTCCAAAAGGAAGTTGCGGACCTCTATCCTTTCAAAGGCGTCGAGGCTTATTGCAGCGATGCTCGTATGTACAAAGAGGAATTCATGAAGATTGTTTTGGCTTTGGACACCGAAGAAGAACAGGAAACTGAATCTCGAGACACTCTCGTCATTTCTGTTAAAGGGCGTGTCTCTCGACCCCCTTCTTCTGAACCGCTGACCATCTATGTGCCTCCTAGCAAAAAGGAGCCAGAACCAAGATCACAGGACACTCTCGTGATTCCTGTCAAAGGGCGTGTTTCCAAGCCCCCGTCTGCTGAGCCACTGATCATTCGACTTCCCGCCAAGAAGTCAACTTCTGTGACTAATCAAGGAAAAAGGGAGCTCACCTCTTCTGAGCCACTTGTTATCGACCTTCGTCGTAACAAATCTTCTCTTCCTCCTCGTTCTTCTTCTCCTCCTCTTGTTATCAACTTGACTAATCCTGCGAAGGCTAAAAGTCCTGCTGTAAACACTGTTGTGAATATCAATAAAGATGCATCTCCTTTACAGTATACTGATGTTTTATATCATGCTGAGTGTTATTCAAATATGCTAGACAGGTTGAAGCCACTCACAATTGGAGTTGTACAATCTTACCAGACAGATGTATCATTGGAATCACCAGAAAGCTCACACTTTATAGTTCCCGCTCGAAAGGCTGACGAAAGTCCGATAATATTTATTAGAGGACCAGAACAAAAGTTTTCTTATACGGAAGACTGCAAAAATGATGATACTGGACATTTACAACTCCGACGTTATAGCACTCAATCTAAAGAAATCATCCGAAAAATGGGATATGACTTCAAAAGTGGACTCAACTACGGAAGAGGGAGACGAACACCCATTCGTGTTACTAGCAAGAGGAATAAGCTCGGCCTTGGTTATGTATTTACATTTCCTACTATGGCTACAGCTCCTAAGATCATGGAATCCGATGATGATGAACGCACTGTTTCTTCTGATACAGCTTCATGGGATTCTAATACCAGCATTGGTCATATACATCGTATTGCCATATCCTCCAACATGGTCTCAGTTGAATTTCCAGATATCGACAACGATGTCACTGATGACGACTTTGAAGAAAGCCCTGAAACTGATCCTTGGGTTCAAAAGATGGATAATCAGTGGGAACTCCGGTTTGAAAAACGGGAACCACCTACTGAAGATCAGCTAGTCCAGATTGATGTAGGAGAAAACGGTATATCCCGTCCTATATTCATTAGTAAAAATCTCCCCGAAGTTGATAAGCAAGAGTTGATTCTTCTCATCCGCGAATATATCGATGACTTTGCCTGGAGCTACGAAGATATGCCAGGTCTGGATCCTAAAATCGCTACTCACAAGTTAAACATCCTCCCTAATGCGAAGCCTGTTAAACAACAACAACGACGCTTTAAACCTGAAATGATGGATACAATCGATGAAGAAGTCAGAAAGCTCATCGCTTGTGGCTTTATTCGTGAAGAGCAACATCCAGACTGGGTTGCCAATGTTGTTCCAGTTTTGAAGAAGACTGGTAAGGTCAGAGTCTGCATCGACTTCCGGGATCTAAACGACGCCTGTCCAAAGGATGAGTTTCCCCTTCCAATCACTGATGTCATGATTGACAATACTTGTGGGTTCGAGAGGTTATCTTTTATGGATGGATTCTCTGGATATAATCAAATCAAGATGAATCCTGATGACGAAAAGCATACTTCTTTTCGTACTCCTCGAGGCGTCTATTGCTATACTGTGATGCCATTTGGACTCAAGAACGCTAGTGCAACCTACCAGCGAGCCATGAGTACTATCTTTCGAGATCATTTGAGAAAGACTGTCGAATGCTATGTTGACGACATTGCGGTGAAAAGACGTCTGAAGGAAGATCACATCAAAGATCTGAAGACCATTTTCGATCTAATGCGCCAGCATCAACTCAAAATGAATCCCACCAAGTCCTTCTTGGGTGTCTCTAGTGGCAAATTTCTCGGCTTCGTCATTACCTCTAAAGGTATACACGTGGATCCCGAGAAGATCAAAGCCATTCAAGAGATGCGTCCTCCACGCAATCTAAAAGAGCTACGAGGATTTCAAGGTCGACTTGCGTACATCAGGAGATTCATTTCGAATTTATCTGGACGTTGCAGACCGTTTACGCAACTCATGAAGAAAGGTGTATCTTTCGTCTGGACCGAAGAATGTCAACGAGCATTCGACGACATCAAGAAGTACCTTATGAACCCACCAGTTCTGGTGCCACCAATCTCAGGCATTCCTTTCTTAATGTATGTCAGAGCAATGGATCATTCATTGGGTGCTTTACTTGCCCAAAAGAACAAAGAAGGCCATGAACAAGCTATCTACTATCTCAGTCGTACTATGATTGGTGCTGAGCATCGTTATAGTCCGGTTGAAAAAGAGTGCCTGGCTTTAATGTTTGCTGTGCAAAAGACAAGGCATTATATTATTGGTCAAACAATCCATGTTATCTCCCGAGTTAATCCTCTTCGGGTACTCATGAAGAAACCCAGTACTCTCAATTCAAGGCTGGCAACATGGGCCATCTTACTTGCCCAGTACGACATGGTTTATGTTCCTCAAAAATCAGTTAAAGGGCAGGCTCTTGCTGACTTCTTAGCTGCTCATCCTGTTCCTGAGACTTCTAAACTCTATGACGAGATTCCTGATGAGACACTTGAAACAAATATGATCTCCGAAGAGTTTCCTACATGGCGTCTATTCTTTGACGGAGCTTCCAGAATCGGACCAAATGGGACGATTGTTGCAGGAGTCGGAATTGTACTTGTATCTTCCGAAGGTCTGACTATTCAACGGGCTTATTCCCTGGATGAGCCTTGCTCTAACAATGTTGCAGAGTATAATGCTTTGCTCATTGGCCTTCAACTTGCCAAACAATTAGACATCCAATATCTTGAAGTATATGGCGATTCTAAACTGGTTGTTAACCAGGTTAGGGGAACCTATGAAGTTCGTCATCAAGATTTGATTCCCTATTATGAAGCTGCCGTCGTAATGGCCATTTCCTTCAAAGCTTTCTTTATCGAATATGTTCGTCGGGCTTGCAATACAGAGGCAGATGCTTTGGCAAACCTTGCAGCAGTCTTGGCGATTCCTGTCCAGAGACAGCAGTTGGTTGTTATCTCCAATAGAGAATTATTTTGTAGTGAAAACAATCGCAATATTGAATTCAGTAATTTTGCTGAAATCAACGCTGTTGGTGAAGATTGGAGAACTCCTTTCACTGACTTCGCAGTCTATGGAATATTGCCTGAAGATCCCAAAGAGGCTACCAGCATTCGAAGACGATCTCTTCGATTCTACTATAATCATACAACCAAAACTCTTTACCGACGAACTTACGACGGTCTACTTCTTCGTTGTCTTGCTGGTGATGAAGCAAAGCAAATACTACGTGAAGCTCATGATGGTATTTGTGGAGCACATCAACCCGGTCCTAAATTGCAGGATCGTATCCGTCGTATGGGCTATTACTGGCCTTCTATGGTTTCTGATGCCATTGAATATGCAAGAAAATGCAGAGCTTGTCAAATCCATGCGGACTTCATTCATCAACCATCAGAATTTCTACATCCTACGGCTGCTTCTTGGCCTTTTGAAGCATGGGGCATGGATATCATAGGTCCTATTAACCCCCCTTCTTCTAAAGGGCACCGGTTTATCCTGGCCATCACAGACTACTTCTCTAAGTGGGCTGAGGCTATACCTCTCGCTGAAGTCAAAACCAGCAGTGTCATCAACTTCATCAAACACCATGTGATATACAGGTTTGGTATACCGCGGCGAATCATTCATGACAACGGACCTCAGTTCATTAGTCAAAAGTTCACCCGGTTCTGTGATGACCATCGCATCGACAACGTTGCTTCGACAGCCTATAACCCGGCAGCAAATGGTTTGGCCGAAGCTTTCAATAAAACCATCATCAAACTCCTTAAGAAGTTTGTCTCTACTAACAAACGGAATTGGAGTGAGAAGCTTGGTGAATGCTTATGGGCTTATCGCACTACAGTTCGCAATCCTACCGGCTGTACACCTTTCTCCTTGGTGTATGGTTGTGAAGCAGTTCTGCCACTGGAAATTCAAATTCCGTCTCTGCGGATAGCTATTGCTAATGAACTTACAACGGAAAACAACGATCTACTTCGATTGCAAGAGTTGGAGGCACTCGATGAAAAGAGACTTCTGGCTCAACAGCACATTGAGTTATACCAGGCTCGCATCTCAAAAGCCTTTAATCGCAAAGTTAAAGTACGAGCATTTCAGAAAGGTGATTTGGTCCTTACAGTCAGACGTCCTATGACTATGACTCGTATGAGTAAGGGCAAGTTCGATGCCAAATGGGAGGGTCCTTTTGTTGTAAACAGAGTGTTTTCCAATGGTGCTTATCAGTTAACAGAGATGGATGGCAGAATAGCTATGATGCCTATCAATGGCAAATTTCTTAAGAAATACTATGTATAAATATGTAAAGATTTCTTGAAAGACAATGTAAATAAAATTTCTTTTATTATTCTTAAGGAAGAAATTATATTACATTAAGGGAGATCACTGTCATCCCTGTCAACTTTGGGACGAGGGCCAAGCCCTTCCTTATCACAAACAAAGTCAGCGAAAGAACCGAAGACTTCATTGCTTGAACCCACCAGCAGTTGGCAGAGGGCTATTCTCTTGGCTTCTTCTTCAGCCGTCTGTCCTGGTCCCAACAAGAAATCGAAGATGTCTTGTGGAGATTTCGGTACAGAAGAACCTTCGCCTTCGTCTTTCTTATCCGGCAGGGTTGAGTCAATGAGAGGCTTAGGTGCAGAGGAACCTCGCCTTTCTCCGTTCCCGCAGAAGATTCCCCGGCGACGATCTCGGCTTTCGGCACAACTTCATTCTCTTTAGACACATCATTGGAAGACATCTTTTCTGAAGAAGGCAGTGATGAAATTTTACAAGAGATCTATACTATTTATATTAGCCTACCGACTCTTCGTGAATCGAGGTGACGGTTCACTCCTTTCCGGATGAATCTAAAAATTCATTCATAAAATCCCCAGCAGACATTCTGATGAATCAATCATTCATTCTGACGGTTCATTTTTACAACCGTTCATCACATCATCATTACGGATTCACGTGTATATCACCTCTGAATTCTATTGCAACTTGTTATGTCCCTATTACCTCTGATTAAGTTGTCTACTGAAGTAACAAATATTCGACATTTGTATTTTGCCATGTCCACATTACCTCTGAGCAAAATATAAAGAATATAGTTATTTTCGGTATCAAGAAAATATATCACATCCTGTACCTTTGAATATGTTTTCTTGTTCTATTGCTTATATCCTTAATAGGGGATGTAACAAGTAAATAGAATTATCCAAAATATCATTTCATTTCATTCAAAACAAGAAAGTCCATTACAATGAAAAGAGTGGATATTACAACAAAATTCGATCATTCAGAAGGATTGGTACTGAGCTCTGCTATACGCATCTTCAGAGTTGCTATCCTTTCGTTCCGAGAATTCAAGATCCGCTGTCTAATGTGATTTCTGGCTGACTCAGGGTCAAAGGATTGCAAGATAGCAGTACGGACATTTAATTCTTCATTGTGAGCCTTGGTACTAAGCTCTTTCTGATGTTTCAATTCGGCAAGACGTTCTGCAGTCTCTTTACTCAAGCTGACTTTCTCCTCCTTCTTTTGCTTCGCCAAAGTTAGCTGTGCTTGCAGCTTAGCAATTTCTTCTTCTATTTTCAAGATCTCTTCGTCAGTCTCTGCTATTTCAACTTCATGAGTTTCCAGCTTGGAAGATGATTCTTCAATCTGGGTTTCTATATCAGCAGAATACTTGGCGAAGGTTGATAAAAATGCCTCAAAATCCTTTCTCTTTTGCTCAGCTTCTCGGGCCAGAGTTTGATATTCTTCTTCAATCAATAAATCTATATCCCCCGATGATAGATTCTTTATTACAGTCTTCATTTCCTCAAGCTCGTTAAGGATATGTTCTAAATAAACGGCTTGGGCCTCATCTCCGTGGTCGTGGATTCCGTTGATCAGATATTTGACGGATTTCCTGACCTTAGAGAAAGGGATATTCTCGTTCTTCACCATCGGTTTGAGGGTTAAATAGAAGGCATTTGTATAAGAGTTTATAACAATTCTATTCGCCTCAAAAGTGATGGGAGTCTCTGCTACCTCCTTTGCTGCAGATGTAGTTGTTGCGGCTAAAACCGATGGTGTTGTCAAAGTAGCAGGTTCAGAAGACCTCTCTTTGGCCACTTGAGTTGTCTGTTCTTGAGGAGCAATGGTTGAGCTGGAAGCTGCTTTCATCGGTTCTTCTGCACATACTTTAGTTTAGCCAGTCTTCTTCTAAAGCATATCATATACTATGAAATTCATAAGCTAAAGTTCTACCTGAATGAGGCAGTTCAATTGAAGCATCATCCCTGGGAGTTACTTCTGCTTGAGCTTGCGGCCTGATTTCAGGCATATCAGTAGAGCTCTCTTCCCTAACTGGAGGCTCTAACGGAGCCATTGTTGAGCTAGTTGCTCCTCCCAGTCGCTCTCCTAAAGATTGACATGCGACATTAGTCATTTTTTTTGAGGAAATCACAAAAGGTTCAGAACAATAGATAAACAACTTACCAACATCCGTTGTCTGAACAAGAGCACCAGTGGATGGGATGGTTTCAGTCACCATCGCTTGACTACTTCCCGCATCTGAACCTCCTGACAGGTGAATATTACTTTCAGCTGTTAAGAAGAAAGAATCAGTACACAAAACAAATATTAGCATCATTAATATCAGTTTACAAATCAAGAAATATTACGTGGTGCGGGTATATATGGTGTATCAATTGGTATTGTTGTCTCCTGAAGAAGACGAGCTAATGTTTCTTCTGAAACTTCTTCCCCATGGCTACTTCCTGCACCGGAAGAACTAGGTAAAGGCTGGTCTTCTCGCAGAGGGGTCTTCTCAATATCGACAGGCGCCTCTTCCATTGGTCTGTCAGCATCCAATGGTTCATCGGCAATGTCTTCAGCATTCCCTTCATCTGAATTATGAGCATCAGATTGCTCATTTATATTCTCAATGTCCAGATCGGTAGCTGTCTCCTCAAAATATTCTGTACATGCTTGTAGTGCACCGATCATTTCATTATCTGAATATATCGGATCATCGGCATGAGTTTGACGGTGATCCGATGGGTCAGACACATCTATTGGAGCCGCCTCAAATACTGTCTCCGGAGGCGCTTCAGGGAAAACTGTGATTGCCAGAGTCGAAGGCTGGCCAATCGCAGAAACTGCCTCTACTTCAATGGTCTCTTCACCAGGTTGCGTTGCTTCTTCTTCTGCAACTATTGGTTCTGGTTCAGAGGCAGGAGTAGGTGAAGACATCATATGACCAGCTGCAGCACTGGCCAAAATAGATGCAGCACAGGCCGGTTTCTTCCTCACAGCTACCTTCTTCAAATGCGGTCTTCTTTGAAGAGGGACATCTGGACTGTCTGGCTCAGCTGAGATGCCCTGTTGTTTTTGTAAAGACGTGGGAGTTGTCTCCTCATTCCTTACAAGCTCTTCAGCCTGCTGTCTTGATTGAGATCTAGTAGTAACTCCTTCGGAGGAGTCTGCCGTTGTCTTCTTCTTCTTTGGATCAGGGGAAGCGACCGGATTATCATTCTTTCTTTTCTTCTTCTCCTTCAAAGGAGATTTTGCTGCTCGCAGGGGGATATCTATAGGCTCAATGAACTCCTCAAAGAAGTTCATGTCTACAGAGGCTTCAAAGGGCTCGTCAGCCGGTTCTTCATCATTTGGATCCTTGTAATGAATGCTGGGCTTTCCTTTCTTGGCCCGTTTGTCGGAAGCGAAGCTGCGTGATAAATCATAAGCCTCTGTAAAAGTGTTAGCCGAAGTGTAGAATCTGGAATAGGTGAATAACATCCTCGGTCCATGATCTATGCTATTTGGCATGGAGAAGATAACCCTTGTATTTCTTGCGTTATAATAGCACCAAGCTCTGGCGCCATCAATCAAATATCCTTTTCCTTGCAAGCATGTGGTGGCGTTCCCCACATGAAATTGATCATAGCCGAATTGACGTGCAAAGCGGCTGGGTAGGTATGGTTCGAGAATACACTCATCTTCGAACCGATACACAAGATGTGAAGGTCGAATGGACCTTAACCAGTTGAACGTCACCGGATCTATGGGAGGAGCGTTCACTGAATCCAGAATATTAATCGGCAGCATCTCATAACCAGCCGGTGGGGTGACACAATAAAAATCCCAGTTATCACCGCGGTTCAGTACCCGCCGGCAGTCTGTCAAAGAGGTGTTATTCCATTTACATCCTCCATATTTCCTTAAGAAATTTCCTTCGGCAGCCTTTTCGCCAGGATTCATTAGAACTGGGCAGTGAAGTAGAAGCCACCCAAATAAATAGGTATGGGCGACTTCAATTCGCGGAAAGCCGTCCTTCTGACTTTTAAGCATGCCATCCACGAAGCAGCGCAGGCTGTGATTTAGTCGGCTTGTCATCGCCGATAAGATATCCATCCGGTGGCCAAACACCAGACGAACTGCTGCAAAAAGGACACCCCTGTGGAAACGGTCAACGGAGCTTGCTCCTGGGATTACATATCTTCGTAACCATAAAGCAATGAAGCCGGCTAGATGAGCTTTCTTGGACATACGTCTATAGCCTATTCTCATAAAGCTCTCTATTTTATCCCCTGCCTTGAGTGGAGGGTAATCTTCGTCATTCTCGATTATTAAGTCTTCCTGACGAAACTTCTCCATCAAATCAACTATCTCTCTTTCACTAAAATGCTGAAAGAAGAGTGGCTTGACGGCTTTCTTTTCACTAATTTGCTTTTCCTCGTCAGTATGTTCGAGGAAAAGATAAGATGCCCACCTGGTAAGGTAGCAGGAGCCTGCACTTTCAAAATAGTAGCAGCAGATGTGATAATGGCATAGCAGCTCGTCAAAGATCTCTACCATTTCAGCATTTTCCTTCCTCAGCTGATCTAGCTCATCTTCAGTGGGAACATATTCTTCATAAGGAAAATTTCCCATAGGCAGCCTAGAGATGTAATTCATCTCATGAAGAGCAAATCCCATCTCTCCTTTTGGGGTCATGAAGGTCCCCGTTCTGTAGTTGTATCTCTCAATCAATGCAAGAAATAAGTGTGGGTTCGGAGTGAAGCCTTGCACCGAAGAATAGACTGCTTCAAAAAGACCGAGATCAAGAAGCTCGTTTGAATATTTTTCCAAAACCCAGTTGGCGATGCAGCTCCACCGTTTATAGTCTGGGTTAATCAATCCTTGCATCCTTAAAGTGTTGTCAGTATAACACTTATTCTTCTTGGCAAACTCATTTGCGAAGATTGGTACTCTGACCGGTAGCAGAAGGGATGAGTTCTCGGGAGGGATGCAGCTTGGTTTCAACCCTCTGAGGTGTGTAGAGTACTTATCAGTTGTACTGTAGAAGGTATCTCTGTTATTCACCTTCTTATAGCATATCTTGCCCACTCTGGCCTGCTGAACGGGCGTAATATCCCACGCCATTTGACGGGGATAACTGGCGAATTCATATCTGGAGAGTGATAAATTTCTGAACATCTCCGGCAGATATATGACTTTGTCACCCCTTCTGAAAATCCTCTCTTCCATCCGCTGCTTAGGCTGAGAATCTCTGCCGAAAGCGTCTCCAAACAAGAAAAGTGGTTTCTTGTGGACCACAGCATCCAGTGACTGCAGGGGTTCACCGTTCATCAAACACAAAAGAGTTTCATTATCCTGAGTGGTCAGGATTGCTTTCCGAGCCTCGGGTAGTGCATAGTGAGGGAATGTGACATGAGACAAGTCTTCCTTAAATTCAGGTTCCGACATTGTTCCTTTGAAGATCTCGTAATTTGGGTCTTCCCTGATGTCGACTACACAAAAGAAAAGAAACAAAAGATTAGCATTTTCAAAAAAATCAGGCTGCGCCTAATTTCAACGATAAAGGCAGACTGCGCCTAATTTCAATGATAAAGGCAGATTGCGCTAAATTTCAGTGTTCAAGGCAAACTGCGCCTAGTTTCAGTTCTCGGGACAAACTGCGCCTAGTCTCAGTTTCACAAGACAAACAGCGCTTAGTTTTTTGCGATTAGGCGCAATCGATCAAACAGCGCCTGATTCATCAGACAATGATCATCCGATTGCGCCTAGTTTTTGTACTAGGCGCGATCGAATAGACAAAGCCCAATCATTTAGGTGCTGCTCGATGACAAGTTTAAACTTTATAAAAATGAAGTTTAAGGGATCACCGAACCCTAAAGAGGGTTGGCGACTACAACTAAGCCCTAAGAAGAGCTAGTTTTTTGGACCCACCATTAATGGCTGGGTGCGCAGCTTCGTGTCGAGAGACTCGGGTTTGTCCAGGCTCTCGAATTTGAAGAGAACCACGTGATTCAACAACAAAAGGAGGCGCAGTTCTCTTTGACTTCTTTGGAGACTCAAGCGGCGCGGGCTCCTTCCCTTTGTCAGTACGACGAGGCGCCATTGAAGGTTGTCGGAGAAGTTCGTCGGAGAAGAAAGAAGATGATCGGAGAAGAACACTCGGAAGTTTTTCTCTCAAGAAGACTCGAAAATAGTAAAGGGTTTACGAAGAGTTTTGAAGGCTATTTATAGTTTTCGAAATGAATTCCAACCGTTACAACCAAACGCGCCTAAAATCACGCCCAGAACGGATTACGCCTAATCAGCCGGAAAACTCGTTCTTTCCTTAAACTGCGCCACTTCTTTCCTTATCAAGCGCGGTTTGACTTGGTCATATGAAAAATTATTCAAAGTATTTCGAACTTTTGAAAATTCAAAATTCGAAAACTTTGAAGGGGGTCTTGTAGGTCTCCAAAATCAAACCGCGCCTACTTCTCAAGCAGAGGATTAAACTGCGCCTACTTCTTCAACAAGGCGCCTATTTCTTGCGCAACTTCAGATAGCGCCTACTTCTTCACTGAAAGAGGCGCGCTTCATCAACCGCGCCTAGCTGACGTGGAGTCATTATTACCTGACAAACACGAAGATCGAGGCGACGTCATCATTCTTCTGATAGCACGGAGCTCGATGATGATATGACAGCTGTTTTGGCGCCAAAATCCAAACCGCGCCTACTTTCATCTCAATCGAGCGGATAGCGCCTACTTGCATTTGAACTAGGCGCACTTTGCAGATAGCGCCTACTTCTCAGTGAAGAAGGCGCAGTTCAACACAACATCAATTCAGAGCCTGCCACGTGTCCCTGAAACAGGCGCACTTTGACTAAATCAACGCCTAACTGCCACTCTACATGTCCAACACGTGTCCCACTAACTGTACACGACCAAGCGCGTTTCAATCAAACAATGCCACGTGTCTAGAGCAGTTGGTGCACGTTCGTGATAATGGAGTAAAAATAGGCGCAGTTTGTCAAACGTGCTCAAAACAGGCGCACTTCAACCAGGCGCACTCCAGAATAACTGCCCAAATCAGTTATTTCCAGAACTCTATAAATAGAGTTTCTTTTTCATTTCAAGATCATCAAGAATCAATCATCAGATATCAGAGACCAGAGTTCTTGCCCAAGTGCTGCTGCGTTCTTCAGAGGTTCAAGTCTTCAAAGTTCACATCGTCCAAGGGATAAAGCGATCGTCTTCAGATTGGATTCCTACAGTTGTACTTCCCCAGAATTCTATTGTAATCTTCTTTACAAGTTTGTAATAAAACTTTTGTTTTTGCAAACAGTTCTGGTGCGTGACAGTTGCACTTCAATATACGTAGCTGGCTGTGTCTGTCCCCTGCACTCCAGTATTCTGGTTCTGGGCATAACATGTTTTAAGTGGTGGCCCATGCAGGTCTTGTAAATCAAGATGTATGAGGGTTTTACCGGATAGATGTCTCAATCAGTGCTCGCCCTTGATCTCTCATCGTGTCTTCGATTTTTCTTAAATCTTGACTCGATAACATGCTTATATCCTTGATCTATCTTGGTCCTTCCTTATTGTTCCTCATACCATTGCTTCAGTGACATTGTTCCTGGTCCTACCGATCAACCGGGTGGAGCTCAACAAGGAACCTAGCAGGAACAAGAAGACCAAGCCCAGCACACCGGAACAGTCTTCCGAGTCATGCCTTCTGGGATCCAGAGCCCCCAGTTCAGCCAGTCCAGCCTGCAGGACCTGATAATAGAGTCTTGGTAGGAATCATCCAAGAATTACTCGCCTCTCAAGATTGTTGGGGCGATACCCTGCACCAGACAGTACAGAATAATGTGGACAGAGTTGGTTACCAAGGTAGCAGTGCAGCCAACAGCTTTAAGCGCTTGAACCCTCCCTTCTTTGACGGCAGTGAGGATGCTATTGCTGCCGATGTTTGGCTTTAAGACATTGAGGTTATACTGGAGGCGGCTAAGACTCTAGAGGCAGAGAAGGTGGCCACCACGCCCGCGCCCGCGTGCCTGCGCCCGCGCCGCGCTGTGCCGTGTGCCCCGTGCTCGCGCCCGCGTGCCTGCGCCCGCGCCGCGCTGTACCGTGTGCCCGCGCCCGTGCCTGCACCGCGAGCCCGAGCTGTGCCAGCGCCCGCCTGGGCTGTGCGCCCGCGCCCGCGCCTGCAGCTCCCGCGCGTTGGTCCTCCTCCCGCGCGCGTGCCCTTTTGTTGTTAATGGAACTCTCCCTTCCTTGATCCCTTGTTTTGATATTATGGCTTTAGATTTCTTGGTTTTAGACTTCATGGCTTGGATTTTTCCCGGTTTGGATTTCATGGCTTGGATCTTATCTTTTACTAGAATTACTATTTGTGCACTTACACTAGTAATATGTAATCTTGTAACTTGTAACTTGGACCTGCAATTGTAACTATAATAACTTGACCTGACTTGATGACTTGATAAGTGGCCCGCCGTGGCGCACTCTTGACATGCCTTGACTTGATAACCTGACTTGACGCGATAGTGGCCCATGGTGGCGCACTCCTGACTTGACATGACTTGACTTGCCCTGATAACTTGATAACTTGACTTGCCTTGACACCGTGGGTGTACTTCTTGTTGCTTTGTGCAAATCTGCTTGTCTTGTCTTGCATCATGTCTAGGACGTGACTCTCTGGGCACCACGGCCAGGGACTCACACTAAAAATCGGACTAGGTAATGATTAGACCAAACTAGAACATGGAGAACTCCCAGTCACAGGCAGTCTCCTTATCTGGAGGCTTTAATGGACTTGTAGCTTGCCGACGAGTAGAGCACATTTCCAGCACACTGTCATGTGTTGCACCTCTAAGTCACCTAAGGGTACATTTGTCTCCCGGGCGATGTACCCACATATACTCTCAACCCGCGGAAGGATAACTGGATGGTCTGCAGGGATTGGGACTTGGGATTCTCATTGCATCTTGTTAGTAACTAGGCCTGTGATAACCCTAGTTAGTTAACGTAGTAAGCCGTAGTCTTGCTTGGCCGTTGTGAATGGATGTTGTCCAGCCTTGTCTAGGTGTTGTCTAGCTCCAGTACCTGTCTCGCCCTGTGCATGTGTTGCTTTTACTTTCTCTCTAGCAATATATGGTTAGTGACTAGTGAGCTACTCAGGCGAAGGGTTACAATCCCGGTCCTGGTTTGGTTTAAGGGTTGTAACTTGGCTCCCGGATTAGTTCCAAGTTCCTAGTCGTATATTGTCCTGATGTACTCTCCTTCATTTATGCATCTCTTTATTTCATGTTATTCTGATATGCTGGTTTTGTTCTTATTTTGTGGCCCCCTTTGTGGCACTTGCTCGTTTTGGGGTTTGACCCAGCTGGTTTTGTATGGCCAGATTTCGGAGCTGCTACCGAGGATCTACCGCGCTTCCAGCCAGATGGTGACCACTAGAAGGACTCCAGGCTACGAGTGGGTTTTCCCTTTTTGTTTCACTCACTCATATGTAAATTTTATTCTTTTGAGGCGTTTGCCGACGAGCACCTGTTAGCTCGATGCATTTACTTACTGTCTGCCTACGGGCTATAAACATGATTGACAAATCCTAGGGTTGATCATGTATGACTGAACTCTTGCTAGTCCTATCATTTTGTACGACTTGCTTCATGATCATCCAATATGTAATATTTGGGACGTCTTATATTTATGTATTTGATGCTCTAACATCTTGTACTTATATTACTTGCCTGAGATTGAGACAATAAGTTGGACCATAAGAGACTGCTGGCCGGTTGTAAACCCTTATATTCTAGACAGCCGTGACCGTATACCGAGGTGGTATTCCATTTATTTATACGTAGCTGGCTGTGTCTGCCCCCGCTCTCCAGTATTCTGGTTCTGGGGCGTGACAGTTGCACTTCAATATACGTAGCTGGCTGTGTCTGTCCCCCGCACTCCAGTATTCTGGGTCTGGGCATAACATGTTTTAAGTGGTGGCCCATGCAGGTCTTGTAAATCAAGATGTGTGAGGGTTTTATCGGATAGATGTCTCAATCAACGCTCGCCCTTGATCTCTCGTCGTGTCTTCGATTCTTCTTAAATCTTGACTCGATAACATGCTTATATCCTTGATCTATCTTGGTCCTTCCTTATTATTCCTCAAGCCATTGCTTCAGTGACATTGTTCCTGGTCCTACCGATCAACCGGGTGGAGCTCAACAAGGAACCTAGCAGGAACAAGGAGACCAAGCCCAGCACTCCGGAACAGTCTCCCGAGTCATGCCTTCCGGGATCCAGAGCCCCCAGTTCAGCTAGTCCAGCCTGCAGGACCTGATAATAGAGTCTTGGTAGGAATCATCCAAGAATTACTCGCCTCTCAAGATTGTCGGGGCGATGCCCTGCACCAGACAGTACAGGATAATATGGACAGAGTTGGTTACCAAGGTAGCAGTGCAGCCAACAGCTTTAAGCGCTTGAACCCTCCCTTCTTTGACGGCAGTGGGGATGCTATTGCTACCGATGTTTGGCTTTAAGACATTGAGGTTATACTGGAGGCAGCTAATACTCCAGAGGCAGAGAAGGTGGCCATTGTGCGCCTGCAGTTATTAGATTTACCCCGCTGCTGGTAGGCGATGCAAGCAGTTGGATTAGTGACGCATGTCTTATGGACAGTATTCAGCGACAAGTTCCAGACGAAGTACTTTGATACTGTAGCTCGTTATGACCTACATACCCGATTCAGCAATCTTAAGCAGATGGAAAGGACGGTCGATGGATATGCGGCCGAGTTTTCGTGACTTAGTCGGTTTGCTCCCATCTTGGTGGCAATCGAGTTTGATCGAGCACAACGGTTCCAGCAGGGGCTCCACCTAGAGATTATTCTAGCGGTGGAGCAGTTTGAGCACTAGACTTTTGATGTCATCTTGCGAGTAGTAAAGAGGCATGAGTACACCTGGCAGAGGATAGTAGACCGAACCGGAGGACGGAAGAGGTCATATGGGCAGATGTCTCAGTCAACAACTCCAGCCCCGATAGCTAGGGCTTTGACTATTAGAGCTTCGAGGAGGGCGGCATCAGTTATATCGGTTCAGCATTCGACTCTGACGTATCCTCAGCAGCAGAAGAAGAAGCAGTCTTCCGCAATGGGCTGCTCTCATTGTGGGAAGCCAGAACACGTGGTGTCTGAGTGTCGCAGAGCACAGGGGTTGTGCTTAGCTTGTGGGGCACCGGACCACATGATAGGGTTATGTCCGCATAAAGTCGGTTCCTCTTCATCGGCCCTAACTAGTTCATTGGTTGGGGGACCAGCACTAGTGCAGCAGCAGTACCAGTTTCCGAGGCCATTGTCGCCTCAAGCCCAAGCTTTCCAGCAGTAGAGGCCACAGTAGTATGCTCAGGCCCAAGCCCAGGTTCAGAATAGGCAAAGAGGTCACCATCAGAGGGGACCAGCACCAAGAGAAGGAGGTCAAGCGATGGCTTTGACCGTAGTAGAAGAATTGGCATCAGGTGAGGTGGTGGCAGGTACCATTCTCGTCAACTCTTTTCCAGTATCAGTGTTATTTGATTCGGATGCATCATATTCATTTATGTCTGCACGATTCGCAACACGGATAGGACTGGAGCCCGAGTCATTATCAGTAAGTCTCAATATACTTCCTGGTAACGGTCTTGTAGGAGTAGATAGAGTCTTTTCCTCGTGTCGGATCGTGGTTAGCGGTAGGGAGTTTTCCGCTAGATTGATAGAATTTTCGATGGCTGACTATGATGTGGTCCTAAGAATGGATTGGTTAAAGGATCGATATGCTAGAATAGACTGCCATATTGGCAGGATTATTTTTAGTATTCCAGGCGAACCAATGTTTTTCTTTTCTAGAGGCGAAGTGGAACCTTCTCCCCCAGTCTTACGGATGGCAGTAATAGTTCAGTTTCCCAGAATAGTAGAAGAATTTCCTGATATATTTCCCGAAGAGCTTCCAGGTATGCCGCCAGAGAGAGAGAGATATAGAGTTTACTATCGACTTGATTCCAGGGGCGGCACCGGTATCAGAGAGAGTCTACAGAACGGCACCATCATAGTTGGAGATCTTGTATAAGATGATTGAAGAACTCAGAACCAAGGGATTCATTCGTGCTAGTGGATCGCCTTGGGGAGCCTCGATGCTTCTTATGAAGAAGAAGGATGGTACGTCAAGATTATGTGTTGATTATCGTACCTTGAACTCTATAACAATTAAGAACAGATATCCTCTACCAAGGATATATGATTTATTTGATCAACTCAGAGGAGCGGCATCATTCTCGAAGATTGATTTGCAGTCAGGATACCATCATATCAGAGTAAGAGAGCAAGACATCCCGAAGACAGCATTCAGGTCTAGGTATGGACATTGGGAGTTCCTTGTTATGCCATTTGGAGCGACCAATGCGCCAGCCGTATTCATGGACCTCATGAATCGTATCTTCATGCCTTATTTGGACCAATTCGTTATAGTGTTTATAGACGACATCTTGGACTATAGCAAGAGTGAGGCAGAGCATGAGCAACATCTCAGGGTTGTTCTTCATATTCTCAGGAAGCACCAGTTATACACGAAGTTCAGTAAGTGCAAGTTTTGGCTTGATCGTATTTTGTACTTGGGTTACATCATCACCAGAGGTAGAGTGGAAGTGGACTCCCAGAAGATAGTGGCTATAGAGACATGGCCAGTACCCAGTACCGTAGCAAAAGTTCACAATTTCCTTAGATTAGCCGGCTATTACCGGCAGTTTGTATCAGACTTAGCTCGGATTTCAACACCCTTGACGCAGTTGACCCGTAAGGATCTGCAGTTTGCTTGGACAGTAGAATGTCAAAATTTGTTTGAGAAGTTAAAGCAGCGATTGATGACAACCCTCATTCTTTCGATTCTAGATGGGACCAGAAGATTTTTCAGTTTGTTGTGACGCTTCCGGCAAGGGATTAGGATGCGTCTTGATGCAAGATGGGAAGGTAGTAGCTTATGCGTCATGACAACTTCGTGATCATGAGAGGAATTACCCAACCGACGATTTGGAGTTAGCAGCAATGGTTTTCGCACTCAAGCTATGGAGACATTATTTGTATGGGGATCGGGTGGAGATTTTCACCGACCACAAGAGCCTAAAGTATGTGTTTACCCAGAAGGATCTTAACATGCATCAGAGAAGATGGCTAGAGCTACTTGTGGATTATGATATCAACCTTCAGTATCATCCCGGGAAGGCCAATGTAGTTGCATATGCATTGAGCAGAAGAGCCAGAGTTTATTTCCTAATAACGCAACCAGAGTTGTTAGTGGATCTTCAGAACATGGGGATAGAGATAGTTCTTCCTACTAATATGGCATTGATGCCAACATGTAAGTACAGTCCAGTATAGTTGAGAGGATCAAGATGGCACAGGCAGCAGATTCCAAGCTACAGCAGCTCAGAGCAGAATGTGAAGCATGACGAAGACCAGAGTTAAGCATTCATGAAGATGGTACACTTCGGCATGGAAGGCGTCTTTGTGTACCCAATGGTAATATCAGACAGGAGATCATGGCAGAGGCTCATAGTTCGCAGTATTCAATTCATCCCGGTAGCACGAAGATGTATCGTGATATTCGTCAACATTTCTGGTGGAATTGCATGAAGAGGGAGATAGCTCGGTTTGTCTATCGTTGTTTAGTTTGCCAACAATTTAAGGCTGAACATCCGAGACCAGCTGGACTTCTTCAACCTTTACCGATCCCAGAGTGGAAGTGGAAGCATATAACCATAGATTTTGTAACCGGATTACCTAAATCCCCAGTTGGGAGAGATGCTATATAGGTTATTGTGGATCGACTCACGAAGGTAGCTCATTTTCTTTTATTCAGAATTGGTCAGTCGACGGATCAGCTAACAGAAATGTACCTCAGGCAGATAGTCAGATTGTATGGAGTGCCTATTAGTGTCATATCAGACAGAGATTCAAGATTTATATCGTACTTTTGGCGGAGTCTTCAAGAGAGTTTGGGCACTCATCTCAAGTTCAGTTCAGCTTATCATCCACAGACATATGGTCAGTCAGAACGCACGATCCAGACTCTTGAAGATATGTTGCGATCTTATACGCTGGACTTTGGTGGTTCGTAGGAAGATCACCTGCATCTAGTAGAGTTCTTCTATAACAACAATTTTCAGGCCAGTATCCAAATGGCACCCTTCAAAGCATTATATGGCAGAAAGTGCAGATCTCCTTTAGCATAGGATAATATAGGTGAGAGGCAGATGCTTGGTCCAGAGATGGTTACGCAAACTATCGAGATGGTTAAACAAGTCAGAGATCATCTTCAAGTTGCGCAAGATCGCCAGCGTCATTGGGCCGATTCTCATCGGGGTCCCCTTGAGTTCTCTGTCGGCGACCACGTATTCCTTAGGATCTCGCCTACCCGTAGCGTCATTCGATTCGGCATGCGGGGAAAGCTTAGCCCTAGGTATATAGGGTTGTTCGATATCCTAGAGCGAGTAGGTGATGTGTCCTATCGTCTCACTCTTCCGCCGTCGTTACGTGAGGTACATGACGTATTCCATGTATCCCAATTGCGACGGTACATCCCGAATCCGAGCCATATCCTTGATTATTCGAAATTGGTTGTTGGTACCAACCTTTCGTATGAGGAAAGACCTGTATCCATATTGGACCGAAGAGAGAATATACTCAAGAACAAGACTAATAGTTTAGTCCGTGTTGCTTGGGGTCATCACTCTTTGGGTGAGTCAACGTGGGAGCGTGAGGATGATATTCGATCGCGATATCCCGACCTGTTTGACTCATAAGGTATAATATCTTCCTTATGCCTTATGCCTTGAAATTCCTTGCTTGCATGAATGATTGCTTTATTGACTGCTAGTCGTAGCTTGCCTGTGATTAGTGTAGCTTTCCCCGATATTTCTAGCCTCTTGATTAAATTTCGAGGATGGAATTCTTTTAAGGTGGGTAGAGTTGTCACTCCCGTTTTCCATTATACGTATTTTCAGTATACGTGTACGGAATTCTGACCCGTATCCTGACTTGTCTTTCTTAGCTAGTCTTGGTTTAATCTTGCCTTGGTTTATCATGACTTGACTTGGTTTATTTGGCTTGGTTTGACATAGTTCAAGGAGACTTGGCTTAGTATATAAGTCAACTCTTCTTTCTCTTTCTTCATTATTTCCTTCTTCTTCTTCATTTACTTCTCCATTAAAACTCCCACCAACCTAGAGATCTTAGGCAAGTGTTAGCTTTCTTTATGAGAGAACTCACTTTTATTTGTTCCAATCTCTCCTTTACATGATTTTAAGACACTTTAGTTCTTGACACTTTGAGTTTTCATGGATATTTTCATGTAGATCTAAGTTTATATCATTTTTGTTTTTTCATGGTTTTGATCTATCAAACTTGTTTATTTTTGAAATCTAGTTATTCTATGTTTTATAGAATTTGATTCTACCCCATTTTGACCTATGGAAGTCCAAATTTCGACTTAAATCGAAAATTTTATGGAGCTTGGAAGCCATGGGTTTCCATATGCTTCTTCTCGGCCAAATAGAGAAGAAGCACAGTGCTGGGCGCATGATTATTGGCATGCGCCCAAGCCAACGCCACCCACTGCTGGGCGCATAGCTAGTATATGCGCCCAAGCCATGTTACCTTTTTTTGCTTGGGCGCATAGCTCCTGCTATGCGCCCACACTTGCTACCTTGTGTTGTCCTATTTTATGTGTCGACCATCTTGGCAAACCCCTATGGGCCCATTGGGTACGGGATGCTATACGCCCATTGGGTCATATTGGACCCCCCCCCCTCCGTTTCTTCCTTGTGTGCACCCTTGCACCTTGCCATATGGGCGCATGCTACCCCATGGGTGCATGACCCTCTAGGGGTGCACTACCATTCTTGGGCGCATGCCCTATGGGCACGTGACCCTGGGCGCATGTAGCCTATGGGCGCATGATGGCCCAAGACCTCCCCTTCTTGACCCCTTTACACCCATTTTCCCATGATTAGTTCATGTTACATTCACCCATGTTTGCTCTCATGACCCTCAGTAAAAATGATGGTATCTGACTTGGCATGCCACGACTTGGTATAACACGACTTGGCATGACACGACATGATACATGAACATGATTGATAATGTGATAATAACATGATAGTGGCCCGTCGTAGAGCACTCTTGAAATGTAAACATGACATGTAATCTTGAATGCCCTTGCGACGACTATCTCGACATGCTAAGAAATTCTTGTCTTGACACCGTGGGTGATTGCTCTTGACCTTGTCTGTACAAGCTACATGTTTCGTCTTGCATCATGTCTAGGACATGGATTCCTGAATACCACGATCAGGGATTCATACTGAATCTGACTAGGTTAATGAATAGAATGATCAAATAGTTCATATAGAGAGATGTTTTCAATTACAGGCGATCCTATTATCCCGACCACACCTGAGGGACTTATAGCATGTCAACGAGTAGGGCACATTTTCAGCCCACTGTCATATGGGGCACATTCATGAAACAAGTACTAAAGCACACTGTCATGTGTTGCACCCTAAAGTCACATAATAATTCTTGATAACTCTGGTAATCAACTTCGCCTGGATAACCTGGATAGCTGCAGGGCTTGTGACTGTGGGAACATCTCATTGCATCTTGCTAGTAACTAGGCTTGTGATAACCCTAGTTAGTTAAAGTATCAAGCCGTACTCATTGCTTGACAGTGAATGTTGGATGGAGTCCAATCTAGCCTAGTCTTGTCTAGAACCAGTACATGGCTATTCCAGGATGTGATTGTTTATGCCTTGCTCTTAGCAATAAATGATTAGAGGCTAAGTTCTGTTCAGGTGAAGGATTACAACCCCGATCCTTGTTTGGTTTACGGGTTGTAACCTGGCTTCCGGAATAGTTCCATCGTCATCTCATCATTTGTTGCCCTATTTCTATTTTCATGTCTTCTTGTTATTGTTCTTGCAATTGTTATATGTTCTGACATGTTGGTTTTAGTTCTTAAGTGAAGTTTCCCTTGTGGCACTTACTTTTTCTGGGGTCTGACCTAGCTGGTTTTGTATGGCCAGATTTTGGAGTGGCACCCGAGGATCTTCCAGCCTTTTAGCCAGATGGTGACCACTAAGCGCAACCCTGGCAACGAGTGGGTTTTATTTTGCTCTCCCACTCCATTGTAAATTATTCTTTTAAGGCGTTTAGTCGTCGAGCAAGTGTTAGCTCGTATTGAATACTTATATTTCTTGTCTGCCTACGGGTTGTAACATGGTTGACAAATCATAGGGTTGATCATGTATGACTTAAACTCTTGCTAGTCTTCGCATTTTGTATGACTGGTTTTATAATCATCTGAATATGTAATGTATGGGACGTCTTACCTTGTATGTCTGATGATCTACCATCTTGTAACATGTATTTACTTGCTTGATATTGAGACACTGGGCTTGTTCTTGGCCTTAAGAGACTGATGGCTTGTAGATAAACCCTCATGCATCTAGACAGTCGTGACCGTATTGCGAGGTGGGTCGTACTTCAATATACATAGCTGGCTGTGTCCGTCCCCCGTTCTCTAATATTCTAGTTCTGGGGCATGACATGATAGTCCATCATGTAGATCACATTTACGATTCATGCTTCTCGACGTACTAAGACGTCCGCCTTAGCGTTGGTCTGAAAGTGTCCCTATCGATATACATTCTAAGCTTATCTTTATTCTCTTCCGAGTGAATATTCAATCGCGCTCGCAAACTCGTTCGCACCATAAGATCTAATTGTGCGACACGCAACATAATTTAGCCAAAAGGCTGTGTGCATAGTTATCCCGTTCGGACTATACATTGGTCTTATACGCTCATTTGTTAATGTTAGCGTAAGTCTATTCAGGCACATACACCATTTGCTAACTTTAGCATGGGTCACTTCTCAACTCAAGTCCGATATATTTCGGCACAAAGGCCTTCGCATATCAATTTCGTTCGATCAATACGTGCACGAGCTTTGAAAATATTAGACTTATTGCATGGACATCCCGCAGAATATTTAGAGAGAGCGTTCAATTCTTTTACCAATGACGACCTTCCAAAACTGAGAGAATCGACATAAAGTCTAATGACGTAAAGTCGTGCTCTGATACCATTATGTCACGCCCCGGTCCCGTAGGACCGATCGTCCTCGCTAAGGCATGATGCTTTACGAGCCTAGATTGCGCTCGTGCAATGCAGGTTGCATAACGGCCGATTACAGCGGCAGCGGCGGGGTCGTCGCACAGAATCTCAAGCAGAAATATTGAATATGCAGCAGAAATTTGAACCAAACACAAGTCATTCAAAATAAGATCTTTATTGATATTGAACAATAAGATTACAAAGGCGCAAGGCCAAGATTATAAATTGCTCAAGCTCACATTTCTCTCATTTTACAAGTCACTCTGCTCTCTCTCTCTCTCTTCTATCAATTTAACATAACGAGCCATCAGATGCTTCAGAGGGCGATACCGATACATGTCTCGTATAAGTCCAATCTTTAATGCGACCATACGTCTCGAAACAACAAGGAATTTTATGCCTCAACGCATCCAAGCAAGCTCCGTGCCAACGAGCTTCTACCTGTGCCTGCATGTAAATACTGTGTAGGTGTCAGTACTCAACTGTACTGGTGTAGTGAGCTCCTCGCCCACCCATACAAAACCAACATGTTTATTTACTTTTTGCAAACATAGCCCTATCGATTGTCTTTCTAATCTTGCCTTAGGATCAGTTTTAGGATAGAGACACCTAGCCTACTTTTGTGTCCCTAGACCATCATCGTGCCATTGTACCGATGACTTACTTATCCTTGCCTCTAGACCATTCTTGTGCCAACAATGTTACCGTACCGACTCGTGCTTGCCTTTCAGCCCATACGCTGACACGCAACGACATTGTCGTGCTATAAACTCCATTCGTGCTTCGAATATTATCGAGGCAGTGCCTTCCTACTTGGACCTTTGCCTATACTCGTGTCATAACAACGGGGTCGTGCCATAACATATCGAGGTCGTGCCTCGCAACTCAACTTAACTTAACTGAACTTGTCCTACGGCCTTTCTAGACTTAACTCAGAAGTGTTCAACTCCAACTTATGCAACTCTATGCCAACAACTCATTGCTCGACGCTATGTCTTGTGCCGAAGCACGTGTCCGTACTATAGCCAAATCTTAGACTCCTTAATAGTGTTGCAAGCGTGCATACCATCTTAATTTTATTCTTGTTGCAAGCCATCGTGGACATAGCTCGAGTAGGCGGCATGTCTTTCGATGCAAGGTAGCTAGTCCCATGGAAAGCCCCCGACTACCCACGCGGTACAATCCAGCGCTGCTATAACGTCTTCCCCCTAGGTCGACCTGGCCCCGGTGCCCCGGCGTAATACCAGTCGAGGAAGAAATCCTTGTGCACAAGTTGTCCATGACCACGCACCTACGAGAACATCTAGACTCACGTAAATGCATGGCCTACTATGCAGTACGACTCGAACCATACTTAGCAACTCGTGCATTGAAACCATGTGACTCCCAACCGAGGGACCACCTCATACATTGCAAAATATGCAATGGAACCATACGATGCAAAACGTGCATCAGAACCATACTTATGCAAAACGTGCATCTCTAGAGACTCCCAAAACGTGGGACCGCCTCAGCGACAAACGGTCGCATGAACTTTCCTTACTTTGAAACCTAGGGAACAGCTATTGCATAGCCTTCCTACTTAACTTGAACAAAACGTGTTCTATACATGTCGTAGACCGTGTCATATTTATCATCAAAACGATCGTGTTTCGTGCTCGCTATGACTTCGATAGCTCGACATAACTTATGCCTAACTCAATCATGCGACAACTTAACCCGTGGGACGAGCAAAGGCTATGCCAAGCCTAGCACCATAGAAACGTTCATGCTTTATCAAGCATTTATATGTGTGACGCCTATGACTTATGCTAAGTTCACAATGTTGTGCCAACTTAGACCAACATCCCTTTCTTCCAAGCCACGGAATGAAGGATCGAGTGTCATTTTGAAAGCATGTCGTGCACGGTTCTAAGCATGACTGTTAGACCTTTCCATATTCTTAACTCAATCGACCCAACTTGGGATTATTCCCTTAGCTATGTGGATTCGTAGTTTTTATTATCAGCCTACTTGTGCAAGTAGAAAATATGCGATTTATTATGTGAAGGCTAAGATGAGGCAAGTTCACCGAAACTATCCCACCTGAGCGAGGAGTTGCCTTGACCGTGCCCAAGTCTCAGTTCGTTGCGGAGCGGAAACTTGGTTTTGCGGACACCTTCGTCAACAAGGCAAAATGCCGACCTCTTAACGTCCAGCATAAAAGTAGAGCCTGCACATGAAACCAACTAGAATTAATATTCATTTGAAACGGACTTCGCCTTAGGCGAGTTATTTCGTCGTACAAGGCAGAATTTGAGTTTGTACCTGCGCCGTTTGAATCGGCGTTCCGCTAGGGACGGAGCGGGTCATTACAAGGACTGCCAGAAATTTGGATAGTCCTAAAATGGACTTGCTGTCCAGCAAGTCCATTTTAGGACTGTCAAAACTTCTAGCAGTCCTAAATACTTCTAAGACTGTCAGAAATTGTGGCAGTCCTAAAGTCAACTTGGTCGATCTTAGGACTGCGAAAATAGGGTTTTGTCGGTCCGGGAGTTATCCAGAATGCTTCGAAAGGAATGTCGTGTTCTTCGAAAGGATCGGACTGATCGATTAATAAATTTGATGACCCAATTTCTTCTATAACTAGGATTTCATCCATAATTTCCATAAGTTGGGACCACAACTTCAAAGTAAAAGCTCCATGATTTTGACAAGTTGGTTTATTTTATTTCTTCTTGTTCTTCTTCCATGATGCCCAAACAAGAAAAATAAATAAAGTAGGGTTTGGAGAAAGATATGTGAGGAAGAAGATGAGCAAAAAATAAAAAAAATGACTTATATACCTATATTTGTGCTAGTTATGAGTAATTTTTCAAATGACAAACTTGTAAACAAACCAAAATCAGATTTGGGCTAGCCCTGATCAACTTTGGATGTGCACTTATAATTAGCCTTTATGATATTTGTTTTAAACAATAAAGTGTCAAAACAAAATAACTCTTGAAATTTATATGCAAATAAGTTTTATTATAAATTATTATTATTATCACTATTTCATCTTATCAAGTGTGGTCTGGGGAGACTAGTGAGGAATAACAAGAATGTGCAAGATAAATCTTATCCTACTCATTTCAAAGAAAAGATACGATATATTAAACTAAATAAGTTTATTCACTAATTAATTCTTTTTTCTTCTTTTCAATATTGTTATAAATAATTTAAATATATTTGAATTAAAATTTATTATATATATTATTATTATTAGAATTAGTCATATATTTGTTTATTTTTTTAATTATAATTTGTTATGGATATATGTGAGAAAAAGAGAAACTTTTGGGTTATGCGGAATATAAAAGAAGAGTAAGTTAGTTAGAGTTTCTATTTTTGTAAAATTTTAATTAATTGATTGAGCTTCTGATATTGTTGAAAAATAATTTATATATATATAAAATTTATCATAGATTTGTTTATATTTTAATTATAATTTGTTACGGAATATGTGAGAAAAAACAGAAACGTTTGGATTATGCGGAATATAAAAGAAGAGTAAGTTTGTTTTAGAGTTTTTATTTCTTGTAATTTTTTAAATTAGTTGATTGAGGAATTACACAGGACGGTTCAATTTTTAGTAGTTTCTAAGTCAACCTATATGAGTAAAGGAAGAGATAAATAATTATCTATGTATAAAAATTTAAAATTAATACAAATCTCCCATTTATAAAATAGAAGGAGTTGGAGGCCCTTTTAGCAATTCAGCTAACGAAAAAAAATCGGAACGACGAAAATACGAGTATAAATCAGACGTAGTGCAAGTACAATACGTTAAAAATATCGGTCAAATATTCGTTAGATGAAAATATTGAGGTTAGAAACTCCACATGCTTAAACACGTCGTCATTTGGTTAATTAAGCAAATTTTCATCATATTTTTTTGTCAAAATTTTAATTCATATGGAACAAGTTTAAAACTTTACATACTTAAAATTTGCAAATTAATTCGAATCTTTCAAAAATACGCAAGTATTATATGCTTCTGAAAGATACAGAAAAAATTTGTGTATGATATGAGTTTTACAACTCCTGTGATTGCTAACCAGGTACAATGGATCCAAAAGACATGCAATAGTACATGCAAAAAAAGTCCCATGCTTAAGAGCATCTCCAACCCTATTGTCTTGTTTTGTGTTGTGTTTCCTATGTGGCATAAGGAACAAGACAATGGCTTTTCTATGTGGCAAAATTATATTCACACAAGCCAATAAGATCAAAACGTGTATCGAATGCTAAAGTATTGAGAAGACAATAAAATTATTTGTTTTCAACTTTCAAGACAACTTTTCCACTTCTTCTTTTCTTTTTATAAATATTTTTATTCACAATTGATGATGTGAAAGTAAAGCATTGTGAAATCCATTGTCTAGATCTAGACAACCAACTTCACACTGCCTTTGACATATGAGTCCATTTTTGTTCACCCACCAAAACTAGGGTGTTTGTTCACCCTCCAACAAAAAATTAATATGTATCAAATCCATTCAACATAAACCACTTTGAAAGTGGTTGGTTTTGACTAAAGAATTTGATATGTGTCAATCCATCGTTGGATGGTGAATAAACACCTTAGTTTTGGTGGCTGAACAAAAATGGATCCTTTGACATATCATTGTCATGTCAACTTCACAATTTATTTTACATTTGTATTGGAGAAAGAATTTTAAAATAAGAAATAGTGATTCCTACATGACAATTATTTTTGGTTTTTGTTAAGGGCACATCAAAAGTTGATCAGGGCTAGCCAGGTTTTGAGGAAAAATTACCAGGGCTAGCCAAAAAAATTACTCTTGGGGCTGTCCAAGCTCCCCCCCCAAACCCTAAATTTCACTTTCATTTCTAAATTCCACTCTCTCTCTTCAAAAATCCTTTCTTCCTCCTCCTTCTCTTCCTCCTCCTCCTCCTTCTTCTTCTTCTCCTCCTCCGCCTCCGACGCCCCCCCTTCCCTCCCCGTCTCCCCCGACGCCCCCCCTTCCCTCCTCGTGCGGCTGCTCCTCCTCGTTCCTCCGCTCCAGGCCCCGCTCCTTTTCAATTAGGACTGCCCAATTTTCTGGCAGTCCTTCATTCATGGAGGACTGCCAGGAAACTGGGCAGTCCTAATTAAAAGTTGCTGTGAAGAAGGACTGCCCAGTTTTCTGGGCAGTCCAAATTGAAAGTTGACAAAAGCAAAGGGCAAGAAGGAACTTTCAGGACTGCCACAATTCCTGGCAGTCCTCAATACTTTTAGGACTGCCAGGAATTGTGGCAGTCCTGTTGTACAGCAAGTATCTTTCAGGACTGCCACAATTTCTGGCAGTCCTGTTGTACAGCAAGTATCTTTCAGGACTGCCACAATTTCTGGCAGTCCTAAATACTTCTTGGACTGCCAGAATTTGTGGCAGTCCTGATATAAACTTGCTCAACAAATCGATTTTTTCTAGAATTGGGGTTTCATCCATAATTTTTCTGCTAACGAAGAAAAATTGATTAATAAATTAATAGATTAATAGATTTGATAACCCAATTTTTTCTACAACTAGGATTTCATCTATAAACTAGGGTTTGGAGGAAAAAAAAGAGAAATTAGAAGAGAGCAGAAAAAATAAATTAGGGTTTGGAGAAAGAAAAAAATTTCTTGTTTTCTTTCTTCTTCTTCTTCTTGTTCTTCTCGTTCTCCTTCTTCTTTATGTTCTTCTTCCCTTTTTCTTTCTTCTTTCATTTTTCTTCTTGGGAAGAAGAAGAGAGAGAAAAAAAATAAAAGAGTTATCTTTTATACCTAGGACTTGGATAGCCCTGAGTAAAAATTTTAATGGCAAACTTGTAAATAAGTGAAAGTTTTAAGTTGGCTAGCCCTGATCAACTTTTGATGTGCCCTTAACAAAAACCTTATTTTTTTCAAACTCACAATGGGGTGGGAGATGCTCTAATGCATAAGCCACGTGTGACGTCACTAAAGTCCCCGTTTGCAGTAGGGTCTATCACCAAACACGATCCTCCCTTTCTCATTTCCAATATGGCACTCCGGATCCGCAACATTTCTCCGGCGATCGCCGGAGAGAACAGGTGGCTGAGCACCGTCGGATCGTCCTCCGGAGGCGTCGTGACGGGAGCGACCGCCTACGAGGTGCTCGGCGTGTCGGAGAGCTGCTCCTCCGCCGACATCAAGGCCTCGTTCCGGAGGCTCGCCAAGGAAACCCATCCGGATCTGGCTTCCCGCACGAGTGACGAATCGTCCGGTACCGATACCGAAAGGTTCCTTCAGATCGTTGCTGCGTACGAGGTATTTCTCATTTCATATATGTAAAAGAGCGTGTTTTAGTGTGCGCTTATCCGATGCGTGTCCGACACGGAAGGACACGGGCACGTCATATTTTGGCTTCACCTTCGACCGGACTTCAGCGAGCATATATGTTGCAAGGACACGGATGTGGTCCTCGCTGTTTATTTTTATTTTCTTAGGGTGTGTCAGTGTCCAACGCGATGAGACACAGACAGGGCATTTTGACTTGATATTGAACCAGACAGACAGTATGGTACAACTTGCGAGGACATGGGCGCGTTGCTTTGCTTTGGGCGTGCCATAGTGCAATTTTTTAGTGTGACGTGTCCGACACAAAAAGGACATGGCACCAATTCTAGGGAGTATTCGTGATTTTCTACACCAAGTTGTAGATCTTAGAACAATCGAGGCATAGAAGGTATGAGCATAAACGGTTTAGCAGTTTACCTTCGACGCATAATTGAACTGGACTTATCCTACTTTCTATTGAGGCACGGTCGTGAAGAATCCTATGAGGAGAAAATGTCTTGTTCTCCACCCTGCAACGGAACTCATACGTAGGAAGGAAAGAGGAGAGAAGGAGAGAGGCAATTAACTTGAGATGCAAGTACATGGGTGAGGGTTTCTCGTTATGAGAATCCCTCCTATATACAGGCATAAAGATTGTTTGGTACAATGAACCTAGACAAACCCATGAGTGGATCCCTATGGCCGCATCCAAGCAAGCCCACATAGGAAACCGTCGTAGTATGGACCGACTTGGGATGGACCGGACCTGCTCTAGACTGTCACGTCTTGCTTGTCATGCCCGATTCCGCAGAACAGATCATCCTCGCATGGGCGTGATGTCGTGCGAGTTTAAGTTGCACTCGCACAAGGCAAATACCGAAACGGCCGATTGAACAACTAAATGACATAATCACACAGAAGCCCCAAGCAACAAAGTTGAAGAACACAATAATATGTATAAAACGACTCTCTTTATTGATATTAAATAGAAGATTACAAGGTCGCGAAGCCAATATTACAATCTCTCTCTCTCTCTCTCTCTCTCTCTCTCTCTCTCTCTCTCTCTCTCTCCAATCATTCATGTCCTGAGGCTTACAACTTAGAGAACATTTACAACAGGCGATGTCCATACATTATGTCCCATATAAGTGAAGACTTCCACATGGACACATGCCTCGAATCGCCAATGAAAAGCGAGCTCCGTATCGAACGAGCTATTCCCTGCATGCTGCACGTAAACTGATGCAATATTAGTACATAAGAATGCACTGGTGAAAGGCCTCTCGTCTACCCATACAAAACTAATACGTTATTTTAGTGAGTGCGCATTATGATATTAGTGGTCTTTCTAATCTTGTCTTAGGATCAGTTTTATGACATAATTTGTGTCTCGACTATCATAACCATGCTACGCAATAGAGTGAAACTTGCACATACTTACCGTCCGGCATTCCCTGCTTCAATACAATGATACAGTTATATCATAAAGATATAGTGCTACGCTATCGAACCATACTTTCACACATTGCCTGCAGAAGCCAAATCTTAGGCTTAATAGTTGCGCTGCGTGTCGTGCATCCACTTCCTGACTCAACTATAGGAATTCAAATCTTGTGCACAAGTTGTTCAATGACCATGCAAGACTCAACTCAACTTACCATACTTCTAAAACCATTTCCTCGTGTCAAACTTTCCATCTCTATACATCTCCTATGTAGTGCTCCGTCCCGCTCAGTCAATCGGAGGAATCATAACGCCGACGGCGTTTGAACTTAGCCTATGCAAAGGCGACTCGAAGGCCCGCTCGGTCGAGGCGACTCCTCGTTCAGGTAGGGTAGTTTCGGTGAACTCATTTCATCTTACCTTCACATAATAAATCAGAAGTTTTCAAATGCACAAGTAGGCTTGATAATAAAAGCGACGCACCCACATAGCTAAGGGAATAATCCCAAGTCGGTCGATTGAGTTAAGAATATGGAAATGTCCTACGGTCGGCTTAGAATCGTTGCACGATGGCTTTCAAAATGACACTCGATCCTTCGTCTCGCGGCTTGGGAGAAGGAAAGTTGGTAATTTGCCGTTGAGTTGAGAATTAGCCTAAGTCATAGGCGTCGCCCGCATAAATGCTTGATAAAGCATGCACGGTCCCTATGTCCAGGGCTTGGCATAGCCTTGGCTTGTCCCGCTGAATTATGTTGTATAGCCCGACCTGTCGCATAAGTCTAGGCAACCAAAAGAACTTGGTCATTCAAGTCAGATAGTCCCACGGTCTCAAGGCACGAGCCACGGTTGGTCCAATAGAAGTTAGCCACGGTCTATGGTACTTAAGGAACACGTTATGTTCAGGCTAAGTAGGAAGACTATGTAATAGTCGTTTCCAAGTGTTTCAAGGAATGTAAGTTCACGCGATGGTTTATCGCCGAGGCGGTCCCTTGTTTTGGGAGTCTCTAAGGATGCACGTTTTGCACCAAGTGGTTTCAAAGCACGTCTTGCATAAGAAATGAGGCGGTCCCTCGATTTGGGAGTCTCAAGTATGGATGGATTACGAGTATGTTATGCAGAGGATTTGAGTCATTCCACAAATTAGGCCATGCATATACGTGAGTCTAGAAGTCTCATAGGTGCGTGGTCATGGACAACTTGTCGACAAGGATTTCTCAAATATTTCTTCCCTCGACTGGTCGTCGGGGCATCGGGGCCAGGTCGACCCGGGAGGGAAGACGGTGTGGCTGAGCCAGGGTAATAAGCACCGGTATTCGGTGGGTCCTCATTGGGGCTAGCTACCTGCATTGAGCTGCCCATCCTATACCAGGCCACGTCAAAGATGGCTTCGGCCAGTGACCAATTCATATAGATGAGTCAGCGTGCTGAGCGGCGAATCCGCATGCACGGTGTCGATTAAATCAAAGAGTTATAAGTACATCATGAGTATTGTCAAGGAAAGGTCTGTGGTTGCAACACCACAACAAAGCCTAAGATTTGGCTAGCAAGACACGTGCTTGGGCACGAGATGTGGCATTGAGTATTAAGTTGGTTGGTATCGAGTTGCATGAGTTAGTATGAGTTGTTCCGAGTTTAAGTCAAGAAAGGGCCGTAGTGCAAGTTGGTTAAGTTTCACGAGTCGCTAGGCACGGACTCGATAGGTCTTGGCACGACCACGTTGCTACTGCGCGAGAGTAGGCAAAGTCACTAAGTTGTGAGGTGCGGTCTTGATATTGAACCACGTATCGAATGATGGCACGACTTGGTCGTTGCGTCTAAGTATATGGGCCGAAAGGCAAGCACGAGTCGGTAGGTTTGGTAATGTCGGCACGAGAATGGTCTCTAGGCAAAGTTAAGTACGTTATCAGTGCGATGGCACGGTGTTGGTCTTGAGGCACGAAAATGGCAAGGCGTCTGTCCTAAAAACTGATCCTAAGGCAAGAATAGAAAGACAATCAAAAAGGGACTTAAGTTGCACAAAGTAAAATAACGTGTTGGTTTTGCATGGGTGGGCGAGGAGCTCACTCCACCAGTACAGTGGTACTGACACCCATACAGTATTTATGTGCAGGCACAGGTAGAAGCTCGTGGCGCGGAGCTCGCTTGGATGTGTCGAGGCATGGAGTTCCTTGGCGTTCGAAGCGTGCGGCCACAACGAAGACTTGGACTTATACGGGACATAATGTATGGACATCGCCTATCGAAAGCATCCGCTGGCCTACTCAAAGTGTATTGAGAGATTGAGAGAGAGCAGAGTGACTTGTAATGTGAGAAGAGTGAGCTTGAGTGATTGTAATCTTGGCCTTGCGCCCCTTGTAACCTTATATTCAATATCAATAAAAGAGTTCTTTTGCATGACTTGTGTTGGTTCTAAATTCCGCCGCTTGTTCAATGTCTCTGCTTGGGACTTCTGTGCGACGACCCCGTCGCAGCCGCTGTAATCAGCCGTTATGGAACCCGCCTTGCACGAGCGCAAATTCAGGCTCGTGCGGCATCACGCCTTAGCGAGGACGATCGCTCCTATAGGAGCGGGGCATGACATAATGGTATCAGAGCACGGCTTTACGTCCTTGGACTTCGATTGAATTCTTTAACTTCGATGTTCCGCAAACTCTGAATTGTTGCTTCCGTAAGTTGATATCGTTGGTGTGCTCTCTCTCAAATGTCCCACGGGATGTCCATACAATAAGTCTATCTATTTTGAAAAATCTCACGAAAGAAAATTCGGTTGAACAAGTTAACTTCGAGTAAGCACGGTTGGCTAAGTCGGGCTGGGCTTATACACCAAAGTTGCGTCGACCTTAGCAAAGTCGAGTGCGGGATTCAAATTTGCGTCGAACGAGAATGAGTTAGTCTTGATTCAAAAGTGTTGGGTAGTTGCGATAGAGGTGCTATCGAACGACACCGTCGATGCGATATAGACGAGCGTGCTTGAAATTCGAGTAATAGTTCGAACGGAGATTCGAAGTAGTCGATTGAGAATCAAACGATAGTTTTGAGGATTTGTTAAATGACTTCATCCCTGAGTGGTGTATGGGATAGCCTCAGGGATGTCGATCGATCGATTGAGAATGCGCGGTGTCGATGAGTCTATCAGCAAGCGTCGCACATATGCAAAGCCTTAGATCGAGTATGATTGAGTGAGTTGTTGTCTTGAAATTCGATAAGTGGATTCGAACAAGTTAGAAATTACACGCACGGCACGGGATTGAGGATTGCACGAGTATGAAATACGAAAATGATTGAGTAGGATAAAATAGAATCGAAGAAAAGTTAAGGATATGAACTCGGTTGAGGAAATCGATGTGAGTCGTATACGAAAGTTAGCACGATCGGAGGATAGCGTGCATGAGAAATTGTGATTTTGAAGTTACAAAATGACTCTAAGGATTGGAATAGATATTGCTCGATGATTTGATTTAGCAAGGATCGATACGTTTCGAGGAAATACGTTGGTTGATGACTTAAGATAGATGGATGAATAATACGCAAATTGGGTTTGAGGAATTTGATGTTGTAAAGGTTTCGAGGGATAATGATCGAACTTGAGTTTGGATGTCGAGGAGATTATCCAATTGGGATGATAGCATAGATTGCACGACTCAGAATTCGTTGCAAAGGAAGATCGTCAGGTTACGCATATCATCGATGGTATTGAGGCGTATCAAAGATCGATATACGATAACTCGGGGGCACTCTAATTCGAGGAATGACGATCGTGCAAGTGTTATTGTTCCGGTGGATAATATACTTAGGAGGATGAAAGCGAACATGTCTTGATGGTTGCGTTGATAACCACAACGTCGACGGTCTTGTCTTGCGCGAGTGCAACTCCAGCCTCGCACATGCGTCACGTCAGATTTTGGGGCGAGCGTTCCGCGTGAGCGCTGACATGGTGATTCATGTCGCGGGAATGATTGAACTTGGAAAATCAAGACGTGGCAATTTGGATCGTTTCGACTTGTGGTTTGATGCGAAGTGAATTTGAGGATTGATAGAATGTGTGATTGGTGATTGAGTAAACTTGAGGATTCAATCCGCGCATTGAGAATGAATTAGTCTAGAATCAAACACGAGTTACGTCCCGATGAGGATGATTATCCTGCGGAAGCGTGCATGGTGATTCATGCCCACCGTGGATAACTCTAACTCGCGTGAGATCGGGACGCAACATATTGTTAAACTAGACGACCTCGTGATCGAATGCGTGAATTGTGATAAACGACATAGGGAATGTGAAATGAGATGTTGGTTTAGCAACAAACTGTCTTAGCGTGCTAGGTTTGGGAAAGGATTGATTGGCGGACTATATCGAATGTGTTTGAAGAGATAGACTATGCGAATTGGAACTTGGACATGCAATATTGAGTTGCAAAAGAATTGGGTTGAGCGAAACTTGTAGTAGGATGGCTTTGCTGAATGACTCGGTCCCCGTGCGACGAATGTTGGGATATGTGTAGGAAATCTATGCTCGATGTTTAGAAATCGGAGTGATGCGAGCTTGGGTAGAAAACCCCGTACTATCAACTTGGTTTGACCTTAGGATGGGGTCAGTGTTGATATTGTTGTTTGGGAACTATGATTCCAATGCTGACGATTGACTTTAGCCTAAAGACATAGCCTAGCGGTTAGGCAAACGTCCCGGTGCAGAGCGATAGGAAAGGTAGAGGCACCACTCGCTGTGAAACCCACAAATTGCTTAATTAGAATAATTAAAATTAATTGCATTTTTATTTAAAACTTGATTTTCCCTTGAAAAAAAAATTAATTAGATAAACTTTGGTTAAATAAATTATAGATGTTGTTATTATTATTATTATTATTATAGTACTGGGCTGAAATTATTTTTAAAATAATATATAAATTGGCTTTTGAATTGTTGACCCAGCCCAAACCCATTTAAACCCGATCTTAACCCGCAACCTATTTCTACCCGGTTAGACTTGTTCCTTTCCCCCTCTTTCCCACGTTCACTACTGGGAAGAATTCTTTCCCCCACACCTGTTCTCACTCCTTATTTCACTCCCCATTTTTTCTCTCCTCCACAGATCCATCACCCATGTTCACTTAATAACCCCTCATTCTCCACTTCTCCTAACCACTCCAAATCCAACAGAGAAGAAATACTCATCATCCCGAAGTCTTCTCATCCCAAAGCTTGAGCCCGTTCCCCGAAGGCCTCCTCACCGGCGCCACGCCTCGCCGGACCCGCCTCCACCGCAGTCCGCGCGGCCCCGACTTCCCTCCGGCCCAGCGTCGCCGGCCCGATCGTGCCCTAGGCACCCGGTCGACCTCTCGCGCCCCTCTCCCGCGTGGCCACCCCGAGCTTTCCGCGCGGCCTCCCGCTGCACCCGAGCTCCGCCAGCTCCCCGCTCCCCGGCCGAACCCCCTCCAGCTCCGGCCGAGCCCCGCTCCGGCCTCCCCTGCCCCGACGCCGCTCCAGCCCGCCGTCCCCTCTGGCCGACCAGAGCCCCCTCGCTCTTTTCCCCGCTGTTCCGTTCCCGATCCGCGGGATCTCTCCCGTGGCAGCGTGCCCTAGCGCTGTTTCTGTTTTCGCGAGATTTCCGTATTCTCCGCGGGTTTCCGACCCGTGCACGTGCTGGTTGTGCACTTATCGTGAGTTCCGCGGCTTCCCAATTCCGTCCAGGAGCTATATTTCCATTACGGGCGCTGTCCCGAGAATTTACGTTGCTGCATGTGGATTTCTTCTTTCTATTAAACATCTGAGAGCTCTAGCCGAGCACCCGAGGTATAACTCTGACTCTTCTTTCGGTAGATAGTTTGTGATGACGTGGTCCCGACCCCGTATCGGGGATCGGATTGGTTACGTAGTTGCACTTCGGGGATACGCACAACGTTACGTTGTCGCGGTTACGTTCCTTTCGTTGGTAGCTCGATCGTTACGCGTTACGCGTATGTTTCGATTATTTCGGTTTCGCGTATTTTCGGTATTATTACGTATATTAGTATTGCGGTGTTTTGATTGGAGTTGTGGATTGTGGTTATGTCTGTGAGTGTACTGTGGACCTTTTGGGACGGATGATATGGATTTTGGTGGTTTCCCTGGTTTGGGACTTTATTTTCGTATGCAGGGTTTGTATTGCCTTTTGGCGGGGTTCCCCGTACAAAGGAGGTGCTGCCCGAATTTTCCAGAAAATATTCTATTTTCGGTATTAAAATGGTTTTATAAAACGTCGGTATTTAAACTGGTTTCAAACTCGTATTTCAAACTTATTTACGAAGAAGGATTTCAAATCGGATTTGTCGGATTTCTCAGTTTCGGTATTTTTTTGTATCCCCGGTCAGGCGACGACCGTACAGGTCGGATGAGCCTCGGCGAAACGCAAACGTTACGGGGTATCCCTGTACGTTGAGGCGTTAGCCAGCAACGTGTTCACAAATGACCAATGTCTGAGGCTCTAAAATTAATATTTTAATTAAATTTAAGTTAGTAATTAATTACTAGGTATTTAGAACTAATCGTGTTTTCTCTTATTTCAATTTATGTAAATAAACTTGTAAGGGCATAAGCCCATATTTCTAGGATGGTTAGCTGTGCCCCTGTATTGCATAGATGTAGGTTTTATCTTTTCTGGGTGGATTGTTTTCTGGGTGGTTTTTGCATAGTCGCGTAGCTTGTAATTAATACGTAATGTTAGTATTAAATAAATAAAGACTAATCAAGCAATTTAAATGGATAAAATATTGGTAGGATAACCAGTTTATGATTTGGCACTAAGAAAACTATTTCTATATGTATATTATGAAAAATACAAAGTTTTCCCAATGATAACCTGTTCCTGTTATTTCTTTCCAAATAATCAAGTTAACCAATTTAGTCAACGCACGTAGTGGCGACGTAACCGTTTAGCTGTAGCTTAATTAACCAACTTAAAATCTGACTAGGACCTGCTGTTAGAGATTGCAACTAGCACACCTAGCATGGTTTCATAGTGGATCTAAGTCGAGTTCTCAACTGTAGGAACTCGAAGGCATATCTGACGTTCCTCCTCGGTACCAACTCGTCTCATTTCCAGTCAATACGAGGCAAGTTTCGGACTGTGTATTCTTGTATTTTATTTAGTAATGTTAAGCTGCATGTTAAACCACACTGCTAACACGGAACTCTACCTTGGGGTTCACCTACTGATTGATACTGTTACTGATTGTGGGACTGGGGGAATAGTGTAAGCGTTTATGACCAAAGCCCTTATGTCATAACTGTGTTAGCTTACCCCTCTTACACACGGGGATAAGCCATATCGTATCGCTAGGATACTACTGCTCAACCCAAGCCGGTCATAGACGTTTGCATATTCAAATCACTGAACCGTTTTAAACTGCTGAAAATATTATTTCAAACTGTTTAGTCTGCACTTTTAATTATTATTTAAGATATGAGATGCATGTTTCGTTCTTGCTCCCTCCTGACTGGAGACAACATTTTTAGGTAACACTGAGGATGATGAGCTATACTATAATAGCTACTATGACCCGGTTCTCTACCCCGCGACGATACCGGAGTCGTCTTTGGAGGACGCTGATCCGGACTCCGTTGAGCCAGATGTTTAGATTTCCTTTCCTGCATTTCCTTTATTTGGATTGTAGTTTATTTCCAGTAATTCATTTTCAAGTTGTACTTTTGAATATTTTATTTCAAATAAAGTTTCAATTCCCGAATATTACAGTTGTGACAAATGTATCTGTGATTGTTGTGTGGTTGCCTGCTACTGAACAGCTTACTGCCGCCGTCTCATCAACAGCGCAGGCTGGGCATGATCTGACTAGACCCAAATAGTTGGGATCGGGTCGTGACATGTTTTCAGTGGTGGTCCATGCAGGTCCCAACAACCACAACTTAGGAAAACCTATCTAGACACAACTAGAACACTAGAACATCAATTTGTCACGACATAGGGCCGAAATATTTTATTATTAAATATTTTTGATTGTTATAGACTGGTAGGCTACCTTGCTTATGTTTTGCAACCTAAACTTTCCAGAATATGACCAAGGGAAAGACCACCCCTGCTGGCGATGCGGTGCCATCCCCTGATCGCACCCCATCTTCCCCAGTACGACCAGAATCCCCACCCTTGCAGTTGACCGATCAACCCCACGAATCACCAGCACCCGGCGCCGCTTCTGGAACTGCAGATCAAGCGGCGAATCCTACCTCTTCTCGGGCTGAGGTGCAGGTCACTGCAGCAGTAGCTGCTCAAGCTGTGGCCTCAGTGCCCGATAACTCCTCCGACCTCGCAAGCCTGCTACGAGGTGTACTTGAAGGCCAGAAGGCTCAAGCCGAAGCTCAGAAAGCTCAAGCAGAGGCCCATCGCGAGCAGAACGCGATCATGAGAGAAGGCATGGAGAATGCCCATAAAATGGCGATGGCTGCTCTCGAGAGGAGAGAAGCGCCACCATTGGAACCAATGCCGGCTAAGGTAAGCATAATTCTAGAGTTAGTTTAATGCATCCTTAAGAGCCATTCAAGCTGATAGGAGATATAATGATGTATGTAGGTCGGTGACATAGATAGCTTCAAGAAGCAGCGCCCTCGACCTTTCAAAGGAACCGAGGGTATCGTCTATGCCGACGAATGGCTGGATAGTATGGAGCGACTTCTGAGCGTCGCTCGACTTCCAGAGGACCTGAAGGCAGAAGCTGTAGGACTCCAGTTGGAGGATGTAGCGAGCACCTGGTATCGGAATGAACCCCGACTCCAAGATAAGCAGCTCGATTGGGACACCTTCAAGAAGTTGTTCCGCAGGAAGTTCTTCCCAACCTCAGAGTTGCGGGAGATGGAAAGGAAATTCCAGGACCTGAAGCAAGGAAATATGACGGTGGGAGAATATGCGGCAGAGTTCGGCCAACTTAGCCGTTTTGCCAAGAACCTGGTAGCTGACCCCAAGGATCGTGCAGAGCGATTCAGGTATGGATTACGAGAAGAGATTCGCACCCCTGTGATCTCAGGCGGTGCTAAGACGTACGAAAGGATCCTGGAACGAGCTCAGGACGTGGAGAAGAGCCAGTCTACTTGTCCAAAGAGAGAGTACCCTGGGAATAGCAACTACCAGGGTAACCAGAAGAAGCCCCATGTCAGCAACTTCAACAACAACAATAACAGGCCTCAACACCAGCAGCAGCACCATCAAGCAAGGAACAACGACAAGTCGCCTCAGAAGCAGATTCCTGTCTGCGACTACTGCAAAAGACCAGGACATCAGGCGAATATCTGCAGGAAGAAACTAGGGCACTGCCTAGTTTGTGGGTCTACTACCCACCAAGTGAGGGATTGCCCCGTATCCCGCTTCCGGAGCGGAGGAGCACAGCAGAAGGCTCCCCTACCTACTCAGCAGCAACGGTACGGACAGCACCAGCAGAAGACAGGGCGAGCTTTTGCCCTAGCAGCGGATGATCAGGAGCCAGAGCAGGAACCCAATGCGGATGTCATAACAGGTTATATTTATGTGCATTCATACCCTGCTCTAGCGTTATTTGATTCGGGTGCATCACATAGCTTTATATCATCCAAGTTCATATCTACACACCATCTAGTTACGGGACTTAGTAAGATGATATGTAGAGTCATGACCGGCGGTGGACCCATACCCATCACTGAGATCTGTGACTGTCCCCTAACTATAGCAGGCCACAAGATCTTAGCACCCTTGCTAGTGATGCCCTTACCCAACTATGATGTAGTCCTAGGGATGGACTGGTTGAGTAAGCAGCATGCGCTGATAGACTGTCACAGAGGATGTGTAGTCTTCAGCCCACCTGGAGAACCGGAGTTTGAGATCTTTCGAGCTCCGGAAGTAATAGAGGATGTCACCTATGCCTCTATCACCGAAGAACCCGGACCTCCCCATCCTATCATAGCGGAATTCATGGATGTTTTCCCAGATAGCCTTCCAGGATTGCCTCCGGATCGAGGTGTGGAATTCACCATCAATCTATTTCCCGGCTCTTCCCCTGTTTCTAAGGGATGCTACAGAGTCAACCCAAAGGAGGCCAAGGAGATGAAGGACCAGATCAACGAACTGAAGGCCCTTGGATTTATCAGAGATGGAGCTTCACCCTGGGGAGCACCAGTTTTGTTTGTGCCGAAGAAGGACGGAAGCGTGCGGATGTGCATCGATTACCGGGCGCTGAACAACCTCACCATCAAGAACAAGTACCCGCTGCCCCGGATCGATGATCTGTTTGATCAGCTGAGTGGAGCCAAGGTATTTTCAAAGATAGATCTCAGATCAGGCTATCACCAAATCAGAGTCAGGAAGGAAGATATCCCGAAGACGGCGTTCAACACCAAGTATGGGCAATTTGAATTCTTGGTCATGCCGTTTGGACTGACGAATGCTCCTGCGGTATTCATGAACCTCATGAACAGGGTTTTCCATGAATACCTAGATCAGTTTGTTGTTGTCTTCATCGATGACATACTGATCTACTCGAAGACGGAGGAAGAACATGAAGAGCACTTGAGGAAAGTACTGGGAACCTTGAGGAAGGAGAAGCTCTATGGTAAGCTATCCAAATGTGAATTTTTCTTAGACAAGGTGGAATTTTTGGGCCATGTTGTCACAGGAGAAGGAATCTCGGTGGATCCAAGGAAGATAGCTGCCATTGAGAAGTGGACAACACCAAGTTCAGTTGCGGAGATCAGAAGTTTCCTGGGTTTAGCTGGCTACTACCGGAAGTTTGTGAAGGACTTTGCCAGGATTGCTGAGCCAATGACGAAGCTCACCCGGAAGAATGAAGAGTTCGTGTGGACTGAAGCTTGCCAGGCGGCATTTGAAGAACTGAAGAAGAGGCTTACAACGGCACCGATACTTGCGCTACCCGCAGGTACCGGTGGGTTCTCAATCTACAGCGATGCATCTGGAAAAGGATTGTGTTGCGTTCTTCAACAACACGGGAAAGTGATTGCTTATGCATCTAGGCAATTACGGACCCATGAGAAGAACTATCCCACGCATGACTTGGAACTGGCAGCGGTTATTTTTGCACTGAAGCTGTGGAAGCACTACCTATATGGAGAGCGAGTGAAAATATTTACAGACCATAAAAGTCTGAAATATGTTTTCACTCAGAAGGAGCTGAACATGCGTCAAAGACGATGGCTGGAGCTGATGAAGGATTTCGACATCAACTTGCAGTACCATCCGGGTAAGGCTAATGTGGTTGCAGATGCACTTAGTCGCTACCCGATGGCGATGTTCTTGACCAAGGAGCGGCATCTACTGGAGGACATGGAGAAATTGGGATTGGAGATAGTGCTGCCTGAAGAGGAAATGAAGAAACTGGGGCTAGAAGCTGTTATACCAGGAGCTGATTCATCGATGATGCTGATGCAAGTGCGCTCGAGTCTGATGGACAAGATCAAGGAGACCCAATTCCAGGATGAGACGCTTTGCAAACTCAGAGATCAAGTACTGGCAGGAACACTTGAAGGATTTTCGATCGCCAGTGATGGGACCCTGAGGAATGGTACGAGGCTTTGCGTACCAGCTGGCGAACTGAGGAGCGAGCTGATGCAGGAAGCGCACCAGTCGCAGTATTCAATACATCCAGGAGCCAACAAGATGTACCGGGATATGCGTACCATAGTGTGGTAGTACGGCATGAAGAAGGACGTGTCCAGGTATGTTGCTCGATGTTTAATTTGTCAGCAAGTAAAGGCTAGTAGGCAGAGACCAGCAGGATTATTGCAGCCGCTTGATATCCCAGAGTGGAAATGGGAACACATAACCATGGACTTTGTGTCGGGACTACCTCGATCCCAAGGAGGGAAGGATGCCATTTGGGTTATAGTGGACCGACTGACGAAGTCAGCTCACTTTATCCCCTTCAAGGTTGGTTTATCCACCGAGAGGTTGGCAGCACTGTACATGCGACATATCTACCGGATTCATGGAGTTCCGGTAAGTATTGTATCTGACAGAGACACCAGGTTTACCTCTCACTTTTGGAAGAGTTTGCATGACAGCTTGGGAACCAAACTGAAGTTCAGCACCGCCTATCACCCCCAGACGGACGGACAATCGGAGAGAACCATCCAGACGCTGGAAGATATACTGAGATCTTGCGTACTGGAATTTGGAGGGTCTTGGGAAGACCATTTGCACTTGGTGGAATTCTCCTACAACAACAGCTACCAAGCTAGCATCGGAATGACACCGTTCGAGGCACTCTATGGACGTCGTTGCCGCACCCCTCTTGCTTGGGACGACGTAGGAGAAAGAGTGATGCTCGGACCAGAGATGGTAACTGATGCAGCAGAGAAAGTGAAGATGATCCGGGACAAGCTCAGAATTGCTCAGGACAGGCAGAAACATTGGGCTGATAGCAACCGTCGACCGTTGGAGTTCAAGGCAGGAGACAAGGTGTTTGTGAAGATCTCACCTACCAGAGGTACCATTCGTTTTGGCAGAGCAGGGAAGTTGAGCCCCAGGTATATTGGTCCCTTTGAAGTTTTGCGCAGGATTGGAGAAGTGGCTTATCGGGTGGCTCTACCCCCAAGTCTCGAAGGCGTCCACAACGTCTTCCATGTCTCGCAGCTGAGACACTACATCCCAGACCCGAGCCACATCTTGGACCATTCAGAGTTGGAGATTGGACCCAGCCTTACAGTGCCAGAGAGGCCAGTGGCAATCTTGGACAGAGGCGAGAAGAAGACCAGGAACTCGGTGACGCCAATTGTCAGAGTGATGTGGCGACACAACTCCCCAGGCGAGTCTACCTGGGAGCGAGAAGACCAGATGCGGGAGCAGTACCCATATTTGTTTGAGCCCTGAGGTAATTCCTAACCCTACCCCTTTTAATTTCGAGGACGAAATTTTATAAGGAGGGAAGGTTGTGAAACCCACAAATTGCTTAATTAGAATAATTAAAATTAATTGCATTTTTATTTAAAACTTGATTTTCCCTTGAAAAAAAAAATTAATTAGATAAACTTTGGTTAAATAAATTATAGATGTTGTTGTTATTATTATTATTATTATTATAATACTGGGCTGAAATTATTTTTAAAATAATATATAAATTGGCTTTTGAATTGTTGACCCAGCCCAAACCCATTTAAACCCGATCTTAACCCGCAACCTATTTCTACCCGGTTAGACTTGTTCCTTTCCCCCTCTTTCCCACGTTCACTACTGGGAAGAATTCTTTCCCCCACACCTGTTCTCACTCCTTATTTCACTCCCCATTTTTTCTCTCCTCCACAGATCCATCACCCATGTTCACTTAATAACCCCTCATTCTCCACTTCTCCTAACCACTCCAAATCCAACAGAGAAGAAATACTCATCATCCCGAAGTCTTCTCATCCCAAAGCTTGAGCCCGTTCCCCGAAGGCCTCCTCACCGGCGCCACGCCTCGCCGGACCCGCCTCCACCGCAGTCCGCGCGGCCCCGACTTCCCTCCGGCCCAGCGTCGCCGGCCCGACCGTGCCCTAGGCACCCGGTCGACCTCTCGCGCCCCTCTCCCGCGTGGCCACCCCGAGCTTTCCGCGCGGCCTCCCGCTGCACCCGAGCTCCGCCAGCTCCCCGCTCCCCGGCCGAACCCCCTCCAGCTCCGGCCGAGCCCCGCTCCGGCCTCCCCTGCCCCGACGCCGCTCCAGCCCGCCGTCCCCTCTGGCCGACCAGAGCCCCCTCGCTCTTTTCCCCGCTGTTCCGTTCCCGATCCGCGGGATCTCTCCCGTGGCAGCGTGCCCTAGCGCTGTTTCTGTTTTCGCGAGATTTCCGTATTCTCCGCGGGTTTCCGCCCCGTGCACGTGCTGGTTGTGCACTTATCGTGAGTTCCGCGGCTTCCTAATTCCGTCCAGGAGCTATATTTCCATTACGGGCGCTGTCCCGAGAATTTACGTTGCTGCATGTGGATTTCTTCTTTCTATTAAACATCTGAGAGCTCTAGCCGAGCACCCGAGGTATAACTCTGACTCTTCTTTCGGTAGATAGTCTGTGATGACGTGGTCCCGACCCCGTATCGGGGATCGGATTGGTTACGTAGTTGCACTTCGGGGATACGCACAACGTTACGTTGTCGCGGTTACGTTCCTTTCGTTGGTAGCTCGATCGTTACGCGTTACGCGTACGTTTCGATTATTTCGGTTTCGCGTATTTTCGGTATTATTACGTATATTAGTATTGCGGTGTTTTGATTGGAGTTGTGGATTGTGGTTATGTCTGTGAGTGTACTGTGGACCTTTTGGGACGGATGATATGGATTTTGGTGGTTTCCCTGGTTTGGGACTTTATTTTCGTATGCAGGGTTTGTATTGCCTTTTGGCGGGGTTCCCCGTACAAAGGAGGTGCTGCCCGAATTTTCCAAAAAATATTCTATTTTCGGTATTAAAATGGTTTTATAAAACGTCGGTATTTAAACTGGTTTCAAACTCGTATTTCAAACTTATTTACGAAGAAGGATTTCAAATCGGATTTGTCGGATTTCTCAGTTTCGGTATTTTTTTGTATCCCCGGTCAGGCGACGACCGTACAGGTCGGATGAGCCTCGGCGAAACGCAAACGTTACGGGGTATCCCTGTACGTTGAGGCGTTAGCCAGCAACGTGTTCACAAATGACCAATGTCTGAGGCTCTAAAATTAATATTTTAATTAAATTTAAGTTAGTAATTAATTACTAGGTATTTAGAACTAATCGTGTTTTCTCTTATTTCAATTTATGTAAATAAACTTGTAAGGGCATAAGCCCATATTTCTAGGATGGTTAGCTGTGCCCCTGTATTGCATAGATGTAGGTTTTATCTTTTCTGGGTGGATTGTTTTCTGGGTGGTTTTTGCATAGTCGCGTAGCTTGTAATTAATACGTAATGTTAGTATTAAATAAATAAAGACTAATCAAGCAATTTAAATGGATAAAATATTGGTAGGATAACCAGTTTATGATTTGGCACTAAGAAAACTATTTCTATATGTATATTATGAAAAATACAAAGTTTTCCCAATGATAACCTGTTCCTGTTATTTCTTTCCAAATAATCAAGTTAACCAATTTAGTCAACGCACGTAGTGGCGACGTAACCGTTTAGCTGTAGCTTAATTAACCAACTTAAAATCTGACTAGGACCTGCTGTTAGAGATTGCAACTAGCACACCTAGCATGGTTTCATAGTGGATCTAAGTCGAGTTCTCAACTGTAGGAACTCGAAGGCATATCTGACGTTCCTCCTCGGTACCAACTCGTCTCATTTCCAGTCAATACGAGGCAAGTTTCGGACTGTGTATTCTTGTATTTTATTTAGTAATGTTAAGCTGCATGTTAAACCACACTGCTAACACGGAACTCTACCTTGGGGTTCACCTACTGATTGATACTGTTACTGATTGTGGGACTGGGGGAATAGTGTAAGCGTTTATGACCAAAGCCCTTATGTCATAACTGTGTTAGCTTACCCCTCTTACACACGGGGATAAGCCATATCGTATCGCTAGGATACTACTGCTCAACCCAAGCCGGTCATAGACGTTTGCATATTCAAATCACTGAACCGTTTTAAACTGCTGAAAATATTATTTCAAACTGTTTAGTCTGCACTTTTAATTATTATTTAAGATATGAGATGCATGTTTCGTTCTTGCTCCCTCCTGACTGGAGACAACATTTTTAGGTAACACTGAGGATGATGAGCTATACTATAATAGCTACTATGACCCGGTTCTCTACCCCGCGACGATACCGGAGTCGTCTTTGGAGGACGCTGATCCGGACTCCGTTGAGCCAGATGTTTAGATTTCCTTTCCTGCATTTCCTTTATTTGGATTGTAGTTTATTTCCAGTAATTCATTTTCAAGTTGTACTTTTGAATATTTTATTTCAAATAAAGTTTCAATTTCCGAATATTACAGTTGTGACAAATGTATCTGTGATTGTTGTGTGGTTGCCTGCTACTGAACAGCTTACTGCCGCCGTCTCATCAACGGCGCAGGCTGGGCATGATCTGACTAGACCCAAATAGTTGGGATCGGGTCGTGACACTCGCGAGCATCGGTTGACATGCATGTATATCAAGGACGCTTGAATATATGCACGATCCGACTCGAGTGGCGATGGCGGATTCTCTATCACGAGGCTTGGCTGAAATGCATGTATTTTGGGGACGCCTAAGATATGTCCACGATCCAACTAAGTGATACGTCGAATCAAGTGAGACTAGAGGAATGGAAAAAGGGTCGAGGATGTTGAAATCGTGTTTCAAGGAAAGGATTGGTGGGAGTACGATTATTAGATTGAGACGAATGTGAATGTTGGTCGATTGGGTGGATTGTCCTAAACAAAGTTTCCGTGTGCACGACGAGTGTAAGTTGTCCAGTTGAGATATAGTTGTTGATCGAGGTGAAAAGTAAACAAAACACGAGCGTGGCTCGGATCGAAGAAAACACCTAGGCGAAGTGTGTGCGGGATTCGTTTGACCTTGACTTATAAGTCGATAAGTAGGTACTCAGTTAGTCTCGAGGACGAGACTTGTTCAGAGTGGTGTATGTTGTAGTGCCCCGTCCCGCTCAGTCAATCGGAGGAATCATAATGCCGACGGCGTTTGAACTTAGCCTATACAAAGGCGACTCGAAGGCCCGCTCGGTCGAGGCGACTCCTCGTTCAGGTGGGGTAGTTTCGGTGAACTCATTTCATCTTACCTTCACATAATAAATCGGAAGTTTTCAAATGCACAAGTAGGCTTGATAATAAAAGCGACGCACCCACGTAGCTAAGGGAATAATCCCAAGTCGGTCGATTGAGTTAAGAATATGGAAAGGTCCTACGGTCGGCTTAGAATCGTTGCACGAGACTTTTAAAACGACACTCGATCCTTCGTCCCGCGGCTTGGGAGAAGGAAAGTTGGTAAGTTGCCGTTGAATTGAGAATTAGCCTAAGTCATAGGCGTCGCCCGCATAAATGCTTGATAAAGCATGCACGGTCCCTATGTCCAGGGCTTGGCATAGCCTTGGCTTGTCCCGCTGAATTATGTTGTATAGCCCGACTTGTCGCATAAGTCTAGGCAACCAAAAGAACTTGGTCATTCAAGTCAGATAATCCCACGGTCTCAAGGCACGAGCCACGGTTGGTCCAATAGAAGTTAGCCACGGTCTATGGTACTTAAGGAACACATTATGTTCAGGCTAAGTAGGAAGACTATGCAATAGTCGTTTCCAAGTGTTTCAAGGAATGTAAGTTCACGCGATGGTTTATCGCCGAGGCGATCCCTTGTTTTGGGAGTCTCTAAGGATGCACGTTTTGCACCAAGTGGTTTCAAAGCACGTCTTGCATAAGAAAGGAGGCGGTCCCTCGATTTGGGAGTCTCAAGTATGGATGGATTACGAGTATGTTATGCAGAGGATTTGAGTCATTCCACAAATTAGGCCATGCATATACGTGAGTCTAGAAGTCTCATAGGTGCGTGGTCATGGACAACTTGTCGACAAGGATTTCTCAAATATTTCTTCCCTCGACTGGTCGTCGGGGCATCGGGGCCAGGTCGACCCGGGAGGGAAGACGGTGTGGCCGAGCCAAGGTAATAAGCACCGGTATTCGGTGGGTCCTCATTGGGGCTAGCTACCTGCATTGAGCTGCCCATCCTATACCAGGCCACGTCCAAGATGGCTTCGGCCCGGGAGGGAAGACGGTGTGGCCGAGCCAGGGTAATAAGCACCGGTATTCGGTGGGTCCTCATTGGGGCTAGCTACCTGCATTGAGCTGCCCATCCTATACCAGGCCACGTCCAAGATGGCTTCGGCCAGTGACCAATTCATATAGATGAGTCAGCGTGCTGAGCGGCGAATCCGCATGCACGGTGTCGATTGAATCAAAGAGTTATAAGTACAGCATGAGTATTGTCAAGGAAAGGTCTGTGATTGCAATACCACAGCAAAGCCTAAGATTTGGCTAGCAATACACGTGCTTGGGCACGAGATGTGGCATTGAGTATTAAGTTGGTTGGTATCGAGTTGCATGAGTTAGTATGAGTTGTTCCGAGTTTAAGTCAAGAAAGGGCCGTAGTGCAAGTTGGTTAAGTTTCGCGAGTCGCTAGGCACGGACTCGATAGGTCTTGGCATGACCACGTTGCTACTGCGCGAGAGTAGGCAAAGTCACTAAGTTGTGAGGCGCGGTCTTGATATTGAACAACGTATCGAATGATGGCACGACTTGGTCGTTGCGTCTAAGTATATGGGCTGAAAGGCAAGCACGAGTCGGTAGGTTTGGTAATGTCGGCACGAGAATGGTCTCTAGGCAAAATTAAGTACGTTATCAGTGCGATGGCACGGTGTTGGTCTTGAGGAACGAAAATGGCAAGGTGTCTGTCCTAAAAACTGATCCTAAGGCAAGAATAGAAAGACAATAAAAAAGGGACTTAAGTTGCACAAAGTAAAATAACGTGTTGGTTTTGCATGGGTGGGCGAGGAGCTCACTCCACCAGTACAGTGGTACTGACACCCACACAGTGTTTATGTGCATGCACAGGTAGAAGCTCGTGGCGCGGAGCTTGCTTGAATGCGTCGAGGCATGGAGTTGCTTGGCGTTCGAAGCGTGCGGCCACAACGAAGACTTGGACTTATACGGGACATAATGTATGGACATCGCCTATCGAAAGCATCCGCTGGCCTACTCAAAGTGTATTGAGAGATTGAGAGAGAGCAGAGTGACTTGTAATGTGAGAAGAGTGAGCTTGAGTGATTGTAATCTTGGCCTTGCGCCCCCTTGTAACCTTATATTCAATATCAATAAAAGAGTTCTTTTGCATGACTTGTGTTGGTTCTAAATTCCGCTGCTTGTTCAATGTTTCTGCTTGGGACTTCTGTGCGACGACCCCGTCGCAGCCGCTGTAATCGGCCGTTATGGAACCCGCCTTGCACGAGCGCAAATTCAGGCTCGTGCGACATCACGCCTTAGCGAGGACGTTCGCTCCTACGGGAGCGGGACGTGACATCCTATGCCAGGAACTGCCTTGGCGACCGACGGTCCCGAGAATTTTAATATTTTTATATTTTCCATCTCAAACTCAGGAACAACTATTTGATAACTCTCTTGCCTAATTTGAACAAACCGTATTCCATGAAGTATTCCAAACCATGTCATACTCTATATGACAAGCCTTAAAACTGTGAAAACGTGTATACTATGACTAGTATTGAAACCGTGGGAACGCATAGACTATGACAGAAAATTGATAGTCTATGTGGCAGCATAAGAAAACTCTACTTTAAGCAAGATGTGAAACCGACAGGGTGAGTGCCAATTTTGAAAACACAATGTGAAGGACTATTTAGGCAACGAGTTAACATTTACATGTTCTACGCATGTCTGATATAGAATGTGATTGTTCCCTTATCTATGTGGGTTCATCTCTTTTTATTAGCACGCAACAAGCCTATCGACTTAGAACAAAAATGACATCCATTTTATTAAGTGTGAAGGCAAGGGAGAGACAAGTTCATCGAAGCCACCCACATGAACGAGGACTTGCCTCGACCGAGCGGAACTCCGAGCAAGTCGCTGCATAACCAGGTTCAAACCCAGTTGTGTCCATTGATTAATCTTGTTGAACTGAGCGAGACGGGACACTACACTGCTCGCACAACACGGGATACAATCACGTGACACACGATAACAATGTATCACAAGAAAGCTTATACTGTCATAATACATTAAGCTACATACATTCATTCAACATCTCTATACACAATTGGCTTCAACGAAATAATAACATTAGCAATGAGAGAGATGAAATATGTCCAAAGAAACGAATAATGAATAAAATATTCCAAATTCATAGAGTCCAAATAATAATGTCCACAACCTAAAAGCATGAGGGTCCAGTAAGAATACTCTACCAAAAGAAATAATAACCTGAAACAAAATCCAAGAATGAACTAATAGAATCCTAACACACGTATCAAGACAAACATAATAGAAATCTGTGTCTCCAGTGTCCACATAGTGCGTGTCGTAAAACGACACCGTTGCCACCAAACCTGACATACAAGTATAGGTTCGTTGGAGCACGAACACTGCAAGTGATTGGGCCAAAAGAAGTAGCTTTTGCACATGTATTTGTATAACAACATTATACACACAATGGTGAAGAAAGTAATAGTTATTATATCATTTAACAATTTCTAACTACAACGGCAATCTTGTAAATTGACATAAGAGTACTAGTCGTCTAGGTTTTTTGTATTGGAAGTAACTGATGTCATTTGATTTTTTTTTTTAAATTAAGAATAGTTATTATGGTATTTGAAAATACTTATGTCACATAATTTCAATCATTTGTTAACTTGTGATCAGCCCAATGATTCAAAACTTAATTATGAATCCTGCCGCAAGGTCACTTGCACTAATAATGTTAATATGAGCCTGAGGCCCTTGGCATGCATGCTGAAATGAATATGATAGCTAAGCACTACCCGGTCCCTGAAAGGATGATTTGATTGACCAATCTCTTACATTTATCCCAAAACCGACGTGTGTGACATTTATTTCCCTGACTATGCCAGTTGTAATTCACATTTTCACGAGTTTCACGATAATCCTTTCTTTCATGTCATTACATGTCTTTGCACTCAATTTCATGTAACAATAACTTATACTGTTCGTTCAAGTCCATTGTTGTTACGAGATGTATTGTTTTTATTTCATGTATTATGGTAACCAATCTTACTTTAACTTAGTCACTACAATTTAGCATTCTTTAACGAATCAAGAATATGTATAAATATGAATTATACAGTTAAGGTGATTGAAGTTGACTCCATAAATAGACTATGAAAATAACAAAACATGGATCATTTGCATTTGACATATCATAATAGTATCATAAGCAATATTAAACGAAAAATGTAAATGAACAACATTATTATACAAATATCAATACAAAACAAGAATCACTTGTCTCTTACGAATTTGACCATGTCCCAAATTCGATATTCACACTAGTTTATACAGCTGTATAGTATATACAAAACAAGCACAATGAAAACATGTTCTATTCTAAGTTAGATGCTAATATTTTCACTTTCCTATATTTTTATCTATTTTAGGGTTTGTAGGCCTAATGGTTATGCTGTTGGTTTAGCAAACAAGTGGTCAAATCTAGGTGAATCCTTGTTCATCTATATTCAAACACAGTGTAAACTATTATAAATTACATTAATTTATTACTCTGAAATATATCTAAAATATTCTATTTTATCAAATCCCAAATTTAATCCAAACTTAAGACTATTTCGAATTTAACCTAAAATGAGTCCTAATAGTATTAAAGTAAGTAATATCTTATAAGACATAATACTTTTTAAATATTCACCAATAATCTCTAATTAGATATAATTAATTTCTAACTTAAATTTGATATAAAAAAGTCTAATTTGATGTCGACCTCGGTTAAAAGCAAGGGTTGTCATCAACTAGGGATTCCGACTTAATTTGCTATCAAAAATTTAAAAACCATGAGAACAAGATTATGCTTTTTTTCCCCTAGTATTTTATTAGTATTGTAATATGTCTAATTGAATTTGTTTATCCTAATTTCGTTAATTGTTTAACTAGTTAAGAACCTAGAATTTGATCTAAATTCAATTTAATTAATTAAATAAAAAATAATCTAAAAATCAAGATAACTTATTTGATATTTTAGAATTTATAGCGAAAAAATCGGCGCAAAAATCGACACAAAATTTCGAGAAAAAAAATCCTCCAAATTAATTTATTTTTATTTAAAAGTTAGCGGGCCGGTTTCTAGAGTGGATGTTGTTTGAGAAGGAGGTTTGGGATGATTTAGGACGTGACAAAAATCAAGAAATTTCTAGGAAATTAGGGGTTCAATCTCTAGAGGATTTTAGGGTTTCGAAAAAGTCAGAAAATCGTGTAGAGAACTATTTGTAGGCTATTATACCGACTTAATAGTTGAAACCCTCTACAACTTGCAGACCCGTTAACACAAAATCTATCAAATTAAATCTATTACAATTATAAATAAATCTCAAAACATTCAAAATTCTCATGTAATTAAAATAAATAAATATTTTGTTTCTACTATAATTTTTACAACATTTTAGTATAATTAACATTTATATATTTTACACGATTTTTTCTAATAGGTTTAAAACTCGAACCCACTAAGCTTACAACATACTTTTTAATTATCTAAAATATCCTAAAATCACAGAAAACTATATTTTAATTGTAATATGAATTTTAGAATTTTTCTACCAAGTTTAGTAGATTTTAACGGTTAAAAACATATAATTTCCCCATATGTAGTAGTTGTCATTACAAGTCCGCTAGGGTTAATTCTATGTAAAATTCAACATTCTAACTAAATTATTTGAAATTACAAAACTTACATACAAATTCAGTTTAATAAACTAAAATACATTTATTAATTCAAGTTTTTTTATTCTAAACCTAGGATATTACATGGGGGCGATCTGGCTATATACTAAACATACTTCCACTTGCACATAGCGGGTGCACTCATCCACTTTTCTATCCTAAGTAGAATCACATGTTTGTGTGGTATACGACTGTGAGTACCTACGAACAGGAGTTGACTCATTGTCTAAAGACTCTAAACATGCGTCTCTAAGGACTATTTTATGTACCTCAGTGCACAACGTCAAGCCTCCGAGCTCACATAGTAAGGAAGCATGGATACATTCTCCGCTGTCCATTACGATCGCCATTGCATACGTTATATGAAAATGTGTCACAATAAAGTGACTCTCCCAGATTACGTAAGTTTATCTGCATTAAAAAAATACCGTGCGTTTGGCTAACCAATCCTCTTCCGTCGCTTGTCTACAAGCTATAATTGTAATAGATCAGTCTAGCTTGTAACATGTCATAGAAGGTGGAACCCAATACTAGTAGAACAAGGTGTCAGATATGACCATCTACCTGGAAGACTACCACCGGGGTGGTCCAGTGGTAGCACTGGTAAGGGAGGGGAGGACTGAATGTGAGTTCGAATTCCAGTCCAGACAAAAAATTAATTAAATGGGAGGGGATCTTGGTGCTAGTAGCCCAGGACAGGACAGTCACAAATGATTGGCCTTTATCTAAAAACATAAAAATTAAATTAAAAAACAAAAAAGGAAAGGAAAGGAAAGGAAAGGAAAGAAAAGAAAAGAAAAGAAAAGAAGGGAAAGTAGTATATGAATCATTATCCAGATACTAGGTTTCTCGGAATTAGAAACTGGGACTGATTAGGGTTTGTGGAGTTGGTCTGAGTAACACATGTTTGAAGTTTAAACTTTCCATTTTCAATCTCTCGGTTCAGAAACTTCAGATCTTCCATTTTCATTTTCTCTGTGTAATATGTTCCATGAAGATCAACATTACTTCAACTATACTAAAACCATACTCTACTTGACGAATGAAAGACAACACATTGGCTTGCAGAAGAAGCCATGCTTACCAAATATGTGGGATAAGATCTAACTGCTCATAAGCTTTCTCTGTGTTCCCACATTCTAGTTGGGGAGTGTTCACACCCCACCCACGCTTTTGACTTAAACCTTCTTGATACATGTCTGTAATTGACATACGGAAATTGCTGCAACTTGAATTAACTTGCTGCACTTGTGGCCACCCCAGAAATCCAAGCCTCGAGCAAGTAATATTACTACTAGTCAAATGAACTGCCCACTAGAAACTTTTTGGCACTGATTAAACTTGTTTGTATGGCATCCAGTACTGTGGGAAAAAGTTGGTAATGTTATAACTTACTTTTCTGCTATAACTTCTTTGATGAAGTCAATTAAAGATTACTTTTCTCAAAAAAATTAAAGATTACTTGAAATCCAATATATGGAGCAATTGTGTGAGGTAAGAAATTAGGAAGTGCATCAACAGAATCATGGGCAATTTGCTGGGATCAGTTGGATTTGGAAACAATATTTGTTCGGAGAAAAATGATGAAGTTTGGTGTATGTTTGATTGCCTAATTCATATAAGCCATAAATGTACATTCTGTGGAAGTAACTGAAGCTGATCGAGAGACAGCAAATATCAGGTATTTTTAAGAAAATGGAGGAATACATGTTTGCCAAATGTATAACAGCACGTCTTCCAGGCCATCAGGCACGCAAAAGATCTCACCCTGAAGGGTATTGATTGCCACAAGACTCATATCTAGCTTCCTAAAGCTTATTCTTAGTATTTCTAATTCTCCTACATACAAGAAAACTTCTATGACAAACACTACCTACCTACAAGCACACAATTGTTAGTACATGGTCCAATTATCCTATCAAGTAAACCAGATTGCATGTGATGTTTTTCTTTTATGCTCATACTGAAGCTTCTGCCAGACCTTGTCTGTTACTACCAAATTGCGGTCTCTTGATGGCTTTTCTTGTCCTATCCAGATTCTATCAGATTCCAAGAAAAGAGCACATTATGACAACTATCTATTTGTTCAGAGGAGGATATTGTGTAATCATCCTGAAACCTATTCAGTCTGGTATATGAACAGTTCATCTGTAACAATAACCAATCGGACTGAAGTAGTGGAATGGCTAAAATGCTACAGAGTTGTGATTAATGATATTCTCATGGAAAGGAAAGTTGCAGTTGGCTCAGGTTATTTCAATGAACTTGAGACTGAACTTTATTCAGCAATACGTGCTGCATATTATGGCCCATTGATTGAGTCTTTGGATCTACTTCCGGACTGTTTTGAAGCTGAGGAGAGGTCTGCATATGAAACCTCCGAGGTCTTGCACTTGGTTTCAGGACGTGACCTTTTTGGAATTGTATGCCTACCTGATAAGGTTCCTGAATTGCCAAATATCAACTGTGGCAAAATAACCACTTTTGACTCCATGGTATCTGGGATCTGGCAATATGTTGGGCAGGAAGGTAGAGGATCGGGTTCTAGATCCTCGGAGAGTGCAGAAATTCATGAGACGGACACCAAGAAATATGATAAATTTGAAACCGATGTATATAAAGATCTAGAATTGCATATTTCTGGAAGACTAGTTGCTACTGCAAGTAGGAGTCCTCCCAAATGCAAGTCTGGCACAATAGCAGTTGATTCTGAAGATCGAATAAATGTCTTTTTGAATATGGATGAAGATAAAGTATATGCGGAAGAAACAGTTCCTCTGGACTCTGTTTCACCTTCAGTTGGACCAAAGATTCTCTTGGGAATGATAACCGGACTGGGGACTGATGAAGAGGGAACCTGCTCTGTTTATGACCCAAGTGGTACAAAAACTCATGTGATAATGAAACATAGGACATTGCTGGTATGCATAACTATTTTTCTTCAACATAGTAAAAACTTACTTTCCCCTGTTCTGTGCATATATCTGATATTGTCATCATTTTTTCCCTAGAGAAGTACATTTATGTGTTCACTCTAAAGTGCCTACTTTGTGCCTTATCTTGTTTCTGTAACTAAGTACTCTGCTGGCTTGTGATTGTTTTTGGCTTCTACTTATTTAACTTCCCTATGACATGTACTTGACTTCATATGGTTATCACTCATCTTTTACTTGAATACATGTAACATATCCTATGTTGTATCATTGTTGTTCACCAGGTTATTAACTAAAATGAAGTCATATTCATACTCTTGTCAGCATTTTATTCTCCGAGTATATATATTGGAAGAAGGTAACTTTTATTCTGGCCCGAAGGCCTACAATCACATGCCGAAGGCCTTACAAACTCTGCCCGAGGGCTACATCCCGGCCGGAAGGCCATATCATGGCCCGAAGGCCTCTCCACCTGCATTGCACCGCACCGGGGCTGCACCACGCCTATCCAGACCGCATCTCGGCCGCTCCAGGCTGCACTGCACCCACCTCACTTTAATTATAACATCAAAGAATTTAAAGTGCTTCTCCCGTTGCTCGAACCTGCAAGCTTTAAGGGGGAATATGCCTCACTCTAACCACTTGAGCTATATATATATATATATATATATATATATATATATATATATATAATGGTATTTTTATTCAGAAATATGAACTTTACAAGAAGTGCTAGGACTCAGGAAGCCTAACAATTGAGATACATATATCACCCACACTACAGACGTCACCAATACACACAGACACTCAAGGTAGCCTGCTAGACTGATCCGTGGTTGACCTCACACTGACCCGCATCTTTGGACTGGAACTCTACTGCTTTCTCCTAGCCCTCCTCGGTATTTCCAAGTCATCATGCTCTATCTCGTAGTCCCCATGTTGGAGCATTTGGAGCCACTTGTCGTTCTCCCTGGTGAGCTGAAGGTCGCCCCTTTGTGCCTTAGAGAGATTTTCCTCTGGCTCGTTTAACTCGTTCGCAGAAGTCTTGGTGCAGCTACCCATCGGTTTCAACCTTTGGAGGTGGGTTGTGCTTCAACCCATGAACGAAGCTCCTTCCCGATAGACATGTGTACACTACTCAGAGGTTGGCCTGCTCCATGGTCAGAATATGTCTCACTGATGGCCCTTTGCGGACCAGGAAATTCTTCCTCCGTTGGATTAGCAGCCAAAGGGCCTGCTAGTCTCACCTGAGCCTTTCTCTCCCCTTCCAGCTCCCTACCCACACTAGGCAAGTGGATGGTGGCATCAGAGATAATGTCGGCTCTGTTCTCGACTCGGTCTAGGTGATTCTCACGATGCGGTGAGCAGGGTCAAGTGAACAGACCATATGCCGAGTTCTTAGACAAGTGGACAAGATAACAAAATTTTCTCTTCTATAAGCTCCTGCCTAACGCTCTCACTTGACGAGGCCGGGCACACCTCCTCAATGTGCCCAATGCACCTGCAAGCATAACACGTTGGCGGTGTCCATTCGAAGGAGACATATTGCTCTAACCTTCGGTCATCAAGAATGCGGACATGGACGGAGGTTGGAAGCATCCGATACGTAGTGATCTCGATCAGGACAAGGGCAAACGTCATATGCTTGCGATGGGTCGTAGAGGCGTCCATGCGAATAGGGACACCAATGACATTGGTAATCTTCCTGACGGAAGGCTCGTTCCACAATTGAAGGGGGAGCTTTGAGAGATGAACCCAGACGGGAATGGACGCCAAAATATCCCTTTCCAAGAATATTGTCGGGACCATTTCTTGAGGATGACGAGTTGCTTGCCGAACATCCAAGGACCTCCTTGGAGCATCGTCTCTCGATCATATTCCAAGACAAATCACACAGAGAAGATGTCATTCTCCCAGGAGAAGACTTCGACGCTTCCAATAAGCGCCCAGATGCAGCGGACGAATGCCACAATGTCATGATAGGAAGACTTTTGTCTTACTACATACATCACCAGAGTTGTCTTCCATTCCATCATCAAAATTCCGTTGTCCTCGGTAGTGATATCAGCAATTCAGCACCGCCCACGACCTAGGCTTTACAAAGTTTAGTATCGGATCCATAGTCGCCAAGGAAGGGAAGAAAATCTCAGCCCATGAGACGGGATTGGCATTGGAGAAGACTAAGGGACTAGATTTATAGGGGGGCGAGCTACCTCCACGACCTTCTCCTTGAGACCCGACAACCTGTGTGGCCTACCCATCCAACCGCGGGATGGGTCATCCTGCAGGTCTATCCCTTTGGGGTAGCTTTCCTACGAAGGGCAGAGGAGTGAGCGGTCATCAAGTACAACCATCGCGTCGGAGTTTGCCCAGCGGGCTCGCGGGCTCCACTCGCATCTAGGCTGACGCGATTTATTCCTTCGTCGAAATACGTGGATCTATCTGTCGTCGCCATCGCGAGCGTCCAGAGGGAGGGGGTGACTCGAGGAGGAACAATAGGGCTATTGCCGGTGACTGGAGCAAGAGGAGGTGCGAACCCTAGGATAGATGGGTCGCCCCCAGGAGCTATAGGGTCTCTACGTGATAATGGGTCCCTGAATTCATCTATATATATATATATATATATATATATATATATATATATATATATATATATATTGAAGAAAGTAAAACTTTATTGCGGGACACCAAAATTGCAAGACATAGTCCGATCCAGAAGGCACAAACAATCATCTGGGATCAAGGACATTCTATGTCAGATTCTATATTTCTTTATAAAGCATATATACTGAGGGAGAGACCCTTGAAGATGCGTCGATTCCGTTCCCTCAAGGCATGCCAAACCACTTAACCCAAAAGTAAGCGGATGCGTGGATACCTACTCGCTCCCTTGCCTTTATGTGCTTTCACTTTATTCATGACATAGATAAGATCTCTATGCTGCGAAATAGGGAGACCGAATTTAGTCTGTAGAAAATTCCAGGTATCCCAAACAAAACTACATTGGAAGAAGAGATGGTCCCTCAAGGCATGCCAAACCACTTAACCCAAAAGTAAGCGGATGCATGGATACCCACTCGCTTCCTTGCCTTTATGTGCTTTCACTTTATTCATGACATAGATAAGATCTCTATGCTGCGAAGTAGGGAGACCGAATTTAGTCTGTAGAAAATTCCAGGTATCCTAAACAAAACTACATTGGAAGAAGAGATGGTCCCTGGACTCATTCATTTCTCTGTACATGTAGCAATCTTGTCCGTGCAGTCAACCCCAACATATTGAGTCTGTCCTGCGTAAGACGACGATTTCGTATCATTTTGTAGAGGCATAAGTAGGTCTTAACTGCAGCTCCTTTCATCCACACCACTTTCGTTCGGTTAATTTCCTCAAAGTAGGCCAAATTTGGTTCAAGACAGTCCTAAAAGAGAAGGATCCTCTATATCCTCCTAAGCCTAGTAGTCCCTGGTCCATCCTCTGTCAATATCCAAAGCAAAGATATCCTCCGCATGGTTAGCCTCAATTATACGATCTTGCAGCATCCAATTACCATCATGGATAAGACAATTGACATACTCCGTACTCCTCATAAGCTCATAAATCTGTCACCCCTCCCTATCAATCAACTTGGAGTGCTTGATCCAAGGATCAAGCCAGAGGCTAGTCTGGTTCCCAGAGCCGATCACCCGAGTCAACTTACCTTTCGCCCTACTCCGCATAGTCAGAGGCGATTTAACTGTAACCGAAAAGTTATTGTTGCTTCTGGCCGACCTAAAGCCACCCTTGAGGAAGTACGTTTGTCCAAAGAGACTTCCCACTGATGAATATCCAGAAGAGCTTGTAGAAGGCTGTGCCCCTAAGAAGCGAAAGAGATCTCACATGCATACTCCTCTTTTGGGCTGACATAGCTCCTCCCATTTGATAGCATGCATCCCCTCTCTCCACAGAAAATCAGCACATATGCGTTCGACCTTTTGTCTGTTTGAGCTATTTATGGAACTGCTTGTCGTCATCTATGTTGTGGCGATTTTATGTTAGTTAGGGACTTAGGGTTTGCACTTTGTCAATATTAGTTACTTGATCTGTCCTGATTGTTCTTTGTCCATTTTTTAGCTACCTAATTGGTTCAGATGATGACGAGGACGGAGGAAGAGGAGACCATATGACACTCCATTGCTTTTAACATTTTGTACTGATTCCGCTTTCGACTAAACTTCCTTGCGATAGTGCCTATCTACATGTTAGGTAGGTACTGTCTTTATTAATATATTAACATATGGATGTCTAAAGCAAGCACATCTGTGAACCCTTTCGTTAGGCTTCTTTTAATTTGTATTCGGTACTTTTGTGCCTACCTGCATCATCTGTATAAAACTTTTGTTTTTAGTTGAAAGGAATAAAGATACCATACTTACATTTTTTTTACAGTACTGTGAGTATTTAGAATGTTACCTTTCCACTGGCTCAAGACTAACCTTCCAGTCGCATAAGGTCTTCACACTTTTCATATGTACCTACTGGTTAGCTTTGGATAGCTCTCATAATGAACCATATAAAGCACTAGAATAAGCAGCAAAATAGTTAATACTATCTTTCTTATACCGCTTCACATTTACCAAACTACAACAATAACAACGCTTCACATTTACCAAACTACAACTATAACAACGACGAAGCCCTTATTCCAAATTTTTGGGGTTAATTGTTTGAATCAGTTTCTTCTATTAAGCTCTTTTAAGGGCCATATGCTATGTAACAATAACGTAAAGCATATCCTGTTTAAAACTTCAATCTATGTTGGTTTATATCTACCTCATCGCTCCATCTTACGGGAGCATCTATTGTTCTATGTTGCACATGTCCAAACCACAAAGACGATTTTCTCTCATATTGTCCTCAATTGGCACAACCTCTAACTTTCCACGAATGCACTCATTTCTTATCCTATCTTTCAATGTATTGTCACTTCATCCATCTTAGCATTGTCATTTATGCTCACTATTTTCCTCGATATGTTGTTTCTTAATTGACCAACAGTCTGATACAACATGGTTGGTATTATGATTGTCTTATAGAATTTTTCTTTCAACTTCAAAGGTATCCAATCATAAAGTACTCCAAAAGCACTCTATTTCAACCATTATGTTTAATTCTATGCACGACATCCTTCTCAATCTCTTGAAGAATGATTTTCCTTAATACCGAAACTATCACTCCTAGGTATCTATAATCTATCTATATGTACTCCCCTAGAGTTTTTTTTGGTCTTTTGGTTTAAATTATATTTTATACACTCTGTTTTTGTACTAGTTTTAAAACCCTTATATTAGAGAGTTTTTCTTTGCACTTCTATGTTAGCTTCTGACCCTCTTTACTCTCATTGACCAACACAATATCATCAACAAACATCACATACGTGGAACTTCCTTTTGGATATGCCTGTGAATGTCATCCTTAACTAGAGTAAAAAGGATGAACTTAATGTTGATCCTTGATGTATAGGAAACCGTCTACTATTGTTACCAAACTGCATGACAACATACTAACTGGTTTCTTTTTCTTATGGGTTTTGTTTACCAAGAATCAGAACTTTGTTAGGCTAATAAGACTTGAGACATTTGTGGTCTTCATTTTGCTTGTTTTATTTGATCAGAGATTCCTTTCATTTTGATCACTAATAGGAAATTGTCAAGGGAAAGGGTAGCAACACAAGAGAAGAAACATGACTGAGCATTCTAATATCCAAATTAAGGTGATACAAACTTAATTATATGCCTTCTTGCATGGCATAAGGTAGATGAAATCTATACGCTGATTTCTGATGCGCGCGCCGCACCCTCCGCAGGAGATGGAGGCGTCATCACCGCAGGGGATGGAGGCGTCATCACGTACGCACGTCGCAGGAGACGTGGAGAAGCCATTTAGGCCTTTTTTCTATTTCTAGTCATGGAGGGTTATTTTGGTCTTTTACCACTAATAACCCTCCCCTTTGCTTTTCTATATAAACTAGGTCTAGCCGTCTTTTATATTCATGCTTGTATTGAGAAGAAACTCTCAAGTATCATTCAGAGGGATTTAGACTTTGTCCGTCCATCAAAGTTGGGAGTTTGTTCTTTTCTCTAATAAAGATCATTATCTTTCTTCTATTTCTATTTTCTATAAATCATTTGGGAATCGATTTGGTTGATTCACGTCAATTGGTATCAGAACTCTCTACGATCCATGGCATCTGGAACGAGGAACACGATCGAGGAAAAGATCCAAGGTCTTCGAGAGGATCTCAACATCGAGATCGAGAGTTTGAAGGCTGCAATCAAAGACCAGGCGTCCACGCAGGAGGATCTCCAGACCGAGGTGCGGAGCATACGGGAGGAGATGACATCGATTCCGGCAATGATGAAACTGTTGCAAGACATATCCAAGAAGGTGACCGACGTCGAATCGACGAACCAACCGGAGGCGGCATCAACCCAAACCCTGACCGGCCGCCTAGGGTTTGTTCCGACAACCCCCGGCGAGACCGAGGATCATATCCTCACGACCGCCACCCACCCCCACGGCCCCGGGCTGCTGGACGACCACGGGCGCGGGCCACCAGGCGGGCCGGGAGGAGGGCCGACCATGGGCGCGGGCCAGGCGTCGACGGGAGGGGGACCGACAGGAGGGCCGACCGGAGGAGGGTTGACCGGAGGAGGTCGCGGGCCAGGCGGACCAGGCGGGCCGACCCCGGGCGCGGACCGGAGCTGCTGGACGGTTACCGCCGACCGCGGGTCAGGCCCGGCCGACCGCCAGGGCCACTGGCCGGTCGTCGCCGACCACCAGGGTCGCTGGCCGGTCGTCGCCGACTACACGGGCCACGACGGGGCTCCGTCTTATGCGTGGAGGGGCTTAGGGTCGGCCGTCAATGAGTGGGGAGAGCCCGACGACACAGCAACCCCTCCTTGGGGTGCCCTACGACAGCCCACCTTCCCCGGGGGACGGACCAGAGGGACATGGACCGGGGGAGGCGCCCCCGGAGGTAGCAATTTCTTTGGAGGGACGGCGGCTCATGCTCACGGCCAGGAGCGGTATGGAGGAGGAGGTGGAGTGCCATACGAGGTTCATCGGCGGGACGCAGGCCGGTGGGGAGGAGGTCGAGCCAGAGATGATGGACAGCAGGAAGATCTTAGCGCGGACCGTCGGCTGAAGAAGCTGAAGCTACCCACATTTGAGGGTGCGGATCCGGACGAGTGGATCTTTCGGGCGGAGCGCTACTTCGAGGTCATGGAGTTGACTGAGGCAGAGGTACTCAGATGCATTGGGATCTACTTCGAGTGCCCGGCCCTGGCGTGGTATTGGTGGAGATCGGCGAGGACCCCATTCCGCAACTGGGAGGAGCTGACCGCGTATCTCTTGGACCGATTCCAGGAGACGGCCGTGGGAGACTTCTACGAGCAGTGGTATTCTCTGCGACAGGAAGGAACGGTTCGGGACTTTGTAGCGAAGTTCGAGATGTTGTCCGGACGTGTCAGAGGCGTATCGGATGAGCTGCAGATTGGGATGTTTATGAAGGGGTTGAAACCCTCCATACGAGCGGAGCTCCGGTTGCAGAGTCCGCGGTGCTTAGAAGATCTGCTCCGCCTGGCTCACAAGGCGGAGGAGAAATTGACGGAGGAGAGGCGTCTTAAGGGCGCTTGGGGAGCATCAGGGCAGCGCAGTCAGACTGGCCCCGTACCTCCACGGCCAGCAGCGGGGGCTCAGACACCTGTACCACCTAGACCCGCAGGCGGGGCGGAGGGCTCCGTCGTACCGGGGAGACGCCTGTCGGATGCTGATATGAAGGCACGGAGAGCAGCTGGCTTGTGCTTCAGATGCGACGAGAGATTCACTCCACGTCATCGATGCGCGAGCAAGTTGCTGCAGATCGTGATCTTGCCCGACGAGGAGGAGGACCCGACGGAGGGAGAGACCGCTATAGCCGTAGAGACGAAGGAGGAGCAGGATCATGTGCACATGGATGTTGCAGAGGTGACCCTCAACTCCGTGGTAGGGTTCACTCCGAACCACACCATGAAGTTGGCGGGGACGTTGGGAGAGTAGACGGTGACAGTGCTGATCGACAGTGGGGCAACCCACAACTTCATCTCTCAGAAACTGGTCGAGCAGCTTGGCCTAGAGTTGAGCACGGCTGAGAAGTTCACGGTGTTGCTGGGCACCGGAAAGATGGAGGAAAGCAAGGGCCTATGCAAGGGGGTGTCACTCTCACTGCAGGGATATCAGCTGGCGGAGGACTTCTTACCATTAGAGCTGGGCAACGTCGACATCATATTGGGGGTCCAGTGGCTGAAGAAGCTCGGGGAGATGAAGGTGAACTGGAAGCTTCTACGGATGGAGTTCCTGGAGGGAGGCGAGACGGTGGTGCTGAGAGGAGATCCGACTCTCTGTTTTTCCATAGTGGCCTTCAAGGCCATTACGTGGGCATTGCAGACAGGAGGAGAGGGGTACTTAGTAGAGTTTCAGGGGATTTCGATCGAGGGTGCGACCCAGGATGAGACTTCCGTAGAGGTGTAGTTGGAGCCGTTGGAGGTACGGGCAGTTCGGCCGGGACCGGGACAGACGAGGGAGGTTCTGATTCACTGGGTCGGCCTACCAGACTGTGACGCGACTTGGGAGGACTATACGGGATTCCAGACACAGTTTCCAGATTTCCACCTTGAGGACAAGGTGGCTCTTTTAGGGGGGGGGTATTGATGCGGGCGCAGCACATGGCGCCGCACCCTCCGCAGGGGATGGAGGCGTCATCACGTACGCACGTCGCAGGAGACGTGGAGGAGCCATTTAGGCCTTTTTTTCTATTTCTAGTCATGGAGGGTTATTTTGGTCTTTCACCACTAATAACCCTCACCTTTGCTTTTATATATAAACTAGGTCTAGCCGTCTTTTATATTCATGCTTGTATTGAGAAGAAACTCTCAAGTATCGTTCAGAGGGATTTAGACTTTGTCCGTCCATCAAAGTTGGGAGTTTGTTCTTTTCTCTAATAAGGATCATTATCTTTCTTCTATTTCTATTTTCTATAAATCATTTGGGAATCGATTTGGTCGATTCACATCAATTTCTTGACATATTAAGATCCTTAGGTAGTTATTGAGGGAAAGAGCTACAATACAAGAGATGAAACATGAGCAAGCATCCTAACATCCAAGTCCAAGATGATATGAACTTAGTTATATACCATTTTGCTGTAATGCATGGAATAAAGGTAGACTGAATTTGCAAGTTGTTTTCTTGAAGTTAAGATACTTGAGTGTATGTTAAAATTCTGACGAACCTTTACTCATCAATCATTTGTTTTTTCATGTGGTTATATTTGATCTGAGCAGCTGAATTTTACGTGCATCTTAAATAGTTTTTGTGCTCTTTTCTGGTGTTAAGTTAGTTCTTACCAAACTGCCTTTCTGCATTCCTACTTTAGATATATCCTTAAAAATTCTTTCCAGGTGAAACATATGCACTGGTATCAAGTCCGGGATAAAGTTTCATCTTGTGAGTGCAGATGTAGTAGAGCCCGCCTACCACCTAGCAAGTAAGATGTTTTCTTTAAATGTTGAGAAACTAGTGAACAATATTATTAACTCTTATTAACACTCTTAAGAAAAGCAACCTTATTGCTTGACGTACGTTTTCTGCAGATTTTGGCTCTTTGAGCCTCGATGTAGTATGCATGACATTGGCGGCTGGTATGTTGAAACATTTGGCCGAGACAAGAAAGGGAGGACTATACCGTCACAAAGGCAATGGGATACCTTTATTGAATATCCTGAAAAGTAAGTTTACCTTGTGATTATGTTGCTGACTTTCCCTTTGTTGATTTGTTGTCTAGAAATATATCGATGCGTGTTGCATCCTTTGCACGTTTGGAATGTTACATGGTTAAGTTGTTTCAAAGATAGATCTGGAAACTGTTTCCATTAGTTCCATTAATATTTATGTAAGCTTATCTCACCATGACAAGATGCTTAGTTGGATTCACTTCATTTCTTAATTCTTACTGCAGTGTGGAAGAATGGAAGACTTTATGTCTATAGATGTTTAACATCACTTGATGATTTTTTGGTAGTAGCACCTGTACTCATGTCTGTTATATATTTGACCTTGTAAGCTTACTTACATGGTCAAACCTCACTTATCTAATACATTTTCAGTAGACTTCACTTGTTTACGTGAATTAAATTTGGTCATAAAATTGTTCTATATTTACCAAAAAATTCTAAGTTTTCTTATAGGAGAAATATTATAGAGGAACCATCCAGTTCCTCTATAATATTTTATCATGTATAAGTAGGAGGAAAAATGTCTTCTTTTAGGTAAAGGATAAGATTGGTGCTTCAGCTGGTGGTTTATAGGAGAAGTTTTCTTGAAAATGCTTCTATCCTGTCCATCTCAAGGGTACATCCCACACCTCCTTCCCGACTGTTTTAGAAGTCGGGAAATAACTTTATTCAGTACAGAGGCAAAACAGCATTTAGATGTTAAAGTTTTCTTGAGAGAGGGAGCCATCAAAAGAAACAACCTTGCCATGATTTCCATGTGTCACTTCATATTTGATCTTTCCACTGAATCCACTTTGAGACCTAAGCCCGGATAAAGGGTTGCATTTGGCAGATGGCAGCTAAAATAATTTCTTTTCTTTTCGTTCCCTATTGGAAGAATCCTTGTGACTGGAAGAAAGTTAAATGTACCTGACCCCGGAAATTTCAGATGAAAGCTTTGTTATTGTTGTTCTATTTTCACCGATGGTTCCAGTTGCTTATGATATATGCAAAAATAACAATAACAATCAAAATTTCTGTGTATGTCATTAAATTTTTCGTCAATGCTAATATTGTATCATGTTACATGTAAAGTATCTACACGTCCTTAGTTATGGATCCACACTTGCGAAATAATTCACTACGTCAAATGTACGCCCACGACTATGGATAGTGAAGATATCCTCTCTCTTATTGCAAGAGCTATATCAAGATGTCTGTTTAATGAGGAAATATCCATCTTACTACAATTCTGACGGGTATATCAGTATGTCTGCTGATGATTTTTCTGTGGGCTGAATTTAAAAAGCTAATAAGATCAGTAGACTAATACATCAAACCCTCGTTGCTGTTGGGAGAGAGGAACCTCAGGATCCTGCCACATCAAAAGGAAGTCAAGCATGTGGTATAAAACCTTTGTGAGTCTCATTTTACCATATCATCTGGACATTCTATTTTTTGTGTGTGGAATGGGTGGGAGGGGGTGGGGTGGGGGAGGGGGGGGGGGGGTGTTATAGTATGTAGACAAGATCTCCATACCTAGAAATCACTTATGCTCGAGGCTTAGTGGATTTAACTAAAGAATACGGGCAAGGCCAAGTTCTTACTAGAGAGGGAGGAAGAATAACAATCTTGTTATAATAGAGTTCTAAATTTCTAATATGCACAAAAACAACAACAACAGAAACAACAGCAAAGGCTTTATCCCAAAAAATTGGACTTGGCTATTTTATTCATTTCCTTCCTTTCTGCTATGTCGATGGCTATTTTCTCTAATATTGACAATGCAATAGCCTTTTTGTACATCCTCATTCTAAGTTTGTATAGGTTACCCCTTCTTCTACCAACTCCTTTAATTAATACCCTATCATTCTTAACTCGTGCATTTATCTCTTGCTCATGTGGAAACCACCTCAAACAACTTTCTTTAATCTTGTTTTCCATTGGCAATTTGCACTAATAGACTCAATCTTATCTTATGTTTCAAGGTTTTGCCACCTTATCCATCTTAGAATTTTTCATCCAGCTATGCTTATCATGGGATGAATTTTGTGAAAAAAAAAACACTTCTGATATCATTTTTGCTGGAGTATTCACACCTACCCTAAAATCTTTATACCGTGTTTTCCAAATAATGGACTTGTTCAAACAGCTAATGAGTCAATAGGCACCAAGCCCATATAACTACATTTTATCACTTAATTGCCCGAGACTGATTTTTGAAGCAAGGATGGGCTTATAAAAATCTACGGTCTGAGCTCTCTAAATAATACCCCAATAATTATTAAGACATTTAATAAAATTTCATGAAACCGACTGTGTTCTTTAGGCATAATTTAATATTTTTGCTATCTAATAATTAATATGAAATGTATAAAAAAATATTTAAAAAATTCATTAGTAGAATCACGCTCCTTAGAGAACCATCTATCTATAGTATATTTTTTTAGTAGCTTGTTTCTTTCCGATTGTTCTGATCTCGTACTTTATACCTCGGAATACCTTAGATTTAATTTTTTTTTTCTTGATGTTGGTCTTCTCATATTCCTTCCATTTAATTTTTAATTGGAGATATGTACCATTCCTTTATTAATTTTTTTGTTGGAGATGTATACCGAGCTCATTGGTAATTTACAAACAATAAATATCTAAGACTAAATTAGCTTGATGAAGACTTTCTAAATACCTAGAAGTATGTATTGACATTAGCAAATATACATGAAATCATTTTTTTTAAGTACAAACATTCTACAAACTAATAACCTCAGCTAAATTAATAAATTACTGTACCACGGATGATATTAATTTAGAGAATTCAGGTTATATATAAATTTTCTTTCAACTTCAAGGGCATCCTACAATTGGAAAGCACTCGAGGAGCAGTCGCAAGGGGATTAGTAATGACTTTTGTTCATTTACAGGCAAATGTGGTGCTTGTAGGTTACCTACATGGCTATAAAGTACCTGAGAGTTTGCTTTTGCATGCTTTAACTCTTTCATGCCAATTAATGCAATTAAACCTAGAAGATTGTCTAAGTGATCAGGGGTTAACATTCTGTTTCTTCCATTATCCACTTAACATTTTCTTGGCAAAACTAAATCCTTAATTTTCATCCATTACTATTTGTTATATCTTTAGGTAATAACTTCTGTACTTCGTGTTATGCAGGAGACTTCATCCTGCTATATATTTGCTAGCTCTTGCATACAGAACTTTAGATATTGAAGATGCAAAAAGAAGGAAACAAACCGTCAAAGGTTTTATGGAACCAAAGCTTCATAGTGTTCTCCGTTGGTGTAAAAAGCTTTTATAGATGGATTAATATGCAGATTTTAAGGATTATTTAGCATAAGTTATGCTGATATAAAGTATTGACAGTGATCTACCTGAGTTTCTGGGTTCTGCCTTATGTTCCCTTGACGATGGAATGTGTCTCCTGATACTATGAATCCTTGATCTTGCTATTCATCAATGCTATGGGATTTATCTCCAGATCTGCAGTACTTCAGGATTATTGGACATTCGAGCAACTCTTTATATCTTCTTACTTACAGAGGAATCTGCGCTTATAACGAGCTGGTTGAAATATTAATCCTTCATGGAATTAGTGAAGGTGGGCCATTTCTCACTAGTGAGAACATATCATGCCTTTCGCAAAGGCGGCCTGAGAATAGTAAGTTCTTTCAACCTGTTCTAGAAATATTCCTTTCCACTCAATACTTAGAAAATGTTTGTTAGTGGACTACCATTTGTTAGTGGACTACCATAATGACATAATGGTATCACCGCGGCATGATGAATGGATTTTGGCACTTTTACAAAATACTATCATCATAGAACCATCCAGTTCCTCTATAAGAAACCTCTTTTAATCCCATTACCGGACAGATAATGTATGAAGAAATATAAAAATGAGAGGAATTAAAGAATTTTCCTATGAAAAGTATTAATCATCCTTAGCCTATGTTTAACCAAATTTAAGTTTTCTTCAATATTGGACAGGTGCCATGCTTAAATAGACCAAAATCTGTGAGCGCTCCATGGAGGCATCTGATGCTGCAAGTGAGAGAACCTTAACAAGACCGATGCTGAGTACTGCAGATGTCTCTGTTCTCAGTTTTCCATCCAGAATCCCAGGTGGTAATTCGGTGCACTGCTTTACGAGCAGGTCGTGTGGGTGGAAGAAAATTCCATGATGCTGCAGGAACTGTGGCACCGAGGGGCCAGCAAAGGGGAAATTGTGGGTTAAATCTGGGAAGATCCCATCTTATTTGATGACTAACATGTTGTTTTTGGGGCTCTCTTTTGTTGTAATTTTGAGCCTGTCTACCTCATGTTTCTAGTGAGGTTTTCAATTTGTGGTGAGTCTCTAATATGTCAGTGTGATCTACTTGGTATTGCTACTTTTATGGATGGGGCACTTCTCATCCTTATAATAAAAATTGCTGGATTGTGCATGTTGTTAGCCTCTTATAATACATACAAACATACGTGTTATATATCTTGAGGGTCTCTATTTATTCTACTTGGGTGGTATGTGAATATCATTTCATATATCAGTGTCTTCTTTTCGTCCGCTTGGGAATTTGCTAAATCAAGTTATGTGAAAATAGTTCCGTTTTTTGCCATTTTTGTCAGGCAAATATCACATGGTTCTGAAATGTACTACTATTTGCCTATTTGGTGTTGAGACTTGCAGGCTATGTGCATTTCAAGGTGGTTTACTAATAGGCCATGTTTGGTTCGCAGAATTGGAGCCTTGGGAAAGGAAAGTGATTCCTTTCATTCCTTTGGATGTCAAAGGAAACGAGGAGGAAAGGAATTTGATTCTCAAGAGGAGGAAAAATAGGGGAAAAAATGGTTCCTCCCATCAACCCAAGGATTCATTTTCCTCCTTTAAGGATTCACTTTTCCTCTTAATTTTCTTGGTTTTTTCAAACACCGGAAATGAAATTTATTAGAATTGCAATTTCTCAATGGGAAGGAAATATCATAGAATCAATTTAATTTAATTTAATTTCCTTTCCTTTTCGCGAACCAAACAAGTGGGCACTTTTCGGAAGGTTAGGATGTGTCATTAAAATAAATAGTGATATAAGGTTGATGATCATCCATTTCAGGCTTCAGCAGCAACTACAAGAAAATGAGTATTGCTGTCAAATTTCTCTGACAGAAGTAAGCAAAGCCTGTTGAGTTAAAATGTAGGGTTATGTTAACATGTGCCATAAGCACATATGATAACAAGTCGATAAATATGTATGCACATTGATAAATATATATTATATTAATAAATGCACATGTTAAGTGAGAAAGGTGGTTTTATTTAATGTGTTGGTAGAAATATCAAAAATCCTAGAGGAACTCATGAGTTCTTAATTTTAAACTCGGCCAGAATAGCCGTTGGATTACATGCATCTCAGTGATTTTTTAAGGACCTAAACAGAAAAAGTCAATGACCTAAATGCAAAAATAGTATCATGTGTCATAACCACATTTGTGAGATCCTATTTGAGTTCCTATTTAAGTTTCGTGGTTGGGCTGTAGAAATATTCATATAAAATGTACATTTATGGATGTGTTATTATGTCATAATCCTAAAATTTAGGAATATTTAGTAGTAGGGGCTCGCATAACAGTTGAAATTTTGGATCTCCAAAATGTCCAATATTAGTATTTGGGTGTTAAAACAACTTTTACTTGCATATCTGAATAGTGATTTTAAGACCAAATATTAACGCCGTACATTTTGGAAAATCCTAATATGTAAGACATTGTTACTGAATAACCCTAAAATTTATTATTGAGAAGATCATTTCCAAGGACAACTCTCTCATTGGTTGTGACTATCATTTGTCACTTATTGATGTGAATTTGTTATCAGTTCAAGTATCCTTGTCAACGAGTACCACTATAGTTGCTATCAATGTTGGGAATTTTGATGTGGAATGACATGTTAGTATTTTGTCTAGCAAACATGCGTTTATCATTCCTAAGTCATGGTGTGATCCGGTCTGGCTCAGCCCCGGACCGGCCCGAGCCCACACCCCGCCAAGCCCGGCCTGCCACTAGCCGGCCCGCCCAAGCCCACCCTTGAGCGGGTCCGGGCTGGGTTCTCTCAACCGAGCCCGAGCCTGGCCCGGACCGGACCGGCCCGGCTTTTTTTTTTTTAAACGGTAGGCCCGGTTCAGCCCGGCCCAGTCCGGCCCGCCCGAGCCCGAGCCTAGCCCGGACCGGCCGGCTGAACCAGGATTTTGATTTTTTTTTTTTTTTTTGAATTTTTGTTTGGCCCCCTTTTACCAAAATACTCCCATTTTGTGACCGTTTTATGACCGTTATAGTGGGTATTTTGGTCATTTTGTCAAAAATGACCAAAAATCCTCTACAACAACTCTATTTGGAGGGTATGGGAGGTCATTTGGCTTCCCGAAAATTCTATAAATTTGTCATGAAATCTATTTTTCAAACACAAACAATTCAATCCCTCTCAAAAAAAAAAAAATCAAGATCACAAGAAGGTTTCAAGAAAGTTGTACTCTAAATTCCAGCGATCTATTACTTTCCGATCAAGCCATTCCGGCGATCTACGACTTCCTCTTTCTAATTTTTTTTTTTTAATTTACATTTACGCAATAGTTTTCTTTCCTCCATCTCTCTAGTTTTTTTCGAAAAATTAATTTTCTATTAAGTTTTTTTCCGGTATCCTCCATCTTTATAATTATTTCTTTATTTTTATTTGTCTTTTTAAAATGGCCGGACAAGGTTCAAACCAAGCTAATGATGCTTTTAAAATTTACAACACTTTTTTTGAGCAAAATCTTATTCCTGATGATTTAGTTGGTTCCCCTCCTGAAATTGGTACCAATGTACCAAATGTTGTAAAGAAAAAACAAAAATCAAAGTTTTGGAAATATTTTGTTGTTCTTAATGAAGAGTTGTCTTTGTACATTAAAAAGGAAGAAACAGAGATAATCTTCCCAACCCACTCAAGAGTTGTCTTTGTATTTAAGTTCTTATGAAGAAGAAGATGAATCTTCAAATCACTTCACCATTTTAGAATGGTGAAAAAAATACAACAAAAGATTTTTTGTACTTTCTACAATTGCACGTGATCTACTAATGGTCCCGTTGTCCAAGTAGCATCGGAGTCTTATTTTAGTGCATGATCAAGGATGTTGAGCCTAAAGAGGAGCCGGTTGAAGCCGGATATCTTGGAAGCTTGTGTTTATGTTCAAGATTGAATTTTAGCAGAAAAAAGAACCCAAAACAAGAGAGATGAAGCTTCTAATATCAACGAGCTAAACCTCGGATCGCTTGGAGTGGGTGAAGCTGCTGGAACCGAGGAGGAGGAGCAAGAAGAATAACTCAAGTCAAAGGTATGACCCTCAAAAAAAAAATTCAAACTTTCAAACTTCAAATAACTTTAAAACTTCAAACTTTCAAACTTTCAAAAAATTCAAACTTTCAAACTAAAAACTTCAAAAAAAAAAAAAAACTTCAAAATTTAAAACTTCAAACTTAACATATAACTTTAAGAGTTAAGACTTTAAACTTTTAAAAAAACTTAGAAACTTAAAATTTAAACTTTAAACTTTAAAACTTTAAAACTTTAAAATTTAACTTTAAAACTTTAAAACTTAACATATAAATTTAAAAGTAAAACTTTAAAAAAAACTTAAAAAATTAAAAACTTTTAAAAACAAAAACTTTAAAACTTAAAATATAAAACATAATAATCAAAAAATAACAAAAAAATCCTATACTTAAAACAAAAAATTTTAACTCTGTTAAATTAAATTAAATTAAATTAAATTAAATTAAAGAAAACTTAAAAAGAGTAAAATAAAAAAATAACCAAAAAAAATAACAAAAAACATAAAAAAAAAAAAAATCGGACCGGCCTAGCCCTACTCCGGCCGGGTCGCTAGTCCGGGCTGGGCTGCAGCTGCTTCGACTGGGCCGGGCCAGGTCCGGCCCGCTTACTCTTCCGGTCCGGGCTGGGCCCGGACCAAGCCCGGTTGGTCCCGGTTGTGTCACGACCCGCACCCTAGAGTAAGGGCACGAGACGTGGGTACGTCCAGCCTACGCCGCAGTGTCGACGGTAGAACGTTGTCCTAGGTCTCAACATCTAACTGTATAATGATAAACAATTTATACTCCCCGAATGGGGGTGTCATAGCAGTTTATAACTCAATCACAACTAAGGAAGATGAAAGCACGATATGATATAGAACTCAAAGGAATACAGAAGATAGGAAAGTCTAAGTGTCTAAGATCACATCTCAACAACATCCAGAAATAATACAATAATCCAGCTACAGAGTATGAAAGAATATATACAAACAAGTCCTCGAATGATATAAGATAAACTAGCTAACTATGGGATCGCAGTCTCTACAGCCAAAGGATCTGGCTGGCAATCCTGGTCTCCGAGGTCCTCTAGTGCAGTCCCATAATAGGTGTCTACACCTGCCTCATCCTCATCCTCTGTAAATAGTCAACGATGCCCCATTAGGACTGAGCGAGCACATTTATATCTCAACAGTTCATAGCAGGTTAGAAAATATAAACATGCAGTAGAGTAAGATACGGGAAATGCTGGAAAGAAAGTACGGGAAAAAAAATAGGAGATATTTGTAACTGAAAGTAAATACATGATAAGTAAAGACTGTAAGTGGCTAAGTGATTTAGAGCACAAGTTGGTTATGCAATCGGATAAGAAAGTACACGAGTAATCTACAGAGGGGGTACACGAGTAATTTAAAGAGTAACTGCATAACCACTTCTACTCCCCCGCCCCAATCAGTACACGAAGACCATGTAAGCACATGTAAGTACATGAGAGCACACGTAATGTACATGAATAGTACGAATACAAGGAGTACACGATGTTCATGATAAAGTACACGAACATGGAATACTCGATGTATCCGCTAAGGGGATAACATCGCAAGAAGAGATCCATATAGTACTAATCCATGAAAGATACGTGTCATCATCAGTAAAGTAATCTAAAGCAGGAATATAATTCTAACAGTATATGAAATGATCAGAGAATGTACTCGTCTGATATCTGAATGTCCAAAGTAAAGATACTGTCCGAGGAGAGGTGTCTGGCTCCTAATTAGAACAGTACAAGTCACAACATATCCAGAATGGTAAAAAGATGCATTACAATGCATTCTACATGAATCTAGGTCAAACTAGGCCAAAGTCAACCCTTGGTCAACTCTGGTCAACTGCACTAGTCAAACTAGGTCATGTCCTAACCCAACAAGTCTTACTAGGCCTAACCAAGACTATCCTAGCAAGCACACATCAATACAAGGCTATACAAGCCAACATACACCCAACCCTATATAGCATGCAAATATTCAATACTCAAATAGGCAAGAATTCACATTAGATATACACTAGGTAATCTGTTACTTTAAGCTATACATGTCTACACATATATACACATGCATATATTGGGATTCAATATTAGGTCTATAATCATGGCATTTCAAATGGCTATATAAACTTATATATTACAATACAATATGCTAACCTATATATAATATACTTACATAGCTAAGTTAACTATATTCATAGATACTTATTTAAGAGGCTATGTGTGTGTATGTGAACATGGCAAAGGGGCAAGTGAGGGTTAAATGGGCATACATAGTGTATACATATCAAAGAGTGTCCAAGTGTAGGTGAAGAAAGTGTCAAGTGTGATAGTGTCTATGGTGGCCCATGCAGGTCATAGCATATCGTACCGGTTACGTAACTGTACTGGTACGAGCCTGCTAAAGAATATAGGAAGTAAGTATTAGAATGAGAGGATACTCAATCACTATTAGTATTTCTTGAGAGATTCCTGGGACGACCCTTGAGAATCTTATTTTGAATTTCGATTTGAATTCCCTTTCCCTTGTTTTGATTCACCCTTCTTTCTTGATTTGAATTCGATCTTGGTGGATTCATTATAGAACTTTAAACCCTGGCATCAGTTGATTATTTTAAAATTTTGTAGTCGTTGATTTTAATTTAGTAATTAGATTAATATTAAGGCACTTAATCATACTTAGAATTCTTTGAGAGATTCTTGGGATGATCCTTGAGGATCTCATTTTGAACTTCAACTGGAATTCCTTTTCCTCTTGTTTTGAATTCATCCTCACTCCTTGCTATTGAATTTGATCTTGATCCGATTCGTCTCATTGAACAGATGAGAAAGAACAGTTCTTCATTATTTTCTTGCCATTATTACCTTGTGTTCTCATTTTCCCTTATCTTAAACTCAGCCTCAATTACATCAACACCTATACCTTATCAATTCCTACCCGATGTACCTTAAAACCCTCAAATCTCCATATCTTTTGCCTAGAAAAGGTTGAGGAAGTGACGTAAGTCATGTAGCTTGAAAAAGACGTAACTGGTTATCGTACGATGATTTTATAGGAATCAAGTTGATAAATGTTAATACGAAGACTTTGAAATAGATATGTGGTAAAGGTTTCGAATGAGATCAAGAGATGTGTACTCCCAATCTAGAAACAATCACACTTAAGGAAAATTTGGGTTAGGAATAATTCATAGGAGTATTCAAACTGACAAGGATATTCAAGGTCAACCTAGTTTGGGAACTTCGAAATTTGGTTATCGATTCTTGGGAAGTTTACCCTGAGGCTATGTAGAAATTTAGTAATGAAAAAAAAATTCGATGATGATATGAGATTGGACAAAATATTGCAAGAAAATGGCTAGAAATAGAGAAAACACAAAGTTATGAAAAATTTAGAGATTGTTGGAAAAAAGAAGAAGAAAAAAGTAATTGATTTGAATTTTGAGTTTGATACTTATTAATTATTGGATTTTGGTTATATAACTTTGAACATATAAAAGATCTGGTTTAAGTGGAAGTATCATATTGGATTATGGTTATTGGATTATGTGACTCATCCAATTTAAATGAAAGAAATGATATTAAAATTTTTGGTTTAGAAGTTGGGAGGATATGAAAACAATTTTTAGGAAGAATTTCAAATTTGAAATCATGCCCTTGATTGAAGATTTAGAAATCTATTTAGATTGTGGTTTAAGAAGTTGTGATTATGTTTCAATGACTTAGAAAAAGAAATTATGGTTGATGAGCGCATTAAAATAATGAGCTGTAATCGCTAGATTGTTGTGATATGTTAATGGTTGATCTTGAGGATTATTTGAGGCAAATTGGAATTTTAAAGTTATGAAGGAACGTAGAATTTTATGGATTCATGGTTCATTAATTCATGAGTTTAAAGGTTGTATTGAAATGCTCAACTTTGAAAAAGGTTGATCGTTCCTTAACTGTATTCCCATAGGAGCCTATCTTCTCTCTGTAACTTTGTCCCTAAATTATTTTCTGGATTCTTAATTAATCTTATTTCGTGCTTCAACTTTATCTTTTGTATCACCTCGTGAACTCCCACTCTTTATTGTAGATTTTTTTGCATCCCTTACCGTGACTTCGATAATTGGAGCGTAATAATGACTGTTACCTTCCAACAAAGTTCATATGTAAGACCTAGACGAACCCATTTTCGTGTAGGTATAACATGTCCCTCTAAAACACATCTTCTTGTATACTATTTTCTTGATATGACTTTCTGGTCAATAAGACTAAACTCTAGCCTCTACCATGATACCAAAATTCTTTCTAACTTCAATTAGAGATCCAACTCTGACTCAATTCTTTCAACCTGACATGTGATAGCGTTCTGCTTGATTCCTTAAATGCTTAACATTGTACCTCATCTTGATTGCTTGACTCGTTTAGTTAAGGATTTTGGACTATTTATTTCTTCATCGTTACCTCCCTTACTTACATTTTAGACTATCTTATGCTGTTAGTTAATTTAGCCTTAGTTTTGCAAGCTTGCTCCTTATCGAGCTTGATCATGACATATTTTATTGGGTGCGCGCCCCACTAACATATTGTCTAATCAGAACCGGTGCATGATGGTCTGATCAACCTATTGCACTTGGGTTCGCCTTTCATATATTATTATTTTACGTGGAAGGAGACATAGTTAAACTGGTCCATAGAGTCTCGCCCACGACAGTTTTGGCAATTCTCCTTTGAATTATTTTCGTCGTCTATGAACCCCGTATTGTATTCGATAGCATCGTCCTTGAACTTCATTTTGCTTTTGGCTTACAAATATTTCGGAAAGGAAAAGATATTGTACTTGATGAATCAACCCAAGTATCATGTTTACCCTCCCTATCCAAAGGAGAAAATCGACTTATTCCATCCTTGCAATCTTCCTTAAGTTTCAATATCGTTGAATTCTAATTCCTTGATTGCGACCAGTCGACTTGGTCATTCTCCTTATCATCCAATGTTTGGGGTCTTATCCAATTGAATTAATTCGATCGTGACATGGGTTTCAATCTGGGATACTCGTGCTCACATTTCAATGACCTCGTCCTTGCCCAAACCTCGATTTATCTTGAAATTGATCAACTTAGATCATATGGAGACTAAATTTTCTTATATATATATATATATATATATATATATATATATATATATATATATATATATATATATATATATATATTGTGTGACTGGATTTCAGTGCTAATGACAAGTCATGCTCTAAACTTTTGATTTTGATTATCTTTGGAATAGTAACCCTTTAGAGTTAGTTACTAGTTATTTTCTTTGATAGTTGCCAGTTTCATATAGGATGGTAGACTGCCCTACAACCTTGATGATTGACGTTCCCTTATCTTTCCAATTGGACACCCTAGACTGTTTGTATGTTTTATACCATAGGACTGTTTGGATCTAGTATGACTTGTACACCTAGGTGAGACCTTCAACTGCTATGATTTGACCGTGAACCTACATATGATATTCCTCCCAATTGTATGACTAAGAATTTTCATAGAGACTTTGTTTGTTGGGTGTTTAACCTAGAAAGGGTACGACTGACCTAAATTTTGAGGACAAAATTTTTCTAAGGTGAGTAGGATGTAAGTCCCCTGAATTTGGAATTTATTTGTCAATTTTCTAAATGATTTATTTTTCAATAAGTATTTCATTAGGATTATTTTATCCTTAAAGGTACTTCTTCGTGCCTTTGGTTTTAGGAGCATCATAGATGTCCATCTCTGGAAACTTCCTTCTTGAGTTTTGTAGTTGACAAGATTACCTTCATTTTGATATATGATGTCACACTCAAACTTGTTCCCTTGTGCTCTTTTTGCTTCACGCAACTTCGGGTCAATTTAGACCAATTGACCATTTAATTAATTTCCTACTATTATCTTTGATCATTATTTACACGTTGCCGTGACTTTTAATTTAGGAGCACAAGACTAGTCGTTTTCTCGAAACTAACTCCTCATGCATGATATACTCGAGACACCCTACGCCCATGACCTTCGTGTCCCACTCAGACATACCCCCTTGTGCTTCATTTGCTTCGCACAACTTTTGGGTCAATTTAGGCCAATAAATTATTCCCCATAAATTGTGACCTGACTTCCAATTTAATTTCGGGACCCGACATCGACCCAAACCTGTCAACCCAAAATATGGACATGGCCCACATAAAGCATACTATCCGTCCGAGACTTGTGCCCCATTTATTGAGTCCTCACCTGCTACTTATTTACCCATGATTATAAATATCTATTTTAATTTATTTATTGTACCGTGTCCGTTTTGATCCGACCCGGCTTGACCGAACCAAGCCCCGGCCCATGTAGAGAGGTAGCACGACCATACAGATATATTTATTGGCTATAATTATATTATTTATGTGTTGTCATATTATTATTATTATATTAAATTTGGATATATATTAAATATGTTGTGTTAATTAAAATATTATATTGTTGTATTGTATTTATGGTAAGTGTATATTTATTTTTTATATAGGAATATACATATATGTACATGCATACATATCTACCTAACTAAGTTATATTATATATATATATATATATATATATATATATATATATATATATATATATATATATATATATATATATCCATATATAGAATAGAGAGAGAGGGGACCTATATATATATATATATATATATATATATATATATATATATATATATATAGTAAAACCTAGATATTCTCAAACCCACCTCCTTCTAACTTGCTACAGCCGACACCATCCCATCCATGGCCATGGTCGGCCAAACCGCAACTCCTCCTCCCTAGCCTAGCGTGGCCCGAGCACCACAGCCCCCTCCTTCTTCTTCTTCATCAACTTCTTCTTCTTCCTTTTATCAAATCACCTCCACCACCATCACCAAACCAAGCACCACCTTCCCCCGCCAACACCACCATCAACCATCGCAGACCCTGCCGGCCTACCTCGATGCCGCCTCCGTCGGCCGAGCGTGCGCCACCGCGCACGGCTACGCACAGCAGCAGCAGCTGCAGCCACTGCAGCGCAGCATGCAGCGCACAGCACAGTGCAGTAGCAGCAGCAGTTCCGGCCAAACCGCGGCCGCCACCGCCACCGTGGCACCCCCACGGTCGGGCGCACGTCAGGCGCACCACCCTGGGCAGCCACCGTCCTCCGGGACGCGCCGTCGAGGCGATTCGTGCGTTTTCGCGAAAATCCCGACGTGATGCGCGCGGGATCGATTCAGAATTGACGTTTCGTCGTAGCGACTTTGTGCATATTTTTTGGAGAATCCGACCGTTGGATCATCGATCCGTTTCTTCCGTCTCAATCATGGTATGTAGCCCTTCGCGCCTGTCAAGTTTCATCCGTTAATTCGTCCGTTTGATAGATCAAAATCGACCACCAAGTTGACGTTTTAAATTGAACTATTTTTGGACAGTTTCGTGACGCCAACTTTGCGGACTCATATCTTCGCCGTCGCAGCTCTGTTTCGTGCGCCGTCAGTTTCTGTGCACAGCTGGTATAACCCTCTTCCTGCTCTCTTTAGATTTCGTTACAGTTTAAACACGTTTGATAGCCCGAATTCGACGCCAAAATTGGCCGTCCAAATTCTTTATGTTGCACTTGTTAAACCCCACTTCGGGACCCCGGATTTCAAATCTGACACCGCCACTAGACTCGTGGCGTTGTTCTGATACGTTTTTATATAAAATTTGTTGTGTTTGGACGACATTGGCCTTGGCACGCATTACGGTGCAAAGCGGGCCCCACAGTCTTGGCCCACGAACCATTTTTGAGTTCGGTCAACCGGAATCCAACTTTAGACATACCGTTGGGTTCGTCTCGTCAAAACGAATCCGTAGACATGTTGTTTGACGAATTTAGAGGCCATTTACCCTGGCACGCTTTTCGGTGCAAAATGGGTCCAACGACGGACACCATTTTTGCCCAAAATTACCGTTTTGCCCTGTGTCCAGAATTGGACGTTTGGACAGGCAATCCTAGCTAATTTGACCCTTCTGGACACGTTGGTGATATTTGTTTTATCATCCGGCAATGTCTATAGATATTTCTATGTCACCCTTAGTTATAGAGATTCCTATTTTGACCCTATCTCGGAATCCGTGCAACGAAACCGAGATCCGTCGATTCCAGTGACCTAGTTTTACTTGTTTGACTTTAGTTTGACCTAGTTTGACTGAGTTGACTGTAGGACTAAAAAAATGAAGTCACGCTGAATTGATCAGAAGACACGCTGAGTTCTTTCAAATCTACGCAGAGTCCTGCATACGCAAAGACAGCTCATCATGTGTCAGATTGTAATTATGACTGACAGCACGACAGTCAAGAAACGTCCTCTCGTATGCCACGTATGCACGAAATTTGAGGAATATCAGCCAATTGTTGCGTGATTTATGCAATCTTCTTCAACAAGATTCAGCCTTCACCAAGTTGGCGTACAAAAAAGGGCTTATCATCATTTAATGCGACTGACAAAGTAATCAATGACAGAGATTTTGTGTCAGTCGAGGCACGTCGAATCAAGACAGCTGGCCATGCTTCAACAAAGTTAGCGTGTATTTTGAACTTCAGTGTTCTTCCATCAAGTTGCGTATATTCTGAGCTTTCTGCTTCAAGTCTGCGTGGATTTCATCCTCAACCAGTTAGCGTGGAATGTCATGCGTGGATTTCATCCTAAACCAGTTGGCGTGGATTATCATGCGTGGATTTCATCTCATCAAATTGGAGTACGTGGCAGTCATGCCACAGATCTCTCATATGCGTGCCCCATAACTTGCACACGACTCATGCATGATTGCCATGTGTCTAACAGTTATGGGCCACGTCCAGTAACTACTCATCAACCTTGCGTATGATTGAGTCCTGCGTGATTATCAACTATGCATAGGTTGTGAAGGCAGTTATCTTTTAGTTATTTTTGACTCTATAAATAGAGTTCTTTTCCCATTCATTGTACAGATATACAGAATATCTAAATTGCTGTAGAATTCTTGAGAGCTTTTCTTCTTCGCATCGTCCAAGGGATAAAGCGATCGTCTTCTAGATCGGATTCCTATAGTTGTATTTTCCCAGAAACACAATAAATAAAGTAAATTTATTTATGGAAAACAAATTGGCGACTCTGCTGGGGAAACCCATCTCCTCTTCTGAGATGGCCACAACTCAATGCGACGCTTCGTCAGTCGGATCGACGAAGAAGGTGATATCGATTCAGTTCAATCAACTCGCCTATGAAGAAATGCACCGGGCTAAGGGTGGCAAGCACACTTCAGCCTCTCTCACCACCACCAAATCAAAGGGACGATCTGTCTATATCCCTAAGAATCTGTTGGCAACCAAAGATGGTGAAGTTTCGGCCACAGTGTCCATTACTAACACTGGCAAGAACTCCACTACAGGCACGCATACTCCTGTGTGCTCGAAGACTACAGCATCCAAAAGACACGCTAACAGTGATGGCTCTTTAGCCAAATCTGTTTCCGTAGTCATACAGTCCAAAAGTCACGCTGACAGCACTGGCTCTTTAGCCAAACCTGTTCCAGCGTGCAACTCCAAACTCAAAAATCACGCCAGCAGCACTGGTTTGTTAACCAAGTCTGTCTCAGCGTGTATTCCGCACGCATCACTCACTCAGTCAGCTCTCCCTGACTCAGCATGCGTGCCGAAATCTGGCTCTTTAGCCAAAATTTTATATGTTGATAACACTGGCTCCTTAGCCAAATTGTTACCAGCATATTCTAAGAAGAATAGCTCTCTAGCTATTTCTTCTTCCTTGCCAAGTTCCGCTAAGACTGGGGGTAGTCTTGCTATGGTTCCCCCACAAATAGCTCACAAAGTCCCTTCGAATAAGAACAACTCTTTAGTTGTTTCTCCTGCTCCTGTAGTATTTACTTCAGGAACAGCTTTGTCTGACAGTTTTGTTAGTCAAAGAAAAGGAAATAGTCTTTTGGCTACTCTTCCCTCTGGACATTCTATGTCTCAAAAATGGAATAAGTCTAGAAAGAAACATTCTTTAATGTCTTCTTCTATGACTTCTCCAAATTTGACACAGAATTTGTCTCTACGAAATGGTTTGTTACCAACTCCCAATCAAGGGGATGGTTTGAATCTTCCTTCTCTGCAAATCTCCAGATCAATGGAAGGGAAACTTCGAGTATCAAAGACCAATGTTTTACCTCCAACAGATCTAAGAATGAAACTTAATCAAATCCGTTTGGGAAGCACATCTGGCATTAAGAAACCGTACCAATCGGGAACAAAAATAAGAGATCCAGATGCAGAATATGCCAGAAATTATGTGGCTCAGATTAATCATTCTTTGTATAATCAAGAGTCGACAAAATTCAAAAACAGGAAAGATATACCTCAACAATCTTCACATATGGACCTACGAGAACATCTTCAACAAAAGAGGAGGAATAATTCTCTGTCAGTGGATCATGACCATACTCATCATGAATGTGACTTTCAACCGAGGGTCATAATTCAATGCAGGTGTCAAAATAAACGACAGTCTATTTTTAATCGGATCCAGTGTGAACCGATGACGGATGAAGACGAACCTCTTTTCGCTTCTATCAACATGACCTCTCGTGACACTGGGGGTAGAACTGATAGTCCAGATGGGGTATATAAAAACACCAGAGCAAGAGTCCTGGCCTCTAATCGGAGAACTTCGATTCCTGAAGATTACTCTGAATTTCTTGGAGAAACCAACTTCCCACCTCTTTCTACTGGAGGTAGTTTTCCTACAACTGATTTCGATACACAAAGCAATGATTCAGAACAAACAACATCCACTAGTTCATCAACAATCCCTCGTATAGTCACAACTTATATGGTGGATGAGAACACTGATGAACCTTCTTCTTCGATGACTCCTCAAGACCAGAGAATTGCTGCTTTGGAACAACAAATGAAGTCTATGGCTGATACTTTGAAATCAATGTATGAACTTATGACGGCTCAATTACAAAATCAACAGACTGTGCCTGATGCTATACCAGTTGACACTGGTATAAATCCAGTACTTGTTCCTCCAGTAGTATAATCCAATACCCCTGGACAAGCTCCACCCATGCCTAGCCATTCAGGAGCTGGGGGTAGTACTTATAATGCTGTTCCTTCTCTCAACTATTCTCAACAAGCGACAACACCACAATCTTCTAGAGTTGTTACTGAGGAATTAAGAAATCTCCGAACTCAATTTGAGGCATTCAAACAGAAAGATGGTTTACAAAGGTTGGGTATCAAGCAACCTTATCCAATAGAATGGAAGCAAGTATCATATCCTCCTAAATACAAGCCTCCTACTATCTCATTCTTTGATGGAACCACTTCTCTAAGTCAGTTTCTCAATCACTTTGAAGTGATGACTGACCAGCTACAACCAAGTGACGCTCTCCTTACTCGGGTGTTTGTCGGATGTCTCAAAGGAACGGCTTATGATTGGTATAGGAGTCTCCCCGACGGGTGTATTACCTCATTTGCCGGTTTCAAACAAATGTTTTTGGAACGGTTTTACGAAGGCCTCAATGACATGACTATGTCTGCTCTTATAAGAATCAAGCAGAAAAATAATGAAACTACTGAGAATTTCATTGAACGATTTTGAAGAGAAGCTCTGAAGATGCCTCTTGGAACTCCTGATGCAATCACCATCGATACATGTAAGTCGAATCTGTTACCAATCATCAGCATGTGGACTGGATCTACTCAATTTCAAGATTGGCCTTCCTTCATAGTTAGTGCCAAAGCTGCCGAAGTCAGTGCAGAGACTTTTAAAGGTCTGGGGGTACAGATGACTCCCAAAGAATCAAGCCAAGGTACTAACAATAGTGCACGACCCAACAACCGCAAAGGAAAAAAGACTCTCGAAGTCAATCTCCAGAGCAAGAAACAAGAGGTAATGCCTACCCAAGCTACCCCAGCTCCAACAAATCAACAACAGAGACCTCCTTGGCCGAAGGAAGAATATTCTTTCGACGATGATGATGTCCTCGGTATCTTTGAATGTCTACTTAAGGGTAATAAAATACAATTACCCGAAATCAAGAAACCTGATGAAGCTGGTAAGACAGACCATCCTAAATACTGTCCTTATCATAGAATGTTGGGTCACACAGCTCGTACATGTTTTGTACTAAAAGGAAAAATCCAGGAAATGATCAAATCTGGAGCCATCACTCTCACTCCGAAGGATAAAACTGTTACCTCTAACGTTGTCTCTATGCAATTCGGAGATTTCCCTCCTCAGCTTCTTGAAAGCGGGATCGTTCCTATTCCCAAGGCAACTCTTGAAATCGTGAATATTCCCCCTCCACAGTTTGAAGAGTTAGTACCGATTACGATTGAAACAGGAGAAATCATATGGATCCATCCCGATCTGGTGGCAGATTTTGAATCTCCTTCCCTTCAAGAGAATGCTTCCCGAAGATCAAAAGCCAAAAGTCAAGGAAAGAGTTGCAATATGATTTCCACTAATTTGAATCGGGATTCTAACACAGAACCAAGAGATAAAGTAGAAGCACTTGCTGGTACTACTAGAACAGGGAAACATTATCTAAAGGATTATGCTCAGAGTCCTGAAGATACTCCAGCTACTTCCCGAACTGATAAAGATACTCCTGATGTTCCTATTGAGGGAGAATCATCCACTGCACCTGTTCCTTCAACTACACCGGCTATACCTGTTCCTTCCAAACCCACAACACTTGAGAAAGGCAAACAACAAACTCACTTTGATAAGCCAATAAGAAAGTCCCCTCCCCTTGGACTTCAGAAGCCTTACAACTTCGACATTTTAGCTCAACTTGCTAATACTCCAGCTAGAATGTCCCTCTTTGAACTTCTACGTCTTTCTAAAGAAACTCGGGAGACGTTAAGTGAGGCACTTCTTCAGGCTGACTCTTGTCTCGCACAATTAAAAAGGCCAGATGAAGAACCTGTTACTTGCTTACATTGCAATAGTAAATTGGAGATCATCCCGAATATCACCTTTACACAAGATGACATGTTAGTGGATGATAATCGACATGATCGGCCTCTCTACTATACTGATTATATTGATACAATGAAGATAGATCGCATTCTCATTGATCCAGGATCTGCTATAAGCATAATGCCAAAGAGTCTGCTGGATGAATTAAAAATCCCTCTTCACAAACTTTCCAGGACAGTTACGACTATATTGGGATTCAATCAAAGCCGAAGCGACCCCTTGGGAAAGATTCATCTGAAACTTCAAATAGGCAATTTCAGAGCCAAAGTCATGTTCTATGTGATCGAGATTGTGGGATCTTATAATCTTCTCTTAGGAAGACCTTTTCTTCATAAAAATAATGTGGTGCCTTCTACTCTTCATCAGTGCTTCAAATACATTGATAGCAATGGAAATGTACAAAAAGAAGTTGCTGATTCAGATCCTTTCCATGGTGTCGAAGCTTATTTCGGTGATTCTCGGATGTACAAAGAGGAGTATACAAAATTGGTACAAGCCTTGGAAAAAGAAGACCCGCAAAGTGAGAGCTTGATAATTCCTATCAAAGGTCGAACTACTCAGCAACAGTCTTCTCAACCCTCTGAAGAAGGTCCTTTCATTATTCCAGTGAGCGGACGTACCTCTCCATCACCTCAAACACCTAACCAAGATACACTGATCATTCCTGTAAGTGGGCGTGTTACATCTCCTACATCTTCATCTGTGAAACAGGACACTCTGATAATTCCTGTTAGTGGGCGAACTACTTTCCCATCCCAATCTTCAAGGGAGCTCACCTCTTCTGAGCCGTTTGTGATCGATCTTAATCGGAACAAAACTCCTTCTTATTCTTCTCCCCCTTTAGTCATTGATTTGGCTAAGGTTTCTAAGGTCCACCTTCTTCTGATGTAAATACCACTACTTTTGAATTTAATGAAATATCTCCCTCTTTGCAGTATATTGATGTTTGTAATCATGTTCATAGTTATTTACATCTGTTAGATGATTTAGAAACAACAACTATAGGAGTTGTACAAACTTTTCATACGGCCGTATCCTTAGAGTCAGTGCAAGATTCATACTTTCTAGTTCCTATTAGAAAGTCAGGAGAGACTCCAATATTCTTCTACAAGGGGCCCCAAAATCCTTCTAATCTTGAAGATGAGGATAGAAACAACGATTTCGGAAGATTACAGTTACGTCGTTACAGTCAGCAATCTAAAAATATTATCAAAAATATGGGTTATGACTTCAGAACTGGTCTCAGTGATGGGAAAGGAAGAAGAATGCCTGTTCGAATTCCTTCCCTAAAATATGGAAGAACAAAATACGGATTGGGTTATATTGCTCCTACTCCCTTTATCAATATTATCCATGAAGATCCCGAATCTGACGAAGATCAAAGAGATGATTCTTCTAGTACCTCCTCTTGGGATTCTGATACAAGTATTGGTGACTTCTATTGTAACATTCTGTCTTCCAATATGGTTTCCGCTGACGGTCTTGAAGAACTGACGAAGATGATTTTGAAATATCACCCGAGTCAGAACAATGGGCCCAAAGGTTAGATAACCAATGGGAATTCAGATTCGAGCAAAGAGAACCTCCAACTGAAGACAAACTCGTTCAAATAAATGTTGGTGAAGAGGGATCCCCCAAACCGATATTTATTAGTGAAAGTCTTTCGGAAGATGATAAACAAGACATGATCAAACTTATTCACGAATACATCGACGTCTTCGCCTGGAGTTATGAAGATATGCCGGGTCTAGATCCCAACGTTGCTACCCACAAACTGAACATCTTGCCCAATGCAAAACCAGTTAAACAGCAGCAAAGGCGGTTCAAGCCTGAGATGATGAATGCAATTGACGATGAAGTCAAAAAGCTCATTGCCTGTGGCTTTATCCGAGAAGAACAACATCCTGACTGGGTAGCCAACGTTGTTCCAGTCCTGAAGAAGACTGGGAAAGTCCGAGTCTGCATTGACTTTCGCGACCTTAATGAAGCATGTCCAAAAGATGAGTTTCCCCTCCCTATCACGGATGTTATGGTCGATAATACATGTGGTTTTGAACGGATGTCGTTCATGGATGGGTATTCTGGATACAATCAAATTAAAATGTTTCCAGATGACGAGAAACACACTTCCTTCAGGACGTCGATCGGAACATATTGTTATACAGTGATGCCATTCGGTCTTAAGAATGCAGGAGCAACTTATCAAAGAGCTATGAGCACTATATTCCGTGAACATTTGCGGAAAACAGTTGAATGCTACGTTGATGACATTGCAGTCAAAAGTCGACAAAAGGAGGACCATATCCAAGATTTGAAAACTATATTTGATCTAATGCGTCGGCATCAATTAAAGATGAACCCTACTAAGTCCTTCTTAGGCGTCTCTAGTGGCAAATTTCTCGGCTTCGTCATTACCTCGAAAGGTATACACATAGATCCCGAGAAGATCAAAGCCATCCAAGAGATGCGTCCTCCATGCACCTTAAAAGAGCTACGAGGATTTCAAGGAAGGATCGCTTATATCAGGAGATTCATCTCTAATCTTTCAGGACGTTGCAGACCATTCAATAAACTTATGAAGAAAGGTGTTTCTTTTGTTTGGAATGATGAATGTCAGAAAGCATTTGATGACATAAAACAATATCTGATGAGCCCCCCAGTATTAGTACCTCCTATCTCAGGAATACCATTCCTCCTATATACTCGAGCAACGAGTCACTCATTGGGTGCATTACTTGCTCAAAAGAATGAAAATAGTCATGAACAAGCCATTTATTATCTCAGTCGTACCATGACCGGTACTGAACCTCGATATTCACCAGTTGAGAAAGAATGTCTAGCCCTTATGTTCGCAGTCCAAAAGACACGACATTATATCATTGGTCAGACCATTCGGATCAACCCTATACGAGTCATGATGAAGAAACCAAGTGTTCTAAATTCCCGATTGGCTAACTGGGGAATTTTACTTGCTCAGTATGATATGCACTATATCCCTCAGAAATCGGTCAAAGGACAAGCTCTAGCTGATTTTCTGGCTGCTCATTCAATTCCAGAAAATTCAAAACTCTATGATGAAATCCCAGATGAAGTCCCAGACTCAAATCAAATTGCTGAAGAAGATCCTACTTGGCGTTTATTCTTTGACGGAGCTTCAAGAATAGGTCCTAAGGGTGACATCGTCGCTGGAGTTGGAATCGTTCTTGTATCACCAGAAGGTCTTGCTATCCAAAGAGCTTATTCTCTTGACCAACTATGTTCCAACAATGTAGCTGAGTATAATGCATTGCTTATTGGTCTTCAACTCGCTAAACATCTGAAGATTCAATATCTGGAAGCTTACGGAGATTCAAAACTTATCGTTAATCAGATAAGAGGCACTTATGAAGTTCGCCATCAAGATCTGGTTCCTTACCATAAATTGGCTATATCTATGGCTTCTTCATTTGAAAGATTCTTCATCGAGCATGTTAGACAGGCATGTAATACAGAAGCCGATGCTCTTGCTAATCTTGCGGCAGTATTAGCTATTCCGTTTAGACATCAACAAATGATTATTGTTCACAATCGAGAATTGTTTCATCTTGAGAATAATCTGACTCTAGGACTTCCGGCTGATATTGTAGAATCAACATCTCAAGATGTCAATACAACAAGAGGATTCGGAGTAAATCGTGAATCATCTTCATCTTCATCTGATTCTAGTATGGAATTCATCTTCAATAATTCAGCTGAGACTCAGAGTACGGATAAAGATTGGAGACTTCCTTTCTTAGATTTCGTGTTGTATGATATTCTTCCAGATAATCCGGGTGAAGCAGCGTCTATCAGACGACGATCACTCAGATTTTATTATAATCATGCTACAAAAACCTTATATCGTCGATCTTATGACGGTCTACTTCTTCGATGTATTGCCGGTGATGAAGCCCAACAAATTATCCGCGAAGCACATGATGGAATTTGTGGAGCACATCAGCCTGGACCTAAACTCCAAGACCGTATTCGACGCATGGGTTATTATTGGCCTACTATGGTGTCCGATGCTATTGAATACGCTCGTAAGTGTAAAGCTTGTCAAATCCATGCGGATTTTATTCACCAACCCTCCGAATTCCTACACCCAACAATAGCATCATGGCCCTTCGAAGCTTGGGGCATGGATATTATTGGCCCGATCAATCCACCATCATCAAGAGGTCATCGGTTTATTCTCGCGATAACGGATTATTTCTCTAAATGGGCTGAAGCTATTCCTTTAGTTGAAGTCAAAACTTCCAACGTCATCAACTTTATCAAGCACCACGTCATCTATAGATTTGGTATTCCCCGACGTATTATTCATGATAATGGACCATAGTTCGTCAGCCAGAAGTTTACTAGATTCTGTGATGATCATCGGATCAACAATTTAGCTTCTACCGCATATAATCCGGCAGCTAACGGATTAGCAGAAGCTTTCAACAAAACCATCATCAAACTCTTAAAGAAGTTTGTTTCTACCAACAAGCGTAACTGGAGCGAGAAACTTGGTGAGTGTTTATGGGCTTATCGCACCACAGTTCGTAATGCTACCAAATGTACACCTTTTTCTCTGGTGTATGGGTGCGAAGCTGTACTCCCGTTAGAGATTCAAGTTCCTTCTTTAAGGATAGCAATCGCTAATGAACTTACCACTGAGAATAATGATCGCCTTCGACTTCAGGAATTAGAAGCTCTGGATGAAAAGCGGTTATATGCTCAACAGAATATTGAATTTTATCAAGCTAGAGTTTCGAGAGCTTTTAATAAGAAAGTCAGAGTTCGAGCATATCAAAAAGGAGAACTTGTTCTTACAGTTAGACGTCCGATGACTATGACACATATGAGTAAGAGCAAGTTCGATGCAAAATGGGAAGGTCCATTCATTGTGAATAAAGTCTTTTCTAATGGGGCATATCAGCTTATTACCATGGATGGTAAAATTGTCATGATGCCTATCAATGGCAAATTCCTCAAGAAATACTATGCATGAATGTAAATGAGACTATTTGTAAATATTATCGGACAAGTTTATAAATAAAAGTCAATTTTATTTCATGACTGATAGTACAATATCATGGAAGGTCACTATCATCCCTCTCTAACTTGGGACGTGGACCACTACCGTCCTTACTAAATACATAATCAGCAAAAGAGCCGAAAACTTTATTGCTCGACCTCACCAAAAATTGGCAGGCAGCCAGGCGCTTTGCTTCCTCTTCTTTAGTTTTTCCTGGTTCAAGCAAGAAGTCCAGGATGTCCTTCGGTGGCTTGGGAGCAGATGAGCCTTCGCCCGCCTCCGTCTTCGGCAGAGTTGGTTCAGTCAGACGTCCTTCTGTGTCTTCTTCAACCTTCGGAGCGACCTCGGTCTTCTTCGAAACATCTTTTGAAGACATTGTTTGTATGCTGAAAAGAATGATTTTTTTATCATCCCCTCCTAAGCTCCACCTATTTATAAAGAATTTTGGAAGCAGTCAATCAAAGCGACGTGCCTTTTCCAATATTCATTCGACGGTTCGTCTGTTCATTCCCGAGACAGTCTACCTGTTCATTTATTACATTCATTCAACGGTTCATCTGTTCATTCCCGAGACAGTCCACATGTTCATTTATTACATTCATTCGACGGTTCATCCGTTCGTTTCCAAGACGGTCCATCCGTTCATTCATCACAATCATCGGTTGAGATTATTCTTCTGTCATTTCCCAGCTAGTAAAAATACTAAGGTCATTGTTCTCCACAAAAATTCCGATATCTTTTATCCACAGTGGAAATAGATATTCTAACTTGTATCATTTTCTTAGTGAATTTGATATCTAGAAAATCACGTCCATATTACCTCTGAATTTTCTATTTCGGTATCAAATTTTCTATTTTCATGAAAATGATATCTAATCTTTTGATCTCCAAGACAAAAGATCATGGAAAATCGAGTTCGAAGATATCTTTATATCTGAATTCTATTTTCTCTAACTAGTATTAAACTAAAATTATCTTTGGTTTAATATCATCTGATAGAATTATAAAGTTCATTTGTATATTCTATTCCATTGAAATATGTCATGTACCATTTACCTCTGAACATATTTTCTAAAGATACATCATTATCGAAGCAACAAAGTAAAGAAATCAGATCAAAAGTTCTCATTTTCTTCATTCCAGATCAAAAGTGCTGATTACAAGAGAATGTCAAAAAATTTGAAATATGAGAAGTTTATTGAGTGGAACGAGTTATTAACTCCTGAATACGATTAAGCACAGTGTTCATATTCTCCTCATGAGTTTTACGAATTTGTTCTGCTGCCTCAACTGTAACTACTTGTTCATCAAAAGCAGTAATAGCAGAACGGCGACGGTAAACCTCTTCTATCTGCTCTACTTGCAGCTGATCTCGCTCTTGTTGAAGAGTTTGGCAGCGTGTAGTTTCGGCTATACGAGCAGTGATGATCTCAGACTGCTCCTTTTCCATGGATGAAATACGCTCCTGAAGACGAGCTAGTTCTTCTTTCAACTTCTGAAGTTCTTCAATTTTAGATACTTCCTCCTTCTCCAGAAGTTCTATTCTCTGACGAGTAGTTAATATTTCTTCACCCTTCTCTACTAACTTCTTAGATGAAGAGGTGAGAAATTCTTCTAAAGCAGCTTGCTGTGTTTGGGCTTCATTTTCCAGTTGAGCAATCTTAGCCACAGTCAAAGATTCGATATCTTCTTTCTTGATCTCCCAATATCTTCGGATGGTTGTTTCCAATTCATCTAAGAGATGCTCGAAGAAGATGCATTGAGACTCACAGCCAGCATGTCGCAGTGCCATAAGAGGGAAATTTGTCACCGTTCGAAGTTCGAAGAAAGGCATAGTTTCATCTTTTAGGAATCGCTTGGAAAATGTATCTAGATATGAATAGATAATATCTGAATACATTGTCAGGATCTTTGCCAATCCCGTTTCGAAACCGGGAGTCGCCATCATCATTGAAGGAGAAACTGGGATGTTCTCTGTTCTGAGAGTTAAAGTATGTGCCGTTGAAGAAGTCGGTAGATGCGAACTCCCTTCATCAGCATCACTCTGGACAGGCGGGGCATGAGTCGAGCTCATCGCTGCAGCAGTTCCTACTATTCAAAGAGAAAATAATCAGCAAATAAAGAAAAAAGGGAAATAGTAAACAACGAAATTAAAAGTAAAACCTACCGGGTTGAGGTTCATATTCTGTATGCATAGGAACTCTCGCCTCTTCTCGCAATCGGTCCATAACGGTATCTGACACCTGCTTTATATGACTACTTCCAGCTCCAGAATTACTGGGTACTGGAGTATTGTCAGGAGATCGAACAGGCTCAGGATCAAGCTCCATTCTATTCCCTCTGACCTTGTCTTCATCATAATGAGTAGAAGTATCAGGGTGCCAATCCTCTTCATCTTCATCTTCAACTTCTTCTTCAGATTCTACGTGCTCCTCAGCTTCATGATGAGTCTCTGATCCAGAATCCATGATGTTTATGTCAGTATCTGTTCCTTGAGAGGGATGAACTTCGAGAACAGCAGCAACAGTGCTAGCAGGATCAAGTTCTTTCATGAAGAGCAAAACCCATCTCCCCTTTGGGAGTCATAAAAGTTCCCGTCCGATGATTATATCTCTCAATCAAGGCCAGGAATAAATATGGATTGGGTTTGAAGCCATAAGAAGAATTGACGATTGCGTCATAAAGGTTTATCTCCTTCAAATCATTCTCATATCTTTCCAGAATCCAGTGAACTAGAGTCTTCCATCTTATGTTCTCGTGATTCATCAAGCCATTCATCCTCGGCGTTGAATCAGTAGGATAGAATGCCTTATCGTTTGACATAAACTCATTTATGAAGATGGGCGTTCTAAATGGTATCAGTATTGACGAGTCTTCTGGTGGTACACATCCCGGCTTCAAACCACGAAACCAAGAGACGTGATTCTCCGGAGCACTGTAAAATCCGTCTTTCTTGTAGATAATTCGGCTCGCCTTCGCTTGCTGATTTTCTGTTAAATGCCATGACATCCTTCTGGGGTAACTGGCATGCATAAATCGCATTATAGATAAACCCCTAGACACCTTCGGCCAGTACATGGGTTTATTTGTATCACCTTCAAAGTAGAAACAGACTTTCTCCCTGATTCCTTTGGGTTGTGATTTTTGCGCTATGGCATCCCCAAACAGAAAGGCTGGTTTCTTATGAAGCACCAAGTCAAGACTCTGGAATGGTTCGCCATTTATCAGACACAGCAGGGTTGTGTGGTCATGGTTCCTCAATAAGGACAGTCTGGTTTCAGGAGTATCAAATTGAGGAAATTTTACATGAGACAAGTCATGTTTAAATGAAAAGCTCATGCATCCTTCATAGTCGGCCTCTTCACTTCGGATGTTTACTACAGAAAAGAAAAGAAGAAGAGATCAGATTTTGTCACGCAGACTTCATAAAAACCTATGTCTATGAGTTTTTTTTTTTGCGTGTTTAGCAGTGTTTAGCAAAGTTTCATAAAGTACGCATGAATCCAGCAAATATACCATGAGAAGAATTTACGCAAGGTTCAGACAGATTGGAATGAATTTACGCAAGGTTCAGACAGATTGGAATGAAAGTCACGCATCCTTGCCAGAATCACATTTGAAGTGAAAATGACAAAAAAAACACGCTGACAGATCAGTAATCTATCCAGAGCATGATTCTCAGGAGTCTGCGTGAAAATTCAACCATTAACATCTCTGCCAATAAATGAAAAATCATGCAGAGTTATGAGAGTCATACTCATTTGCGTAAAACACAGAGCTTCGTAAACACGAAGATGTGAAGTATAGCCGACCCTAAAGAGGGGGCATACTTTATTAAATATTCTTTGCCCTAAGAAGGGGGGATATATTTCAAAAGTTCGTTGTCTTTTAAGTATCCTACAGAAATTTCTATGTGGAGTTCATATTCATCATTCGATTCATGTCCCCATTATCGGCTCACTTACGTTGCATAGGGGGATGAGTGACTTCACGACGAGGAAGTCGGTCGGTGATGGCACGCGAGGATGAGGCAGGAGCTTTGCCTTTAGCTTGAGTGTTCTTGGAAGCCATTGCTAGGAAGAAGAAGAAGAAGAGGAAGACAATGAAGTGCTCTTCTGTGAAGAATTTTCTCTCTAAAGCAAGTAAAAGAAATGAAGAATGGTTTATGACCTTTTTATAGGCTCATAAAAGAATTCCAAACGGCAACTCCTTAATCATTTGCTTTGGGATCTTAAACCGCACAGAATCCCAACAGCCCAATTATTTCGGAATAAATCTCTCTCCGTATCTTTTTTACAGCGTGACTAAACTCATTTTCTTCATCTTGGTTTCAAAGTATTTCGAAATAATTTATCATTTTTTTCGAAAACTTTGAAGGGGGTTTTGTAGGACTAAAAAAATGAAGTCACGCTGAATTGATCAGAAGACACGCTGAGTTCTTTCAAATCTACGCAGAGTCCTGCATACGCAAAGACAGCTCATCATGTGTCAGATTGTAATTATGACTGACAGCACGACAGTCAAGAAACGTCCTCTCGTATGCCACGTATGCACAAAATTTGAGGAATATCAGCCAATTGTTGCATGATTTATGCAATCTTCTTCAACAAGATTCAGCCTTCACCAAGTTGGCGTACAAAAAAGGGCTTATCATCATTTAATGCGACTGACAAAGTAATCAATGACAGAGATTTTGTGTCAGTCGAGGCACGTCGAATCAAGACAGTTGGCCATGCTTCAACAAAGTCAGCGTGTATTTTGAACTTCAGTGTTCTTCCATCAAGTTGCGTATATTCTGAGCTTTCTGCTTCAAGTCTGCGTGGATTTCATCCTCAACCAGTTAGCGTGGAATGTCATGCGTGGATTTCATCCTAAACCAGTTGGCGTGGATTATCATGCGTGGATTCATCTCATCAAATTGGAGTACGTGGCAGTCATGCCACAGATCTCTCATATGCGTGCCCCATAACTTGCACACGACTCATGCATGATTGCCATGTGTCTAACAGTTATGGGCCACGTCCAGTAACTACTCATCAACCTTGCGTATGATTGAGTCCTGCGTGATTATCAACTATGCATAGGTTGTGAAGGCAGTTATCTTTTAGTTATTTTTGACTCTATAAATAGAGTTCTTTTCCCATTCATTGTACAGATATACGGAATATCTAAATTGCTGTAGAATTCTTGAGAGCTTTTCTTCTTCGCATCGTCCAAGGGATAAAGCGATCGTCTTCTAGATCGGATTCCTATAGTTGTATTTTCCCAGAAACACAATAAATAAAGTAAATTTATTTATGGAAAACATTGACCTTGTGTGACCTAGTTTGATTACAGTTAACCTAGTTTGACTAGCTTGTTGACCAGAGTTGACCAAGGGTTGACTATGACCTAGAAAGACTTAGAATCACTTAGAATGTATTGTAGATTACTTTTTTCTTCATTGTAGACTTGTTGTGACATGTGATTGCTCTAAATAGGACACTGTGACTCCAGTTTGGACAGCTACACTTATGAGCAGCTTGGAAATCCCAAGCGAGTACATTCTCTGACCGTTTCATACTTGTTTGGATGTATTTACTTGTTATAGACTAGTTTACTTGTTGCTGTCACGATGGTTACACGGATTAGTACCCTATGGATCCTTTCATGCGATGTTATCCTCTCGGATACATCGAGTATATCATGTTCATGTTCTTTATCGTGTTCATCATGTACTCCGTGTATTCACATTTATGCATGTACACTCATGTGTTATTCATGTACACTCATGACCATGTGAGCTTCATGTGTAAAAGTAGTTGTTATTCAAGTGCAATAACATATCATGACTCGATCCTTGTGTATTGATTGGGGCAGGGTGAGTGTATTTGGTTATGTGATCATTATCCCCAGTAGGTATTCAAGTGCAACTTCTTAACTGTATTCAAGTGCAACCTAAGCCGTTTACATAACCAACTGTGCTCTAAATCACGTAGCTAGTTCCAGTTTCTTATCTATATCTTGTACAGTTATTTTCATATATACCATATTCTCTTTTACTGTCTTTTTCCTTTACAGCAGTTCATGTATATTATTCTATATCTTGTATTACATTTTCTGCATGTTATGACCTGTGTGAGAGATATGTGCTCGTTCCTGTCCTGATTGGACCAGTTGATAAAATTTTACAGGTACTTGGAGTTCACAGCTAGCCTAGAGGACACTAGTAGAGCTTGGAGTAGTTTTATAGAGTTGGTGTATCTTCTTCCTGGTTTGTCTTAGAGTTGTATTTAAAATATTGTAACCTTGAGTTTAATTATTAAATTTACTTTACTTCTAGTTGTCTCTCCCTATCTTATGGATTTTCTTATCTATTTTATCGTGATGTTTATCTACCTTTAGAATTGTGATTGGGAAAATATCCTCATTAAATTGTCCTCCGTCTGGAGGGTATACCTAGATTTGCTAGAAGTGATAGTGACCTAGAACAACGTTCTACCACTGACACTGCGGCGTAGGCTGGACGTACCCACTTTTCGTGTCCGTAAACTGGATGCGGGTCGTGACAGTGTCAACATAGTTTAAGGGGGTACATGAGGTAATATAGGATTTGTGTTAACATAGAACATTACATCTCATTAACTTGTATATTGCATACATTCCATCTATTATTATATTACATTCATGCTTGCATTCATTCATCCTTCATTTATTATCTTGCACTACTATATGCACCATATATTTCATACTATGGAACCTACATATTCATTACAAGCCATACTTATACATACTTGCACTCCAGATCCGGACTTCCGAGCACCGTCGTGTGCTTCCCACGAGTCTCTCCTCGCCTCTACCGTGCCGACCTCCGGCGTCGATGAATCCAAGGTGAGCTCCTCCTCGTCGATCCCCGCCCGTCGAACGCTGTGACCACTAAGGGTGGTGACCGCCTCCACGCGCGCGGGGGTGGGGGGGCATCTTTCGCGGCAGCGCCGGCCGAGGCCAGCCGTCCAAGTCGCCGTCGTCTCCTTCGTAATTGCGCGTGCCACCACCGAGTTGTTTCACCCGAGCCCTTCCGCACTTGCCGCGTCGACCGAGCGGTGAGCCTCTCGATCTCATCTCCCTTTCTCGGCTTCTCCCTTCAGTCTTCTCTCTCTTTCTATATGTCTTTTCTTCTTTTATTCTGTTCAAAGAACAGAACTCATCATTGTTATTGTTATTTTATTATTATATGTTATGGGTACTGTTAAAACCGTGAAGTAAGAATAGTGGATTTCATGTGTTTTGACTTTAGCACACAGCATGTTGAACCTTTATTAGAATTTATTACTAATATTTAATACTATCACTAATATTTAATACTATTATGTCACTTGTGGAAAGAAGTATTTTCACAAGTATTTTTTTTTAAAACTTGGGACCTTGTACTTCGTTTTGTCAAGTTATAATCTATGGCAACTATATATACATAGTATTAGTATTAGTACTTTTACTATTTTCAAAGTAATATTAGATATATTATTTTTAGTAATAAATTATATGATTAGGCTTTAAGCCCATTTTAAGTTTGAGCATTTATATGAATATAGACATTTTTGATAATTTCGGGTCTCCGATATTTAATTAGATAATATTTGGGCCTATGGGCTTTACCAAAATTATTGGATAAAATTGTATATTTTGGACTTGAAATTATACTACACAAATATTTTAGATAATAATTATGAAAATTATTAATGGTTCTTTTAATAAAAATTTTATAGGTTATAGAACACATATTTCCAATATGGCTTAAAAGTCTTATTGCGATATTTTGTGGTAATCCGAATATAGTTTCGAACTAAGGTATTTTGATAATTAAGGGAATTTGTCTAAAACAAATTGCGAGCTCTTCAAACTTATCAGTTTAAAAGTATTCTATCGTTTTCGATTATCCTGTATAATTTCTAACTAATTTACAAGTACTTTCTACACAAATATATTTTCTAAAATAAAAACTTCCCTTATTAAAATCAAATTTCTTTCTAGATTATCCTTGGAAATGACTAATATAAATCTTCGTATTCCCATGCGAACCTAGATTTTTTCATATCGATCATAGCCAACTGGACTATTCCAAAACAACGATATTATCGGTTTCACCAGCTAAGGACCACAGGCAAGTACATATACTGATTGCTTCGATTCTAGTAGTATCATTTACATGTCATACATATATCTTGCTGCTTGTTGACACGCTTGTCACACGGTGCTTAGTACTATGAACTACATTTTCTTCTTTGTCATTCATGGGTACTAGCAGGGCGGGGAAATATCTTAGTAAACATGTGAACTACCCTTTCTATCCCCAAAATTTCTATTATTGAATGATAGCAGCTGCACACGATACGTGCGGTGAGCCGGATTTACTCCTAGACGTTCACATGTCGAAACAGATATTTCAATTCACAATAGTTAGCTTTGTTTTCTTTTCAGTTGATTTCCATTCTGTATCATCAGTTAATATTTTCACCTTACCCTACATGTCTACTTTTGTCATGACCCGCACCCGATTTACGGATACGAGAACGTGGGTACGTTCAGCCTACGCCACAGTGTCGACAGTAGAACGCTGTCTAGGGCATAATTCCATCTAATACAATAAGGTATACCCTCCAGACGGAGGACAATCTCATAAGGATACTAACTCAATCACAAATCTAAAGACAGATAAATAGCACGATGAAATAGATAAAGAATTCACAAGAGAGAGCTCGAGACAACTAGAAGTAAAGCAACTTTAATAATTAAACTCAAGGTTACAATATTTTAAATACAACTCTAAGACAAACCAAAAAGAAGATACACAAACTCTATAAAACTACTCCAAGCTCTACTAGTGTCCTCTAGGCTAGCTGTGAACTCCAAGTACCTGTAAATTTTTATCAAGAAGTCCAATCAGGACATGAACGAGCACATATCTCTCAACAAGTCATAACATGAAGGAAATATAATACAAGATATAGAATAGTATACATGAACTGCTGTAAAGGAAGGAGACTATAAAAGAGAGCATGATATGAAAATAACTGTACAAGATATAGATAAGAAAACTGGAACTAGCTACGTGATTTAGAGCACAGTTGGTTATGTAAACGGCTTAGGTTGCACATGGATACACTAAGGAGTTGCACATTCATACCTACTGGGGATATTGTTTACATAACCAAATACACTCACCCTACCCCCAATCAATACACAAGGATCGAGTCATGATATGTTATTGCACATGCATAACAACTACTTTTATACATGAAGCTCATATGGTCATGAGTGTACATGAATAACACATGAGTGTACATGGATAAATGTGAATACACGGAGTACATGATGAACATGATAAAGTACATGAACATGATATACTCGATGTATCCGAGAGGATAACATCGCATGAAAGGATCCATAGGGTACTAATCCGTGTGAACATCGTGTCAGCAACAAGTAAACTAGTCTATAACAAGTAAATATGTCCAAACAAGTATGAAATAAACAGAGAATGTACTCGCCTGGTAATCCAAGCTGATGATAAGTGTAGCTGTCCAAACTGGAGTCACAGTGTCCTATTTAGAGCAATCACAAGTCACAAACTGTCTAATATGAAATAAAAGTACTCTACAATACATTCTAACTAATTCTAAGTCCTTCTAGGTCAAAGTCAACCCTTGGTCAACTCTGGTCAACCGTGGTGATAATCTAGTCAAACTATGTCAAACTCTTAATCAACTAGGTCACACAAGGTCAACGAAGTCAACTAAGTCAAACTGGGTCAAGTGTGGGCTTACAGTTGACTTTTGATCAACTGGTCAACCTTGGTCAAATGGGATCAAATCTAGTCTCTCTAAAACATCCACATGGTCAAGTCGTCAATTTCAGCAAAATAAGATCACTGGAATCGACGGATCTCAGTTTCGTTGTACGAATTTCGAGATAGGGACAAAATAAGAATTAACTATAACTAATGGTGACACCTAGAGAAAATATCTACAAACATTGTCGGATGATAAAACAAATATCACCAACGTGTCCAGAAGGGTCAAATCAGCTAGGATAGCCTACCCATAAGTCCAATTTGGACACCGGGGCAAAAAGGTAATTTTGGACCAAAATGGCGTCCGCCGTTGGGCCCACTTTGCACCGAAATGCATGCCAGGGTCAATGATCTCTAAATTCGTCAAACTACATGTCTACAGATTCGTTTTGACGAGACGATTCCAACGGTATGTCCAATTTTGGATTCCGTGGATCCGAACTCAAAATGGTCAGTTGTGGGGCCCGCTTTGCACCGTAATGCGTGCCAAGGCCAACGTCGTCCAAACCTAGCAAATTTTATATGAAAATATGCTAGAACGATGCCACGAGTCTAGTTGTAGTGTCGGATTTGAAATCCGGGGTCCCGGGTTCAAAAACGGAATCTTATAAGTTGGAAATTACGAATTCGGACGGCCAACTTTGGCGTCAAATTCAACCAGTCTAACGTGTTCACAATGAGACAAAACTTAAGGGGTAGGAAGAGGGTCATACCAGCTGTGCACCGGAACTGACGGCGCACGAACCGGAGCTGCGACGGCGGAGGTACGAGCCGACGAAGTTGGCTCCACAAAACTATCCAAAATTAGTACAATTTAAATGGTCAACTTGGTGGCCGGTTTTGATCTATCAAACGATCTAATTAACAGGTGAAACTTGACAGGGGCGAAGGGCTACATACCAAGATTGAGACGGAAGAAACGGATCGACGATTCAACGGTCGGATTCCTCGAAAAAAGTGCACAAAGTTGCTGCATCGAAACGTGAATTCGGGCTCGATCCCGCGCGCGTCACGACAGAAACCCGTGCGAAACGCACAAATAGCCTAGGCGGCGCGTCCCGGAGGACGGTGGCCGCCAAGGAGTGCGGCCAGGGGGTTCGCCGGCCTGATGGGGGGTCTCGCCGGCGACGGCGGCGTCCGGCGGCGCGGCCGTGGCTGCTGCCACGCGCCCCACTGTTGCTGCAGTTGCGTTTCTTGCTGCTGCTGCAGCGCTGTTCGCTGCTGCTGGTGTTGTCGCGGCCTGCTGCAGCGCGGCGACGGCGGCCGGCCGGCGGTGGCCTGCGGTGGCGCACGGCCAGGAGGGTGGCGACGTGGGATGGCTGTCGGTGGTGGTGGCGGTTGTGCATGGTTCGGGTGGTGGTTTTGATGATGATGATGATGGTGTGGAGGAGGAGAAGAAGGTGTTATGATGGTGTGAGGGGAAGGAGAAGAAGAAGTTGAAGGAAGGGAGGAGAAGGAGGAGGCCGGGCTGGCTCGTGGAGGTGGTGGTTCGTGGTGGAGGTTTGGTTTTGGTGTTTAGGGTTTAATGAACTTTTCATCTCCCTCTCGCATATATACTATGCTATCGGGTTTTAGGGGGAGTTTGCTACAGTACGGGGAACAAGCATGGCTTGCTTGGCTCGGTTTAGGGGTCTTGGGCCGGGCTAGAATTCCTTTCTATTATTTGCTTACTTATTTATTATATATATAGATATACAAGTATATATATATATATATATATATATATATATATATATATATATATATATATATATATATATATATATATATATATATATATATATATATATATACACATATAATGGTATATATACATTATATCATAATTACAAATTTAAGTAGGTATATACATATGTATATATTTATATTCATACATAATGATATATAAACTCATGCCAATAATACAAATACAAACAATAAATTATTCTAAGTAAAATAGCATTTAATAACATAACATATTTAATATATTTAAATATTTAATATACTAATATACCAACACATAAATAATATAATTATAGCCAATAAATACATCTGCATGGATGTGCTGCAAGTCTATATGGGCTTGGGCTTGGTTCGGGTGAGCCAGGTCGGGACAAAACCAGACATGGTCCAATAAATAATTAAAAATATGTATTTATGGTCATGGGTAAATAAGTAGCATGCGGGGACTCAAATAAATGGGACACAAGTGTCGGGCGGGCAGTAGACTTCATGTGGGCCATGTCCATATTTTGGGTCGACGGGTTTGGGTCGATGTCGGGTCCCGAAATCAATTTGGAAGTCAGGTCACAATTTACGGGGAATAATTAATTGGCCTAGATTGACCCAAAAGTTGTGCGAAGCAAATGAAGCACAAGGAGGTGTGTCTGAGTGGAACACGAGGGTCATGGGCGTAGGGCGTCTCGAGTAGATCATGCATGAGGAGTTGGTTTCGAGAAAATGACTCGTCTTGTGCTCCCAAATTAAAAGACACGGCAACGTGCAATTAATGGTCAAAGGTAAAAGTGGGAATTTAATTAAATGGTCAAACAGTCTAAATCGGCCCGAAGTTGCGCGAAGCAAAAAGAGCACAAGGGAACAAGTTTGAGTGGGACATCATATATCAAAATAAAGGTAATCTTGTCCTTTACTACAAAACTCAAGAAGGAAGTTTCCAGAGATGGACATCTCTGACGCTCCAAAAATCAAAGGCACGGAAAGGTACATCTAGGAAGAAAATAATCATAATGAAATATTTATTTAAAAATAAATCATTTAGAAAATTGAAAAATAAATCCCCAAATTCAGGGGGCTTACAACTTTCTAGTTTCTATATTCCACATGATGTTCGCAGTTCCAGTTTTACTCTCCATATGATATTTCATGTTTTATGATTTTCTATTATGTCTCGGATAGTGGTCATATGTGTGCTTGTTCCATTCCTGACTGAAAAACCAACATTTTTTAGGTTAGCTGTGGCTTCACTTAGCATCGGGATACGGGCTTACTTGCAGGCAGAAACCTAGAAATTAGATAGAAGTGGTATCATATTCAGTAATTGTAAGAACATTATATTTTTGTTTAAATATGAAATCTTGTAAATATTGTAATCAATCTGGAAATGTGAATGAGCAATAAATGTTATATTTATTTGTGATTTTGAGCATCGTGGCCGTGACAGCGTAACTACCGCCGACTCTGCGGCGTAGGCTGGCTTGGACACGCACTCGTATCCCGAAAAGCGGGTGCGGGTCGTGACAGGAGTCGACACAGAGGATGAATTATCCAGAACCAAAATCCTTCAATAGCACGCGGGATGTGAAGGAGGTGGACAACTTCATCTGGAATGTCGAGCGGTACCTGAAGGCGGTTCGCAACGAGGATAAGACCGACAAGGTAAACACGGCGTCCCTATATTTTTCTGATGATGCTACGCTGTGGTGGCGACGCAGGTGCATCGATGTAGAAAAGAGACTCTGCAAGATCGAGACTTGGCAAGATCTCAAGAAGGAGATCAAGTCTCAATTCTACTCGAAGAACGTGGAGTATGTCGCAAGACGGAGTTTGCGTCAACTCGAGCACGCCGGGTCGATCAAGGAGTATGTGGCGGAGTTCACCCGCCTGATGCTCACCATTTCCAGTATGGACGAAGAAGATCACCTGTTCGCATTCCTGGAGGGTCTACAACCATGGGCGACACAAGAATTGCAGAGGCAAGATGTGTCTGATCTGAACACGGCTTTTGCGGCGGCCGAGAAGCTGATGGAGTATCGATGGAATGATGCCCCAAAGCCCAAGAAAAAGACCACCACCAAGTTCAATGGTGGGGGAGCGAAGAAGAACAACGGAAAGGGAGCCTCGCCGAAGGACAAGCAGCAAGCAAAGCCTTCGACGGAGTGGAAGATCGAGTGCTACCTGTGCGGTGGAAATTACTTCGCACGGGACTGTCCGAACAAGGGCAAGAGGGTGAACGCGGTCCAAGGCGAGGAGGCCGAGGACACGGAGCCTAAGAAGGGGCTCAAATGGGTGCCATGCGCCTACTGAATGCTTTGAAGAGCAAGGCAGTCGTGACCAAGGCCCAGAATCGAGAACTGATGTATATGGACGTGAAGATCAACGGCACAACACGAGGGCGATGGTCGACACAGGGGCGACCCACAACTTCATCTCGAACGCGGAGGTCCAGCGCTTGGGTCTGGTGCTTGAAAAAGACTCGAGCAAGATGAAAGCGGTCAACTCAGAGGCACGCCCCGTACAGGGGGTGGCCAAAGGCATGAAGATCCAAGTGGAAGACTGGACGGGTGTCACCAGTCTCACGGCCGCACAACTGGACGACTTCAACATGATCCTTGGGATGGACTTCCTTACTTTGACAAAGGCGGTCCTAATGCCGCACCTGGGAGTCGTCGGGATCATGGAGGAGAGCTCCCCGTGCATGGTGACTGTTGCACGAGGCGAGCTTGCGAAGGGGAAGGCTCTCTCCGCATTACAACTCAATAAGGGGATGCGACACGGAGAGACGACTTACCTTGCGGTGCTCAGGACGGAAGAAGCGCCCGCGCAGGGGGATACTCCGCCTGAGATCGATGATGTCCTTGTGGAGTTCGGGGATGTCATGCCGAAGGAGTTGCCGAAGAGGCTACCTCCACGGAGGGAGGTAGGCCACGCCATCGAGTTGGAGCCGAGCACGAAGTCGCCCATCATGGCTCCATATCGCATGGCCCCGCCCGAGTTGGACGAGTTGAAGAAGCAACTTAAGGAGCTGCTAGATGTAGGCTTCATCAGACCGTCAAAGGCCCCGTATGGTGCACCGGTGCTATTCCAGAAGAAGAAGGATGGAAGCCTTCGTTTGTGTATCGACTATCGTGTACTAAACAAGGTGACCGTCAAGAACAAATATCCCATCCCGTTGGTGGCGGACTTGTTCGACCAGCTGGGAGGCGCGAGATACTTCTCCAAACTTGATCTACGCTCGGGGTATTACCAAGTCCGGATTGAGGAGGGCGACATGGCTAAGACGGCATGCGTGACGAGGTATGGCGCATATGAGTTTTTAGTTATGCCTTTTGGTCTAACAAATGCTCATGCAATATTTTGTACTTTGATGAACAAGCTCTTTCATCCATACTTGGATCGGTTCGTCGTGGTTTATCTCGACGACATCGTGGTGTACTCAAACACGATGGAGGAGCACATCGAGCATTTGAAGGACGTCTTTCAGGTGCTAAGGGAGAACGATCTCTTCGTCAAGTGAGATAAGTACTCGTTTGCACAAGAGGAGGTGTCGTTCTTGGGACACTGGATTGGACGAGGCAAGATATGGATGGACGGCGCAAAGGTCCAGTCCACACGGGAGTGGGAGGCTCCCACCAAGCCGACGGAGCTGCGATCCTTCCATGGTCTGGCAAACTACTACCGGCAGTTCATCCGAGGATATTCCGCCATCGCAGCGCCTCTGACCGATCTGCTGTGGAAGGATCGGGCATGGAGCTGGAAGCCCCGATGCGAAGAGGCATTCGAGGCGCTGAAGCGGGCTGTGACGGAGGAGCTGGTTTTATCTCTACCGGACTACTCCAAGGCGTTCGAAGTGCATACGGACGCGTCCGACTTTGCCATCGGTGGGGTGTTGGTGCAGTAAGGGCACCCCATCGCGTTTGAGAGCCGCAAGCTGAATGATACTGAGCGGTGCTACACGGTACAAGAGAAGGAGATGACTGCGGTCGTGCACAGCTTGAGGATATGGCGGTATTACCTTTTCGACACCAAGTTCGTGGTCATGACGGACAATGTTGCCACGAGCTACTTCCGGTCCCAGAAGAAGTTGTCTCCGAAGCAGGCGAGATGGCAAGATTTCCTAGTCGAGTTCGACATGGAGTTACGGTACAAACCCGGCAAGGAGAATCAAGTGGCCGATGCTCTTAGCAGGAAGGCCTAGCTCGCAACGGTATGCTTGCTCAAAGGAGACATTTGGACCGTGTTCGAGTGGGTATCACGGAGGACCACTAACACAGGCCCTACTGAAGCTTGTCAAAGAGGGCAAAACGAGAAGGTTCTGGCTGAAAGACAGACTTCTCTACACTAAGGGCGACAGGGTGGTCGTGCCTAAGTGGAGTGGCTTGCGGAGACAGCTACTCAAGGAGTGCCATGACACGAAGTGGGCTGGACACCCAGGGCAAAAGCGAACCTTGGCGCTGCTGGAGGCCACATACTATTGGCCTCGCATGCGCGAGGATGTGGAGGACTTTGTGCGCACTTGTCTTGTATGCCAACAAGACAAGGTGGACCATCAGAAGCCCGGGGGCCTGCTGGAGCCTCTCCCTGTGCCGAGCCGGCCGTGGGAGAGCATCTCGATGGACTTCATCTCTGCCCTGCCGAAAGTGGGGGTGTTGGGATCCATCTTCGTGGTGGTGGACCGATTCTCGAAGTACGCGACCTTCATTGTTGGTTCAACGGACTGCACAGCAGAAGAGGCTGCACGACTGTTCATCAGCCACGTGGTAAAATTTTGGGGCATCCCGGTCAATATTGTTAGCGACCGTGATCCCCGCTTCACGGGGAAGTTCTGGACGGAAGTATTCAAAATCCTCGGGACGGACTTGCACTTCTCGACCAGCTTCCACCTCAGACGGACGAACAGACGAAGCGGGTTAATTCACTACTCGAGGAGTAATTGCGGTACTTTGTGAGTGCCAACCAGAGGGACTGGGTGCATCACATCGACGTCGCTCAGTTCTGCTACAATCTTCAACGGAGCGAGTCATCGCACAGCAGCCCATTCGAGTTAGTGATGGGTCGCCAACCACTTTCCCCACACACGCTGAGTGCGGGGTCCTCGAGTAGAAGCCCCGCGGCCAACCAGTTCACTTTAGACTTCAAGGAAAAGGCGGACATTGCCAAGGCATTTCTGGAGAAGGCCGCGAGAAAGATGAAGAAGTGGGTCGATGCGAGGCGACAGCCAATTGTGTACCAGGAGGAGGACATGGTGTTGGTGAAGCTACAACTGCAGCAATTCAAGGTGTTCCGAAAGGTGCACAAAGGGCTGATTCGAAAGTATGAAGGCCCCTTCCCCGTGCTCAAGAAGGTAAGCAAGGTGGCCTACAAGCTTGAACTCCCTGCCAAGCTGAAGATCCATCCAGTCTTTCATGCTAGTTGCTTGAAGTCGTACCATGAAGACTTGGAGGACCCCCAGCGAGGAGTTTCTAAGCAACCGACGGCGACCATGACGACTTCCTTCGACAAGGAGGTGGAAGCCGTGCTGGACAAGAGGACCATTCGGCGGCGATGCGTGTCACCGTATGTGGAGTACCTCATCCAGTGGAAGGGCTTGCCTTATGGCGAGTCTAGCTGAGAACGTGCAGATACGCTGCATCAGTTCGAAGCCGAGATCCAGGCGTTTCTCAACGAGCATGGTTGACGAGGGCGTCAACGCCTTAGGTGGGGGAGAATGTAACGGCCCAAGTGTTACGCCCCGCCCGAGGCCCAGTTGCATAACCTTTTCACGGACCAAGGTTATGCGGGAAGCTTCAAGAACCTTCTAGAAGTTGGTGGAACTCTCCGAAAGATGGTGGACTCCTCTGGAAGGCCCAAGAACGTTCTGGATGGCTCAAGATCCTTCTGGAGGCCTGTGAAGTTTCCTTTTATGTCCGTAGATAATAATCCTGGAATATGCCATTCCAGTTATAGTAGGAAGAATAATGCTCTGGAATATTCCCTCCAGAAGTTTCCTTGTATTTCTCTATGAGTCATTATAAAATAGGGGGAGGTCTCATTTGTTTCTCACCACCTAAACTTGTAAGCATTTTCCATTCAATAAAGAAATCTTACGAGTCTCTCTCTTGCTCCACTATTCTTATTTGTCTTAGCGATCTAGCTAAGTCGCGTGGGAAAGGCTTGCACGAGCCTTTGAGGAGAAAGACAGTGCGCCGCATGGGACGAAGTGCTAGCAAAAACACTAAGTCCGTGACAACTGGCATGGGTTCAGACTAGTCGAATCCCGTCATGGTGTTTCAAATCTGCCATCGGCTCTGGTGCTTTTTTGTCGAATCGCCTCCAGATTTGAACCTATGTCTTCTCCAGCATCTTTTGTGCTTGACCTGCACACTCCACTCATCACCACCATCGCCCGCCGCCACTACATGATGCTCCTTCCTCTCCTTTTGCTTCTTCTCCTCCTTACGACCATCAGATCTGGATGTAGAGGCAACCGAGGAGCCGATGCTCAACTCCGCCGAGATTTGTTTCGAGTCGGATTCCATCGAGCCCGCTCAACTCCGTCACTCAACCCCCCGGCGCTGCTTGAGTGCGTCGAGATCCGGTCGGAAGAAGTCAGAGGGACGATGTTGGTGGCCGCGTAGAGGGAGAGAGGACAACAAGTGAATGTTGTCAGAAAAATTCACATGCAGTGCACTTGCAGGCTGCAACTAAACGGTGAAACTCTTATCTTTTACCGGTCAGTTGGTGCATAAGCTCCTACTTCCTGTCAACCAAACACCCCCTAAAAGCATCTCCAACCCTATTGTGAGTTTAGCAAAAATGGTTGCCACATACGAATGATAAGCTTTTTTTCAAAAATCCTTCTCCAATGCAAATGTAAAGTAAATCATGAAGTTGACATGGCAAGGACAATGTGAAGTTGGTTGTCTAGATCTAGACAATGCACTTCACAATGACTTTGTCTCCACATCATCAATTATGAATATAAATATTTATTAAAAAAATGAAAAAGTTGACTAGTTGTCTTGGAAGTTGGAAAAAGTATTTTTTATTGTTTCCTCAATACTTTTGCATTGGAGAAGACTTTTCAAACTCACACTACCAGAATAAGTCGTTTTAGCGACGCATAAAAACGTCGCTAAAACGACAAATTACGTCGCTAAAAATATTTACCGACGTAATTACCGACGTTTGGGCCTTGTCGCGGAAACGTAAGTCGATGTTCTTTAAAACGTCGTCGAACATCGCAAATACCGACGTTCATCGACGTATGAATACGTCGGTATATCCTGGGAAATTACCGACGTTTACCATCGTTTCGTCGGTGGATTAGCGACGTGGAAAATGTCGCTACACGTCGGTAAAATTCTGGGAACTTACCGACGTTTACCGTCGTTTCGTCGGTGGATTAGCGACGTAAAAAATGTCGCTCCACGTCGATAAAATTCTGGGAACTTACCGACGTTTACCATCGTTTCGTCGGTGGATTAGCAACGAGTATTATGTTGCTAAACGTCGGTAATTCCTGGGATTATTACCGACGTCTACCGTCTTTTACCGACGGTCTCCGACGGAAGTGGACGTCGGTAAACGTCGGTACCCTGAAAAATTTTTCCAGTTTTACCGACGTTTACCGACGCAAACGTACGTCGGTGGACGTTGGTAAACGTCAGTAAATCTGCAAAATAAATAAATAAAATAAAATACAGAATGTCCTTTTCTTCCTGCAGTTTAAAAAGATAACCATAAAGACACAATATAACAGATATCATTTTCTCCCTGGGTTCGCCGACCCCTTCGGTGGAACACTCAACACCGGTAACGTAAACCACAGAAGCACATTAACATCCAATTGAAATGAATAATAACATAAACAACAGTATAACACAATGTAGTAGGCAACAAATAGAATGGGATCCAACAAATAGAATAGGATCCAACAAATAGAATAGGCACAACCAACAAGTATCCAAATAACCAAGTCTACACCAAATAACAAAGTCTACAACCAAACAACCAACAAATAGAATAGGATCCAACAAATAGGATCCAAACATCCAAGTCTACACAACCAACAAATATCCAAGTCACAAACAAAGGATCAAACAAACACAAACAAACAGTCCTAACTAGGACTACTAGGTATCTGGTGCAGGAGGGGCACCGCCGCGACGAAGGGATATGAACAACTCATACTCCTCAAGTAAAATCGATACCAATGGAGTAGGCAGTAACGTCGGTGGAGTCGGTGTCGATGAAGAAGGCGGTGGAGGCGGCGGAGTCGACGACGATGAAGGCGCACCCGGAGGACCAGTACGCTCCAACGCTGTAAGTCGATGGTTGTATGAATCCTTGGTAGATAACAGTCTATCACTGCTCTGGACCATCGAATCCGTCACCAATCTCAGCCTATCGGTCATGGTCACCTGTGCTGTCTGCGGATCCATCACCGTGCGCTCTAACCCTCCAACGCTGCGCTCTGTCCTCTCAGTCATCTCCCTGAGCTCCATAATACTGCGGACGAGCGCATCCAATCGTGCTAGCAGCCCAACATCGTCCGTAGGGTGCTGAGACTGCTCCTCGATCCGTCGTAGCAGGTCATCACGGAGAGACTCCATCATCTGGTGGACTCGGGCAGACTCCTGGGACGGCTGTGGACCATACACACTAGTAGGAGATGCCCTAGAGGACTGGGTCGCAACTAGGGCGCCATAGGATCCCGTACCGTAGTACGTACCCCTATGGAGGCTACCAGCAACGGTCATCCACAGCTCGTCCGCCGACGGAGCTTGAGTGGGCTGCGAGGAAGTACCGGCCTCTCCTGCATTAGGTGCACTAGCAGCCGCCCGGTCCCGCAGCCTCTGATACTCGGCCTAGAAAGTATGGATAGTACTCTATGATTTCTAATTTCTAATTAATGTACTTATTATTACTAACTACATGAATATTTATTTGCATCATATTTACTAAGTTATATTAAAATTGACACGAAGTATTAAATTAAGATAACGTATTGTAATACTTACATAGGTCTGCTCGGCCCTCTCGTCAATAAGGCCTTCGCCCTTCCGATGGGTGGCCAGGAAGATGATCACCATGTCGGCGTTACCGACCTTCCTTACCTGTAATTAAATATATTATCTTAGTAATAATTTATCGAATTTGTATTAAAATAATATTTCTAAAAGAGAAAGACATACCAGACGACGGAAATGTTCCGTCATCGGAATCGACCTACTGCACCACTTCGAGGCATGTTGCCTAGCCGCCTTGGCCTTCTCCGACTTCTCCTTGTACCTTGGCTCGTCGAATCGAGCCTTCATCGCATTCCACTGATCAGGGGTGATCCAACCTTGGATCGGCTTTCCGGCACGATCACGAGCCTTCTGATCATTAATAGCGTCGCGGATCAGCCTGGCAGCGACGGCAGGAAACATCCCCTCGATAAGCTCGGCCCGGTGCGTGGATAGAAAAACATATCCTAGAAGAGCGCAAACCAAATATTTATCAGTTATATATAATATGAATTAATTATATGATTCATATTAAAAGCAAATCTATTTTAATCTTGAAGTGCGTAAACCAGTAGTTCTTCCTTTCGTCTGGAGCATCAGAGTAGTTAATCCAAGGACCACCATAATTATGCCTCAGCATGTGGCCTAGGCATCTCTGTACCTCTAGGGGACGATATCTATACAGATATATTATATTCATGAAAAAAGTTAATTTATGATAAAAATAGAAAAAAAAAATTATAAACCAAAACACCTACTTTGTACCGTCGACCCAGATCTCCGTCCTCCTCTCCTCCGAAGGTGCGCACGCATCATCTGCATGATGCTGGTCGGCCGTCGGCTCAGCTGCCTCGGCCGTCGGTGCAGCCTCCGCCATTTTCTCATCCGTCTCCATCGTCGTATCAGCAGCAGGAACGCTAGACGGGCGAGCACTCTCATTAGGCCTGGAACTACTCGTCCCAGGAGATATGCCATGTGACGTCATCCCAGCAGGCCCAGCTACTGTCCGATACGTCGGAGTAATCGGCGACGAGGATCCAGTGTAACGCCCCAGTCCCAATGTACTAAGGACCGAGTACGCCAACATGCCAGCTGTACTTATACGAAAAGTACTCCGATATTTGGAATCCTCGTATATGCACATAAGCTGTAAATAATGCAATCACAGGCCAGAACATACTAACTAATCTCATCATAGCTCAACACAAAAGATAATAAGTCCAGATAAATAATAAATGTATCAAGAGATAGCCGGTGAACATACTCACTCCAAACGGCTATATAAAAATGTATCAAATGAACGGAGTCCAACCTCCGCAAACAAAGAAATAAATAAATAAATAAAGGTAAGATGTCACTACATAGTCTCAATGAGTCTCAAGAAAAAAATAAGAACTAAACGCCAGATGGATAAGCCTCGTCGTCCAAGAAAGATGAGTCCAGTGCCGCTCCGTACTCCTGCGGTAAGTCGTCTAATCCTGGAGAGATAACCAGGTCCTCAGAGGGACGTAACAAGATACAAACAACATGCCATATAACTGTGATAATATATAAGGGAGAAGTATGCAATGTAAGGGTTCCTAACCATTCTACAGTGATAATGCAGTTGAGATACAATCCTTCGACGCATGAGCCCTGGCTGTAATGGGATCGGCATAGTTCCCGTATAGGGCACCAGGGGCCTACGTCCGTAACGTCCGAAGATCGTCAGAGGGCATCATGTGCAAGGGCTACGTCCATAACGCTCTGGATAACGTCAGAGGGCATCTGGAGCCTGCGTCTCCGGAGGAGCGCACAGGTAATCAGGGATGTGTAAAGAAGCCCATACGTCAGGTATTGTTCTCCCCACCCAATGCCTAGTACCATCATGTCCATGATCGATATAACCTCTAGTAACCGCCAAGTCTTCTAACATGCAACTCTATTGGCGATTACTCCTATCCGTCGCACGTTCCCTACGTATCGGTGGCCAGCCGACTACGCGGTTACGTGTCCTACATGAGACTCACGACTCGTGATAAACAAGTGTCAAGGCCGCATGAGACATAACAATATCCCATGAACAATAGGTGGTCTCTAGACTAGGTCAATGCAAGAGAGTAAGTAAAACAAGAAAAGACGACTGATATAGTCGCTTGCACCCGAGTGTGACTTGGACGCACAGTGATATAATAATAATAAAAACATATGAGTAAACACTGAATATACATAACTGAAAGTAAGAAATAGTAAATCGCAGAGATAATAGCAAGGTATCTTGCCTGGCGGTGCAAACTGGTAAATCCCAAATCACGATATCCACAGGAGAAACGTCACAATCACCAAACAACTCCGAATGCTGAAACAAACATCAAAAACGTTCCCGGTGAAGAAGATATACCTAGGAAACGCTTGTCCGAAAGTCAAATTCCGGAACAGGGGCAAAAATGTAATTTCGGGTCAAAACGATGTCCGCCGTTGGACCCGCTTTGTACCGAAATGTGTGCCGAAGTCTATGGTCTCTAAAGTCGGAAAACTACATGTCTATGGATTTGTTTTTCCGAGACGAATTCAACGGTATGTCCAGTTTTGGATTCCGATGAGCCGTGTACAAAATCGCCCGTTTGAGTGGGCCGCGGGGCCCGCCAAATTGGCGTCCCGGTCGACCTTCTCAGAATCGAACCAAACTTGGCATACAGGACCAGAATTTCGATCTGGACCTGCTGGCGCAAGTTTCGTCTCGATCCGACGAGTGTACACGAATCTAGGGTCAAGTTTGTAAAACGTCGATACGGGGTATCGCGACGGATACACGTTGATTTCGTCGCGCACACGCGACGAAACTGAGTTCCGTCTGTTCCCACACGTCGACAACGTCATTACGCGTCTTTCGATGCGTACCGCGCGCGACCACGTCGCCCGGTTTGTCGGGACACGTGCCGTATCGGAAATTTTCTAAAGTTTTTAAAAACAGAATTTAAAGGTTTTTCGCGAACTTTACAATCTGATTATTATTAGCACACTCTATGTGTAACGCCCCAGTCCCAAAATACGTAGGACTAGTAGCGCAAACATGCCAGCTGTATACATACGAAATATATAGGCCCCGTATGTATACATAAGCTGTAAAATGTAGTAACACCATGAAAGTAACTAATCTCATCCACAAAATAAGGAATAAAAATATCATATAATGATTGTCTTGATACAATAGGTTGGGTGGAGACACATCCACTACCAACCAAAACAAAAGAAAAGAGATACATGAATGAATTAAAATGACAAAAATAGAAAGGAGGGTCCAAGACACGTCATCTTCGAATAAAGGAAGAAGACCACGATCTCGGCTAGGATACCTGCAGTAAGATAAGAGCACACACCTGGGGAGATAACCAGGTCCTCAGAGGGACGTAACAAGACACAAAAGTTCATGCCATATACTGAATATAAATAGCTCAAAATAGAAAAGTACATAAGCCTAAACTGTAAAGGTCCCAAACCATTCTATGTGTAATGCACTTTGAAGACAACGTTCCACACAAGGGCTTCCAAGACTAGAAACACGGCGCGTTAGCGTTTCACCCGAGGCACTAGTGGCATCTAGAGAAAAGTAAATGCACGGCCCATTAGCACTCGAGAGAGTGGCTAAGGGCATCTAGAGGAAAATAAATGCACGGCCACTAGCTCTTGGGTGAGTCACTAACGGCAGCTAGAGGAAAGTAAATGCACGGCACATTAGCATTTCAACCGAGGCACTGGTGGCATCTAGAGAAAAGTAAATAAATGCACGGCACACCAGCTCTCGGCTGAGTCACTAATGGCAGCTAGAGGAAAGTAAATGTGTGAAAGCCCCTGCGCCTAATAACTGTCTTCCCCCCACCCCATGCTCTACTCGTGCTGAATCCACACCACGATATTCCTAATAACCGCTAAGTCTTCTAGGCAATTATATTAGCAGTTATATCCTAACGCTCGTCCTGTACGCACCGATGTACGGTCGGTACGCAAGTCCGAATCTATATGAGACACGTGACATCGTGGCACGCAAGTGTCGGGCCAATGAATGCGGCACAAACAAGGGGTGGTCCTTAACTCTAGGCCAAATGCAACTAAAATATAATAATTTGCAAGAACAATTTATATTTACTAGAAATAAGTAAAAGCATGCATGATATTGAGCAATTTAAATAAACAGTAAGGCAAGGTGTCTTGCCTGGTGTTACGCCTGGTTTGCGGCGATAATCACGGTGGCACGATCTGCGACTTCGGTGGAACGACTACGCAAGGTGACCTCAGATGTCGACACGGACGGTTCCATCGGGTCCAGAACGGTCAAATTAGTTAGGTTGACATAAGGTAGTACGGAATTGACAATGGAATAAGAATAATTGGATTTGTCAATAAGCGGAGGATAATCGAAAGAATTTGGATAATCAATATGTATACGATTAAAAAAAATATTTAAAAAAACTAGTTTCACGAGTCAAAATAATTATAGGAAATACTTAAAGTCAAAAGATCGTTGTTGGAAAAAAAAACCTCTAAGTTTGTCACGATAATATTTTAAGTAGAAAACTATATTTACTAGTAAGATAGGTTTAAAATATATAAATAAATTGGTTTAGGCTAAAAGCCCAAGTTGTATAAATATAGATAATAACTACACTTCATACACGCAAATCTTTTAAATAAATATTAATAACTCTCTCTTTTTTTTGGTCAAACACTATTTAAAATAGGTAAAAAAAAGGATAAAAAAAATAATTTTAAGGTTTTTCAACAAATCATTTGAAATAGTTATAGGGCCGAGTCTAAACAACATTTTGTTATAAAATAATTAAGGTATAAAACTATTAGTTATCAAATAATAATACAAATTATTATAATACGATATTTTATATATATGGTAGCACTGCTATCATATGGCTTGTCTTGATTGTTTCTGAAGAAATATAATTTGATTAATAATAATAGTAATAATAATAATAATAATGATAATATTAAACATATTTATCAATAGCAAAAACTAATACTAATAATATTAAATATTAACCACTAATACTAACCTATGTTGAAAGTATAACTAGCATGTATACATAATATACTAATAATATATCACAGTAATAATAATAATGTATAAAATATCATAATAGCAATAGGGGTGAACAGTACAGCAGTGCTGTTACTGCTGCTCTTTGTTTATACAAAAGAAAAAGTAAATATAATAATAATGATATTAATAATACTAATAATAATAATAATAATCACAAAGAAACAAACAAAAACATAATAAAAATATAAAAATATAACAGAGAAAAACAAAATTTCCACTGTTCTCTTCGAGAGCAGTGGTTTTGGTTCTTTGGTTTTAAAAGGAGTGAAGACTAAGAAGAAAGAGAAAGTGAAGGAGAGAGGAGAAGGAGAGGAGCTGAGAGGCTGAGGAGAGGTGTTCGAGAGGGGTCGGCGAGGGCGTTTGCTCCGGCGCTGAGCGGCGCCGCGTTCGAGAGGGTGCGGGTACAGCGGAGCGCCGGGCTCGGGGCGGCTGCGGTCTCAGTCGCGGAGGAAGAGGTGGCCGGGGCTGGAGGTGAGTCGAAGGGGCGGATCTGGGGTGGTTCCGGTCAGGGACCGAAGGGAGGTGACGCGGGGGCGGCGCTCGCGCGGTCGAAGGCGGAGCACGTGGAGGGAGGCGGCTAGGGCACGGTCGGAGGGAGTGGCCGGAGGCGAAGGAGCGTCCGGCATGGATGAGCGCTCGGCGCGGGCGATCCAAGGATGGTGATAACGCGGCGGGCGGCCACGCACGCGGAGGCTCGATGGCACGCGGCGGCTGCTCTGGAGGTCACAGCGGGGATGGCGAGGGTCGTATGCTCTGGGGCGGCGCTCTGGTGAGGTACGTGGCGATGGTGTGTTTGTTTTGGGGATTTTTCTTTGGGGCGGTTCTGGTGGTGTGCTGTGGGACGATGGTGGCGGTGGTAGGGACCGTGGTGGTCTGGGTGACGACGACTGGACGCGGGTGGTTTGGGGAGACGGGCGGTTTGGTCGCAGGGGACGGAGTCGGGCAGTGGCCGTGTGGAGTCAGGGGTCAGGTGCCAGCAGCCACGGGTGGCGGTGGTGGTAGACTGGAAGTTTAGGGAGGAGGAGGCCGTGAATGTCGGGGAACAACATCGCTGCGGTGGTGATGACGGGATGGTTATGACTGCGGGACGGGGAATCGGTTGCAGGGGTTACGGTGGAAGTCGAAGGTGGTTGCGGGTTGCTGGAGGTAATGAGAGCCAGAGGTGGCTAGGCTAGTGGTTTGGTCACAGTGGGTCGATCGATGGCAGAGAAGCGGGGACAGGGTTAGGGTTAGGATTTGAGTTAGGAGTAGGAATAGGAATTTGATGATGTCGGGGAAGTGTCCGACACGAGAGTTGAACAATGTATATGTAAAAAGAAATAATGGAATAAGATAGTCACCGGGGTCGGACCCGAGGCCGTCACGGCGGACACGGAGGAGATGGAACACCGACACGAGGCACACACTTGTGGAGAAATTTGTGGAGAATTTGTAGATGGAAAAATTGGAGGAGTACCTGCCTATTTATGGGATGTGGGAATTCCCAGTTGGATATGGATTAGGAGTAGTTTAAACCCAAGTAGATATTATAATTATTTGTTTAAATAATGCAAATCTAAATCCAAATCTAATTTATATTAGATTTTATACGTACAAGATCTCCTTCCATAATTAGCTATTTTAAATAATTTAAATCTAAATTTAAACATCCACATTTAATAAATAAAAATCACTTTTCAAATTTACTATTAAATTAATTTCGAAAATTACATTTATTAATTAAAAATAAATAATAAAATATTATGAATAATATTTACAAACTTTGCTTTTTCTAATATACAATAAAGTATTATTTATTACCAACAACTGCTAAAACAAAAAGACTTTTATTAGCAAGAATAACTATAATATTTTGAAACTATTTAATAAAGTAGAAAAATGTTTTTTTTTAAAGTATGTACGCTCGCACATATTCGCCCTCGTCGAGCAATTACAAAAATAAAATTTTGCGCACTACGTACGATGCGATTACACGACGTACAATTACAAAAATTTTAAATCAGTAGCAAATTTAATAAAATAAAAATAGTAGAAATTTTTTTTTTAGGGGTTTTACATCCTACCCAACTTAAAAGAATTTCGTCCTCGAAATTAAGAATTAGTTTGGGGGTGAGAGAACACAAGGGGGTATCGATGAGGAATGAGTAATCACAACGTTCAACAAGGACGTGCAAGAGTAAATTGTGATTTAGATAAGTACGAAAATTACTCATGGATAGGGCTAATTAACGCAAGAAGGAAAATGATTAAAGGTTAAAGTTTAACTCAAGATATCATGCAAAAATAGTATGGTATCAAGAGAAATAAATTAGAGGCCAAGAAGATATGATTTCTTGAGAGTAGGATGAGGGCACGATTTAGGAGATCGGATTAGATTTACTCTCTAACTTAAGTGGTTAGAGGGTCATGATAGTAATTCAAGGAAAAAGAACGAGTAGTTTAAGATGACGATAGCGCAACATTGAGTGGTGATGGTCATAGTCGATATGAAGGCTAGAGGAATTTCGAGTCCAACGCCTTCGTCCTTCTAAAATAGGTGAAGGCAAAAGCAAAAGAGTTCAAAAAGCGTGGTTATCGAATACAAATACGTGATTCAAAGGTTAACGAAAAATTTCCAAGGAATTGTCAAGGCAATCGTGGATGGGATTCTAGAGGCAAGTTTTAACTATGTCTCATCCACGTAGAACGATATATAAAAAGCGAACCAAAGTGCAGTCGGTTGATCAGACCATCATGCACCGGTTCTGACTAGACAATATGTTAGTGAGCGTGCGCTCAATAGCATGTGTCATGAACAAGCTTGATAAAGAATTGAGCTTGCAAAAACTAGGCTACATTAGCATCATTAGTCTAGATAGTAAAAACATAGGCACGAGAATAGATGAAATAAGAAGAAAAATATGAATAATCTAAGAGCTATAAGAATCTAAGTCTTGTTTATTCCTATACAATCATTCTACGGTTTTTATTGTCCAAGGCTTGGTTGACCAAATGAGTTAAATTTCTCTAATCCATATAGTCTAGATAATCCTATTTGTATTCTCTTTAATGGTCAAGGGAGTGTCAAGTCGTGGGGTATTCTACCCAACTTAAAAGAGTTTAAGCTAAGGGTGTTTTGGGACATCTAACTAGTAAGGTCAATCTCTAGTAAGCACGAAGGAGGATAAGAATAATGATAGAAGGAATCAAGCAAGATGCAATCGATGAGTCATGCGGTAGATGAAGTTTAGGAAAGGGTCAAATGTGGATGAGATCCTAGAAACTAATCCTATACGCAGGCTTGCTTGGTACGGTAAGGTAACCAAACAATTTATCTTGACCTGCATGGGCCACCACAAAAACATGTAACGCCCCAGTCCCAAAATACGTAGGACTAGTAGCGCAAACATGCCAGCTGTATACATACGAAATATATAGGCCCCGTATGTATACATAAGCTGTAAAATGTAGTAACACCATGAAACTAACTAATCTCATCCACAAAATAAGGAATAAAAATATCATATAATGATTGTCTTGATACAATAGGTTGGGTGGAGACACATCCACTACCAACCAAAATAAAAGAAAAGAGATACATGAATGAATTAAAATGACAAAAATAGAAAGGAGGGTCCAAGACACGTCATCTTCGAATAAAGGAAGAAGACCACGATCTCGGCTAGGATACCTGCAGTAAGATAAGAGCACACACCTGGGGAGATAACCAGGTCCTCAGAGGGACGTAACAAGACACAAAAGTTCATGCCATATACTGATTATAAATAGCTCAAAATAGAAAAGTACATAAGCCTAAACTGTAAAGGTCCCAAACCATTCTATGTGTAATGCACTTTGAAGACAACGTTCCACACAAGGGCTTCCAAGACTAGAAACACGGCGCGTTAGCGTTTCACCCGAGGCACTAGTGGCATCTAGAGAAAAGTAAATGCACGGCCCATTAGCACTCGAGAGAGTGGCTAAGGGCATCTAGAGGAAAATAAATGCACGGCCACTAGCTCTTGGGTGAGTCACTAATGGCAGCTAGAGGAAAGTAAATGCACGGCACATTAGCGTTTCAACCGAGGCACTGGTGGCATCTAGAGAAAAGTAAATAAATGCACGGCACACCAGCTCTCGGTTGAGTCACTAATGGCAGCTAGAGGAAAGTAAATGTGTGAAAGCCCCTGCGCCTAATAACTGTCTTCCCCCCACCCCATGCTCTACTCGTGCTGAATCCACACCACGATATTCCTAATAACCGCTAAGTCTTCTAGGCAATTATATTAGCAGTTATATCCTAACGCTCGTCCTGTACGCACCGATGTACGGTCGGTACGCAAGTCCGAATCTATATGAGACACGTGACATCGTGGCACGCAAGTGTCGGGCCAATGAATGCGGCACAAACAAGGGGTGGTCCTTAACTCTAGGCCAAATGCAACTAAAATATAATAATTTGCAAGAACAATTTATATTTACTAGAAATAAGTAAAAGCATGCATGATATTGAGCAATTTAAATAAACAGTAAGGCAAGGTGTCTTGCCTGGTGTTACGCCTGGTTTGCGGCGATAATCACGGTGGCACGATCTGCGACTTCGGTGGAACGACTACGCAAGGTGACCTCAGATGTCGACACGGACGGTTCCATCGGGTCCAGAACGGTCAAATTAGTTAGGTTGACATAAGGTAGTACGGAATTGACAATGGAATAAGAATAATTGGATTTGTCAATAAGCGGAGGATAATCGAAAGAATTTGGATAATCAATATGTATACGATTAAAAAAAATATTTAAAAAAACTAGTTTCACGAGTCAAAATAATTATAGGAAATACTTAAAGTCAAAAGATCGTTGTTGGCAAAAAAAACCTCTAAGTTTGTCACGATAATATTTTAAGTAGAAAACTATATTTACTAGTAAGATAGGTTTAAAATATATAAATAAATTGGTTTAGGCTAAAAGCCCAAGTTGTATAAATATAGATAATAACTACACTTCATACACGCAAATCTTTTAAATAAATATTAATAACTCTCTTTTTTTTTTGGTCAAACACTATTTAAAATAGGTAAAAAAAAGATAAAAAAAAATAATTTTAAGGTTTTTCAACAAATCATTTGAAATAGTTATAGGGCCGAGTCTAAACAACATTTTGTTATAAAATAATTAAGGTATAAAACTATTAGTTATCAAATAATAATACAAATTATTATAATACGATATTTTATATATATGGTAGCACTGCTATCATATGGCTTGTCTTGATTGTTTCTGAAGAAATATAATTTGATTAATAATAATAGTAATAATAATAATAATAATGATAATATTAAACATATTTATCAATAGCAAAAACTAATACTAATAATATTAAATATTAACCACTAATACTAACCTATGTTGAAAGTATAACTAGCATGTATACATAATATACTAATAATATATCACAGTAATAATAATAATGTATAAAATATCATAATAGCAATAGGGGTGAACAGTACAGCAGTGCTGTTACTGCTGCTCTTTGTTTATACAAAAGAAAAAGTAAATATAATAATAATGATATTAATAATACTAATAATAATAATAATAATCACAAAGAAACAAACAAAAACATAATAAAAATATAAAAATATAACAGAGAAAAACAAAATTTCCACTGTTCTCTTCGAGAGCAGTGGTTTTGGTTCTTTGGTTTTAAAAGGAGTGAAGACTAAGAAGAAAGAGAAAGTGAAGGAGAGAGGAGAAGGAGAGGAGCTGAGAGGCTGAGGAGAGGTGTTCGAGAGGGGTCGGCGAGGGCGTTTGCTCCGGCGCTGAGCGGCGCCGCGTTCGAGAGGGTGCGGGTACAGCGGAGCGCCGGGCTCGGGGCGGCTGCGGTCTCAGTCGCGGAGGAAGAGGTGGCCGGGGCTGGAGGTGAGTCGAAGGGGCGGATCTGGGGTGGTTCCGGTCAGGGACCGAAGGGAGGTGACGCGGGGGCGGCGCTCGCGCGGTCGAAGGCGGAGCACGTGGAGGGAGGCGGCTAGGGCACGGTCGGAGGGAGTGGCCGGAGGCGAAGGAGCGTCCGGCATGGATGAGCGCTCGGCGCGGGCGATCCAAGGATGGTGATAAAGCGGCGGGCGGCCATGCACGCGGAGGCTCGGTGGCACGCGGCGGCTGCTCCGGAGGTCACAGCGGGGACGGCGAGGGTCATATGCTCTGGGGCGGCGCTCTGGTGAGGTACGTGGCGATGGTGTGTTTGTTTTGGGGATTTTTCTTTGGGGCGGTTCTGGTGGTGTGCTGTGGGACGATGGTGGCGGTGGTAGGGACCGTGGTGGTCTGGGTGACGACGACTGGACGCGGGTGGTTTGGGGAGACGGGCGGTTTGGTCGCAGGGGACGGAGTCGAGCAGTGGCCGTGTGGAGTCAGGGGTCAGGTACCAGCAGCCATGGGTGGCGGTGGTGGTAGACTGGAAGTTTAGGGAGGAGGAGGCCGTGAATGTCGGGGAACGACATCGCTGCGGTGGTGATGACGGGATGGTTATGACGGCGGGACGGGGAATCGGTTGCAGGGGTTACGGTGGAAGTCGAAGGTGGTTGCGGGTTGCTGGAGGTGATGAGAGCCAGAGGTGGCTAGGCTAGTGGTTTGGTCACAGTGGGTCGATCGATGGCAGAGAAGCGGGGACAGGGTTAGGGTTAGGATTTGAGTTAGGAGTAGGAATAGGAATTTGATGATGTCGGGGAAGTGTCCGACACGAGAGTTGAACAATGTATATGTAAAAAGAAATAATGGAATAAGATAGTCACCGGGGTCGGACCCGAGGCCGTCACGGCGGACACGGAGGAGATGGAACACCGACACGAGGCACACACTTGTGGAGAAATTTGTGGAGAATTTGTAGATGGAAAAACTTGGAGGAGTACCTGCCTATTTATGGGATGTGGGAATTCCCAGTTGGATATGGATTAGGAGTAGTTTAAACCCAAGTAGATATTATAATTATTTGTTTAAATAATGCAAATCTAAATCCAAATCTAATTTATATTAGATTTTATACGTACAAGATCTCCTTCCATAATTAGCTATTTTAAATAATTTAAATCTAAATTTAAACATCCACATTTAATAAATAAATATCACTTTTCAAATTTACTATTAAATTAATTTCAAAAATTACATTTATTAATTAAAAATAAATAATAAAATATTATGAATAATATTTACAAACTTTGCTTTTTCTAATATACAATAAAGTATTATTTATTACCAACAACTGCTAAAACAAAAAGACTTTTATTAGCAAGAATAACTATAATATTTTGAAACTATTTAATAAAGTAGAAAAATGTTTTTTTTTAAAGTATGTATGCTCGCACATATTCGCCCTCGTCGAGCAATTACAAAAATAAAATTTTGCGCACTACGTACGATGCGATTACACGACGTACAATTACAAAAATTTTAAATCAGTAGCAAATTTAATAAAATAAAAATAGTAGAAATTTTTTTTTTAGGGGTTTTACACTATGAAATTGGGAACTACAAAAAGGAATTCGAAGCCCTATATATTGTTAACAAAGTTGTTCAGATGGTTTCAGAAATTGGGCATGGGTTGGCGAGTTTTTGCCTTCCAAAGTGGGGTGTTCGGGCACGAAAACTGTCCTGTCTCGACTCATCGAACGCCAGTTTTGGCGTCGACTTCTCGGGCAATACGAAGCGCATTAAATCAAAGTGTCTGAAGAGTTTAGTAGCCGTATAGTTTGTCTTCGTACCTGAGAAGACGGAACGCGAAACGGTGAAGCGTGCCGCGCGGGAGTCGGGCGTGAAGTCGGGGTCGGGAGCGGCTGTTGCCGTTGGTCTTCCCGCGGCTGGTCGTCGGCTGCTCCTCCCTGTCTGGAGGCGGCGGCTCTCGCGGCGGTCGGGGCGCGCGACGGCGAGGTGGGTTCAGGCGAAGGGTTAAGTTTGCGGGGGTTAGGGTTCCTTGCGGATGTCTTCGCGGAGCAGTTTTATACTGCTGCCGCTGCTCTTCTAATCCGAGTAGAACTCGGATCCTTTCCGAGCCCGAGATGGCTCACCCCTTTGTGGGGAGCCCGCCAGCAGTAAGGTGGGCTGGCTCCTTTGTGGGCTGGCCCGCCTTGCAATTGTTTTATTTTATTTTATTTTTTTTTTTCATTTCTATTTCTTATTCCTTTTCTATCTCTTTTCAATTCTTTTATAACATTTCTTATTTTCTACTTTCTATTTTATTATCTCTATTTTCTATTTTATTATTTTCATATTTCTATTTTCCATTTTATTATTTCTATTTTTTTATTTTATAATTCTCATTTTCTTATATACTCCTTATTTCTATTTTCCTTTTATATATATATATACACCATATATTTTTATACTTACGTATATATATATACTTCCATACACTCTTCAATTATAAAACCTTCTATGTATATAAATATATATTTTCATATACATATATTTATATACCTACCTCTATTACTATTACTACTATTATTGTTATTAACCATCTACCATTAATAACACATAAAATTTTGACTTAACAAATAAAAATAATTTAATAAATTTTAGAAAATTATGGGACTTTACATCCTTCCCAACTTTAAAAAATTTCGTCCTCGAAATTAGATTGAGGTAGGGGGTCTAATGCAATGCAAGAATGCCAAAAATAAGGGACAGTTAACGAACTATTAGGTGTGAGACATACCTTGGTTGTCAAACAGATGCGGGTAACGGTCACGAATGTCGTCCTCGCGCTCCCAAGTAGACTCCCCTGGCGAGTGATGCTTCCATGCCACGCGAACCAACGGTATAGATTGATTCCGCAACACCTTCACCCGACGATCGAGGATACCTACCGGTTGCTCTTCGTACGACAAGCTCGGTCCAACGGTAATCTCGGAATGGTCAAGCACGTGGCTACGGTCCGCGATGTATCGCCTAAGCTGCGACACATGGAAAACGTCATGTACTCCCTCAAGCGACGGTGGCAAGGCCAGTCTGTAGGCGACCTCTCCAACACGCTCCAAAATATCGAAAGGACCGATGTATCTTGGGCTCAACTTGCCACGTCTTCCGAAATGAATCGTGCCTCTCGTGGGGGATATCTTCAAGAACACATGGTCGCCTTCCTTGAACTCCAACGGTCGGCGACAATTATCTGCCCACTGCTTCTGTCGATCCTGCGCTGCCCGCAGGTGGTCTTGTATCTTCTTCACTGTCTCTACGGTGCTCAAGACTAACTCGGGACCCAATAACTGCCGCTCTCCTATGTCGCTCCAACAAACAGGAGACCGACACTTCCTACCATACAATGCTTCAAATGGAGCCATCTGAATGCTTGCTTGATAGCTATTATTGTAGGAAAACTCCACAAGATGAAGGTGGTCTTCCTATGATCCGCCAAAGTCAAGCATACACGCTCTCAACATATCCTCTAGCGTTTGTATAGTACGCTCTGACTGGCCGTCTGTCTGCGGATGGTACGCCGTGCTAAACTTCAAATGCGTACCCAAGCTGTCCTGCATGCTCTTCCAAAAATGCGAGGTGAACCTCGAGTCACGATCCGATACGATGCTAACGGGAACACCGTGTAACTTCACTATTTGCTCCATATACATCTCCGCTAGGACCTCTGTCGACTGGCCCACTCTGAAAGGTAAGAAATGGGCTGACTTCGTAAGCCTATCAACAATCACCCATACTGCGTCACGTCCTCTAGGACTCCGAAGAAAACCCGTGACGAAGTCCATGGTAATGTGCTCCCACTTCCACTCGGGAATGGGTAGCGGCTGCAATAACCCAGCTGTCCTCTGGTGCTCTGCCTTCACTTGTTGGCATACCAAGCACTTGGCCACGAAGCGAGCTATTTCCCGCTTCATTCCGTGCCACCAATAATACTGCCGTAAGTCTCGGTACATCTTGGTTCCTCCGGGATGGATGGAGTAAGTCGAACTGTGAGCTTCTGCCATCAACTCATGCCGTAGCTCTCCGTTAGGAACATTAATACGATCACCACAACGTAGTGTCCCATCGGGGTGAATCCTCAGTCCTGTCTGCTCTCCTGCTTCAGTTCTCTCTCTAAGTCGTCGAAATCTAGCATCAGTGGGTAATGCTGCCTTGATCCTCTCCACTAGCGATAATTGTACTTGAAGATTAGCCAAAACTCCAACTGCTCCAGGCAATACGACTTCAATACCAAGCTTTTGCAAGTCGTCTATCAACTCCTTCTGCGTGGTCAAGAAGTGAGCCATGGGCTTACGGCTTAATGCATCTGCTACAACATTAGCCTTGCCCGGATGGTAATGTAGCTCAATCTCATAATCTTTCATCAACTCCAACCAACGCCGTTGCCTCATATTCAACTCTTTCTGCGTGAACACGTACTTGAGGCTCTTATGATCAGTGTAGATATCAACCTTCTCGCCGTACAAGTAATGTCTCCATAGCTTCAAAGCAAAGATAACCGCTGCGAGCTCTAGATCGTGGGTTGGATAATTCTTCTCGTGCACCCTCAACTGTCTCGACGCATATGCTACGACACGGCCATGCTGCATCAATACGCATCCCAATCCTTTTCCGGATGCATCGCTATAGATCACAAACCCTCCAGGTCCCGATGGTAACGTCAAGATCGGTGCAGTGGTCAAACGCTTCTTCAACTCATCGAAAGCGGCTTGACACTCTTCTGTCCACACAAACTCCTGATCCTTGCAAGTAAGTCGAGTCATAGGTCCCGCTATTCTAGAGAAATCTTCTACGAACCTTCGGTAGTAACCCGCAAGTCCGAGGAAACTTCTCACTTCAGAGGCTGTTGTGGGAGCGGGCCATGCCTTGACTGCTTCTATCTTCTCCGGATCTACCGATATGCCGTCTCCAGTAACAATATGACCAAGAAATGCTACTTTATTGAGAAAGAATTCACACTTGCTAAGCTTCGCGAAGAGTCGCTCCTTCCTCAATGTCCCCAAAACAATCCGTAGATGCTGCTCATGCTCCTCTTGACTCTTGGAGTAAATCAAGATATCATCTATAAAGACGACTACAAATTTGTCCAAGTATTGGTGAAAGATCTTGTTCATTAAATTCATGAAGACAGCGGGAGCATTGGTCAACCCGAATGGCATGACCAAGAATTCGTAGTGTCCATACCTTGATCGAAAAGCCGTCTTCGCAATGTCTTCCTTCCGTACCTTTAGTTGGTGATAGCCCGATCGTAAGTCAATCTTGGAGAATACTTTTGCTCCACTCAGTTGATCGAATAGATCGTCTATGCGCGGCAAGGGATACTTGTTCTTCACCGTCACGGCATTCAATGCCCTGTAGTCAATGCACATGTGCACTGTCCCGTCTTTCTTTGGAACGAAAAGAACGGGTGCTCCCCATTGTGACGCACTGGCACGAATAAAGCCCTTCTCCAATAAGTCATCAATCTGCGTCTTCATCTCCACCAACTCTTTGGGCGCTAGTCGATAAACTCGAGATGAAATAGGCTCTGCTCCAGGAATAAGCTCAATAGAAAACTCGATGTCTCGATCAGGTGGAAGTCCCGGCAAATCCTCGGGAAATACGTCTTCGAACTCCAAGATGACAGGGTGCTGAGGGGTGTCTTGCATCATCATGTTAGTCCCTGAGGTGGGTGCTTCACAACTCTCTCCTGCCTCCTTAGTGAACTCGAACTCCAACTCATTTGGAGGTCTAAAGACAATACTGCCCCTATGGCAGTCTATAAGAGCAAAATGCTGGCTCAACCAGTCCATTCCAAGAACCACATCGAAGGTAGGCATAGGAAATACAAGAAGTCGTGCCCTCATCTCTCTACCACATATCACTACAGGACATAATCTACAAATGCCACTAACAGGTACAACTCCTCCTCCAGTGAGGATTCTAACATTCTTAGATAAGGGTGTGATGGGTATGCTGTGTCTAGTGGCAAAGCTAGTGGCTATGAATGAATGAATGGCTCCAGTGTCAAACAATGTAATAGCAGGAAAAGATGCAACTAAAACCATACCTGCTATAACCTCTGCCTCTGTCTCTATATCCTCAACAGCTAGAGAAAATGCCTTTCCTTGGTTCTGTCCCGGGCCTTGAGCTCTGGCCTTGTTGTACTGTGCTGCCTGTGGTGGTAATGGTGGACGAGGTGCTGGAAGTGCTGGGGCTGTAGGCCTCTGTGCCTGATGTGCATGAACTAGAGCCTGCTGCTCCGGGCAGTCCTTGAGCATGTGTTGGTTGGACCCGCACCTCAAACACAACCCAAGGCGAGTCCTGCAGTCGTTCTGGAGATGTCCTTGTTTTCCGCAGTAATGACAAACAGGCTTCTGATACGGCGAGGGCCTCTGCTGGTGCTGTCCTGTGGGTCTCCTGATAGGCCCTCCCTGAGTAGCTCGAGCCGGTGTAGCTGCTGGTGTATGGCGCCTCGAGGTATGGTGTTGCTCCTTGCGAAGAAGCTCCTGAGCACGAGCCTCTTCCAAGACAGCAGAATGGGAAACCCGAGACTGGGTAGTGGTGTAAGTCTTCAGCTCGGGTATAAGCCCCTGATGGAATCTCCTCGCCTTCTCTATCTCCGTCGGGATCAATCCCGCACCAAATCTGCTCAATCGGTTGAACTCAGAATCATACTCATCCACTGTCATGTTTCCTTGCTTCAGGTGAAGGAACTGATCATATAAGCTGTCTCGAACATGGATGGGGAAGAACCTCTCATAGAATAGGTCGTAGAACTGCTTCCAGGTGATCCCCGTGCCTAATTGCCTTTCTTCCGCCTTCCACCAGTGATGAGCATTATCTTCTAGAAGTAGATCTACTGCCGTCATCCAATCTCTAGCTGGCAACTGTGATGCCTTCAGTAACTTTTCCGTGCTAATAAGCCATTGGGATACTTCCAGTGGCTTCTCTGTCCCTCTGAATGGCTTGGGGTGTATGTCGGTGAAGTTCTTGATTGAGCCTTCATAAGGATGCAGTACCGGTGCTGGTGCTGGTGCAGGTGCTGGAGGTGCTGGTCTAGCAATGGATGCCATCATCGTCTGCCTCATCAACTCATTTTGCTGCCACTGGGTTTGCATCATGGCATACATGAACTGAAGAGTAGGGTTCCCATCAGTCGGTGGTGGAGGGATCTGTGGTCCTGACTGAGGTGGGAACTGCTGAGGGAATGGTGGTGGAGGTGGTAATGGTGCATCCCCTCCTGGCGGTACTGCAGTAGTCTGCCCAGTCGGATTGGCTGGGGGTGCCTGAGTCCCCTGGTGTACTGTAGATGGGGGTGTATTAGTCTGCTGCTGTCCCGGCTGGTACGGTGTCACTGGTGTCATCGACTGGTTCTGCTCCTCCTGAGCAGTGGTGTTGTCAGTCCTGGGTACTCCGGTGGAAGTGCGTCCGCTTCGAAGATTCATACTGTTGGCACGAAGAAGATAGGATACGATTACGAAAGGTTAGATATAAGGTAAATCAAGAATCAAAGGAAGTAAAAATGGAAGTCAATGGAGGTAGTAGTTCTGGATGAGATATTCCTATTCCTAAATGCAGGCTTGTTGGGCACAGTCATGTAACCCAACAATATATTCAGGACCTGCATGGGCCACCACAAAAACATGTAACGCCCCAGTCCCAATGTACTAAGGACCGAGTACGCCAACATGCCAGCTGTACTTATACGAAGAGTACTCCGATATTTGGAATCCTCGTATATGCACATAAGCTGTAAATAATGCAATCACAGGCCAGAACATACTAACTAATCTCATCACAGCTCAACACAAAAGATAATAAGTCCAGATAAATAATAAATGTATCAAGAGATAGCCGGTGAACATACTCACTCCAAACGGCTATATAAAAATGTATCAAATGAACGGAGTCCAACCTCCGCAAACAAAGAAATAAAGAAATAAATAAAGGTAAGATGTCACTACATAGTCTCAATGAGTCTCAAGAAAAAAATAAGAACTAAAAGCCAGATGGATAAGCCTCGTCGTCCAAGAAAGATGAGTCCAGTGCCGCTCCGTACTCCTGCGGTAAGTCGTCTAATCCTGGAGAGATAACCAGGTCCTCAGAGGGACGTAACAAGATACAAACAACATGCCATATAACTGTGATAATATATAAGGGAGAAGTATGCAATGTAAGGGTTCCTAACCATTCTACAGTGATAATGCAGTTGAGATACAATCCTTCGACGCATGAGCCCTGGCTGTAATGGGATCGGCATAGTTCCCGTATAGGGCACCAGGGGCCTACGTCCGTAACGTCCGAAGATCGTCAGAGGGCATCATGTGCAAGGGCTACGTCCATAACGCTCTGGATAACGTCAGAGGGCATCTGGAGCCTGCGTCTCCGGAGGAGCGCACAGGTAATCAGGGATGTGTAAAGAAGCCCATACGTCAGGTATTGTTCTCCCCACCCAATGCCTAGTACCATCATGTCCATGATCGATATAACCTCTAGTAACCGCCAAGTCTTCTAACATGCAACTCTATTGGCGATTACTCCTATTCGTCGCACGTTCCCTACGTATCGGTGGCCAGCCGACTACGCGGTTACGTGTCCTACATGAGACTCACGACTCATGATAAACAAGTATCAAGGCCGCATGAGACATAACAATATCCCATGAACAATAGGTGGTCTCTAGACTAGGTCAATGCAAGAGAGTAAGTAAAACAAGAAAAGACGACTGATATAGTCGCTTGCACCCGAGTGTGACTTGGATGCACAGTGATATAATAATAATAAAAACATATGAGTAAACACTGAATATACATAACTGAAAGTAAGAAATAGTAAATCGCAGAGATAATGGCAAGGTATCTTGCCTGGCGGTGCAAACTGGTAAATCCCAAATCACGATATCCACAGGAAAAACGTCACAATCACCAAACAACTCCGAATGCTGAAACAAACATCAAAAACGTTCCCGGTGAAGAAGATATACCTAGGAAACGCTTGTCCGAAAGTCAAATTCCGGAACAGGGGCAAAAACGTAATTTCGGGTCAAAACGATGTCCGCCGTTGGACCCGCTTTGTACCGAAATGCGTGCCGAAGTCTATGGTCTCTAAAGTCGGCAAACTACATGTCTATGGATTTGTTTTTCCGAGACGAACTCAACGGTATGTCCAGTTTTGGATTCCGATGAGCCGTGTACAAAATCGCCCGTTTGAGTGGGCCGCGGGGCCCGCCAAATTGGCGTCCCGGTCGACCTTCTCAGAATCGAACCAAACTTGGCATACAGGACCAGAATTTCGATCTGGACCTGCTGGCGCAAGTTTCGTCTCGATCCGACGAGTGTACACGAATCTAGGGTCAAGTTTGTAAAACGTCGATACGGGGTATCGCGACGGATACACGTTGATTTCGTCGCGCACACGCGACGAAACTGAGTTCCGTCTGTTCCCACACATCGACAACGTCATTACGCGTCTTTCGATGCGTACCGCGCGCGACCACGTCGCCTGGTTTGTCGGGACACGTGCCGTATCGGAAATTTTCTAAAGTTTTTAAAAACAGAATTTAAAGGTTTTTCGCGAACTTTACAATCTGATTATTATTAGCACACTCTATGAAATTGGGAACTACAAAAAGGAATTCGAAGCCCTATATATTGTTAACAAAGTTGTTCAGATGGTTTCAGAAATTGAGCATGGGTTGGCGAGTTTTTGCCTTCCAAAGTGGGGTGTTCGGGCACGAAAACTGTCCTGTCTCGACTAATCGAACGCCAGTTTTGGCGTCGACTTCTCGGGCAATACGAAGCGCATTAAATCAAAGTGTCTGAAGAGTTTAGTAGCCGTATAGTTTGTCTTCGTACCTGAGAAGACGGAACGCGAAACGGTGAAGCGTGCCGCGCGGGAGTCGGGCGCGAAGTCGGGGTCGGGAGCGGCTGTTGCCGTTGGTCTTCCCGCGGCTGGTCGTCGGCTGCTCCTCCCTGTCTGGAGGCGGCGGCTCTCGCGGCGGTCGGGGCGCGCGACGGCGAGGTGGGTTCAGGCGAAGGGTTAAGTTTGCGGGGGTTAGGGTTCCTTGCGGATGTCTTCGCGGAGCAGTTTTATACTGCTGCCGCTGCTCTTCTAATCCGAGTAGAACTCGGATCCTTTCCGAGCCCGAGATGGCTCACCCCTTTGTGGGGAGCCCGCCAGCAGTAAGGTGGGCTTGCTCCTTTGTGGGCTGGCCCGCCTTGCAATTGTTTTATTTTATTTTATTTTATTTTTTTTTCATTTCTATTTCTTATTCCTTTTCTATCTCTTTTCAATTCTTTTATAACATTTCTTATTTTCTACTTTCTATTTTATTATCTCTATTTTCTATTTTATTATTTTCATATTTCTATTTTCCATTTTATTATTTCTATTTTTTTATTTTATAATTCTCATTTTCTTATATACTCCTTATTTCTATTTTCCTTTTATATATATATATACACCATATATTTTTATACTTACGTATATATATATACTTCCATACACTCTTCAATTATAAAACCTTCTATGTATATAAATATATATTTTCATATACATATATTTATATACCTACCTCTATTACTATTACTACTATTATTGTTATTAACCATCTACCATTAATAACACATAAAATTTTGACTTAACAAATAAAAATAATTTAATAAATTTTAGAAAATTATGGGACTTTACATCCAGAGCCGGTACCAGTAGGAGGTACCGAAGGAAAACCCCGTCCTCTAGCAGTACCTGTAGGCGTTGTAGCGATCGACACCACAAAATCTGCAGGCGTCTTCATCCTTGTCGTCTTTGTAGTACAACATACACCCGTTACGACAGGCATCGATTTTTTCGTATCCCATCAAGAGCGATCTAACCATCCTCTTAGACCGGTAGAAGTCTTTAGGCAACTTCGCACCCTCAGGCAATGTTTCTATAAGCAACTCCATAAGACGGTTGTAGCAATCTTGCGACAAGTTAAAATCGGACTTGATGCTCAACAATCTTGTAATCACATCCAACGGTGAATGATCCTCAAACCAGGATATAATGGAGTCCTTGCATTCTCCAGCAACTCCATGAACTGTGCAGCATCGGGGTTCGGTGCCTCCTCAGGTGCATCATGATCATCCGGATCGAAACTAGGCCCGGCCGCGTCAAAAACCATGTTCACCAACCCATCGTCGTAAGGAGCGTTGTTATGGACATCCACATAAGGCTCATACTCCGATGCTAAAGACACAAGTTCTCATTGCTCGCTCCACTGATAGTAATTCGGCGTGAAACCCTTCGAGTATAAATGATACGTGACATCCACTTCTGGATGATATTTCAAGTTGCGACATCTCACACACGGACACTTAATTTTGGTACCGTCCATGTACTGAGGGAACGCCTTGGCAAACTGCAAGAACTGGTGTACACCCTCTATAAATTTATCCCGCACACCGCACATGTCATCAGGATGACGATTGTACATCCAAGTATGATTCCGCAGATAGTAATTCAGCTCCATAATTCTGTAAGATAGATACATCAAGGTAGTGAATGATACGCAAGTGTCAAAGCTTTGAAATAGTAGGTCAACCGAGGGATAGAGTTAATTGGAGGAAGTTAGAGCATACAAGAGAATATAGAACAAATATCGAGTTCGTAACTCAAGTATAGAGCATACAAGAGTCATAAACTCGAGAGATGTTCTGCATTCGTTATATCTTGCATTGTGCACAAAGAGCTTAACAAGAATAGAACATATCCAAAACACAACTTTACTTGTTACAACTTTGATCCCCAAATTCTCGTTTGTCAGTTCGTGCGGTCTACACTTTCTGCAGTATATGTACACATGACATTTTACGTTAAATGGTCAGAGATTATCGGTCATCTTCTTTTCGCATTGCTAACTTTTGTTTCGCGTGTTTGTGCGTACGGTGGTAGTGGATCTTCTGGGTCGGACCCTTCATCGGTGCAACGATCGCGGCGGCATATCACCATGTTACATTCTCACCTGCAAGGAATGTACATAGCATGGCCAGACTTGCTATTAGTCACTATTCTTGCTATTAGTCACTCTTCACTGCCAGCTCAGACGATTGCCACGTCATCACTGCTAGCTCAGACATTGCCATGTGATCACTGCCAGCTCAGAGATTGCCATGTCATTATTGCCAGCTCAGAGGATGGGGGACCAACAGAAATAACTGACTGATACACGAGTATCACCCTGCCACTTGTATCAGACCTGGGTATCATATATAAATACCCCTCGGTGGCATATAACCATGTTACATTCCCACATGCAAGGAATGTACATAGCATGGCCAGACTTGCTATTAGTCACTCTTCTTGCTATTAGTCACTCTTCACTGCCAGCTCAGACGATTGCCACGTCATCACTGCTAGCTCAGACATTGCCATGTTATCACTGCCAGCTCAGAGATTGCCATGTCATCATTGCCAGCTCAGAGGATGGGGGGACCAAGAAATAACTGACTGATACATGAGTATCAGCCTGCGACTTGTATCAGACCCATATCTACATAAGGACGTCGCTACAATATTTCATATAGGGTTGGCTGCTCGATCGATTTCATTTTTTTACCCAAAATTTCCGTTCTTCCGCCTCCTTCCCCCTCGACGAGCTCCTCCCCCTCGACGACCCCCTTCTCCCTCAGTGACCCCCTCCTTCATCGGTGCAGCGATCGCGGCGGCATATCACCATATTACATTCCCACCTGCAAGGAATGTACATAGCATGATCAGACTTGCTATTAGTCACTCTTCTTGCTATTAGTCACTCTTCATTGCCAGCTCAGACGATTGCCACATCATCACTGCTAGCTCAGATATTGCCATGTCATCACTGCCAGCTCAGAGATTGCCATGTCATCATTGCCAACTCAGAGGATGGGGGGACCAACAGAAATAACTGACTGATACACGAGTATCAGCCTGCCACTTGTATCAGACCTGGGTATCATATATAAATACCCTTCGGCGGCATATCGACCGGATTGGCATACCCAGAGCGGGAGACATTATTTTGACAATGCAGCGATGTCCCAACAATTAATGATAAAATTAACTTGAGAGATTGCTATTTTGAAAAACCAGGGAGAAGAGAAATACAAAAAAGAGCATGTCGTGACATAGACACTAACCTCTAACTTACCTTCCTAACATCCTCAACTTATTAACATATCTATCTAACTTTCTAACTCTTAACCACTAATCTAACTTATCCTTATCTAACAAATAACTCACTCTCTAAACTTTTACCCTACTAACATGTGAACAAATCCTAACTTCTAACATGCCACTAACCTACATATATATCAATGTATAATGACACTAACCCACTCCCTAAACTAACCACAAACACATGAATACACACACACACACAAGATGGGGGTCAAGAGGGATGCAATGGGGGCTAAAAGTGGTAAAAAGGAGGGCCAAATGGGGCAAAAACTGCTGCTCACAGCAGCTTAATTGCTGCTGCTGCTGCCTACAGGGCAGCAGCTACTGCTGCCTACAGCAGCTTGCTGCAACTGCAACTGCTCACCTACTGCTGCTGGTGGCTTTTGCCACAGCTGTTGTTGCTGTTCTATTGTGGGAGGGGGAAGCATTCCCTCCTCCTCCACTCTCTACTCCTCTATCTCCCCTTCTTTAACTATTTATCTAACCATCTATGTATCTATCAATCTATCTAACTATTTATCTAACCATCTATGTATCTATATATCTCGACCGATACCGATTGGTCATGCTACCCAAACAAGACCTACCATGGGAGAGGACCGATTCAACTGTCATGGTAAGAAGAGAAAATCTGTGTGTGTTCAGTTTCGCATTCATACATAAGTACGTACGTAGTGCAATCTCTTGTCTCCATCACAAATTCATATGTTAAAAAAAACGGAACTCATCTGACAGTTGTGGTCAGCGAGGAAGGGTACAACATCACCAGCTAGACATAGCTAGACGGATGGCCTAGGAATCGAACCGTAGGGGACATAGGTATGGATGTGTGAAAATTAAAAACAATCAACTGTAGAAGCATAAAAATAAATTAATGATTCATTCAAGGCTTTACGCAATCAATTGATGACTTGGTCAAAATTACAAAGTTACTTTAGGCTATACGCAACTATTTTTGGATCAGAACAGAGCTTTACGCAGCTGGTGAATGAGATTAAAAGCTCTACGCAGAGACTCTATGCACCTAGCCCAAGCTGTCATATCGCAATTAATGCTGAGATTACAGCCTGACATTGATTATATTCTCTAACAGAGTAATTACACGAGAATCGAGGAGGCTTGATTTTTTTGTTATAGACGGCGAGCTCTACGCACGTGACGCGTGTCCTGTATGCATGGGGATTTCTATACGCAGGGGGCTATACGCTGAGAACTATACCCTGCATTTAATGCACGTCATTATTACTCGAATATTTTTAGCTGACAGAGAAGATTTTGTGGACAGTTCTTTGCACGGAAAGCGAAGAGTTTTGCCACCAACTCCATTTTTGTCATCTAGTGCTAATGGGCTCTACACACGTGACGCGTGTCCTGTACGCATAGAAATTTCTACACTCAGAAGAATTGATGTTGGTTTTACATTCAAGACTTCGACCTAATCTATTTGTAAAGTTTATTTGGATTCCACACCCAAGGCTGTTTTCAGCCACTTTATGTGGATGGTATACGTGGCTCTCATTCCACACTTTTCGAGGACACTCGAACGTGTTACCTCATATTTCGTTGGATAGTGGACACTTGTCAGCGTGCGTAGAGCACAAATCCACTACGTGGGTGACAGTTACTCTTCAGATCCTGCGTAAAGGCCTATTTCAGTTATTTTATACAGTATACAGAGATACAGACAAACATCTCGAGACAGGGCCAGAGACTTATTTTCGAGAGCATTTTCTTCAGTCTTTTCTTCAGAGCAAAGTAAAGTAGAGCAGGAAAGCATTCGACTTGTGCCATCAGTGCCGACTCCGTCGATACCTTTCTGGCGTCTCCGTTCTTCAGTTGTTCTTCCTCAAACAGCAGTTTTCTTCAACATTATCGTGTGGTCCAAAGAACAAAGTGATCATTTGCATATCAGGCTTCTACAGTAATACTTTCCCAGAATCTTATTTGTACATTTGTTGTACTTTTTATTGTTTTCTTTAGAAAGTTGTAAAGGACTTTTTGTTAAGTAAAACAAAAATGGCGACTCTGCTGGGGACGACCTTCTCCTCTGACGAGAAGGCAGTTGCTCAACACGACGATGTGTCGATCAGATCGACAAAGAATGTAATGCCCCGCTCCGCACGGTGCATTACGCTGAGGCGTTAACTCAACGAGTCGCGTTGACCGAATGAAATGTGTCGATGCGAATCGATACGAGAAGTTAAGTTGTCCCAAAAAGTGCATTGAAATAAGTCGATGTGAAGAGTTGCCTTGTCCCAAAGAATGCATCGAATGGAATTGATGTGAAGCGCTACGTTGACCCGCATCGAGTAAGTTCAATGCAAGTGCTAAGTTGCCCCGAGAAAGATAAGTGCCTTGAATAGGCTCGAAGTTTCTAAGAAATCGAATCGATGCAAGGCGCAAGTCCGAATCGATGCAAGTAATGATTTTAGTTGGTTTTCTGTGCATGCTATACGTTTACGCTGAAATATAAGAGGTCGGCTTTCTGTCGAATTTACACAAGTGTCCGCTAAACAAAATCGTCGCCTTGCCACGTGCTAGGACTTGGACATGGTAGGCCGAATCGACCGAATAGTTCAATAAAACAAGAAGTGCTCGAATAAGCTAAGTCAAAGATTTGGCCGTGCGACAAAGTTATGAGATCGAGCCGCATCGGCTTGGTAAACGACAAGACGTATCGTACTAAGGTGGGAGGACTGACTCTTCTTTCTTATTCTGTCATGCCTAATTAAAAGTATTGTGTATGCTGAGTTAACCTATCGATGCCACGGGCGTGGTCCGATCGGAAGATAATTCGTAGTACGTGTCGAACTCTAGATAGAACAATCAAAATGAAGCGTGCATCAATATGCACGAGTCGCTTTGGAACATTAAAACATCGCAAAGGCGAGCGCCTCGGTGCGCAAGCCAAATGAACATTGGGATAACTGTATCGGCAAGTGCCTCAGTGCACGAGTCATTCCGTGCCATCGCGCACGAGTTAGAAGGCTAGAACATTGAAAGTCTATTGAGGCGAACGCCCTAGTGCGTAAGCCACGAACATTGAACAGTAAGGCTTAGAACATGGAAATACAGCTTTGATGCGTGCATCGAATGCACGACTTGAATGATAAATGGATATGTTGCGAGGAAGCAGTCGCGGCACGAATGTTGTGACGGGACGGCCGGATGAGGCACGATACCTTCGAAATGTTCATGGCCCTTGGGGCGATCGATAAGAACATCGAGTTGGGCATTGTGCCAATTGAAATAGAGATAGGCGAACATGTTTGGTTGTATGCTTAGATGCGAATTGCATGATCAAATGGACTATGGGTAAACCCGTGCACGGGATTTGATTCCTCGAACAGGCACTCCGGGGCATCGGGACTGTTCGGCCTAGGAGGATGTTTAAATTCTACACTACATGCGTACGAGCATTGTGGGACCTTCAGTAAGGCTCATTACCTAGGCTGAATGGGTTGCGTCATAATGCATATTTCGAATAACCTGTCCATTCTGACATTTGCCGATGTCAGTAATCTTCATATAGTTTAAGGAACGGTGGCTAAATGTGCAGGCACACAGAGAACCTGCATAGTTGCACTTATAACATGACAGGGAATAGGAAAGGCGTATTCACCTTGCGTCGGTACAAGGGCGAGCGCGTCGGGTTGGTAAGAAGTATGCCACGAAGGAAACACGAGATTGTTATATGTTGTTGGCTTGCTTGCCTGCTTACCTATTCAATTCGATATAACATGCTTGCCATGAATAACATGCTTTACTGCTTTCGAATATGCCATGAAATCGACCCTAAGGAGAACATAGCAAGATCATAAGCTAAGTTGCATGATTCAACATAACTACTCAAATGTCAGTTTATAAAAGTGGGTCTTTACGTCAGTACATGCGAGGACGAATGTACTGATCCCCCACCAGTTTCTTGCAGGGTGCAGGGAATGAATGGCTCGCGACGGAGCTTCGCTTAAACGCGTCGAGGCATGGAATGCCATAGCGCTTTAAGGCGTGTGACCGTATGACGCTCGGACTTGTACTCAGGATGATACGGCCGAGATATAGAAGACATGATGTATGGAACGATGAAATCCTTTGTGGGCAAGAGAGAACCTGAGTGTTGTAGCCAATCTGGCATGTATCCGTTTTAGCTATTCAAAGCCATTTGTAATCTGTCGCCAATTGAATAAAGAGAATCGTTTTGTATACTCTGTATCTTTCGTTGTTTGAGATCGAATAAAAGATAACCATTTTGAGAACCTGTCATCTTGCCTTGCACGAGCACAACTCCAGGCTCGTGCGGCATCACGCCCCAGCGAGGACGATGATTCGGGTGATTTCCGAGTCGGGGCGTGACAGATGATATGGGATGAGGTCTGGATTCCTGACTTCATATATTCCCCGAACCTGGTTAACAATCAACTGAGAATAACCGAAAGCCTCTAAGTACTCAATGTCCAATTGCTTAGCTACTTGAAGTCCGATGAGCAAAGCATTATACTCAGCTACATTGTTAGAACAAGGCTCATTGAGAGAATAAGCGCGGTATATAACCATTTTATTAGGAGAAACCAAGACAATGCCCGCTCCGGAAACAATGTTACCTTTGAATCCAACTCAGGAAGCCCCATCAAAATACAGCTGCCAGATATCATCTCTAAATACCATGTTACAATCCAGGACGTCATCTGGAATATCCTCGTATAACTTGGAAGTTTCGGGAATAGGATGGACAGCCAAAAAGTCGGCTAACGCTTGACCCTTTACTGATTTTTGAGGTACATAGACCATATCATAAGGGGTAAGCAGCATTGCCCAGGTAGCCAACCGGGAGTTGAGAACACTCAATTTTTTCATCAGAACCCGAAGAGGGTTTATTCGAGAGATGACATGAATAGTCTGCCCGGACACATAGTATCTTGTCTTTTGAATGGAGAAAACCAAAACCAGACATTCTTTCTCCACAGAAGTATATCTATGCTCAGCGCCAATCATCATCCGACTGAGTTAATAAATTGCCTGTTCATGGCCTAGATCACTTTTCTGTGCAAGAAGAGCACCAAGGGAATGATCCATTGCTCGAACATATAGCAAAATTGGTCTTCCCGCCACAGGAGGTACCAGAACTGGAAGATTAGTGAGATATTGCTTGATGTCATTAAAGGCTTTTTGACATGCTTCATCCCACACTAATGATACACCTTTCTTCATGAGACGAGAGAAAGGTTGACATCTGCCAGACAGATTTGATATAAATCTTCTGATGTAAGCAAGGCAGCTTTTAAATCCACAGAGCTCTTTCAGATTACGTGGAGGACGCATCTCAAGAATCGTTTTGACCTTGTCGGGATCGACATGAATACCTTGAGAAGTAATAACAAACCCCAGGAACTTACCACTAGAAACCCCTAAGAAAGACTTAGTAGGATTCATCTTCAGCTGATGTTGACGCATCAACTCGAATACTGTCTTCAAATCTTTGATATGATCATCCTTCAATCGAATCTTGACAGCAATATCATCTACGTAGCATTCAACAGTCTTCCGAAGATGTTCATAAAAAATATTATTCATCGCCCGTTGATACGTAGCACCAGCATTCTTCAAGCCAAAGGGCATAACAGTGTAGCAATAAACTCCCCGGGGTGTACGGAAAGCCGTATGCTTTTCATCTTCATGATGCATCTTGATCTGATTATATCATGAGAAGCCGTCCATGAAAGAGATGCGTTCAAAACCACATGTGTTGTCTATCATGACATCAGTGATTGGAAGCGAAAATTCGTCCTTTGGACAAGCTGCGTTGAGATCTCGAAAATCTATGCAGACTCGAACTTTTTCATTCTTTTTCATGACTGGAACGACATTAGCCACCCAGTCAGGATGATGTTCTTCTCGGATAAAGCCACAACCAATGAGCTTCTTGACTTCATTGTCTATTGCGTCCATCATTTGTGGTTTGAATCGCCGTTGTTGCTATTTTACAGGCTTAGCATGGGGAAGAATATTGAGTTTATGGGTAGCTACTTTAGGATCCAGACCCGGCATATCCTCGTAGTTCCACGCAAAAATGTCAAATAATCCTTGATCAATTTTATCAACTCCTCTCTCTCACTGTCGGAGAGGTTTTTACTGATAAATATGGGTTTTGATGTGGTTTCATCTCCTACATCAATCTGGATAACCTTGTCTTCAGTAGGTAGCTGTCTTTGTTCAAATCGTAGCTCCCATCGAGTATCCATTTGTTCTGCCCAAGGATCATTTTCAAATGATTTAGATTCTTTACCAGAACCATATTAACCGAAAAGACTTGTTCAGAATCATCACACCATACTTCCCCTGAATCAGAAGATTGTGAAGAACTGGAAGAATATATATCTTCCAACTCTTGCCTAGTAAAGGTAGCTGTATCATATCCCAAACCGTGACGAGTCCGTTGATGAAATGGATCACCCCGTAGTGGTATTCGTCTCCCTTTGCCCATGTTGAGGCCTGGCATGGTTTTCAAATCATACCACATCTTCTGTATAATCTTAAGGGATTGCTGACTATATCTGTCAGTCTTAATTCTCCCTTTATCCTTCTCATCGGAATCATTAGCGTGTTTAATCAAAATATTCATGGCCAAACCAAACACAATTTGATGTTTGTAATTTTTTGTAGAAGGGACCACAAAATAAGATTCCTTCTGTCGCCTATAAGCCACACAAGCGTGTGACAATGAAGTGACAGGTAGAGGATAGAATCTACATGTTAGAAATTCCAGAGCATAGGGCCCAATACTAATATGTAGAGGGAAAGAATTTTCTCCTTGATCAACATAGAGAGTTTCTTCCATGATCGAATCAGTATTATGTTTGTTAGATAAAGACGTACTTTCTAGAGATTTAACATCAGTATACTCCAAAAGAAAATCTTCATTGAAATGAACAAACTTAGACTGATTTACATCATTTACAACATTGGCAGGGTTTTTGCCACGCCCAAAATTAATCACTAATGGAGCATCTCCTGCTTTTGGCGTCGCCTTGCCAGAATTGACAACTTGTAGTTCTGGAGCATTAGGACGAGAAGTACGTCCTTTCACCTTTATCACCAAAGGTGGCTCGATAGTGGTGGATTGGACCCGACCCTTAACTGGAATTCTCAACGATTCCTCGGGGATACTCTGGGTTCTTCCCTTGACTTTGATTATCAAAGGATCCTTGACAGGAGGATATTGAGTCCGAACCTGGACCTTGATCTCCCAAGGTGCATCTGCCGGAGCTTCCCGCTTTTCTGAAAGTGGTTGAACCTCTGAAGGTGATTGAAGTTCAGCAATATCTGATATATCCTCCACTGGCTTCTCTGCATAGAGTTTAGCATCATTAAAGTAGACCTCCATACCTTTAAAAGGCTCACGATCTGCAAACTCAGTCCTCACAACACCCTCAGAGTTCACATATTTGAAACATTGGTGGAGGGTTGAGGAAACAATATTATATTCATGTATCCACGGTCTTCCAAGTAGAATGTTGTAAGATACATCTGAATTAATAACATAACAGGTTGCTATGGTCCGCAGATTGACAATCTGGATCTTCAACCTGATCTTCCCTAGTGGTTTGCTTCTTCCAACATTGAAACCAACGATGGTTTTACTGGTATAAGTTAACTCACTGGTGGAAATTCTCAATGGTCGAAGCATGCTTTGCAAAATGATGCTAATGGAAGACCCCGGGTCGATATGAATTCTGTCAACCTCAGTCGATCCAATGTACCCTGTATAATACAGAGGTCGATCGTGCCGATTATCCTTCAACAACATATCCTCCTGTGTAAAAGTGATATTTGGAAGGGCTTCCATCACACTATGACATTGAGGACATGACACTGGACTACTGTCGGGACTTTTTAGTTGAGCTAAACATGAATCTGCCTGCAACAATGCTTCGTTCGGAGTTTCTCGAGTTTCTCTTGACAGACGAAGTAATTCAAAAACAGATAATCTAGCCGGAGTATTAGCCAACTGGGCTAGAATATTAAAGTTATAGTGTCACGACCCGGTCCCAATTTCTTGGGTCGAATCGGATCATGCCCAGCCTGCACCGTTGATGAGACGGCGGCAGTAAGCTGTATCCCAATTTCAGGTAACATCAACAACATAATAAAATTGCCACAACTTTTATTTCGAAATTTAAAAACTTTACAATAGAATAAAATTCCTTACAATTGAAAATTTTATACAATGTTCATGAAAGACAACTCAAGCAACTAGCTCCTCAGTCTCAGATCCTCGTGGAATAGGCAATCCTCAGTGTAACCTAAAAATGTTGGTCTCCAGTCAGGAGTGAGCAAAGTACAATTCATGCTAATTTAAACAATTAAAATAACAATAAAATCATGCACTTTTAAACAGGTTTTGAAGAACAGTTTTCAAAGAGAAAAAGTTTTGCAGCAGTACAGTTTTAAAACAGTTACAGTCTAGTGATGTGAATAGGCAATGAAGTATGACCGGCTAGGGTAAACAGTGAAAGATAGGGCTTGGGTTAACAGTCATAAGATATGGTTTTGGCTTTGGTCATACTCATTACACTACTCCCCCAGTCCCCAACAGTAAACAGTCAGTGCTCTCAGAGAGAGTATTCAGTAAACAGTCAGTGCTCAGTATTCCGTGTTGTGTCGTGGTTTAAACTTGCAATGAAGTGATTATTAAAATAATTGCAAACTAACACAAAGAGTACTTGCCTTAATTGTTCAGACTGGAAAGGATCGGTACTTCGGGATTGACAGTCAAGAACTTCCTTGTAATCCTACATTCCGGAAAATCGTCTCAGAAACTGAAATCACCAGGGCTATTACACTAGTTGCAAATCTCTATTTGTTTCCTAGTCAATTTTAATCTTATTTAACCAACACAACCAAAAATGCGTTTACTAGTACGTTACAATTTAGAAACATCGATTTATGTCTATTTTCGGAAAATTGTATTTATCATTTTATTTAGGAAAACTTGGTATTTTTTATAAATATATAAAACTATACATTTTCCTTTAAACGAGAAATATCATGAATTCTAAATTATAATTAATAATAATTAATATTCCTAGTTTTACGCGCTCGCACAATATCCAGAAAATCTCAAATCTACCGTTCCTACTTATTACAAAAATTTACAGAAAATAAATGAATGGGCTTATGCCCTTACAAATTAATACATGAATTTAAATAAGAGAAAAAAATGGGTTAGTCCTATAAATCGCCTACAAAAATTAAATAACAAAATTCTAATTAAATTTGTAAATTATTAGAAGTCTCAGAACTGGTCCAATCTTCATATACAGCTACTCTGCCTCAACGTCCGGACAAACCGGTGCATTTGCATTTCGCTGGGGCCCATTGACCGATATGGTCGTCGCCCAAAATATTTATCCAAAAATAATATTTTTCGAAAAAAATCATTTGAAAAATTATTTATAATTTTCTAAAAATTTCGGCAGCATTCCCTCTGTTTTCGGTCAACCCAAAACTGGAAAATACTCCGGTTTTCCTGCAAAAGAATTTTCCAAACCAGGGATACCCCAATATATATAAAACAACCACAAATATAAATATCCCGCAATAATTTCGGTAACCCAAAAATAAAACGAAATTCCCGAAGAAGTCGGAAAATCCCGAATTAATAACGGAAACCCGAAAATATCGGAAACTCACAGAACACTACTTTTCTCAAAACTAATTTATACATAAAATTTCTAATCTCAGAAGTCATTCCCGAAATTCTCGGAGAACCCGGAAATTTCCACAGAACTAAACTTCCGACAACACCCAATTTTATCCAGAAGTAAAATAACAGCAACAATTTCCGAGAAAACTTCAGAAAGCAAAATTGGTAACGTAACCGTTACGTTATCGGAAACCCGAATTCCCGAGGAATTCGGTTGGACCAGTTTTCATCATAGACAAGGAAAATTAATGGGTTAGAGATTACCCAACCGAAGGGTATCTTCGGAACACGGAAACCGAACCGTCACGGCACGGGGATGGAGAAACGCCGACAGAGCTCACGGCCACGTGGTTCAGCACCTGAAGCAGATCGGACAGCGAAGGGGGTCGGCGGACAGAGCCAGCCGCGCGGGGTCGGCGCCGGTCAGGTGCGGTGGCGGGCGGCCACGGGGAGCGGCGCCGGGGTGGCGTCGGGAAGGTGCGCCGGGTAGGGGCGGCCCGGGATGGCCTTGGCCTCGGGATCAGAACTTCGCCAGAGTTTCACCGGAGTTTGGGGCTAGGGATTTAGAAAGGGTTTTTGTAGAAGAAGAAGAATGGAGTTGGTGTGGGGAGAATGAATGGGAAGAAGTGGGTTTTTATAGAGATGGGAAAGAGGAGTTACCACCAGGAGGAAGGGCAAGAGCCAGCCCATCCTTAATGGCGCCGGCGGTGTGGAAAGCCAAGGGCCGACCGGTGAAGTCGAGGGAGATCAACGAGTCTTCGGTTGGGAGGAAGAAGAAAAGTTCTTCTTTTGATTCCAACAGCAAACAAAACCCACTTTTTACTTCATTCTAATGAATGAAAGAATACTAACAGCAACTTAGTCAAACCAAATGGGTTGGCAAATTTTCTACAGCCCACCATTCCTACATGAAAGAACAAAACTTTCATTCAATATAAATGAATGTAAAGGGTTATGGGTTCTCATATAAAATGGGTTTGGCCCAATTAAGCAAATGGGCTAGGCTAGGAAATGGCTAAAAAGAATATGTACATTGGTGAAAATAGTTTTAAGGTTTTGGGTCAAATTGGCTTTTAGAGAATAGGCCTTGGAAAAATTAGACTGTCAATATAAAGGCTGAAATAATTTCTTTCTTATAAAAATACAATTAATATTTTAAAATTCTATTTTAATATAAAAATAATTTAGTCTCAAATCGAGTTTCGAGCCTGGTTCGGGTTTGGGCTATCAACCAAAAATCTATATACTTTATATATTTTTTTAATTCTTAATAATTAAATAATAATATTTTAACACATTATTTATTTAACAGCACAATATTAAAATAATACCTAAGATATTACCGAAAAATACGGGTTTCACAACCTTCCCTCCTCAGAAAATTTCGTCCTCGAAATTTAAGGATTGGGTAGGACAGGATTTCCACAATTCAAGTAGGCACAAGTATGATGCTCATAATTCAGATTCAAACAAATGAGAATTTCCAAATTAGTCATAAGTGAGATGGTATAGGGACAAGTTTAATTATGTCACAAGCCACATAAAAATAAGATATAAAAGCGAACCAAAGTGTACGAGGTTGATCAGACCATCATGCACCGGTTCTGATTAGACAATATATTAATGGAGGCCTCCAATAAAATACTGTCATGATCAAGCTCGAGAAAAAATAGCTTACAAAACTAGGCTAACTAGCAGCATATGTCAAGTTCAAAACGAAAAAGATAAGGATTGAAGGAAATAAGAATTATGATGAATCAAACTTCTGATCTTCTACTCACCTCTGACCACGCTTGCTACTGGTTTTTCTGATACTGTAAGGCTTAATATTACTCAGCTTCAAGATGCAACTTCTGAACTGTGGATGACGTTGTGCATACCCTTTAGCTGATAGAGCTAACCGGTATACCACTTCTCCAACTCTGCCAAAACTAATCGTTCCTTTGGTAGTAGAAATCTTTATAAAGACGCTATCTCCTTCTTCAAGCTCCAGTAGTCGACGATGCTAACTTGGTAGTTGTTGTAAGGAAACTCAAATGGTAAATGGTCTTCTCCAAAGCTCTACAAATTCCAAGACGCAAGATCCTCGGCATGTCTTCAAGCGTCTGGATTGACCTCACTGATTGTCCATCGGTTTGCATTCCATAATTCCAGCAAGTGTGCCTCTCGTACCATGCTGCCAACTTCTCAGTGAATAAATCATCCTTGAAAATGAGTTAATCCACAATAATCTAATTGGTGTCCTTCCCTCCTTGGGAACAAAGTAATCCTGACACAAATTCTAATGTTATATGCTTCTACTTCCACTTCGGAATGTCCAGCGGCTGCAACAAGCTTGCTGGTCTCTGCTAAATTCTTCATGTTTGACAAATTAACATCTAACCCCATACCTGGAAATGTCCTTCTCCATTCGATAACACTAATTAATGGTACGCATATCCCGATACATCTTGTTTAGAATGTATGGAATACTGCGACTGGTCAGCTTCTTTTATTAGTTCATTCCTTAGTTTGCCAGATAGTACACAAGCCTCGTACCATTTTTCGGAGCTCCATCATTGGCAGTAGAAAAACCCTCAATTGTTCCTGCTAACACTTGATCTCTAAGTTTGCAAGTTGTCCTTGACTTTGTCCATCAAACTCGAGCTCACTTGCAACTTCATCAGCATCCAGCTCCATCCTCCTATCTCTAGACAGCTTTAATCTCTAATCCAAACTTCTTGATGTCTTCTAGCAGGTGCCGCTCCTTGTTTAAAACATCGTCATCGGGTATCAACTAAGTACATCAGCTACCACATTTGCCCTTCCTGGATGGTATTGCAGGTCGATGTTGAAATCCTTCATCAACTTCAACCATCTTCTTTGTTTGACGTTCAGCTCTTTCTGAGTGAAGACATATTTCAGACTTTTATAGTCCGTATTTATTTTCACTCCCTTTCCATAAAATAATACTTCCATAGCTTCAAAGTAAAGATACTTGCAGTAAGCTCCAAATTATGTGTGGGATAGTTCTTCTCATGAGTCTGTAATTGCCTAGATATGTAAACAATTATTTTCCCATGTTGTTGAAGAACACAACCCAGTCCTTTTCCAGAGGCATTACTGTAACTTAAGAAACTACCGGTTCCTGCGGATAATGCAAGGATTGGTGCAGTGGTAAGTCTCTTCTTCAACTCCTTAAATGCCGCCTGGCAATCTTCCGTCCAGTTTAACTCTTCATTCTTCCTTGTGAGTTTCGTCATCGGTTCAGCAATCCTGACGAAATCCTTCACCAACTTCTGGTAGTAGTCAGCCAATCCAACTTCAGCAACTGAACTTGGGTAGTCCACTTCTCAATAGTAGTTATCTTCTTATGATCTACCGAAACTCCTTCTCTTGAGACAACATGGCCAAAAATCCACCTTGTCTAAGAAAATCCATATTTAGATAGCTTTACCATAAAACTTCTTTTTCCTCAAAGTTCTCAGAACTTTCCTCAGGTGCTCTTCATGCTTTTCTTCAGTTTTCGAGTATATCAGAATGTCATCTATGAAGAAGTCAACGAACTAATTCAAATACTCATGAAAGACTCTGTTCATGAGATTCATGAACATAGCAGGAGCATTCATCAGTCCAAACGACATGCCCAAAAATTCAAACTACCCATACTTGGTGTTGAACGTCGTCTTGAGAATGTCCTCCTTGATCTGATGGTGATCGGATCTTAAGTCAATCTTCGAAAACACCTTAACTCCACTCAAATTGATCAAACAGATCATCAATCCGGGGAAAAGGGTACTAGTTCTTCAATGCCCGATAGTCGACGCACATCCGTATTGTTCCGTCCTTCTTGGCACAAACAAGACAGGTGCTCCCTAGGGTGAAGCTCTGTCTCGAAAGAATTCTATGGTCCTTGGCCTTCTTCAGGTTGACTCTATAACTTCCCTTAAAAATAGGGAAACAGCCAGAAATTTGGTCAATGGTGGATTCTATGTCTTGATCTAGGGTAATCTGGAAAGACTATCAGAAAGCATCTACCATAAAGATGTAACTAAGAATTTTATTCATATAAGAGAATTACAACAAGACTCTCATGATTGTTCTAAGGATATCCTGTTACAACTTTTTAATAGACAGTCCTAGGTTCTATTCTTCATGGCTCTGGCTCTTGTATGAGCAGTCTTCCACTGCTACATCTTCTATGATCCTTGAGTCTGCTTCATGTCTTCCTGCAGTGGGTGTAGTAGGCACGGTCTGCTGGATAGGAAGAGAGTCCCTAGGTTGCGGAATCACAGGTGTTGCTGAGATAGGTGCTCTGGTTTGATAGAAAGATACGGGGCAGTCTTTTACCCGATGTTCAGCAGATCCACACACCAAACATTTCCCCAATCTCTTGCGACAATTATTGGCTTGGTGACCAGGCCTTTTGCAGAATTTACAAACCAATAGCGTCTTACGGTAAGTTTGCCGGGTAGGAGAGTACTTGATAGGGCCCAAATATCTTCTATATTCAAGGATATCCCTCCTAGGACGAGGTTCTGCTCCAACTTGGTTTAGGACAGCTAAGGTTACATCATTGACGTTCTTCATGACTTCTCTTATGATATCCATCTGTTCCTGCTGGGCTTCAGCTTGAGCTTTCTGGGACTCCAGGATTTCTTGAAATAGAGCAACCATCACTGGTACTGGTGGGGAAACCGGAGTGGGCACTTTCCCAAGGAAATGCAATTCAGTTTGAAAAGAGGTAGGATTTGCCAGTGTAGTGAAAACTTCACTGGATGAATTATGGGGATGATCAATCAGCTGGTGGGGTGTAAAGCTCGGACTTGATTAAGGAGGCGGAGTGCGATCCGGAGATGACACCTCCTCGCTAGCAGAGTTGGTTTTGTCAGTGGTCATTCTCTGGAAGGTTTAGGATGCAAACATAAGCAAGGTATCCTACCAGTCTATAATTAAACAAAATTATTTATCATATATATATACCGGTCCTATGTTGTGGCAATTTGATGTTCTAGTGTTCTAATTGCTTCTAAGTTGGTTCTCCTAAGTTGTTGATTAGACCTGCATGGGCCACCACTAAAAACATGACACGACCCGGTCCCAATTTCTTGGGTCGAATCGGATCATGCCCAGCCTGCACCGTTGATGAGACGGCGGCAGTAAGCTGTATCCCAATTTCAGGTAACATCAACAACATAATAAAATTGCCACAACTTTTATTTCGAAATTTAAAAACTTTACAATAGAATAAAATTCCTTACAATTGAAAATTTTATACAATGTTCATGAAAGACAACTCAAGCAACTAGCTCCTCAGTCTCAGATCCTCGTGGAATAGGCAATCCTCAGTGTAACCTAAAAATGTTGGTCTCCAGTCAGGAGTGAGCAAAGTACAATTCATGCTAATTTAAACAATTAAAATAACAATAAAATCATGCACTTTTAAACAGGTTTTGAAGAACAGTTTTCAAAGAGAAAAAGTTTTGCAGCAGTACAGTTTTGAAACAGTTACAGTCTAGTGATGTGAATAGGCAATGAAGTATGACCGGCTAGGATAAACAGTGAAAGATAGGGCTTGGGTTAACAGTCATAAGATATGGTTTTGGCTTTGGTTATACTCATTACACTACTCCCCCAGTCCCCAACAGTAAACAGTCAGTGCTCTCAGAGAGAGTATTCAGTAAACAGTCAGTGCTCAGTATTCCGTATTGTGTCGTGGTTTAAACTTGCAATGAAGTGATTATTAAAATAATTGCAAACTAACACAAAGAGTACTTGCCTTAATTGTTCAGACTGGAAAGGATCGGTACTTCGGGATTGACAGTCAAGAACTTCCTTGTAATCCTACATTCCGGGAAATCGTCTCAGAAACTGAAATCACCAGGGCTATTACACTAGTTGCAAATCTCTATTTGTTTCCTAGTCAATTTTAATCTTATTTAACCAACACAACCAAAAATGCGTTTACTAGTGCGTTACAATTTAGAAACATCGATTTATGTCTATTTTCGGAAAATTGTATTTATCATTTTATTTAGGAAAACTTGGTATTTTTTATAAATATATAAAACTATACATTTTCCTTTAAACGAGAAATATCATGAATTCTAAATTATAATTAATAATAATTAATATTCCTAGTTTTAAGCGCTCGTACAATATCCAAAAAATCTTAAATCTGTTCCTACTTATTACAAAAATTTACAGAAAATAAATGAATGGGCTTATGCCCTTACAAATTAATACATGAATTTAAATAAGAGAAAAAAATGGGTTAGTCCTATAAATCGCCTACAAAAATTAAATAATAAAATTCTAATTAAATTTATAAATTATTAGAAGTCTCAGAACTGGTCCAATCTTCATATACAGCTACTCTGCCTCAACGTCCGGACAAACCGGTGCATTTGCATTTCGCTGGGGCCCACTGACCGATATGGTCGTCGCCCAAAATATTTATCCAAAAATAATATTTTCCGAAAAAAATCATTTGAAAAATCATTTATAATTTTCTAAAAATTTCGGCAGCATTCCCTCTGTTTTCGGTCAACCCAAAACTGGGAAATACTCCGGTTTTCCTGCAAAAGAATTTTCCAAACCAGGGATACCCCAATATATATAAAACAACCACAGATATAAATATCCCGCAATAATTTCGGTAACCCAAAAATAAAACGAAATTCCCGAAGAAGTCGAAAAATCCCGAATTAATAACGGAAACCCGAAAATATCGGAAACTCACAGAACACTACTTTTCTCAAAACTAATTTATACATAAAAGTTCTAATCTCAGAAGTCATTCCCAAAATTCTCGGAGAACCCGGAAATTTCCACAGAACTAAACTTCCGACAACACCCAATTTTATCCAGAAGTAAAATAACAGCAACAATTTCCGAGAAAACTTCGGAAAGCAAAATTGGTAACGTAACCGTTACGTTATCGGAAACCCGAATTCCCGAGGAATTCGGTTGGACCAGTTTTCATCATAGACAAGGAAAATTAATGGGTTAGAGATTACCCAACCGAAGGGTATCTTCGGAACACGGAAATGGAACCGTCCCGGCACGGGGATGGAGAAACGTCGACAGAGCTCACGGCCACGTGGTTCAGCACCGGAAGCAGATCGGACAGCGAAGGGGGTCGGCGGACAGAGCCAGCCGCGCAGGGTCGGCGCCGGTCAGGTGCGGTGGCGGGCGGCCACGGGGAGCGGCGCCGGGGTGGCGTCGGGAAGGTGCGCCGGGTAGGGGCGGCCCGGGATGGCCTTGGCCTCGGGATCAGAACTTCGCCGGAGTTTCACCGGAGTTTGGGGCTAGGGATTTAGAAAGGGTTTTTGTAGAAGAAGAAGAATGGAGTTGGTGTGGGGAGAATGAATAGGAAGAAGTGGGTTTTTATAGAGATGGGAAAGAGGAGTTACCACCAGGAGGAAGGGCAAGAGCCAGCCCATCCTTAATGGCGCCGGCGGTGTGGAAAGCCAAGGGCCGACCGGTGAAGTCGAGGGAGATCAACGAGTCTTCGGTTGGGAGGAAGAGGAAAAGTTCTTCTTTTGATTCCAACAGCAAACAAAACCCACTTTTTACTTCATTCTAATGAATGAAAGAATACTAACAGCAACTTAGTCAAACCAAATGGGTTGGCAAATTTTCTACAGCCCACCATTCCTACATGAAAGAACAAAACTTTCATTCAATATAAATGAATGTAAAGGGTTATGGGTTCTCATATAAAATGGGTTTGGCCCAATTAAGCAAATGGGCTAGGCTAGGAAATGGCTAAAAAGAATATGTACATTGGTGAAAATAGTTTTAAGGTTTTGGGTCAAATTGGCTTTTAGAGAATAGGCCTTGGAAAAATTAGACTGTCAATATAAAGGCTGAAATAATTTCTTTCTTATAAAAATACAATTAATATTTTAAAATTCTATTTTAATATAAAAATAATTTAGTCTCAAATCGGGTTTCGAGCCTGGTTCGGGTTTGGGCTATCAACCAAAAATCTATATACTTTATATATATATTTTTAATTCTTAATAATTAAATAATAATATTTTAACACATTATTTATTTAACAGCACAATATTAAAATAATACCTAAGATATTACCGAAAAATACGGGTTTCACATATAGGATTTTGTCAACCCTTGAGTGGAACTTGTCTTTAGCGGAGTATCAAAACGTACTGCCTTTTTTCCTTTCTCTACAGCTGATGGTTTTGAAGGCCTTGCTTCAACAGGAACATAAATTGTTTGAGTAGGAGGATTAGGAATTTCAACAACTCCTTCTTCTTCTTTGGAGGTTCCCTCGTAATCTTTGAGGTAGTCTTTACCGGACCTAGTACCGGAAAAAGCCTCCTCCTCAGACTCAGGAGAGTGAAGAACCATATTGCATGTTTTAATCTTATTTCCCTTTGTCTTCTTCTTGCGGAGATTCTTGTGAGGGATTGCAGAGCCTAATCCCCTAGAGGATTTTTGAGCTTCAAGCTGTAAAGGGAACCGCATCCCTTTGCCATCATTCAACCCTTCGGCCTTTTGAAAGTCATAGCCCATTAGTTTCATGAGATGGACAGATTGATGACTATACATATGAGTTGGCAGCGGACTTTCACTAGATGATGTTTCAGTTGATGGAGAAGGAACGAGTGTCACTGGAACGGTAAAGGGAGTAGAGATCTCCAGTTCAGATATTAAAACTTCAACTTGAGCAGTATGAGAAATGGGACTCCTTAACCCTGGAGGTGGGATTCCAGTTGGGGCCTTTCGATAAGCAGCAAAAACTTGTTGTGCCCTGTACAAAAGGACACTGTTCATTGCTAGCCATTGGTCATGAGTAAGTTTGAGTTTGGTAGAAGGAGCTAAGCTCGGAGGACATATGTTCAGGCCTCTCAATCGGTCCTCCAAAGGGATACCATCCCACAGATGATCAGATTCATCGTGGTTTGGGACGGTCAGATGAGAGATCATATTGCATCTATGAACATTTGGATCTCTTTTGGATTTCGAACCCTTGCCTTCACGTTCCATTTCAGGAACTAGGTCAGGGTGAACCCACATGACCTCACCGTTCTTCAAGGTGAGAGACACCATCCCTTTGACTTGATCTCGAGCTGGTGGGAGATTGACAACCTTCATGGTGACCTTTGGAATTGGAACAACTCCGTCAGGAATCTGCTTAGGAGGAAAATCTCCAAACTGAATAGATGTCATGTTAGTCGAAACTGTATGATCATCATTTGTTAAGGAGATATTCTTCGCATTTATCAGATCTTGAATCTTCCTCTTCAAGACATAACAAGCCTTGGTAGGATGATTAATGTATCTATGGTAGATACAATACTTTAGGTTGTCGGTCAAATTGACCTTATCAGGTCGTTTTGGATCGGGAGCTGGAGTTTGCCACCCTTCAGAAGACATTCAAATATTCCCGGAATATCGCTCTCATCGAATGAGTATTCCTCTTTCGGCTTAGAAGATTCTGGATTACTTGGTGGGGTTTTGTTCTTTGAAAGGTTTACCACAAGTGTTTCCTTTCCTTTGCCATTGCGACCCCCAGAATTACCATCGGAAGAAGAAGCCTTCTTACCTTTTTCTTCTGAAGTAAAAATCATCCCATGATCACGAGCCAAGTTCCCACTAGATTCAGCTGCGACAGCCGAGATAATGAAAGAGGCCCAGTCTGTGAATTGGGAGCCTGTGAAGACAACGATCTTTGGCCGTAGATTTTTCTTGCATGTATCAATCAACGCAGAATCTGGCATGCCAGGAGGCATTATCAAGGTGGCCTGTCGAAAGCGTTCAATAAACGCCCGAGTCTCTTCTTTGTCTTTCTGCTTAATATTTATTAAGGAAGACATGTTCATGTCCATTCCTCCTTCATAGAAGCGAGAAAAAAACATCGCTTTAAGTTCTTCAAATAATGATATGCAGTTATCAGGCAAACTGCGATACCAATCGTATGCAATGCCAGGTAAGCATCCAACGAACACTCGGGTGAGGAGGGCATCATTCTTCTCCAGATGAACAGTCCTAATATCAAAGTAATTGATATATTGACTGGGAGAAGTCTTCCCATCAAACAAGACCATAGCCTGAGGCTTGAACTTGGGTGGAAAGGGAACGTCATTCCAGTGGGGAGGATATGGCTACTTGATCCCCAATTTTTGAAGTTGATCCCTATGCTTAAGGGCTTCCACTTGTGCTTTCAGCTCCCGAACTGCCTGGAGGGCTTCATCAGCTTGAGGCAGTATAGCTGACTGAATAGTGACTGGATGTACCGGAACCCCCACCGGAGGTGGTATAGTTTCAGGTGTAGGAGATGCAGAGTCTTGATTAACGGCAGGCCCTTGACTCAGATTAATCAGAGGTGTGTCAACCCCCGGACTATCTTGAGGTGGTACAGAAGTTTGTACCGGGGCTACCACCGATGGTTGGACAGTTTGCTGGGTTTGTATCATTTGATGCATACTCTGAAACATAGCAAATATGTCCTTCAGCGATTGCTCGACCGCTGTGAGACGCTGTTCAGTGTTGGAGGTAGACGTTTCATTGTCATCTCCAATAGCATATGTTTCAACCTCCCTTGAAGAAACATAGGGACTAGTATAGAGGTTGGAATCAATACTATCGGTTTCTGAGTCAAAATTCTGGGTACCCCCAGCTTCAAAATCTGACGAAGGCATAATTAAATATTGTTGTGTTCTAGCACGAGTGTGCTGATATACGCCTCCAAAAGAGTCAACAAGTCGATTGAATCTTTGTTGACCTGGGGTCTGAGATGAATTACGTCTTGGACGTCCTCTTCTCGGGATGTGAGATGCCATGTTGACCGATGCATATGGCAGTTCATCATCCTGTTCATCAATTTGTTTCTGATTATAATTTAAATGGTCAAAGACTGACTGTTTTACTTTTGAACAGCAGCAGTTGATAACAATTTGGTGACCCTCACAATAGTGATCTTCTTGGGAGGGTATCACAGGATATCTTCTGTTTTTACGCTTTTGTACAAGTAACTCGCGTAAATTAGAAGGAGGAGAAGGTAGCATTTTCTTTTTAACGTTGGGGATAGAGAAATTCTTAGTCCCTTGCGTATAAAGGAGGTTGCTGACCTCATTGGCCGAATGATACTGTGCATTTTTACGCGCCTGGAGTTGGGTGCGTAAATCAGAGATAGGTTTCTATGCAAATCGGGTACCATCCGCATTACGCGTAATCAAAAGATTAGGCGTTTTGCGTAAAGCCTTGTTAGGATGCTCCTAGCGTAAAACTACGGTTTTGCCAGAAGTCTTAGGTTCCTTGGATAAACCAAAGGAATTGTCTGCCTTGTTATAAACAAGAGACATAGTTTTACGCTGTGTGCGTAAAGGTAAGTTCAACCTAGATGCAAAAGCATCTTTTTGAATACTATCTGCCATGCCACCAGCAGAAGATTTACCCTTACACATAAAACGTAAAACGTTAGTGTTTGCCACGTCACAGACGGGAGACTTACCCTTACGCGTAGAGTATAAAGCATTTTTGTCTGCCACGTCACAGACGGAAGACTTGCCTTTATGCGAGGGGTGAGATGCTGAAGTTGGGACTGCCACGTCACCGACGAGAGTCCCAGCAACAGGAGTGGGAAGGATTCCCTTGTCGTCAGAGACATCAGAAGAAACCGCGGGTGCATTAGATTTAGGAATCCAAACCTTTCGCACCTTCCATAATTTCTGCACCTCGGAGGAGCGAGAACTACCCCCAGTGCGGAGCATTTCTTCGTAAGCAGTCTGGTCGAATTGAACGACCAGGGTCTTCTTTGTCACGCCCCGACTCGGAAATCACCCGAATTATCGTCCTCGCTGGGGCGTGATGCCGCACGAGCCTGGAGTTGCGCTCATGCAAGGCAAGATGACAGGTTCTCAAAATGGTTATTGTTTATTCGATCTCAAACAACGAAAGATACATAGTATACAAAACGATTCTCTTTATTCAATTGGCGACAGATTACAAATGGCTTTGAATAGCTTAAACGGATATATGCCAGATTGGCTACAACACTCAGGTTCTCTCTTGCCCACAAAGGATTTCATCGTTCCATACATCATGTCTTCTATATCTCGGCCGCATCATCCTGAGTACAAGTCCGAGCGTCATGCGATCGCACGCCTTAAAGCGCTATGGCATTCCATGCCTCAACGCGTTCAAGCGAAGCTCCGCCGCGAGCCATTCATTCCCTACACCCTACAAGAAACTGGTGGAGGATCAGTACGTTCGTCCTCGCATGTACTGACGTAAAGACCCACTTTTATAAACTGACATTTGAGTAGTTATGTTGAATCATGCAACTTAGCTTATGATCTTGCTATGTTCTCCTTAGGGTCGATTTCATGGCATATTCGAAAGCAGTAAAGCATGTTATTCATGGCAAGCATGTTATATCGAATTGAATAGGTAAGCAGGCAAGCAAGCCAACAACATATAACAATCTCGTGTTTCCTTCGTGGCATACTTCTTACCAACCCGACTCACTCGCCCTTGCACCGACGCAAGGTGAATACGCCTTTCCGATTCCCTGTTATGTTATAAGTGCAACTATGCAGGTTCTCTGTGTGCCTGCACATTTAGCCACCGTTCCTTAAACTATATGAAGATCACTGACATCGGCAAATGTCAGAATGGACAGGTTATTCGAAATATGCATTATGACGCAACCCATTCAGCCTAGGTAATAAGCCTTACTGAATGTCCCGCAATGCTCGTACACATGTAGTGTAGAATTTAAACATCCTCCTAGGCCGAACAGTCCCGATGCCCCGGAGTGCCTGTTCGAGGAATCAAATCCCGTGCACGAGTTTACCCATAGTCCATTTGATCATGCAATTCGCATCTAAGCATATAACCAAACATGTTCGCCTATCTCTATTTCAATTGGCACAATGCCCAACTCGATGTTCTTATCGATCGCCCCAAGGGCCATGAACATTTCGAAGGTATCGTGCCTCATCCGGTCGTCCCGTCACAACATTCGTGCCGCGACTGCTTCCTCGCAACATATCCATTTATCATTCAAGTCGTGCATTCGATGCACGCATCAAAGCTGTATTTCTATGTTCTAAGCTTTAGTGTTCAATGTTCGTGGCTTACGCACTAGGGCGTTCGCCTCAATAGACTTTCAATGTTCTAGCCTTCTAACTCGTGCGCGAGGGCACGGAATAACTCGTGCACTGAGGCACTTGCCGATACAGTTATCCCAATATTCATTTGGCTTGCGCACCGAGGCGCCCGCCGTTGCGATGTTTTAATGTTCCAAAGCGACTCGTGCATATTGATGCACGCTTTATTTTGATTGTTCTATCTAGAGTTCGACACGCACTACGAATTATCTTCCGATCGGACCACGCCCGTGGCATCGATAGGTTAACTCAGCATACACAATACTTTTAATTAGGCATGACGGAATAAGAAAGAAGAGTCAGTCCTCCCACCTTAGTATGATACGCCTTGTCGTTTACCGAGCCGATGCGGCTCGATCTCATAACTTTGTCGTACGGCCAAATCTCTGACTTAGCTTATTCGAGCACTTCTTGTTTTATTGAACTATTCGGTCGATTCGGCCTACCATGCCCAAGTCCTAGCACGTGGCAAGGCGACGATTTGGTTTTGCGGACACTTGTGTAAATTCGGCAGAAAGCCGACCTCTTATATTTCAGCGTAAACGTATAGCATGCACATGAAACCAACTAAAATCATTACTTGCATCGATTCGGACTTACGCCTTGCATCGATTCGATTTCTTAGAAACTTCGAGCCTATTCAAGGCACTTATCTTTCTCGGGGCAACTTAGCACTTGCATTGAACTTACTCGATGCGGGTCAACGTAGCGCTTCGCATCAATTCCAATCGATGCATTCTTTGGGACAAGGCAACTCTTCGCATCGACTTATTTTGTTGCGCTTTTCGGGACAACTTAACTTATCATATCGATTCGCATCGACACATTTCATTCGGTCAACGCGACTCGTTGAGTCAACGCCTCAGCGTAATGCACCGTACGGAGCGGGTCATTACATAATATACCACTCAAAACAAGGTTCGCCCTCGAACCGAAACCAACACTCAAATTTCTAAGTGTTTTTGCTAGATCGTTTCACGATCTCGTCCCCCATAGTTTTGGATCATACAACTTAGTCCGGATCATACACATATTTTAGGCGTCCCACCAATATATGCATTTCACCAAGCTCAGTTGTAGGATACCGGCACAAAGCTAACATGTACGTTTCTAATCTTCGAATACTATCCATCTTGTACTATCGATCGTACCAAATCTCTAGCGACCATTTTTCACAATCCTATCGCATATGTATATTCGATACTCACACTTGATTCTATTCAACGAAAGTCGTGGCACACTATTATCCAACGAGGCCGAAGCACGCGACGAAATTCAAAGATCGTATTTCACACTTTGTACGTTTCGTACTAACCATCACTTCTACGCGTCGCGCCAAGCCGTTACGCATCCAATCGCAACGATTATTCGCAATGCCTTGCGTTCGAAGTCTCTGCCCAACTATTTCCGAAGCTAAACTCGTTTCGATATAAATTTCCGTTTGATGACTTGCAAAGGCATCGACATTTAGGGCTACGTTCGCTAGGTGAATTACTAGACACCGTGCTTGAGTTCTCTCGATGCAACTTTTAAGTTTGACGCTGCACAAAGGGAAGGGTCTTTCCGATACAACTCAAATCGACGAAGCTCAAAGGCAACGGTCCTTTCGACAATATCGTTCCACTCAAGTCGACAATGCACCAAGGCAACAATCGCCTTGACGCAAAGGTCTCCACGACGTACGTCTTATGTTCGATTCCTATCACGTAGAAATTTTCTAGCCAAACTTTAAACTTACCGTCTCCCAACGTCGAATCTAAGTTCGATTCACGCAAGCTCAATTGCTAAGTGAATCCAAGTCCAACGACACAATTCGAAAGTCATACTTATCGTTCGCTCTCATGCACCGCACGATCCTCGCAATCGCCTATTCGTATTGTTACGTTCGCTCGACATCTCTATTTCACTCATCGACCAACAAGGTCATTTAAGCATTCGTCCGACGAATTTTCAAAACCGACTTTCATTTTCAGCCGAAGCCGTTCTATGGATTTTCGAAATAACTATTCGATCGCCTAGACTTATCGTTAGCATGCACCATATTATATTTGTTTCTCGACGCAATTCTATATTCAACATCGAACGGGTCATCTTATGGGTCTGGAACAATCAATTTGATTTGGCGGTCAAGTCTTATAGGGTCAGCTGTCCCGAAGCTACTCTCGATAATTGTGGATCATTAACGAAGGACAGTTTTACTACGAACCATGCTATATCTTAATTCGGAGCCAAATCACGTTCCGACAATTCTATGGAACTCTATTCAATCCAAAAATAAATCATTTCATCTGCGCGGCTGAAGCGCCACTATCCTTCGAATGATTCATGCACTACCGTTGATGATTCCGCAATTCACGAAACATCTACTCGTTAGGGTCCGAGTCTATCTATTTACGGTTGACACATGAGATGCTATCCGCATCGAATAATCGTCGATGACTTATAGTCTTGATCCGGTCAATCACAAAGTTTACGATCAACCAGTTCGTTCGTTCTCGTATTGTTATTTACAAAATCACAATATCTTAGGCTCGCTCCGTATCGTATTCTAGCATCGTTCTTACGCTTCCTCGCATATCGATCTCGATAGGTCGTACCAATTTCGATAGCGCAAGGGTCGACTTGAATCCGTTTCAACGTCGACAACTTGCATTGCATATGTCCAAGTTCTCAACAAACTTTTCCATACGTCTCAAATCGTTCCTCGATTTGTCGTATTCCACTATACTTCGATCGCGTAACCAAGTTACCGATTATCCGACATCGTGCCCTATTGTTATGCAATCCTGCCCTCCAAGTTTCATGCGATTCTTATCGTACTCAAAATGAGTTTCGTCTCGATATAACCGACTATCTTTCTTAGGCGCAGCTACCCAATTCAACCAACGTTTTCATCAAAATCACAAGTCGTACGATTCGATTACGATTTGCATGGGCCAACGTTTCTATCGGGATAGCAAATCGTGCTATTCAATTTCCTTTGCGTAGTCTAACATTCCGTCGGAATCGCAAGTCGTGCGATTCGCTTACCCTTCGTATCGACCGACGATTTCATCGAGTTCGCAAGCCACGCGATTCGATTACAAGTCGTATCGTTTGACATGTTATCAGGATTGCGAGTCGTGCAAATCCGATTATAATTTGCATCACCCAATATTTTCATCGAGATCGTAGGTCGTGCGATTCGACTTCAATTCGTGCGGGCTATCGTTTTATCGAGCTCGCAAGTCGTGCGACTCGTTTATAACTTCAAGTTTCTTATCCGATCGATCCGATCATTGCCTCAGGGCATAATCGTTTCGTTAGTCTCGGTCGTCCGACCGACCCATAAACTTTCGTCCGACGTATCATTCATTGATACGAGTCACGCCTTATCGTCCCAACCGATTTTCGAAGAATACTTGCATCAGCATACCGTCATACAAATCTTCAATCGAGTCTCGGTATTCCCTTCGTTTGTTGTGGACAAAACTTCTGCAAATCTCGCTACGCTTCGATGGAACTCAACGCACCAAGGGTATAACATATACCACTCTGAATCGAGCCATTCATCTCATATGGGGTATGGAATATACCACTCGGAATTTAGCCATTTCCGTCGCAACATACTTGGTATGGACCAACAATCTCTTTCCAACTCACGATTTCCGCAGTGATCGTGCCGATCACAATCGTAACTTTTGATTTATCAAAATCTGACTCAATTCGGCTAATGTATACATTCGCCAACACAAGTTCAAGTACGGCGCGCTGCCCGACGATTCGTTTCTTATCGCTTTATGAATTTTTAGTTCCACTCGTTGCATCTTGTGCAACGATTTATTTCCGATATCCGTTGCACTCTGTGCAACGATTCACTTAACACGCGTTGCACTCCGTGCAACGATTTATTTCGACATCTATTGCACTCGTGTAAGGATTCATCCGCGACATTCAAAGCTAATGCTCGAATCCGTTCAACACATTCGATATCAACTTTCATGTTCTTTGCAACGCATCATTCACAACAAACCCATTGTATTTCATGCAACCGATATTCACAATCTATTGCACTTCGTGCAACCGGTTCCTTCACTTTCTATTGCATTCCGTGCAACCGGTTCTTTCACAATCTATTGCACTTCGTGCAACCGTTATTCATAATTCATCGCAATATTTAACTTCTCATTCAACTTGTGGCATCGCACAACAACATTTCAATCCACATTTCACAAATCGTTGCATTCATCGCAACTAAATATTTCATAACTTTTCTCCGCAACATCATCTAAATTCACGAATACTTGCGGCAACGTTACGCGACTTTGTATTAGACTTATTGTATGGAACATCCAATGCGGCATCGAGTAGAGTCAAGAGTGATACGATTGGTGGTGGGCAACTTTTGGAATTGTAATGAAACGAGCGTCCAGAGGAAATTGAACCTAGAGCTCTGATACCAATTTGTCATGCCCCGACTCGGAAATCACCCGAATCATCGTCCTCACTGGGGCGTGATGTCGCACGAGCCTGGAGTTGCGCTCGTGCAAGGCAAGATGATAGGTTCTCAAAATGGTTATCTTTTATTCGATCTCAAACAACGAAAGATACAGAGTATACAAAACGATTCTCTTTATTCAATTGGCGACAGATTACAAATGGCTTTGAATAGCCTAAATGGATACATGTCAGATTGGCTACAACACTCAGGTTCTCTCTTGCCCACAAAGGATTTTATCGTTCCATACATCATGTCTTCTATATCTCGGCCGCATCATCCTGAGTACAAGTCCGAGCGTCATGCGGTCGCACGCCTTAAAGCGCTATGGCATTACATCATCAAGGGGCAATTGATTTGGCTTCTTCGTTTAAAGGATTTTTTATCGAGTTCGTACCGCGTGCTCAAAACCTTGAAGCGGATGCTCTTGCTATCCTGGCTGCAGACTTGGCAGTTCCAATCAGGAGACAAAATACCATTACTTTGGTAGATAGAGATTTGTTCTGTGTCAAGAATAATCTGCACATTGAGCAGAGTTATACTACAGAATCAAATGAGCAGCAAAGAGATTGGAGAAGTCCGTTTATAGACTATGCAGTTTATGGGATTTTACCTGAAGATCCAAAGGAAGCTGTATCAGTCAAAAGACGGTCATTCCGATTTTACTATGACACTTCTTTACGTACCTTGTATCGACGTTCATATGACAGACTTCTGTTACGTTGTCTCTCCGAGAGCGAAGCCAAGCAAATACTTCGTGAAGCTAATGATGGAGTATGTGGTGCTCATCAGCCAGTACCAAAACTACAGGACCGTATTCGGAGGATGGGATATTATTGGCCTTCCATGGAGACAGACGCTGTAGATTATGCAAGAAAATGTAAGGTGTGCCAGATTCATGCTGATTTTATTCATCAGCCTTCTGAATTTTTACATCCTACGGCAGCTTCTTGGCCTTTCGAAGCCTGGAGTATGGACATTATTGGTCCAATTAACCCCCCTTCAGTCAAAGGACATCGGTTTATCCTTGCTATAACCGATTACTTTTCCAAATGGGCAGAGGCAATTCCTCTCATTAAGGTTAAAACATCCAATGTGGTTAACTTTATCAAACATCACGTCATTTATCGCTTTGGGATTCCCCGAAGGATAATTCATGATAATGGGCCATAGTTTGTCAGCCAAGTGTTCTACAGGTTTTGTGACAAAAACCGGATTCAGAATGTAGCTTCCACGGCTTATAATCCTGCTGCTAATGGTTTGGCCGAAGCTTTTAATAAAACCATTATCAAACTTCTCAAAAAGTTCGTTTCTTCCAATAAACGAGATTGGAATGAGAAACTTGGAGAATGTTTATGGGCTTACCGAACAACAGTTCGTACTCCAACTGGTTTTACGCCATTCTCGTTGGTTTACGGTTGTGAAGTTGTTCTCCCACTGGAGATACAGATTCCATCTCTCAGAATAGCCATTGCGAATGAACTGACTGATGAGAATAATGATCGCCTAAGACTCCAAGAGCTTGAAGGTCTGGATGAGAAACGTCTTCTAGCACAACAACACATTGAATTATATCAAGCCCGCATCTCTCGAGCTTTCAACCGCAAGGTCAAAGAAAGAATTTTTAAAGTCGGCGAGCTTGTTTTGGCTGTACGAAGACCCATGGTTATGACTCATAAGAGTAAAGGGAAGTTCCAAGCTAAATGGAAAGGCCTTTATGTAGTCGAAACCGTGTTTTCCAATGGTGCCTATCGGTTATCTAAGCCTAATGGAGATTTACTCATGATGCCGATCAATGGCAAATTTCTTAAGAAATACTATGTATAAAGAGACAAAATGTAAATAAAATCTCTTTTATTTATTACAGTTCAATACAAAGGATTAAGGACGAGGACCACTGCCTTCCTTATTGAATATATAGTCAGCCAATGCATCGAAGACATCATTGTCCGAGTTCACAAAGAACTTGCAAGCAGTCATCCTCAGCGCCTCTTTTTCAGGAGTTTTTCCTGGCTCTACTAAGAAAGCGAGGATGTCTTAGGGCGGCTTGGGCGTAGAAGAGCCTTTGCCTACTTCAGTCGGGGCTGACACCATTGGCTCAACGGGGCGCGTCTCGATGGCGTCCTCAACCTTCACGGTGACTTCAGTCTTCTACGGCACGTCCTTGGAAGACATTTTCGATAGAAGAAAAAAGACAAGGATGAAACTTTACAAAGAGTTCTCATCTATTTATAGGAGGGAGCTATTAATGGACCGGTCTTGGGAATTCAAACGACTTTTCATTCCCGAAAAGACCTATCCGTTCATTCATTTATTTTGCCAAATTCATCCATTTAATGGTGGGAGTTCAAATGACCTTTCTTTCCCCAAAAGAAATGTTAGTCCACTCGTTCTTTTTTGTGGATATTATCATTCCATGAATGACACCTGTCATGTGCCGATGGTCTCCTTCAAATCCCTAGCAATCAAGGTTTGGTTAAGCTGATTTGTTGTTCCATCCAAAAGAAATTTTGTTAAAGAGTTGTTGTTTATCATTAATTTCTTCCCCAGCTGATTTTAGTTGAAAAGATTTTTTTATCTATCACGTCCATATCACCTCTGTATAGATAGTTATCTACCCCTTTTGAGTTATTTCAATCTATCATGTCCATATTACCTCTGATGGTATTAAATACTCTACAAAAAAGGATCAAGATTTATTATCTATCATGTCCACATTACCTCTGGATAGATATAATCTACTCTTTGGAGCTTTGAAAACTTATCATGTTCATTTTACCTCTGATAATTGTTTTCTGTCCCATACCTATTATTTAAACTCAAAATAAATAATAGGACCACAAAACTAAGTATTTCATATTCATTTGAAGTAAAATATTACAATCAGCAAAAGAAGAAAGAAAAATGATGAAGGACAAGATTCTTTATACAAAACTTTCCTATGGAGGAGCAGATAGATCTTTGAACATTTTCTGCAACTCGACCATGCGTATTTCACGGGAGTTTCCCACATTCTGAATTGCTTGGAGACGTCGGTTTTCTTCACTGTGAAGATGGGAAATTTTGGCGAAGATAGTAATCATATTTTCTTTGGCATCGTCAAGAATTTTGATTGAAGACTCAGCACCAAAGATCTTTTCTTCTAGTATGGCGCTCTGTGCCAGGCATTTGTCTCGATCTGCTATCATTTGGTTTCGCTCTTCCTTGGCCCGGGCAAGTTCAGCTTCAAGTTCATGAATTTTGTCATCTTGTTGAGCAATTTTTGTATTAGTAGTATCGTAAGATTCTCGATACTTTTCCAATACAGGCCTATTCTCCTGCAAGAAAGCCTTGTCTATGGCTATCTTTTCGCCATACGTTTCAAGAGATTTCCTGAATTTCTCTTCCTGAGTCGTAAAATATAAAGTGATGGCATTATATTCAGCTTCAATGAGACTCTTAGTAGTCTCGCTGGATAACTTCAAATATTCTTTGATAGGCTGCTCAAGCTCTTGAACTATTTTTCTCAGTGCTACTGCCCTTTCAATATCATTCAATTTTTCAATAGTTGTGATGATAGAATCAGTTGTGATGATAGAAGCAGTAGCGCCATTTAAACTTTCAAAACCTAGACCTCTCTCCAAGACCATGTTGGTCAAAGTGGCTAAGGTTTTGTAAAAATCTTCAGTATGAATCTCCACTAAAAAGTACATAGCAGATGATGAGCTGGGCATAGCAGCAATGTCCGCTAATCCTCTCTGTTGAAAACCAGAGGAAGGTATCGCTGTCACTGCAACTAACTGACTTCCAGAGGCTTCTGGAGCTGTCTTCTCTTCAGTTACAGAGGTTATTTCTCCAGCTGACCTTGAAGCCAAAATTGTGGGAGTTTCAGTAACAATTATTGGTGGTACAGGAGCTTGAGCTTTAATCAACACAGCTGTGGAAGGAGCAGGATCTTCAATCACCTCAGTTGTAGACACTTCCATGTCTACCACTTGTTCGGGATCACTAGTAGTAATTGGTGGTATTATTACTGCCTCATCAGTATTGATTGGAGGAATAGTAGTGTCTTCATTTATGGGCATCTTGTCAACCGCCGATTCTTTGACTGGAACCTCTTCAGTGGCAGGTTCTTCGTCTCTGATGAAAGAAAAAGAGGTCTGATGTGCCTCTCCTGCAGATCCTTCTGGACTCTCTTCTGGAAGGGAATCCTCCTGTGAGGGAGAACTTCCTTCCTCAGATTCAGTGGCCTCCTCATGGATAGGCTCTTGGGGGGAAGAGTAACAGACGATGTCCTCAGCGCCATGATCTCTGCAAAGAAAGAATAATAAAGTTAATATACAAAATATATCTACTTTGATATGCATTTGTATTAAAAGTTATCTTTACTTGAAGAATATGTGGAACGTGACAAATATTCGTCGTAGTCCTCATCTGCATCCCAATCATCATCGCCTAAATCCACGGCTGGTTCATCCGAAGGAATGGGCTCCGAATTAATAGCAGTAATCTTTGCAGGAACCTCAGTAATCTTTGTTTGTGGTGGCAAAGTTATATGCAGTGAAGTGCTGAGTCATCCTGGAGACAAGAGTGCTGTTGGTGTCACCACAGTAGCTGTTGTTGCTACGGCGGTTGTTGTTGTTACAGCAATTATTGTCGTTGTTAGCTGTTGTATAGAAGGCCCTTCTACTGGTTGCAATACCAAAGATCCTCCTGCTGGTTGTGCAGCGGAAGACCCTTCTACCGCTGGAGCAGTTGAAGATCCTTCTCCGAGTTGAATAGGTGGAGGCATATCACCTGGGAGCTCCTCGGCAGAGGATGCGCTTTCAAGAATTAAAGCTCTTTTGCTTGGAGATCCTTTAACAGTGACCTTCTTCTTTTTCTCCAAGGGTGCATCTGCTACGGCAGATTTCCATTTTCGGGTGATAGGAACTTGAATCGCTCATGCAGGTGTTTCATTATCCATCATGGGTAAAATTTCCAAATGGTCATCTGGAGCAGCATTATCCGGTACATCTTTCCGAATTGTAACGGGTGCTGCTACATCTCTTTTTTTCGCCTATCGGAGACTTCCTCTCATGTCATAGTCATTTGGGAATGAGCGGATGGAAGCATAAAAATTGGCGTATGTGTGTAGTATTTTCAAATCAGTGGTAGTGGAAACGGTAGATATGAAGAATTTGGCACCAGTACACCCATCTTTGAAATAATTCCATGCTCTCGCTCCATCTACGAGCTTCCCGTAATTATAGAAGCTAGTGGAAGCGTTACCAACATGAAGTTGGTCGTAACCGAATTATCGGGCAAACCGACTAGGCAAGTACGGCTCGAAGAAACAATTATCTTCATTTCTGTACATTAGATGTGATGGTCTAATGCACATGAGCCATTTGAAGGAGGGCCTAGGTAATTCGGTTACATTTTGGCCCCCATCTTCAAGTTGTACACCAAGACAGTCTCCTGGAACTGGTGGGCGTGTACAGTAGAGTTTCCATCCGTAGGTATAGTTCAGCGCTGCACGTGTGTCTGCTACTGTAGTTACCTTCCAGGAAGACTTGTTGAACTTCTGAAGGAATACTTCTTCACTACCCTCAGGACCAGGTGGCAATAAATTGCAGTTGTGGTGCAAAAGCCAGCCCATCAGATATGTATAGGGCATCTCTATTCTTGGGAAGCCACTGCGGTGGGGAGCGTTGTGAAGCAGTTCGTCCCCAAAAGCTCGCAAGCCTGCGTTGATCCGACACACCATTGCTGGTAACAAACCAATTCTGACCTTGAATACCAAACGTACAGCTGGCCATAGTACGTTTTGTTGGCACATTTTATCAATGACCACACCCGATTTTGATAATCAACTACAACTTACGTCGAAACACAAAATATACACGTTGTTACTAATCTTTCAGGTTGCTGCGTACATATATGAGAAAGCCGTACTTCACGTAAATTGCTTCCAGATGAACTCTTCCAAGTTATTTGTACTCAGAGTCTTTTTACATTTTATTCTGTATTTTACATTTTATTGAGTCTAGGACTTAAATGTAAAATCGTACGGAAATACTGGCTTAGGTTAATATGTCACTTCCCAAAACAGCCTACCCATTTTCGTATAAACTCCACCATCCAAACAAAATCCAAAAACCTAGTAGACTTGGCCTATTATAACACTTTAGAACTGAGACCAAGTTCGGACCGAGTTCGGCCCGAGTTCGGCCCGAACTCTGCCCGAGTTCGGTCAGTTCAAATTTCGGTTCTGTTCCCCCCATATCTGCTCCCAACATTCGAATGCGAGATCCTAGCATCCGAACTCTGCCCGAGTTCTGCCCGAATTCGGTCCATGAAAACACCTATAAAAAGAGAAGAACTTTCCCTTTCCAAATCACTCATTCACTCTTCTCTTCTCTCTCTTTAAGTGTTTTCTAGTGTTCTAAAGCTTTCATACCTAACCTACACACCTCTTAGCCAAAGCCAGTATTATTCTATTCGATTTAGAGTCTTTGGTTACAAGAGTTGTAAAGAGGTTGCAAAGTCAGAAATATCTCTGAAATCGGAGCCGGTCGTGCGCTCGCCACCAAGCACGGTGTTTTGAAATTGGTCGTGCACTTGTCAACAAGCACGGTGTTGTAAAGAGACCGCAAGCTCTCAATTAGCTTGCATATAGTGGATTAACAGCGGGCAAGAGTACCTGCGACTGGATTAGTCCTCTCAGAGGGAAACCAGTATATATCGCGGCGTCCACTGAGTTTGCTTTCTCTCTTGCGTATTTTATTCAGTCTCTTTATTACTGCCTAGTATTTCTGCCTAATTTTTAATTGGTAATATTTTCCGCTGCACACGCACTATCTCTATTCACCCCCCCTCTAGAGGTGCTCAACGGTCCTACAATTGGTATCAGAGCCAGGTTATATTCTAATATAACACTCTAGAGAGTATATATATATGGCAGCCGTGAAATCTATATTTAACGGTGAAGGGCAGTCCACAAATAGACCTCCACTATTTGATGGAACCAACTACACTTACTGGAAAACACGTATGACTTTCTTTCTAAAGTCACTTGATTTTGATCTTTGGGCTGTTGTGGTTGATGGCTATAAGAAACCACCACCCACAATAGTTGATGGTGTTCTAGTTCATAAACCCCATGACAAGTACACAGAGGCTGAAAAAGCCAAAGCCAGCTTAGATGCACGAGCAATCAATGCACTATTCTGTACAATTGACAAAACTGAGTTTAATCGTGTTTCAACCTGTGAAACGTCTCATGAGATTTGGAAACTTCTTGAGGTGACTCATGAAGGAACCTCCCAAGTGAAGGAATCCAAAATCAGCAGACTTACACAGGAATATGAATCATTTAAGATGAAACCTGGTGAGTCAATTACACAGATGTTTACACGGTTTCTTGATATTACTAATCCTCTACAATCTCTTGGTAAGGAATACAGCAATCATGAGAAAATTAGGAAGATACTAAGAGCACTGACAAAGAACTAGAATCCTAAAGCTACAGCAATCGTAGAAGGAAATGATCTCACCACCATGACTCTAGAGACGCTAATGGGCAAGCTGATGACCCATGAGCTGGATCTACAAGAGTTTGAAGAAGCTACTCCAAAGGAAAAATCCATTGCCTTCAAAGCTCAAGTCAGACGATCAGCAAGTAAAGAGTCTGATGATGAGTCATCCAGCAGTGATGAACAGGCGCTCCTAGTGAAGAACTTCAGAAAATTCCTAAAGTTTGAGAAATCAAACAGAAGGAAAAGAGATGTCCAAGAGAACAATGAAGAGGAGACAATCTGCTTTGGATGCAAGAAGTCAGGACACATGAAGAAAGACTGTCCAAAGAAAAGCAGTCCCTATGACAGATCGAGATCAAGCAGGAAAGCGACAACTGGTCAAAAGTATGCAAACACGAGCATCTGGCATGAAAGTGATGCTAGTGATTCAGAAGAAGAAGATAGACCCAACAGCACTGCAAACGTCTGTCTCATGGCTTTTGATAAGGTATCTGCAAACCCTCTCTTTGATGATTTTACTTTTGATGAGTTAGAGAATGCTTTCAGTGAACTACTTGAAGAACACAGAAATGTGCTTGACAAGTACAAACAATCTCGAAAAGAGGTGAAGGCATACACAACCGAAGTAGCTAGATTGTCAAATTTAATAGAAGATATTAAAGAGACATCTACTACCGGTAACACGGAAGAGATAGCCAAGCTTAAAGTAGACTATCATGAGGCTATCCTCACAATAGAAAAGAAAGAAAGAGACTATGTCAAAGTACAAGAGCTATATGACATAGAAAAGAAGATGCACTTAGTCACAGAGCAACGACTCATCGATATGACTGCTAGATACGAAGAGTTGAGTGCGGTCTCTAAAAAAATTAGAGATCAAGTTAGGCAAACAGGTTACACCTGTGACACCGCCTAAGATTAGTCCTAATGCTAAGCATACACCAAAGAGGACTAAACCACGGAAAGCACATAGAAAACACGGATATCACCATGCTTTCACATATAAGTTTTCAAACAAATCACATATTCATGTCAACACAAACACTTTTTCAAAACTTACTTGCACATACTGTGGCACACACGGGCACATAACACAGTATTGTCCAGCAAGAAAGCTTGTTGACAATCAATTCTTAATTTGGAAACCTAAGGCTAATCATCGTGGACCCTTAAGCAAATGGGTACGAAAGGATTCATCTACTCGTTTTGTAGGTGGACCCTCAACCCTCTCATGCTAAAAGCAAGTGGATCCTCGATAGCGGATGTTCGCGACATATGACAGGTGATGCATCTTTATTCGCAACGCTATCGATGAAGAAAGAATGATACGTTTCCTTCGGAAATAACTTGAGAGGTAATATAATTGGAAATGGCACAGTTGGTATGTCTCCCTACCCTGAAATAAAAGATGTTTGTCTAGTTACAGAATTGAAACATAACCTGTTAAGCATAAGTCATTTAGCAGATAATGGTTATGGTATCAATTTTGTAAAAGATAAATGTATCATTTATGATATGTCTTCTGGAAACCCCATATATGAAGGAATTAGAGAAAATAATATTTATGTATTTTTTCTGGAGAGTACTAACCATGCAGGAAGATGCTTAATAGCTAATCAAGATGAAAGTTGGCTATGGCATATGAGGCTAGGACATGCAAATATGGACACTATCTCAAGGCTTAGCACTAAGAAGTTGGTAAAAGGACTCCCTGAAATAACTTTCAAAAGAGATATGGTATGTGCAGATTGTGAAAAGAACAAAGCACATAAATCATCCTTTAAATCCATCAACGCTGTAAGTACTTCCAGACCTTTGCAGCTAATTCATATGGATTTATTTGGACCTAGTAAAGTTGCCAGTCTTGGTGGTAAACTCTATGCTTTTGTAATTGTTGATGATTTCTCTCGATTTACTTGGGTTTATTTTTTATCAAACAAAAGTGATGCGATTTTTGAATTTCAAGTATTTTGCAAAAAGGTACAAAACGAAAAAGGCTTCATGATTACTCGTATCCGAAGTGATCATGGCGGCGAATTCGAAAATGCTGATTTCAAAAAGTTTTGTGATGATAGTGGATATTACCATGAATTTTCTTGTCCTAGAACTCCCCAACAAAATGGTGTTGTGGAGCGGAAGAATCGAACTCTAAGCGAGATGGCTAGAGTCATGCTGAATCAGCATAATCTTCCTAAATATTTTTGGGCAGAAGCTGTTAGTACAGCCTGTCATGTTTTAAATAGGGTGTTAATTCGACCAATATCGAAGAAAACACCATATGAGCTCTGGTTTGGAAGGATTCCAAACATTTCTTATTTTAAAGTTTTTGGATGTCGTTGTTTTATTTTGAACACCAAGGACAACTTGGGTAAGTTTGACTCTAAGGCAGATGAAGGAATATTTCTTGGATATGCTGCCAAAAGTAAAGGTTTTAGAGTTTTTAATAAAAGGTCTATGATTGTTGAAGAATCAATTAACGTTACTTTTGATGAGCTCAATAGTCACAGATCAAACGACAGTGATGATGAAGAGATTCAGGTCAAGAAAAATCCAGTAGAGGAACTCACACACAAATTCGAAACACTAAAGTTCCTACCAGATCATCCAGAGAAGCTTATCATTGGCGATATATCAAAAGGTGTAAGTACACGCGCTTCTCACAAAGATATTGAAGGTACGAGCAAATCTCATAAAGATACTGAAATAGTAGCAAATGTAGCTTTCATTTCTCAAATAGAACCTAAAAATGTAGCTGATGCTTTTTCTGATGAGTTTTGGATTGATGCTATGCAAGAGGAACTAAATCAATTTGAGAGAAACCAAGTTTGGGAACTTGTTCCTAAACCTAATGGTCAATCAATAATTGGTACCAAGTGGGTGTTCCGAAATAAATTAAGTGAGGATGGACAAGTTCTACGCAACAAAGCTCGTCTTGTGGCACAAGGTTATAATCAAGAAGAAGGAATTGATTATGATGAGACTTATGCTCCTGTTGCTAGACTAGAAGCTATCCGCATGTTTTGTGCATTTGCATGTTTTCATGATTTCAAATTATTTCAAATGGACGTGGAAAGTGCATTTTTAAACGGATATTTAAAAGAGAAAGTTTTTGTGAAACAACCCCCTGGCTTTGAAGATTTTCAAAAACCTGATCACGTCTTCAAACTTAAGAAAGCACTATATGGCCTCAAACAAGCACCTCGTGCCTGGTATGAACGTCTAAGTGCCTTCTTACTTGAAAATGGTTTTTCAAAAGGCAAAGTAGATACCACCTTGTTTATTAAATCTTCAGATGAAAGTATTCTTCTTGTGCAAATATATGTTGATGACATTATTTTTGGATCTACTAATGAAAAATTATGTCAAGAATTTGCTAAGTGTATGCAGAGTGAGTTTGAAATGAGCATGATGGGAGAGCTAAACTTCTTCCTAGGACTTCAGATCAAACAGCACTCAACGGGTACATTCATCAATCAAGCTAAATATACAAAGGACTTACTGAAGAAGTATGACATGGACAATGTAAAACCTATCGGTACTCCAATGGCTACTTCAACTAAGCTTGATACTGATGAAAGCGGCAAACCTGTAGATCAGCGTAAGTATCGAGGTATGATTGGTAGTTTGCTATACTTAACTGCTAGTCGTCCTGATATTATGTTCAGTGTTTGCATTTGTGCAAGATTTCAGGCCAATCCTAAGGAGTCACACTTATGTGCTGTTAAGCGTATCTTTAGATACCTTAAGGGAACTTCTACAGTCGGCTTATGGTATCCCAAAACCAAATCCTTTGACTTGATAGGTTATTCGGATGCGGATTTTGCTGGATACAAAGTAGACCGTAAAAGTACCAGTGGTACGTGTCACTTCCTAGGAAAAGCCTTAGTCTTCTGGTTTAGCAAAAAGTAAAATTCTGTTGCCCTGTCAACTACTGAGGCGGAATATATCGCCGCAGGTCGTTGCTGTGCACAAATTTTGTGGATGAAGCAAACCTTAGAAGACTACAACTTGCATTTTTCAAAAGTTCCCATTTATTGTGATAACACTAGCTCAATTAACTTGACTAAGAATCCTATCTGTCATTCACGCACAAAACACATTGAGATCCGTCATCATTTTCTACGTGATCATCAACAACACGGGGATATTTGCTTAGAATTTATTGACACCGATCATCAACTAGCAGACATTTTCACAAAACCGTTGGCTGAAGACTGATTCAATTATCTGCGTCGCGAGCTAGGCATACTTGAATTCTCGGAATCATAACGTAATATGCTAAATAAAAAATTCTAGAAATTTGTATTACTTCCAAATTTATTAAAATAAAATTATTTTGGGTACAAGCCGAAAGGGCCCTTCTGTCACACAGGTGTAAATAGCCTGAAGCGACACGGTGTACTAGTCTTCGGACTACCGCTAGCTGGGATCCGGCCCCTACAGCTAACCCAAAGTAATTACATTTAAATAAATGAAGATGTTATGCAAAATTCAAGGAGCTTTTACTTTGCATGCTGCATTTAATGATCCAGAAATCAAGCAGCCGAACTCGGACAGAACTCGGACCGAGTTCGGGCCGAGTTCGGTCGGCGTCGTTCCGGATTTCCAGAACGCACCAGCCGGCCCTAAGCTTATAAAAGGCAGCATTTGGCCTCTTCTTTCATCACAGCAGCGAATTTCCTCCTCCTTTATTCTTCAAGGCTCCTCTCCTACTCCTCCTTCGAGCGGCTTCGGAGTCTCCTCGGATCTTCGTCTCCTATCTCTTTGTGCGGTATTTTCTTTCTCTTCTCTATTCTTAGTTTTTCAATGGCACCTAAGAAGAGAAAATCCGTCTCCCAAACTGGATCCCCATCTGAACATGCTCCTCCTAGTATTTTTAGTCCTGTCCGACCCACTGTTCCTAATGAGTTTGACCCTAGTTTATTTCCAGATATTGAATACTCTGAACTATGGTTTGACTCTTTCTGTGGTAGGAAAATTTGTCCTGGTGCATATATAAATTTTACTACTTTTTCTGAATATGCACAACACTTTGAACATCTTGGTATCAAAGACTTCTTTGAGGTCTCTGATAATATTTATGATAATGCCATTAGGATGTACTACTGCAACCTACAAATTAGGGATAATGGCAATATCTATTCTTGTGTTGCTGGACAAGATTTTGAGTTCAGTATCAATGATGTTAGTGAGTACTTCCACGTGCCTGATGTGGGAGAAGCACTAACAGATATACACCACGTTCAGTTCCACGAAGGTGTCACCCTTGACTCCTTCAAAGCTTTGATCATTCATCCTAGACCTGTTAGAGGTCGAATTTATTCCAAGCATCTCAATCAGCACTTTTATGAACTCCATCGCTTTATCATGTCTGCTTTGCTTCCTAAAAAGGGATCTTCTGATGAGGTCACCTTTTTAGAGATGTCCGCTATGTACCATATCCATTTTGGCATTCGATTCTCTATCCCTAAGACTTTCATCTCCTGGATGCTCAACTGCAAGAGTGCTGGGCGTAACCTTGTCTACCCCATGCACATTGCATCTATTCTTAGGAGATTTGAGATTGATCTTAAGCAGTGTCCCTATTCCTCCACTGCTATTGAGTTGACACGCTCTCGTACTTTTCCTCATTCTCCTCCTCCTCTCGGTGCGGAGCCTGCTCCTGTTCCAGATGAGATTCCTGCTCCTCAGGCTCCAGCTGCTGCTCCGGATCAGCGTCTTGATACTCTCATTGAGCGCTTTGATGCTTTTACCACCCTCCAGGGTCAAAGGCATCAGGCGTACTTGGATGCTGAGTTTCGACACACCTACCAGTCCCAGGTGTTGCGGAACAGCATTGCTGACTTACATTGGAGTATGGAGCATGATCCAGCACATCCTGTCCAGATGACTTCCCATCCTCTGTTTGCTGGACCACGTTTCTATGATCCAGAGACGTTTCAGCACTTTGATCCAGCCACCGCCTTCTTCGATCCGCAGCCTCCAGCTCCAGGCGCCGGCGATGACACGGATATTTGATGACAGTCTTGTGCTGACTTGCTTTGGATTGTGCTTCGGTTAGGAGTGATGATCGACTTTTGTGTTGGATGTAGTTTTCTTATTTTGCATATGTAATAGCATTCTGTCTAAACTGCTTTTCAGTTAGACAATATCATATGTATTTCAGCTTTTGTTAGTGAAAACTATTTTAGTTTATGATATTTCCGTTTATGATATTTCAGTTTATGATGTTTCCTCTCTGTATTGTTGGCTTCACATTTTGCGGGGGAGCCACCCGTATTTTGTTATTTGACAAAGGGGGAGAAACGTCTAAAGTAATTTACTAAAATCAAAGCATCAGACAGAAAGTACAGCACAGCACAGAAATTTTATTTGAGGTATAATTTATAATTTTTTAAAATATATTTTGGTTTAGACTAAGTTTGTCAATTATCAAAATGGGGGAGATTGTTGGCACATTTTATCAATGACCACACCCAATTTTGATAATCAACTACAACTTACGTCGAAACACAAAATATACACGTTGTTACTAATCTTTCAGGTTGCTGCGTACATATATGAGAAAGCCGTACTTCACGTAAATTGCTTCCAGATGAACTCTTCCAAGTTATTTGTACTCAGAGTCTTTTTACATTTTATTCTGTATTTTACATTTTATTGAGTCTAGGACTTAAATGTAAAATCGTACGGAAATACTGGCTTAGGTTAATATGTCACTTCCCAAAACAGCCTACCCATTTTCGTATAAACTCCACCATCCAAACAAAATCCAAAAACCTAGTAGACTTGGCCTATTATAACACTTTAGAACTGAGACCAAGTTCGGACCGAGTTCGGCCCGAGTTCGGCCCGAACTCTGCCCGAGTTCGGTCAGTTCAAATTTCGGTTCTATTCCCCCCATATCTGCTCCCAACGTTCGAATGCGAGATCCTAGCATCCGAACTCTGCCCGAGTTCTGCCCGAATTCGGTCCATGAAAACACCTATAAAAAGAGAAGAACTTTCCCTTTCCAAATCACTCATTCACTCTTCTCTTCTCTCTCTTTAAGTGTTTTCTAGTGTTCTAAAGCTTTCATACCTAACCTACACACCTCTTAGCCAAAGCCAGTATTATTCTATTCGATTTAGAGTCTTTGGTTACAATAGTTGTAAAGAGGTTGCAAAGTCAGAAACATCTCTGAAATCGGAGCCGGTCGTGCGCTCGCCACCAAGCACGGTGTTTTGAAGTTGGTCGTGCACTTGTCAACAAGCACGGTATTGTAAAGAGACCGCAAGCTCTCAATTAGCTTGCATATAGTGGATTAATAGCGGGCAAGAGTACCTGCGACTGGATTAGTCCTCTCAGAGGGAAACCAGTATATATCGCGGCGTCCACTGAGTTTGCTTTCTCTCTTGCGTATTTTATTCAGTCTCTTTGTTACTGCCTAGTATTTCTGCCTAATTTTTAATTGGTAATATTTTCCGCTGCACACGCACTATCTCTATTCACCCCCCCTCTAGAGGTGCTCAACGGTCCTACACGTTTTGGTGAATTCTGTCAACTGAGCCAAGTCCAGGCATCACCCATCTTCTCAGCCACAATGACAGAAAGCCTGCCAGCAGGGCTTTCTTTGATAAACGTTGGCTGCCATGACATAGGAAACTGAGAGCTTCAGTCCCCACAGCGAATTCGCCAACCTTAGCGGATAGGTATTTGTCTGGATAATCAGACATCAGCTTAGCTATCACATCCCCAGGGATAATGGTACAAGGATTGATGATTTGGACTTTGCCTTCCTGAAATCTATCTGGTTTTTCCTTTAAACCTCTATTCTTGTGATATAATAGATAGGTTGTCCATTTATTGATATAAGCCAGATGTGATCCACTTTCATACATTGTAGTGCAGATCAGATAATGGCTCATCAATTCATGGTATACCTCCACTAAACGAGGATGCTCTTTGCTGATTTCTGCTAATTCCCGATTTATGCGAACATATTCTTCATATGGAACTTCTTTCATTGGTAGTCTGGAGATAAACTCCATCTCGTGGAGAGCAAGCCCCATTTCTCCTACTGGAGTAGAGAAAGTTCCTTTTGAGCTGATGTATAATTCCAGTAAGGCTAAAAACAGATTATGGTTTATATGAATGCCCTTGCTGGTAGAGGCTATCGCTTCCAGCAACCCGATAGCCTGTAGCTCTGATCTGAAGTTCTTCATTACCCAAGAACTTAGATGAGTCCAGTTCTCGTTATGAGGGGTCATCTATCCATGAAACCCTGGGTTTTGTCTGGGATACATGACGGATTTTTGCATTAGTCTGTTCACGAACATTGGGATTTGAACAGGTTGAATTAGTGAAGAACCTTCACTGGGTGTGTTACCTGGTACTAGTCCCCTGAAAGGAACAACTCTGCCATAAGAAGTAGTAGTATGATAGCCTAATTGGGTGGCTTCATCTCTCTTGAAGATTATCTTTCCTGGTCTGCCATAACTGTGTGGAGTCAGGTTCCAGTTCATTTGTCTAGGATGAGTAGCATGGATGAAGGCAGAAAGAGGATAATCTCTTGGTGTATTCAATAGGTACATTGCCCTATCTCCCAGTTTAAATACCCAATCCTCTTTTTTGGGTTTAGTCTGAGATTCAGCATCAATCGCATCACCAAACAGGAATGCAGGCTTCAGATAAGGTTGGTTGGTTAATGATATCAGGGGCTCTCTGTTGATCAGAGATAACAGCACCCTATCACCCTGAGCAGCTAATATTTGTTGTCTTTCTAAGGGATACAGTTTGTTGGTTTGAGGAAATTCCACATGTGATAAGTCCTCCAGATAATTGGATCCCATGATGCCAGATGGAGAACCCAGTGCTTCAGCAAGTGGATGGATCTACAGGTCCACTAAAAAAGAAAAAAAAAGAAAAAATCAAGTTAGTCAATACTTTGATTTGAGGCCTCATAAACAAAACTTTAAGATTTTACGCAAGTAAAGTTTTGGGTTTTTTATTTAAAGTCATTATGCTTAAAGATCTTTTGCTCTATGACTATGGATAATGATGGTTTACGTATAATCTGGCTAGCTCTCAACTCTACGCTGACACGTACAGACGTGGGCGAAGTTGATTACTCACTACTTTACGCAGACACATATAGACGTGGGCGTAGTAGATGATGTATATTTTACGCTGACACGTATAGACGTGGGCGTAATAGGTGATTTACATCTTTTCGCTGACACGTATAGACGTGGGCGTATTTTTTGTTAAAAGTTTATACGCTGGCACGTGTAGACGTGGGCGTACAGTTTGTTAGGGTTTCCTTTTTGTTGAAGTCGTTTTCTTCGCAAAAAACCCTTCATGATCGAAAGAGCTACCTTTTATAGCCGGAGCTACGTTTGGGTCCGATCGAACCATCTTCTTTGGCGAAGTCACTGTTTTCTCTTCTCGGCCGGTCGTAGATGCGGACGCGGTCGCCTTCTTTCCCTTCGCAGCAGCGGTTTTGCTTTTAGGGGCCATTGCTCGAGCTTGGACGAGAGGATGAAGAAGAAGAAAAGAGTTCGGGTACGAAAGAGAAGAAAAACTTTCTCTCTCATATCGACCCCCTATTTATAGCAAAGTTTGAGCCGGTTCGAAATTCGAAAAACGACTGTTGATGATCCCGAGCTCTACGCAAGTCTGTTGATATCCCGAGTTTTTCGCAGACTGTTGACTATCCCACTTTTTATGCTTCTGTTCAAAGTATTTCAAATATTTGGAAATTTGGAAACTTTGAAGGGGGTCTTGTAGAAGCATAAAAATAAATTGATGATTCAGTCAAGGCTTTACGCAATCAATTGATGACTTGGTCAAAATCACAAAGTTAATTTAGCCTCTACGCAACTATTTTTGGATCAGAACAGAGCTTTACGCAGCTGGTGAAGGAGATTAAAAGCTCTACGCAGAGACTCTACGCACCTAGCCCAAGCTGTCATATCGCAATTAATGCTGAGATTACAGCCTGACATTGATTATATTCTCTGACAGAGTAATTACACGAGAATCGAGGAGGCTTGGTTTTTTGTTATAGACGGCGAGCTCTACGCACGTAACGCGTGTCCCGTACGCATGGGGATTTCTATACGCAGGGGGCTATACGCTGAGAACTATACGCTGCATTTAATGCACGTCATTATTACTCGAATATTTTCAGCCGACATAGAAGATTTTGTGGACAGTTCTTTGCACGGAAAGCGAAGAGTTTTGCCACCAACTCCATTTTTGTCATCTAGTGCTAATGGCCTCTACGCACGTGACGCGTGTCTTGTACGCATGGAAATTTCTACACTTAGAAGAATTGATGTTGGTTTTACATTCAAGACTTCGACCTAATCTATTTGTAAAGTTTATTTGGGTTCCACACCCAAGCCTGTTTTCAGCCACTTTACGTGGATGGTATACGTGGCTCTCATGCCACACTTTTCGAGGACACTCGAACATGTTACCTCGTATTTCGTTGGATAGTGGACACTTGTCAGCGTACGTAGAGCACAAATCCACTACGTGGGTGACAGTTACTCTTCAGATCCTGCGTAAAGGCCTATTTTAGTTGTTTTATACAGCCTATAAATAGGTGGATTTTTTATATACAGAGATACAGACACACATCTCGAGACAGGGCCAGAGACTTATTTTCGAGAGCATTTTCTTCAGTCTTTTCTTCAGAGCAAAGTAAAGTAGAGCAGGAAAGCATTCGACTTGTGCCATCAGTGCCGACTCCGTCGATACCTTTCTAACGTCTCCGTTCTTCAGTTGTTCTTCCTCAAACAGCAGTTTTCTTCAACATCATCGTGTGGTCCAAGGAACAAAGTGATCATTTGCAGATCAGACTTCTACAGCAATACTTTCCCAGAATCTTATTTGTACACTTGTTGTACTTTTTATTGTTTTCTTTAGAAAGTTGTAAAGGACTTTTTGTTAAGTAAAACATCAACCAAAAAGAGATACAACACATTGTGCACAAAGTTTCCTTCCGTCATTGAAAAAACACAAATAGCAATTTTAGATCAATTAAACATAGCATAGTGTTCGAGTGTTGATTAGGGTTAGGGTTTACATGTTCTCCAATGGGGGGTGTGGCAGGAGGGAGGGGTCGACTGAACGAGGAGCTCGCCGAGGGGGATCTTGCCGAGGGGGAGCCGAGGGGGAAGGTGGTCGCCCAAGGGGGAGCCGAGGGAGGAGGGGGTCGCCGAGGGGGAGCCGATGGGGGAGGGAGTCGCCGAGGGGGAGCCGAGGGGGGAGGTGGTCGACAAGGGGGGCACGAGGGAGGACGGGGTCGCCGAGGGGGAGCCGATGGGGGAGGTGTAACCCCTGTTTTTTTCAAAATTTTAATAAATATAAAACAATTCCAAATTTGCCCCAAATTAATTTCATTAGGTTCTAAATATTTTTTTTATTAATTTTTAGAATTTATCTGCGATTTATTTGGAGTTATTTGGAGTCCGTACGAATTTTTACGATTTTTTGAACTTGTAGGAGCATTTTGGTAAATTACATATTAGGGCAACTTGGTGAAATGGCACACTAGTAAGTTTAGGATTTTATGATGGGTATTTTTGTAATAAAATTTATGAAGGGAAGGTTCCAAAGTTTTTCTATAAATAGGACCCCTTGGTTGTTCATTGGACTCCTTCACCAATCTCTAGCCTCCCTTCTAATTAAATTTCTGGAGCTTAGCTTTCAAACAAAAGGCTATTGTGGCTTGTTGGTCAGCATCTGAGCCATAGGACTTTCCCTCTTCACAGGTTAGAGGTTCAAACCCCTCCTCAAGCAAATAATTTTCCATTTTTTCTGTATGGATACATATACGATTAGATTTTAAATAAATTCATCCACCCCCCCTTCTATAACACCAAGCCATTGTTGGCCTACTGGCTAGTGCGTGTGTGGTAAAACCTGCGCCCCCCTTGGTCGAGGTCTGGAGTTCGAACCCCCTCTTTTGTGGGTTGGGTTATATTTTTGATGTTTTGATTTGTTAGTATATATATATATATATATACATATATATTTGTATATATATATATAATGTATATAATATTAGATATAGTTCTTAAATCATATTTTCTTTATTTTAATAAATTACTATGGTTTATATATATATATATATATATATATATATATATATATATATATATATATATATATATATATATACATATCTCTCTAAATAAAATATGATAATGAATATCATTGTATCCTTAACTTTTCTTTTGTGTTTTTGATGAACACATCATATTAAGTTATATTTATATTTTAATCTCGTCATTTCCATTTATTGTCATTTAAGTTCTGTCATCTATTTCATGTCTTTAAATTCTATCATTTAATTTTATGTCAATATAAATACAGTGCCTATACTGTAATATATAAATAAATACAGTGTCTATACTGTAACTATGTATTCTATAAATACAGTGCCTATACTGTAATATGTATTTTATAAATACAGTGCCTATACTGTAATATATAAATAAATACAGTGTCTATACTGTAACTATGTATCCTATAAATACAGTGCCTATACTGTAATATTTATGCATTTCCATTTATCTAAATTACGCACTTTTATAATTATGTCAATATTTGTAATTTTACGTACTTTGTTGATACGGCCATTTGAGTCTAAATCTAGCATGGATTTTGTGGACCCAAATATGTCTAAAAATATTCAAGGTCTGTACGAGTCATATCGGACTTGTTTCATGGCTTTGAGTCCCGTATTTGGACTCCGGTTCAACTTCGTATACGCGGACAAAATGCTTAATTAATAAATTAATTAATTTCAGATTCTGTCATTTTCTGTTTTTGAATTTTTAGACAACTTTTTATTGCTGAATAAATTCCAGAAAAATTACTATAAAATACTATGTTATTTAAGATAATTTAATATAATTTTTCCAGGATTTAATTTATAGTTTTACCACTGTCTAAAAATATGAAACCAGAACTCATTTTCAATGTACACTTGTAAACTGATTTTTAATAAATACTTACACTGGATTATAAATTCCATAAAAATTATAATAAATTACTATAATTAATAAGGATAACAGTGGTACTTTACTTTATATAAATTAGAATAGTATAAATATTTTAATAATTCTTGAAACACAATGTACAGTCTGAATAATAAATTAATTAATATTGACTTGTGTGTTTTGTGGGTTTTTGGAATATTTTAGTATCGGGACCTTACCATAACTTAGTTTAGTGACCCTAAGTGTTGGTCTAAATGTTGTAACACCTCACATTGGTCTGCTAGAACATCACTTAGCTAGTATCCTATTAGGAGCCGTGTCACAACACTAGTGTAATCTTGAATATAACTTAGAGGCTGAGATTGTATCATTTTGACAGGACACCGGACATCTGTAGCTTTATACTCTTATCCTTGCTTCACTCGAGGCAAGTACCCCTACAAACTTTATTTACTGCATATGATAATGAATTGTGAATGAATCATGTTAAAATATCGTTTCTCAAAATGCAAGTCATATCTTTACATGCTTAGAACTGTTCTTGTATTTTCACATGTTGTAATCTGGGTTATGGGGAAACTGCTAGTTGAGTACGTGATCAGACCCATGTATATGTAGCGAGCTCGGTCGTATCTCATACAACCTGGCCGTAGGCTTTTATCCTGCATTTTGTACGTTAGTACATTTATGCTCGTAGACTTGTACGTATGTACATTTTATCTGTTATTGGCTTGTACATCGGTACATTCTATACCTATTGACCGATCACGTACGTACTACAGTTTCAAATATTATATGTACATGTGTTGCCATGACAAAATGCCTAAACTGAATAAATTGCGATATGCCATGATTTCTGTTATTACATTTCTTTTCATTCCATGCTCAGTATTAAATGTTTGTAGTACAAAGTACTTGCTCCCGTCCTGACAGGATAACGTTGTAGGTATACTCTCTGAGGAGGAGATGCTCTGTGACCCATATTATGGAGCTGCTTTAGAGGAAGAACTCCCCGCAGGGAATTTGTCTTAGTTATTTGGGTTGAGACTTTGGGATTTTATTACTTGTTTTAGTAACTGGACTTTGTCTCCAGTTTTTATCTTTGAAAACTTGTAATAAATAACTCAAACATGTTTGTTGCGTTTATAGAAGCTGTGTTGTGGTAAAATTCTCAAATATTATTTAATTGTTAGCACATTTAGTACCTTTATTGTCTATCTCTAGAACAGCTTACTACGCTTTAGTTTAAGCGTAGGCTGGACATGGCCCGGCCCGGCCCAATAATTTGGGAAGCGGGTCGTGACATGTTTTTAGTGGTGGCCCATGCAGGTCTTACGACTTAAGTTGTTTTGGTTACGTTACTGTACCAAGCACGCCTGCAAAATTAAGGATAACTAGATAACACTAGGAACAACATTTAGAACACCTAGAGGATTACTAGGATTACAACATAGGGAAAACTCATCACAGTATAGGTCCGTTAATCTTAATTAGATTTTGTTTGTGATTGTTTGCCTAAATCTTTATAGTTCCTTTGTCTTCCAAATAGATGGTTCACACTCGTACCTTCCAGTCCACCGCCTCTTATGACGATGCACTTCCTGCTCTACCCACAGACCCGATGGCTGTGACAGTAGCACTCCCACCACCTCCACCTACGTACCCTACCATACCTCCCTATGCCACTATCCTCCAGACCCAGATACCACCTCCTACCCAGCAGACCCAGATACCACCTCCTACCCAGCAGACCCAGATACCTCCACCACCTCCTAATCTTCAGGTCCAGATACCTCCTACACCACATCAGCAGGGCCAAATGCCACCACCCCCACCACCCATATTACCTGCCCAGACCGCTGTCACTCTTGACGGGACCCAGTTGCTGGCTTTGATCCAGGGGTTCTTGACCACCCAGCGTACCGCAGTCCCACAACCTATAGAGCCACAACCGAGGCTAGGAAGTATCAAGAGTTTCATGAACCTAAATCCTAGGGAGTTCTTTGGGACAGAGGGTATAGTTGTAGCCGATGACTGGCTGGAGTCAGTAGAGAGGAAGCTTGACGGAGCTAGATTACCTGACGACCTTCGGGTCGAGGCAGCGGGATTTTTGCTAGCAGACCTAGCAGGGACCTGGTTCAGGAACGAGCCGACGTTTGTAGGCGGCAGAGGGACCTGGGAGCAGTTCAAGACCCAGTTCAAGAGAAAGTTTTTCTCCACCACCGCTAGAGTTGCTATGGGATTGCAGTTCCAGAACCTGCAGCAGGGGACCCGCTCGGTAGACGAGTATGCCGGCGAGTTCAGTAGATTGTGCTGATTTGCCCCGAGTCTAGTAGCCGACCCAGAGGAGATGGCACGCAGATTCTGCCATGGTCTTATTGTCACGACCCGCACCCACTGTTTGGGTACAAGTACGCAACCACGCCCAGCCTACGCCGCAGTGTCGGCGGTAGAACGCTGTCCTAGGTCGCAATATCTAACAATATAAAGTACCTGTACAATAATATACTCCAAATTGGAGAACAAAACAAAAGTACAACTCAATCACAACTCTAAGGAAGAAATGATGATAAGATAGATAATGCAAATCTCCAAAAGTACAATATAACCAGAAGAAGTCTAAGTGCCTATACATCTCACAATATCATATACAACCCAAAATGCCAAAAGTGAGACAAAACATAAAGTAAGATAACTGTCTAGCTAAAACTAGCCTAGACTATAGGTGCTACATCCTCAGTCGTAGGTGGATCCTGCTGAAGGTCCACACCACAAGGGTCATCTAGTCCTGCTCCAAAACAGGTGGTGCAAAGGGTCTCATCAGCATCCTCTGTAAACATTTCAACAGTGCCCAATCAGGACGGAGCGAGCACAATACATCTCACGCAGTTCATAGCAGGTTAGGAAATATAAAGCATGCAATAGAGTAAGATATATGAATCGCTGAAAGGAATTGTACAAGAAAACAGTAGAGATTTGATAACTGGAAATATCTATATATGATAAGTAAGAACTGTAAGTACCTGTGATTTTAGAGCACAAAAGGTTATGTAAATGGTTTAGGACAATGCAATGGTAACTCCATTGTACGTGAGTGTACAATCGACATATACAATAGTTTATACAATGTTGTACAATAAGATTTGAGTCCATAACCATTTTCTACTCCCCCATCCCCAATCAATACACAAAGATCCAATTCAGTTACGTCACCTTATACAATAGTTTTGTACAATAGCTCAATGTGATAATGAGAGTACAATATGCACAATGGGTGTACAATGATAAGGTATTCAATAAATATAATATGATAGTGAAACGCACATCACAATATGTACTTAGTGAACACAAGGGGGATAACATCCCAGAAGAAGATCCATATAGTACCAATCCGTGTTACCAATGTGTCAGCATCAAGTAAATTAATCTAGAGCAGGAAATGTAAGTCCTAGCAAGTATGAAACGGTCAGAGAATGTACTCGCCTGATGTCCTGAATAGCTGATGTGAAATAATGTCCAGATAGAGTAAATGAGGCCTAAAAATAGAGCAACAAGGTCACAACATGTCTAGATAGTTAAAACTAAAGTTTATAATGCATACTACATGATTCTAGGTCAATCTGGTCAAAAGTCAACTCTTGGTCAACTCTGGTCAACTCTAAAAGTCAAACTAGGTCAATCTATCTAAGTTGGTCAACAAGGGTTAGACTAGTCAAACTCTATAAGACTAAATCAACAACCAAAGGCTAATGTCTTAGAATACCTAAGATATAATGTCAAAGGTTAAAGTACAACCCATAACCTATACAAGGTATATTATATAATACATATAGTACAATACCAATCTTAATCCTATAATTAAGCTAATTCCATACTCAACTCAAGTCATGACTTATCTTCTAAGTTTTTCACTTAACCCCATACATATCTTAATCTACTTAGGACTATCCACATAACTTAGGTACTATACTTATATAGGTTAATCATAAACTAACTAGTCATTAGTCTAGGGTTTAGTCAAACTTAGTCAACTAGTCCTTCTAAGACCATCTAAGTCATTTCTAGACCAATTAGGTCATTTCTAGGTCAAGGTTGACCCATAGTTGACTTTGGTCAACAATGGTCATCATGGTCAACTTGCTAGTCAATCTAGGTCAAACTAGTTTAAATTAGGTCAACCATGGTTAAACTAGTTAGGGTTTAGTCAACTAGTCATCCTTGGTTGGTTCAAGTCAAGGCTAAGCTAAATAGGTCAAGTTTGACCTAAGGTTGACTTTGGTCAACCCTTAGTCAATCAAGGGTCAAAGTTAGGGTTATGGGTCATGGTCAAGATTAGGGTTAACCCCTTAAGGCCATAGGCTAGTAATCCTAACCCATAGGCTAATTACATAGGTTTCTATGTAAACCTATAACTATACAATGTATACTATCATATATATATATAGACATATACACAAACTACCTACTACTTATATATATATCAATATATATATCTACTATATATATATATACTCACACACATAGGTTTATACCTATTTTGATACATATAATATCTAATAGGTAAACCTATATATATAGGTTACTATGTAGGCACCCATGTATATATCCCAATATATATACCTATGTATATATCTAAACATATACATATATGTATAACTAACCCTCACCATATATAATATATATATACTCACACCTATATTTGTATAATATATAACATATATTATATATACAATATATAGAGAGAGAAAATTGGGTAGGGAGAGAGAATAGAGAGAAGGGGATGGTGCAATTTCACATGTGTGTGTGTGTGTGTGTGTGCTGTGCTGAAACATGGGGGGAATGTTCTCAGAAAACTGAGAACATTTACTCACACACACACACTATTATATACATACATATATACATATGTATACTTATATAATTATATATACAAATACACCCCCACAAACCCCCAAATCTCACCTACACCCACACGTACTTATATACACTGTTATACAACTCTAATACACACAAATACATGTATATATAACATTAAAATCGAAATCAAAACTCATTTTTTCAAAACTGAGAAAATCCCAAAACTGGAAAAAAAAAAACACTGTTAACTCGGTTTTAGGGGTAAACCCAAACCCGAGCCCAAATCGATCCAAGGTGACCAACATTTGGTTGGTAAAGGTTGACCCAAGTGTCCCCTAGGTTCTAGGTAGCCTGAGACACAGTATCGACACGACACGATGTGTCAAACTCGTGAAAAACTCAAACAGGTAAAATTCTGATACACAAACACACACTGTATCGTGCACGTGTTCCACTCGACTTAGGACACGATACACATGGACACAAGACTCGTGCTCGTGCCTGAAGGTGCGCATGGGGGTTGTGCACGTGTCCAAGTGCCTGTCCCGTGTCTACGTCGCTCCAGGACGCGACACGAGGGCCGTATCAGTCGTGAAAAACACGACTGATACGCGTGTTCAGACCGCGTCGTGCACGTGTTCGAGCATCTCGTACTCGTGACACGGGACACGACACGCACTCGTGCTTATGTCAGGGTGTTCGCCCAAGGATGGGCTACAATCCAGTGTCACCACGACGTGCCAAGGTGTCGTGTCCGTGCGACACGACACGCTCGAACTCGTGTCTGTGCAGTGCACACAGTGACAATGTAGTCCCCGTGTTCGTGTCAGAACTCCCTCGCCACGATACGAGGACTCGTGAGATTTTAGGGGGACCCTGTCAGAGGTTGCCCCCTCCTCTGTGCAAAACCTCACGTGTCCACGTGTCAAAATGAGTGAGATACAGGGTCGCGGTAGCAGGGCATTGCCTGGACTGTGCAGTGCGTGTGTCCAGCGCGTTTCGTGTCCGATTTGGACACGAAAATGAAGTGGAAACGTGCTCAGACACTAGGGATTAGGTTTAGCATGGTTAGGGCTCTGCAAAAATGTAATTTGTTCCAAAGTTCATAAAAGTTCATTTCTTTCAGGCATTTCATCAAACACTGTTTTCTAATATAGGATACGTGTCCGATACGGACACCAAACAAACCCTAGATCTCACCAAACTAACCCTACTGCTAGGGTACACCTATATGTATGTATTTATGAAGAAATATCAGGATATTAACAAGGTTTAGATTTATTTACCTCTATGTTCAATATTGATGAAAATCAATGTTGAGGGGGGGTGTTTGTTCTTCCACTTAGAGATGTCCTAGGCTTGTGAAACCTGGTTGCTGGCCTCCCTTAGCTCCCTTGATGTAGTAGGGTCCCAATGCAAAAGACTAGAGGTTATTTGGTTCTATTTTGAGTAAGTTATGAAGGTTTGAAGGAAATGGAATTTTTTTAGGTTTTGAAACAATGTGAAATTGTTTGTGAAGGGGTTTGATAGTGTTTTATAGGAAGGGGCATGTAGGGGGGTGCCCTTGGCCGGCCATGACTAGGGGGGGTGCCCTATGGCTTTCCTTCAAGGTGAAGGCAAGACTTTCTTGCCAAAGTCTTGATCTTTTGAGAATTTTAAGGAAAATATCACCTATGTAAATATCTTAGATATTTCTTCTACTTTACACAATGAAAATATCCACCCTTAAGCTTCTAGGTTAGTGGCTAACCTATGGATTAGGGTAAACTAACTTAGAGGCTATCATGACAATAATTTAATATAATAATTTTACACAAAACCAAATAATTCCAATAAATTCCTAGAAAATTACCAAAATACCCCTTAGGCTAATAATCACAAATTTGGTGTTCTAAGCCTATGGCTAGGCTCACATGGTCATGGTAATCTCTAGGTTGTGTAATCTCTAGGGTTATACTGAGGTTACACTAGTAATCAATCAAGTCATAAGTCATGACTTAGAAAATAGTTTTAATTAAGCTAAAATCACCAAAAAAAATCATATCATGACTAAAACTCCATTATTTAATAATAAAAATAATAAATTTTCAAAAATATCCCATTTTCAGAAAACAAGGTGTTACAAGTCTACCCTCCTTAAAATAATTTCGTCCTCGAAATTAAAATGGTCTTACTCTTTCTAGGTCAAACCCCCAGCAAGCAAGGTCAAAGCTAAAACTTAGCAACATACAAGCTTAACAAGTAATTATGGGTAGTAGACCTCTACTGGGTCATGTCCAATAAATTGGACTGGCAGGTTTGGGTCAAAGGGTGTCCTCAATTTAATTTGAAATCAAAATATAACTTCGTGGGGTAATCAGGATGGAGTCTCTAGTCAGGAAAGTCGTATTAAGCAATTGAAGCATAAGATGGTGTGCTTTAGTGGGACACTAAGGTCATAGGTGTAGAGTGTCAAGTCTAGGTCATACATGTGAAGTTGGTTTTGAGAAAACAACTAGTCTTGTGCTCCAAATTTAAAAGTCACGGCAATGTGCCTAGGATGATCATAATTAAAGTGGAAAAGGCTAAATGGCCTAAATTGAACCAGAAGTTGTGTTACAATAGTAGTATAAGGGGCAGGTTAAGTGGGACAGTCTGTGATCATGGATACTAGACTAGGTAGATTAGGAAGTAATAAATCAATAGGGTTAAGAGGGTTACCATTCTATGGTCAGAGCTACTCTATCAATTTTAAGAAGTTTACTAAAGAATTTTATTTAACAACTACGCTATTCCTACTTCTACTCCTACTCCTAAGTACGAGATAAAATTAAATCAAGAACTACCATGTCAAAACTTATCAACAATAAGAAAATAGGTAGGAGTAGATGGAATTGAATTTCAAGATAGATGTAATGAAACAAGGTGGGAATGGAATTGAAAGAATGGAACCTGCAAGTGCCTCTCCTACTGCCTGGGCATCCTCCAATGTCATAGCATAAGCTCTCCCTTGCTGACCTACTCTAGCCTGCTGCTGATGCTGAGTAAACCTCTGCTGCTGAGTCTGCAACTGTGGTCCCCTCTGTTGTCCTGTCGGAGCCCTAGCTCCTGCTGCTGCCTGAGTCAATGGTGCCTGGTTCTTGGGACACTCTCTACACTGATGCTGCGCTGAGCCGCAAAGTAAACACATGCCTAACCTCTTCCTGCAGTCGTCCCATCCATGGCCTTGCTTCTTGCAGAAGTTGCACACTGTGTTCTGCTGCTGCCTCGGCTGCTGATACTGTTGTGGCTGAGTCTGCCTCTGCTGATGCTGATGCTGATGCTGAAAATGAGGCCTCTTGGCCTGGCCTCCACTACTGCTGACTCCCTGAGTATCACGGCCCCTCTTGAGCTTCAGCTCAAGATCATCCTCAGCCGCCATAGCTCCTGCCAGGATCTCCTCAAAGGTGGCATTTCTGTCACTCCTGGTCAAGGACTTGACTTCCTTAACCAGGCCCTTCCTGAACCTCCTCGCCTTCGCCATCTCGCTGATACCCTCCACAAATCGGCTCAATCGGCAAAACTCGCCAGAGTACTCCTCAACAGTCTGGTTCCCCTGAACCAGGTTCTCGAACTGTGTCTCCAAGGCACTGAGTGCCTGATCTGAGAAAAACTTCCCCTTGAAGAGCTCCTTGAAAGCTCCCCATGTCTGCTCCTGAGTGCCTACTCTCGGGTCTGTCTGAAACCAGGTACGGGCAAGATCCCGCATCTGGCTGGCTGCTGCCTCGATCTGAAGTCTGGCGGGTATCTCTGCCAGTCGAAAAATCTCCTCTATGTGCTCGATCCAGTCGTCGGCGTAAAGGATCCCCTCTGTGCCCAGAAAGTCTCTGGGGTTCATCTTCTTGAACTCCTGGATACCCGGAATCCCCTGCTGACGCTGCTGACCCAATCCTCCCTGTGGCTGGGCAGCCACCATCTCTACCGTCGTCCTAGCCAGCTGATGGGCCTCATCTATGCCCCTGGTAAAGTCTGCTGCCTGACGCTGCTGATGTGCCTACTGCGTCTCTAGGAAGTGCTGAAAATAAGTAAACATCTGCGCGGCATCCACTGATCCAGAAGGTGGCTGATACTGCTGCTGCTGCTGGAAGTACGGCTGACGAAACTGTGGGGGTAGTATGTCAGGGGTAGCTGGAATGGTCCTCTGAATAGGTGGTGGTGCACCTCCAAAAACGGCAGAAACTCCAACATGAGCTGGAGTAAGAGGAGCTGCAGTCTCCGGGCCCTGAGAGGTGGCAGACCTCTCAGTGGTATCACCAAGGCGCTGTGATCGCGTCTCCACCATCCTGAAGACAGATCAACAAGGAAATCAAATACGGAGAAAGAGACGATATAATCAAGGGAGGACAGTTTATTTCAAAGGAAAGACAATATCGACAAGAGTTTAGATAGCAGGGATTTAGATAAGAGTTTTTCCTATATGTGATTGAGTACCTCAAAACTTATATCATATATCCTACTGCAGGCTGTAGTGATACTCTAGTTCGAATACCACTACAAAACTCGACCTACATGGGCCACCACTAAAAACGTGTCACGACCCGCACCCACTGTTTGGGTACAAGTACGCAACCACGCCCAGCCTACGCCGCAGTGTCGGCGGTAGAACGCTGTCCTAGGTCGCAATATCTAACAATATAAAGTACCTGTACAATAATATACTCCAAATTGGAGAACAAAACAAAAGTACAACTCAATCACAACTCTAAGGAAGAAATGATGATAAGATAGATAATGCAAATCTCCAAAAGTACAATATAACCAGAAGAAGTCTAAGTGCCTATACATCTCACAATATCATATACAACCCAAAATGCCAAAAGTGAGACAAAACATAAAGTAAGATAACTGTCTAGCTAAAACTAGCCTAGACTATAGGTGCTACATCCTCAGTCGTAGGTGGATCCTGCTGAAGGTCCACACCACAAGGGTCATCTAGTCCTGCTCCAAAACAGGTGGTGCAAAGGGTCTCATCAGCATCCTCTGTAAACATTTCAACAGTGCCCAATCAGGACGGAGCGAGCACAATACATCTCACGCAGTTCATAGCAGGTTAGGAAATATAAAGCATGCAATAGAGTAAGATATATGAATCGCTGAAAGGAATTGTACAAGAAAACAGTAGAGATTTGATAACTGGAAATATCTATATATGATAAGTAAGAACTGTAAGTACCTGTGATTTTAGAGCACAAAAGGTTATGTAAACGGTTTAGGACAATGCAATGGTAACTCCATTGTACGTGAGTGTACAATCGACATATACAATAGTTTATACAATGTTGTACAATAAGATTTGAGTCCATAACCATTTTCTACTCCCCTATCCCCAATCAATACACAAAGATCCAATTCAGTTACGTCACCTTATACAATAGTTTTGTACAATAGCTCAATGTGATAATGAGAGTACAATATGCACAATGGGTGTACAATGATAAGGTATTCAATAAATACAATATGATAGTGAAACGTACATCACAATATGTACTTAGTGAACACAAGGGGGATAACATCCCAGAAGAAGATCCATATAGTACCAATCCGTGTTACCAATGTGTCAGCATCAAGTAAATTAATCTAGAGCAGGAAATGTAAGTCCTAGCAAGTATGAAACGGTCAGAGAATGTACTCGCCTGATGTCCTGAATAGCTGATGTGAAATAATGTCCAGATAGAGTAAATGAGGCCTAAAAATAGAGCAACAAGGTCACAACATGTCTAGATAGTTAAAACTAAAGTTTATAATGCATACTACATGATTCTAGGTCAATCTGGTCAAAAGTCAACTCTTGGTCAACTCTGGTCAACTCTAAAAGTCAAACTAGGTCAATCTATCTAAGTTGGTCAACAAGGGTTAGACTAGTCAAACTCTATAAGACTAAATCAACAACCAAAGGCTAATGTCTTAGAATACCTAAGATATAATGTCAAAGGTTAAAGTACAACCCATAACCTATACAAGGTATATTATATAATACATATAGTACAATACCAATCTTAATCCTATAATTAAGCTAATTCCATACTCAACTCAAGTCATGACTTATCTTCTAAGTTTTTCACTTAACCCCATACATATCTTAATCTACTTAGGACTATCCACATAACTTAGGTACTATACTTATATAGGTTAATCATAAACTAACTAGTCATTAGTCTAGGGTTTAGTCAAACTTAGTCAACTAACCCTTCTAAGACCATCTAAGTCATTTCTAGACCAATTAGGTCATTTCTAGGTCAAGGTTGACCCATAGTTGACTTTGGTCAACAATGGTCATCATGGTCAACTTGCTAGTCAATCTAGGTCAAACTAGTTTAAATTAGGTCAACCATGGTTAAACTAGTTAGGATTTAGTCAACTAGTCATCCTTGGTTGGTTCAAGTCAAGGCTAAGCTAAATAGGTCAAGTTTGACCTAAGGTTGACTTTGGTCAACCCTTAGTCAATCAAGGGTCAAAGTTAGGGTTATGGGTCATGGTCAAGATTAGGGTTAACCCCTTAAGGCCATAGGCTAGTAATCCTAACCCATAGGCTAATTACATAGGTTTCTATATAAACCTATAACTATACAATGTATACTATCATATATATATATAGACATATACACAAACTACCTACTACTTATATATATCAATATATATATCTACTATATATATATATACTCACACACATAGGTTTATACCTATTTTGATACATATAATATCTAATAGGTAAACCTATATATATATATAGGTTACTATGTAGGCACCCATGTATATATCCCAATATATATACCTATGTATATATCTAAACATATACATATATGTATAACTAACCCTCACCATATATAATATATATATACTCACACCTATATTTGTATAATATATAACATATATTATATATACAATATATAGAGAGAGAAAATTGGGTAGGAAGAGAGAATAAAGAGAAGGGGATGGTGCAATTTCACATGTGTGTGTGTGTGTGTGCTGTGCTGAAACATGGGGGGGGGGAATGTTCTCAGAAAACTGAGAACATTTACTCACACACACACACTATTATATACATACATATATACATATGTATACTTATATAATTATATATACAAATACACCCCCACAAACCCCCAAATCTCACCTACACCCACACGTACTTATATACACTGTTATACAACTCTAATACACACAAATACATGTATATATAACATTAAAATCGAAATCAAAACTCATTTTTTCAAAACTGAGAAAATCCTAAAACTGGAAAAAAAAAACACTGTTAACTCGGTTTTAGGGGTAAACCCAAACCCGAGCCCAAATCGATCCAAGGTGACCAACATTTGGTTGGTAAAGGTTGACCCAAGTGTCCCCTAGGTTCTAGGTAGCCTGAGACACAGTATCGACACGACACGATGTGTCAAACTCGTGAAAAACTCAAACAGGTAAAATTCTGATACACAAACACACACTGTATCGTGCACGTGTTCCACTCGACTTAGGACACGATACACATGGACACAAGACTCGTGCTCGTGCCTGAAGGTGCGCGTGGGGGTTGTGCACGTGTCCAAGTGCCTGTCCCGTGTCCACGTCGCTCCAGGACGCGACACGAGGGCCGTATCAGTCGTGAAAAACACGACTGATACGCGTGTTCAGACCGCGTCGTGCACGTGTTCGAGCATCTCGTACTCGCGACACGGGACACGACACGCACTCGTGCTTGTGTCAGGGTGTTCGCCCAAGGATGGGCTACAACCCAGTGTCACCACGACGTGCCAAGGTGTCGTGTCCGTGCGACACGACACGCTCGAACTCGTGTCTGTGCAGTGCACACAGTGACAGTGTAGTCCCCGTGTTCGTGTCAGAACTCCCTCGCCACGACACGAGGACTCGTGAGATTTTAGGGGGACCCTGTCAGAGGTTGCCCCCTCCTCTGTGCAAAACCTCACGTGTCCACGTGTCAAAATGAGTGAGATACAGGGTCGCGGTAGCAGGGCATTGCCTGGACTGTGCAGTGCGTGTGTCCAGCGCGTTTCGTGTCCGATTTGGACACGAAAACGAAGTGGAAACGTGCTCAGACACTAGGGATTAGGTTTAGCATGGTTAGGGCTCTGCAAAAATGTAATTTGTTTCAAAGTTCATAAAAGTTCATTTCTTTCAGGCATTTCATCAAACACTGTTTTCTAATATAGGATACGTGTCTGATACGGACACCAAACAAACCCTAGATCTCACCAAACTAACCCTACAGCTAGGGTACACCTATATGTATGCATTTATGAAGAAATATCAGGATATTAACAAGGTTTAGATTTATTTACCTCTATGTTCAATATTGATGAAAATCAATGTTGAGGGGGGGTGTTTGTTCTTCCACTTAGAGATGTCCTAGGCTTGTGAAACCTGGTTGCTGGCCTCCCTTAGCTCCCTTGATGTAGTAGGGTCCCAATGCAAAAGACTAGAGGTTATTTGGTTCTATTTTGAGTAAGTTATGAAGGTTTGAAGGAAATGGAATTTTTTTAGGTTTTGAAACAATGTGAAATTGTTTGTGAAGGGGTTTGATAGAGTTTTATAGGAAGGGGCATGTAGGGGGGTGCCCTTGGCCGGCCATGACTAGGGGGGTGCCCTATGGCTTTCCTTCAAGGTGAAGGCAAGACTTTCTTGCCAAAGTCTTGATCTTTTGAGAATTTTAAGGAAAATATCACCTATGTAAATATCTTAGATATTTCTTCTACTTTACCCAATGAAAATATCCACCCTTAAGCTTCTAGGTTAGTGGCTAACCTATGGATTAGGGTAAACTAACTTAGAGGCTATCATGACAATAATTTAATATAATAATTTTACACAAAACCAAATAATTCCAATAAATTCCTAGAAAATTACCAAAATACCCCTTAGGCTAATAATCACAAATTTGGTGTTCTAAGCCTATGGCTAGGCTCACATGGTCATGGTAATCTCTAGGTTGTGTAATCTCTAGGGTTATACTGAGGTTACACTAGTAATCAATCAAGTCATAAGTCATGACTTAGAAAATAGTTTTAATTAAGCTAAAATCACCAAAAAAAATCATATCATGACTAAAACTCCATTATTTAATAATAAAAATAATAAATTTTCAAAAATATCCCATTTTCAGAAAACAAGGTGTTACACTTATCCCAGACATCGGCATACTATTGGTGGCAAACGGAATTACCGACTACTACCAGATTCTTGAGCGAGCCCGAGGCATAGAGGAGCGCCTTTTGTCTTACAAGAGGCCAGCTTCCGGACATCACGACGGGCCGTCCAAGCGCCAGGCTTTCCAGCCAAAGGCGACTACTCAGGATCAGCAGGCTTATCATCCACCAGCACAGCCTCAGCATCAGCAGTATCAGGCACCACTTGCCAGAGTTCCAGGGCAGCAGCAAAAGGGAGCTTAATGTGCCTATTGCAAGAGGCCAGGCCACGACTACGCCGTCTGCAGGAAGAGGCTGAGGCAGTGCCTAGCTTGTGGGTCTCCCACCCATCAGTATCGGGACTGTCCGACAGCCAGGACACCAGGCACAGGACCACCGACTCAGCAGCAGGAGTTCGGACAGCACCAGCACCAGCAGAGAGGGCCTCCAGGGAGGGCCTACAGTTTAGCCATCCAGCAGAGCCGGAACAGGGCCCAGAGCCGAGGCCGAACTATCTAGATGATGTTATTACAGGTCGGATTATTTGCATATGCCTGTTTGATTTTAGTGCCTCTCATAGTTTTCTGTCATTAGAACTCTTGCCAAAAATACCATTTAGTAGCTACACCCATAGGACGAACCAGTGACCAGTAGACCTATTTATAGATGTTCCATCGTTGTAGCCGGGAGAGATACCCTTATTTTGATCCACCAGCCGAGAGAGCGCCGTCTATTTCCGTGTGATATCTTAGAGGTTAGCATTAGTCATTGCTTTAGCATTTTCTTAGAATATTAGATAATGTTCGCATCTTCAATTCTTGTAAATTTCGAGGACGAAATTTTTCAAGGAGGGAAGATTTGTAACCCCTATTTTTTTCAAAATTTTAATAAATATAAAACAATTCCAAATTTGCCCCAAATTAATTTCATTAGGTTCTAAATATTTTTTTATTAATTTTTAGAATTTTTCTGCGATTTATTTGGAGTTATTTGGAGTCCGTACGAATTTTTACGATTTTTTAAACTTGTAGGGGCATTTTGGTAAATTACATATTAGGGCAACTTGGTGAAATGGCACACTAGTAATTTTAGGATTTTATGATGGGTATTTTTGTAATAAAATTTATGAAGGGAAGGTTCCAAAGTTTTTCTATAAATAGGACCACTTGGTTGTTCATTGGACTCCTTCACCAATCTTTAGCCTCCCTTCTAATTAAATTTCTGGAGCTTAGCTTTCAAACAAAAGGCTATTGTGGCTTGTTTGTCAGCGCGTGAGCCATAAGACTTTCCCTTTTCACAGGTTAGAGGTTCAAACCCCTCCTCAAGCAAATAATTTTCCATTTTTTCTGTATGGATACATATACGATTAGATTTTAAATAAATTCATCCACCCCCCTTCTATAACACCAAGCTATTGTTGGCCCACCGGCCAGTGCGTGTGTGGTAAAACCTGCGCCCCCCTTGCCCGAGGTCTGGAGTTTGAACCCCCTCTTTGTGGGTTGGGTTATATTTTTGATGTTTTGATTTGTTAGTATATATATATATATATATATATATATATATATATATAATATTAGATATAGTTCTTAAATCATATTTTCTTTATTTTAATAAATTACTATGGTTTATATATATATATATATATATATATATATATATATATATATATATATATATATATATATATATATATATAATATGATAATGAATATCATTGTATCCTTAACTTTTCTTTTGTGTTTTTGATGAACACATCATATTAAGTTATATTTATATTTTAATCTCGTCATTTCCATTTATTGTCATTTAAATTCTGTCATCTAATTCATGTCTTTAAATTCTATCATTTAATTTTATGTCAATATAAATACAGTGCCTATACTGTAATTTATAAATAAATACAGTGTCTATACTGTAACTATGTATTCTATAAATACAGTGCCTATACTGTAATATGTATTTTATAAATACAGTGCCTATACTGTAATATATAAATAAATACAGTGTCTATACTGTAACTATGTATCCTATAAATACAGTGCCTATACTGTAATATTTACGCATTTCCATTTATCTAAATTACGCACTTTTATAATTATGTCAATATTTGTAATTTTACGTACTTTGTTGATAAGGCCATTTGAGTCCAAATCTAGCATGGATTTTGTGGACCCAAATGTGTCTAAAAATATTCAAGGTCTGTACGAGTCATATCGGACTTGTTTCATGGCTTTGAGTCCCGTATTTGGACTCCGGTTCAACTTCGTATACGCGGACAAAATGCTTAATTAATAAATTAATTAATTTCAGATTCTGTCATTTTCTGTTTTTGAATTTTCAGACAACATTTTATTGCTGAATAAATTCCAGAAAAATTACTATAAAATACTATGTTATTTAAGATAATTTAATATAATTTTTCCAGGATTTAATTTACAGTTTTACCGCTGTCTAAAAATATGAAACCAGAACTCATTTTCAATGTACACTTGTAAACTGATTTTTAATAAATACTTATACTGGATTATAAATTCCATAAAAATTATAATAAATTACTATAATTAACAAGGATAACAGTGGTACTTTACTTTATATAAATTAGAACAGTATAAATATTTTAATAATTCTTGAAACACAATGTACAGTCTGAATAATAAATTAATTAATATTGACTTGTGTGTTTTGTGGGTTTTTGGGATATTTTAGTATCGGGACCTTACCATAACTTAGTGTAGTGACCCTAAGTGTTGGTCTAAATGTTGTAACACCTCACATTGGTCTGCTAGAATATCACTTAGCTAGTATCCTATTAGGAGCCGTGTCACAACACTAGTGTAATCTTGAATATAACTTAGAGGCTGAGATTGTATCATTTTGACAGGACACCGGACATCTGTAGCTTTATACTCTTATCCTTGCTTTACTCGAGGCAAGTACCCCTACAAACTTTATTTACTGCATATGATAATGAACTGTGAATGAACCATGTTAAAATATCGTTTCTCAAAATGCAAGTCATATCTTTACATGCTTAGAACTGTTCTTGTATTTTCACATGTTGTAATCTGGGTTATGGAGAAACTGCTAGTTGAGTACGTGATCAGACCCATGTATATGTAGCGAGCTCGGTCGCATCTCATGCAACCTGGCCGTAGGCTTTTATCCTGCATTTTGTACGTTAGTACATTTATGCTCGTAGACTTGTACGTATGTACATTTTATCTGTTATTGGCTTGTACATCGGTACATTCTATACCTATTGACCGATCACGTACGTACTACAGTTTCAAATATTATATATACATGTGTTGCCATGACAAAATGTCTAAACTGAATAAATTGCGATATGCCATGATTTCTGTTATTACATTTCTTTTCATTCCATGCTCAGTATTAAATGTTTGTAGTACAAAGTACTTGCTCCCGTCCTGACAGGATAACGTTGTAGGTATACTCTCTGAGGAGGAGATGCTCTGTGACCCATATTATGGAGCTGCTTTAGAGGAAGAACTCCCCGCAGGGAATTTGTCTTAGTTATTTGGGTTGAGACTTTGGGATTTTATTACTTGTTTTAGTAACTGGACTTTGTCTCCAGTTTTTATCTTTGAAAACTTGTAATAAATAACTCAAACATGTTTGTTGCGTTTATAGAAGCTGTGTTGTGGTAAAATTCTCAAATGTTATTTAATTGTTAGCACATTTAGTACCTTTATTGTCTATCTCTAGAACAGCTTACTACGCTTTAGTTTAAGCGTAGGCTGGACATGGCCCGACCCGGCCCAACAATTTGGGAAGCGGGTCGTGACATGAGGGGGTCGCCGAGGGGTGAGGTGGTCGACAAGGGGGAGCCGAGGGAGGAGGGGGTCGCCGAGGGGGAGCCAATGGGGGAGGGGGTCGCTGAGGGGGAGCCGAGGGAGGAGGAGGACGCCGAGGGAGGAGGAGGGGGTCACTGAGGGGGGAGGGGGTCGCCAAAGGGGAGGAGCTCGTCGAGGGGAAGGAGGCGGGAGAACAAAATTTTTGGGTGAAAAAATGAAATCGATCGAGCAGCCAACCCCAGCTATATGGAATATTGTGGCAACGTCCTTATGTGACGTCAGTAAACGTCGCTAATATTTGTGATATTAGCGACGCTTACCGACGTATTTACGACGTCTTTTCTTTTAATATAAAAAAGAGTCGCAATACGTCGCCAAACGTCGCTAATATAAGTGATATTAGCGACGTTTAGCGACATATTTACGACGACAGTTTTATGATACAAAATGAAGTCGCAAAACATCACTAAACGTCGGTACTAGTGACGTATTGCGACGTCAAATATTGACGTCGCTAATTTACTAAAAAATAGCGACGTTTAGTTCAAACGTCGCTAATTTACGTCGCTAAAATGACTTATTTTAGTAGTGTCATTGTATATTGTGAATATAATCTTGCCACATAAGAAAGACATTGCCTTGTGTCTCATTCCACCTAAGACTCACAACACTTAACAAGACAATAGGTTAGAGATGCTCTAAGAAGTATCACTCATCCGTAACGCGGTAGAATTTTGGACACCAGAAACAACATATAAAATACGGGTCCGACTATACGCACCCCTCCTATTTCTAAGTTTACACCACTAATAGAAAACTAGACTGGACAAATTTCTTAGTCTACCCCAATTCTGGACAGAAATGCCCCTAACCCAAATGAAACATAACCCCACCCCAATCCACCATATCATTCAATTATTTCTAAGTCTACCCCAAACCCCAAACACACATTCAAACCCATCCCAACCTAACCCTAAAACTCTCCTCCTCCTCCTCTTCCACCCCATTTTCGAACCGAACTCTCCTATTTGTACGACCCTAAAATTTCGAACGAAAACGCAGAAATTTTTAGGGTTTCCATCGGCACTGTTCGACCCTGGTTTGTCGGACGGATGTCAAACTGTTCGGCTCACGACAGTCGAACTTTCCTACTCTGTTCGACAACACCCTGTCGAACAGTTTGTATTTGTTCGACCATCACAGGTCGAACAATATGGATTTGTACGTTCGACCTGTGTATGTCGAACACTTTTAATATGTTCGACCTGTGTATGTCGAACAGTACGAATTTGTCCGACTCGTTCAGGTCGAACATTTCGCAAATTTTGTTTTTTTTTTCAAAATCGAAACAGCCCAATCACTACTCGAAACAAAAACATTAGTAGGGAGATCTTCTATCATTACTCTGGCCCTCCATTGTAATTTTTTTAAGCTTCAAATAATGTCTTCTAGGATTTTTGGGTTTGAGGAAGATAGGTTGGGACGTAGAGTTAGAAATAGAAAAAGGATAAATCAGTCGTTTAACAATACAACTTAAGTTACTTAGAAAAGTTGTGGTCAACTTAGAAATAGGTGGGGTGCGTATAGTGGGACCCATAAAATACAAGTCATTAAAATAATTCTTTAAACAAAAAGGGAAACAAAATATAGAAAAGAAGGGGAAAAAAACTTCTGTGCGGACCGTCTGCATTCAAGAAATCAAGAAGCAGCACATCCGGCCCAAATCGTCGTATTAATTTTAAATCGTTTCCGTAAAAGAATCGTAACGGCTACTTTTCCTTCTCTCCCCCATTTAAATCTCCGCCGACACGTCCGTTTGAGCTCTCCCTCTCTCTCTCTCTCTCTTCGGACACTTCTAACGGCTACTCTCTCTCTAGGGTTTGTACCATCATCATCAACAATTCAACATCACCTGATTTAGTGATTCTTTCTTTCTTCCTCCTCTCGATCTCTCCCCTCCGCCATGGAACTGCGTAGTATTTCTCCACTGGGAATGACGAGCGAGAACGAGCCTTCCTCCCCTCCCGATCTCGAGAGAAAAGAACCGGAGCTGGAGTCGTCGGAAATGGCGACGGCCGGAACCGGTGGCAAAAAGGTGTCTCCTTTCGACCTTAACCAACGATTTTTTTTAGTGATCTTCACCTATAGCTAGGGTTAGGGTTTAGGTATGAATTCTTGTATATTATATCTAAATTTCTGTTAAAAGAATTGGTCCATTTTATCCATATATAGATCTCGAGAAGAAGTAATCGGAGGGGGGAGTGTCAGAAATGGTGAATCTTTAATGACAAAATTATGTTTTTTCAGTGATCTCTTACCTATATATAGGAATTTGGGATAGATCCTATAATTAGGGCATAATACTAGTTCTCTTTTTTGGTGAAAAAGAAAAAGTTGAAACATAAAATTTGCCCATTTAGGCAATATATAGATCAAGATCAGCATGTTCAAATCTCCGTAGTCCAATATTTCTGAGGATGAATGGACAATCAGATTTTGGGAAATTAGATTTAATTGAAGTTTATGCTTAGATTATTATTAGTGTTATACATAGTTGAGCTTGATGAGATTTTTCATTTGCTTTTAAGGAAGATTGGAACAAGGATTGATAAATTATGTGATTTGATCTAGGAAGCACGGACACTTCAAAATTGTGGACCTACTCGTGTTGGACATGTATCGGACACAACCCGGGTACTCCAAAATATACTAGGACATGCCAAATTAGGTGTCATTTCCATGTCAATGTGTCCGTGCAACATAGATTAGATGTTATATGTTAGTTACTTGTGTATATAATTATATATTTGCTTTGTTCTGATAATAACCAACAACGATATTTAGTTTAGGTGATTTGGTTTTAATTTTTTTTTTTCTATTACAAAGTAAATATGTGGGAGAAAGAGAGGAACCCAAGTTCACTTGTCAGGGGTGTTGTTTATATCAAAAAAAACTTTTCCCCACTTGTCTTTACCAATTGAAACCATCTGCTGGCCTTCCAGCAATCAGTCTGGTGTCATTAAGGAACTAAACGAGCAAACAACTGGAAAATTTCAAAGGAAGATTATTGTGGACAAAAAAAATAGAGATTATGAAATGCTAACATTTTCCTTTATTTCAGAAGATAGAAACCAACATAACCCCTCAAAATGTCATGAAGTAAATGAGCAATCAACAGGAAAATTTCAAAGGAAGATTAATGTGAAGAAAAAGAGAGATTATAAGAAGCTAACATTTACTTAACCCCTCAAAATGTCATGGAGTACCGGTCGATGGTTCATGGAAATTAAAATCTTCTGAAATACCGGAGGGGAAGGAACAAATGTTAACATTTTACAGTAATATTGACATGACTTGACAAATAATACTTAAAGATGTAGCACACTGTTGGCATGGAGCATCTTCGTTTTTCCCTCCCAAAATGATGTCTCGTGAAAGAAGAAACTCCCTGGTGCACAAGGTCTAGTATTCATGTTAGGGAAATGGTATATGTGATAATTTTGGGGAGAGGAGAGATATAAACTAACTTATGAAAAGGTTTAGTAGTTGTTTTAGGGAAATAATATTTATTAAGATTTCGGTGGAATTTTTTCATATGTTAGTTCATATCTCTCCTCCCACAACATGACGTCGTGAAAGAAGATACTTCCCTGTTGACTGCAGAAGGTTTAGTTTTTGGGGAGAAGATAGATAAAAACTAACTTATGAAAAAGTTTAGTATTCAGGCTAGGAAAATGACATATGTGACAATTTTGGGGAGAGGAGAGATATAAACTAACTTACGAAAAAGTTTAGTATTCATGTTAGGAAAATGATACATGTGACATTTTTGGTGGGGTAAGTTGGGTGATGAATTTCATATGTTAGTTTATAACTCTCTTCTCTCCAAAATGACGTTGTAAAAGAAGAGACTTCCTTATTGACTTTATATTTCTCCTCTCCCCAAAATGACGTCGTGAAAGAAGAGGCTTCCCTATTGATGAGAGAAACTAACTTATGAAAAAGTTTAGTATTCATGTTAGGGAAACGATATATGTGACATTTTTGGTGGGGTAAGTTGGCTGATGAATTTCATAGTTTATCTCTCCTCTCCCTAAAATGCTCTATTAACTGCACCAGGTTTAGTTTTCATGCAAGGGAAAGGTTTATAAGGCAGATTTAAATTGATCTAAACATGATTTATTAATCGTTTTAAGGAATAAGTTAGATGATCAATTTTCGCAAGTTAGTCAATATAGTCTCTTTCCCAATAGGGGTCTCGTGAAAGAAGACACACCTGATGACTGCACAAGGTTTGCAAAGAATAATATTCATGTAAAGGGGGCATGGATTCCGTACACTGAAGTCAAGATTTTTCTCTCGAGTTCTGTCTTTCTCATAAATATGTCCAATTTCATCTATATTTCTATGTTTTAAATATTTAACCTATGCCCCATAGCGCTTACATTCAAGCCCGTTGAGGAAATCACAGCTTCTGAATATGATTTTCTTTTCACCTGATGGACCGAGACCATACTTCTTGCACTTAGTAAAACAATGCAGGATGTATAGCTTAGTGAACCTTCGGTTGGCCTGATTTTCCTATATATGTTTGCCCCCTACAACAACAACAAGAAAACCTTTTATCCCAACTTTTTAGGGCCAGCTGTTTGAATCATTTTCTGTTAAGGGCCATGCTCTCGAAGTGTTTGTATTATTGTTACTATAATTGTACCTAGAATATATAATTGACCAAACTAAACAGATTGTATGAATTTATGTACTCATTCTGATGAGACAATGATTAGTGTTTCTATCCAGGATTCTCAAGTTCTATTTGTTATTTTTTAAGTAAATCGATTTTTTGGAACTCTAAATATGTGAGAATAAATGGACGATTCCTATTGGGATACCCTTCTTATATATGCAGTTCAATTCCTTGCCGTTAATGAAATCTGTCTCGCCTGCGAATCCTGCAAACTCAGATTTGATTTAATGCCCTAGGCCTTCTACTATTGATTAACCGCAGACAAGACCGGTCATTCCTTATCCGTAAAGCAGTAAATCCAGTCATTAATAAAGGCAATGGCAATCAAGTCAAGCAGGAAAGTCATCAGGGAAGGCATAGGGCGAAGCGGGTAAGGAGGACTCTGAAGCCGATTATCCCATTTCTGAGACAGCTTCATACAAGAACCAGTAGGAGGTTCATTTCAATGGTAAAGGAAGGCAATAGGAAGAGCCGTACTTCTTACACGCGGTAGGAGTTCCAGTTGGTAGGCTAGCTACCTTCTCTCGAACCAGTCTCATAGCATGAAGTCAGGTAGCCTTACGGTCAGAGATTGAGGTTTAGTCAGCTCAGTAGTTCCAGCCTTGAATGAATGGTAAGATTGTGGCTCCTTGGCATATGTAGATGACATGCAAAGAAAGAAAGTGAACCAAGCCGATGATTAGCCATTGAATAGCATGAGAATCTGTTTGAAAGAAGTCTAGAAGAATAGGCCTATGAAAGCGAGGGAAAAAGAAGGCTTGTTCCGTCTGGCCCAGAGAGAGAGGGCGAAGTGGATGAGGTTCTCATGGGCGGGCTGTTGACTCATTGATATGCTTCAAATCTCATTCAAATGCCTATATTAGCAGGAGAATGAAAGAATGCACGAACACAAATAATGAGCAGACCACTTTTATATGTGGGTTCATTTCAAAATGTATTTTTGTTTTGAATAAAGAAGCGCGCTCCTTGTTAGTGTAACGCAGGTGTTTTTCTCGGTTGATGGATGGGATAAATGCTTATATCGCTTTCTAATGTTATTGTTATGTTGATGCTATATTCAATAATATGATCGTCTTTGCTTAAGACTGAGTCCCATTCTTTATAATTGTCTTTATCGTACTGTGTAAACGAAAATAATTGTGTACTCAACAGGAAGCGTCACAGCTATGGTTTTTCTTCTTTTCCCGGAAGAAGGGCTTCTGAATTAGCTGAGGAGAAACCGCCCTTCCTCTACATCAAGAGCGGGCTCTGCCGTAAGGAATTTGATGTCAACACTTAGATAGAGATCTTGCTGTAAACACAAGAAGTACACGAGAACTTTTGAGTTGGGATACCAAAAAGAGTGAACTTAGGTTGACGGTGGAACCCCTCTTTTTAGGGGGTGGGAGACAGAGAAAAGATAAGTAGGGTTTTCCATGATTTGGATTAACAGGCCTAAGACAAAAAACCGGTTTAGGAGCCCTCCCCTTAATCCCCTCCTGCATCAATTACCTTCCCGTAGCGATCACTGGACCGAGGAACCGACCTTTCTCACTAGTGAGGAAAGGTCGAGCAGCTTTTCCCCCGTCTCAAAATATGCGGAAATAGGCTTTTTATAGATTGACGGGGTGAGACTTCTGATCAGCGGGGTCCAACCAGAGAGTTTTCCTTGCATCTCGAACACCAGCTACATCCCTTCCATCTTCTGGCTTTGTTTGCTACTAGTCGATCTGGATCCACTTATGCTACCGCTGGGTCTACAGCTGGTGCTTCTACCTTCGTATCATCCACCGGGTTACGCTCTGGATCTATAGTATCTATAGTTTGACCCTTTCTCAATCCGATTTTACAGTGCGTACTGAACGTTTCAAATGGGCCTTCCTTCGGGCAGGGTAAGGTCTGCACAGCTGATTAGAAAAGGAGCGACGGACCCGACAGGACAATCGGTTATATGACGGCTCTCGTCGACCGCTCTGTCCTTAGGCTGGCATGCGGAAAGAATTCTTCGCTCCATACGGGCGCTGCCGGCGTGGAGATTCTTCTATCAGCTTGAGCGGGGACTGTGCTATTGTTGTCCTTTGTTTGCTGGAAGCGTCTTCTTTAAGCTTTCAGTTCGAAGTCTGATTCCGCTGTGCTTGTTCAGCTTCATACGCAAGGATACCTGACCACAAACTTAGAAAGGATGGCCCGCGATAACGGCTTTTTCCACGCTATCTCTAGGGCGATCCCACTAGCAGAGTCAATTCATAGAAGAAAGACTTTCAGCAGTAGTCAAGTAATAGTAAGAGCTAACCGATCGAAGCGCGAGCCTGTCCATAGTGTGATCCCTCCTCTTAAATAGCCTAAGCCGAAGAGTCTCCCTTTTGTCTGTCTGTTTATTCGCACAGTGCCTAGTCAACTGAGGATTTATACATGACGCTATATCTCGCATCCGATTCTCAATTTCTCCATTGAAGTGTGAACCCTGACTGTCTTAAATCACCGGACATTTCATAGATCAATAAGTAGGTCTATGTCAGTACAGGTATCAGTCCAGTCTCAGTCAATAATGGATGGGATAGTCCAGTAATGAATGAAAGGTTTGGAAAGCAGGGGCGGCTTCCTTTCAAGTACTTATTGCTTGACTAACGGGACTTGCCTATTCAAAAGAAAAGGTGATGATAAAGAAAGGTAAAGGAAAGGGCTTCTTCCCTGATTGATATGATAGGCTGCTATATGGTTCGAAGCGCTTAGGCGCTGAATGAAAGGCTTATCGGATTAGGGTTAAAGGATAGGGCAATAGCCCTTACAACAAGAAGAACATAGGCGTATGGCCCTACAACCCAAAAGAGGATCCCCGCACTCTACTTACCGACTAAACGAACTCCGGCAAAAGGAGATGTCCCTGATACCAATAAAGGTTAAGGGGATGGGACTACTACTGCAAAAGCATAAGCTCGCTCTACGACTTCGAAGACAGAAAGAAAGATAAAGCATAGAACGATTGGCCCAAGAATTGCTATAGTTGACTCTTTGACACCGAAAAGGCTTTCACGTGAGCAATTGTTAAAGGAAGAGAGAGATGGGCGTCTTGCCGGGTCTTTCTCGCTTTGAGCCGGGTCTGGTAAGTAAGGACTTTGCCTGGTATTGACGGATTGCGTCTTGTCCGGGATAGAAAGATTCTCACCGGAACCTCTCTCCAAGTCAACTTTCCTTCTGTTCCATCTGAGTCGAAGTCCGCTTCCATCGGTAGCCGCTCCGCACCTCGCCCTATGCTCAAGCAAGTTCTGGTCGAGCAGAGCAAGCTTGATTCTTCTTCTTCTCTCAGTCGAGCCTAGCAAGCAAAGCTACCTTCTCCAAGAGCACGGGCGACTATGGATCTTGCGCGATAGGCAAAAAGGGAGGATCTAGGTCACCGTCGTGGAAGAGTGGTCAGAACTGAAGGGAAGCAGAATCAGAGTTCAGGCAAGCCCTTCTTTGAACGAGGCGAGGCGAGATATATCGAAGTGAGGCGCCCGAAGGCGACCGAAGGGAGGTGACCGTGAGGGAGGTAATGGCGGTGAACGCCAGTGAGTTAAAGCAAGAGGACCCGGTAGTGAGGTTTTCTTTCGAGTGTAGCGGGTATCTCGATGTCAAGGCAGGGAATGTTTTGAGGCTAATAGGGCCTTTGGTGCCTTGCGAAGAGACATCTTTGAGTCTAATAACCATAGCTATATATTGACTTTCAACACTGGGTTTTTGAACTTCACATATAGCTCATCAGCTTGTGACTTCGCACTCTCAGTTTCGAGATTGGGAATCGACGGAACTGCCCTTTCAACATGTGAAAGGTTATTTAGGTAGCTTAGCTGGTTAGATTTACTGAAGGCGCCCGGAGGAAGCATCGTCCTATCTAAGAGTTTTCAATTTCCCTTTGATGTCCTAAATGTTCTCTTTAATAAGGTCGCCTTGACCGGGCTCTTCACCGTAGAACCTTTACCCGTTCAACTGGAGCACAGCTATACTTTCATCGCTTTCACTAGCAGTCATAGGGGCACTTTTTGTTTTGCCTCCCTTAAGTCCCCTTCCACTTTCCTTCGCCCTTGGAAGTTGACTTTTTAAGTGTCGATAGATCTTGACATCTTGATGTGCAGAGAAGATTTTCCTTAATCTCGGATGGACCCTTCACTGCGCACAAGGCTTAAGCAAACCGAAGGACCCCTACGCTTCGCGCCTAGAGCCGACGCTTGTCAATAGTAGACCTAAGGAATTCCTGATAGAGAAGACTAGGTCGCTAGCCTTCCACGAGTAAAAGAGTACCTTTCTCCTCTTGACTATTCTATGAGAGTTCCCAGACGGCCAATGACGACTCACCATCCGACATCAGTCCCACCGACAGATGCTTGGGTGGTAGGTTTAGCTTCTGCTGAACTCTTTCTGAGGCCAACAAATGTCCGCCTATGATGCTTATGACGGAACGCTGGCTCACTAACAAGTTGGTCAGTCTGGCTCGGATCCTCGTCCGATGCTTCTCGAGGCGCGAAGCGTAGGCAACAAAAGCCCCTTTCCCAGCAAAGGCGTTTGCTTGTATTTACAAACACCAGAACAGTAAACCCTCACAAGGTTTCTAAATATACCTGTTCCCAATTTGTAAAGCATGACAAACAACTTTGAAACAAGTGTATACGAAAGCATATGAGTCAAACATCAAAGGCACCGAGCATGACAAAGCAACAACATCATGGCATTTACTCAGAGTTATCATCAATCACTACATCAGTCATACAGGATCCAAATCCAGAATACAAAGACTAAAAGCGAAAATGCAAGATACAGACATCATCAAGGCCACGCCACAGCAGACAGAACTCCACCTCAGTCCTTTCTCCCCTTCTTTTTCTTCTTCTTGGGAGAACCATCAGAGCTCGACGAGGACAGACTGGCACCAAAGGTCGCAAGCTTCGCGGCCGCCTTCACCATCTTCTTCTGAAGGCTCCACATCGCCGTCCGCGCCTCCTGAGTCTCCTCAGCCGACCGCTGAGCCGCCTTCGCTACGCGCCTCTGCGGCCTCCCTCCTCGCTTCTCTCTCAGCCCTACGAGCTGCCTTGGCTGACTCCTCGCTGGAGCGCCAGCCCTTCTCTGACATCTCCGCCCGGCCCTCGGCCCTCGCCGCACGATCAGTCAGTACAACACTCGAGGCCCGCAAGGTGTCAAGCTCCTGAAACCACAAACCAAGGCGCCCGAAGGCGAACAACTCCGCGGTAAGTAGTGAAAAGAGGGCAGCGACGGAAGAGGACAAGGAAGTGATAGTGAGGCGAACTGAGAAGGGAGCAGTGAGAAGGCGACCGTGCCGGGAGGTGATAGAAGTGAGTGCCACTGCTTTTCACAAAAAGCAGCTTGGGTAGCTTGCTACAATCAATAGGTGGTGAGAACGGGATTCCTTGACTGGCTCTGTGGTGTCTGCTCCTGTGAATGCTGAGAAAGATAGATCCCAGTCGAGAGGGAAGACAAAGAGAAGGTGTATGCGTGATAGACGACCAGGTGTTAAGAACTACCAAGACCGGTAAGGCTAGGCATCCCTACCTAAGAGGGGCCCCGCCCGACTTCCGAGGGTCGAGAGGTCAGTCAAACCCTGATCCGGCTGCTCCGGTTGAGCCAATCGAGAGAATGGCCTCAGCTGGCCTAATAAGTGGAAAAGAACTTCCTTGCGTTTAATCAGTCGGTTTATTACCGGCCCTACCGAACCAAAGGCTTTGCCTGGCAGGGAACTTCCGTAATAGATGTTGGCCTTGTCCACTGAACTTCACTAAATTCACACTGACACAATACGAGATAGTTTCTTTTAGAAGATCTGTTAGTGGAAAAGATCAGCCTCTTCGTCTCGGCAGTTCCCGTTTATCCCGAGCTAGGAGCTCCGGTTTGGTTTCTTCCGAACCAAAAGACTCTGAAGTCGCAGCTAAAGCAAGAGGTCCTATATAAAACGAACTGCATCAACAGACGCATAAGCTTCAGTAGAAGCTGTTTCACAAGCGAACTCAGACCACGTATAAATATCCCGACCTACATCTAAATCCAAATCAGAAGCCGAAACAGACGCAGCTGCCACTAAAGCAGATGAAGTCTTGTCTACCGCCAAGGAAGGCACGGAAGGAAGCATCTATTCCTGAACCAGCGGATTCCGCTTTGACCAACCCAAGAGAAAAGGAAGAAGCAAAGAGCACCTCTCATCGAGCGACTTCTCAAGGATTGGATTGTGGTTCCAGCAATGAGATATGGTAATTGCTGACCCGGGAATAAACATAGGGTAGGTGGTGCCAGTGATCGCTCAGAAGGACAATCAGGATGTGAGGTACCAAAGGTCAACTCCCTTTCTATTAGTCCAATGTCTGTGATCAAGTAATGCCAGATGGCACGGGTCGAGTTGCCTTGGTCTGCCCTGTGCTAGCTGAGGCAGGAAGCTAGTCAAGGCATTTATCCGCCAGTGAAGTAGATCTCGAACAACCACTCCCATTTTCGTACTATGATAAGATGCCGAGCCCATTTCATTCAAATAGGAACAAGACAAAGAAAGAAGTCACGCTATTTCCATTACACAACAGAATGGAAAACCATCTCCCAAATCAGCAAGAGTAGAACATGGGCCTGTCATACTAGCGCAAGACCTACATTGGTTAGATTATAGAAGAAAGTAATACAATTCGTCCAAGGTGATGAAATCTCTTTCTTTATGAAAAAATACGTTACGAAATGAGCCCCCCTTATTCCTTCCCCGAGTCGGTAGCCCTGATCGTAGGCGCTGTTAAGCCCTTTCGATCAACTTCAAGCAAGCGCCCGCTTCAACCAATTCCTCTAATCACTTTCATTCACCGCCTTCATTGATGCGGCCTAGATTGGTGGGAATTTAGGAATAGCAGGATTGAGCCGTGATCGTGGACTACCCTACTCTCTATAACAACCCTTCCTTTTCTCTCCCCGATTCTCTTTTCGCTTTCAAAGAAAAAGGAACTCTCGCCCAGTGGGAAGAAAGCATGCTCAACTGCCCTTTGAACAATGGAGCACCGAGGTAAGTTGTAGGAAGAAGCTTATGATTGAAGCCAGCCCACTGATTAACTGATTAAGCTGGATTCTGGGCCCTGGGATGGGAGTTTTAGTAGGGCTTCCATAAGTGAAATGTGAACTCTACCGCTCGTATTGTGTCAGTGTGAATTTAGTGAAGTTCAGTGGACAAGGCCAACATCTATTACGGAAGTTCCCTTCTATTAGACTTTGATAGGGGAAATCGAAATGAAAGATTAACTAAGCGAGGTAAGCCAGGAGCAGATATCCATAAAAGAAAGCCCGGCTCTCTATCTCATTTTATTAACAAGGTGATGAAATCCTTCACATTTTCATTTCTTGTAGTGTGGAGCACCAAATTAATTAAGTCAATAGGAGCAGCTAAGTCGATCGAGAAAGCTGCGCTCAGTCAAGGAAGCCGGAGAAGGAGTCTCGCCCATAAGAAAAAGAACGTAGCCGTCCATGGCTATAGGACGAGAGGTTGGAACATTTCAATTTGAACTTTTTTCTTTTCTCCTCCAATTAGACCAGCCAGTTGGGATGAATTCATTATAGATGTAGCAGCACCTTCAGATACGGGCAGGCCATCCGTACGATCAGTCTTCTGACAGGCCCGCTTAGCCCGAATGCCCCCAGAAGGAATCCAAGTCAAGACCCTTTGCCCGACAGAACCGATACCCTTTCCGACAGACCAAACAAGGGATTCGCGCCTGCCACTCGTACCTATCAACCGAAGCCCCGGGCCTGCCACTTGAAGGGACACAGGGTTTCACAAAGAAATGTTGGGATTGCCGTAAACAGGAACGCTTGACTTCCTCATTTTGTTATTTACTTTACTATATGGCATACTCTTGTCCCGTACTCCACGCTACTATACAAAATGAAGGGACTAGCCTAACTATTTCAGGGGGAAGCTCCTAACCTGTCAGTATGAGCACGTTATACGCATCGTATGTTCCCCCCTCACCCCGCAACTTCAATCCCTATATGCGCCTATTACACAAGTACTATCATTAAGGGCAGGAGATGCGCTTAAGGGCAAGAGATTGATTTAAATACTGTATTCGTAGACCAACGCTACGCGCCTTAGTGAAAGGCTCATCCCTTATTCTTGCTTAACCTCAGCACCTATCGCACTGATTGGATTGACGCCTACCAGGAGTGCTTACCGAAGCCCATATCCGTTAACTGCCAACCGTTTTCTTGCTTGGCTTATACCGTCACTCTTTGATTGGCTTGGCCTTAACTATACAAGGGAGACCGTATACCTTTCTTGATTGGCTTACCGATATGCTTGCCGTATATCTATTTCCTTATCTATTGTATTTTAGCTTAAACTTACTTATTGCTTTCTTATCTATTTCATTCTCATTTTTCTCTATATGCGCCTATTTCTGCTTATTTCTTGTTGTATACTTGTTATACCTTAAGTATACAACTTGTTATTACTCCTCCTTATTTCATAGTTATAAGCTCTATTAAAGCTCACCTCCACCCCAAGGGCTTAACAGCGCCTTGGGGTTACGTCGAGCTAGCCAAGATATAGTCTTTCAGTCCCTCTCTGATAAACAATACTACTCATAACGAAAAAGAGATAGATTTATTTACAGACACGTGTGTACTGATTGACCAGATGCGAGCGGGAATGGAAAGATCAGACCAGACCGATTGATAGACTTTCTACCGATACAGGACCTCGACCGATTGAGACAGGGTTCCGATGGAAGGGATATATTTCAAAGAAGGAATCGTGGTTTCTCCACAAGTCATGGGGCCTCCCCCTTGGCCAATTTGCACTATGCTGATGACACCCTCTTATTCTTTGAGGCTGATCCGTCAAAAATCCATTCTATTGTCTTTGTCTTTTGAGATAGTTTCTTTCAGAACCTCTCTATTAACTACTCTAAAAGTGATGTGGTGGGAATTCACTTTGCACCTGATCTGCTCTGCTGGGTGCAATAGGCTCTTATCTTGGCTGCCGGCTCCTTTCCTATAACTTACCTCGGACTGCCTCTTCGTCTCGCTCATGGCGGAAAATGACCATAGAAACTCACATATCAACAAATGAACTGAGAGCCAACTAACATATCTTTCATGCTTCAGCTGTAGACTTTGACCGGTAAGGTAAGAAGCGTGCAAGACCAAGCGGCAGTGAGGCGACCGTTAGGTCGCCCACGGGGCGGTGACGGGAGCTAATAGAAGGAAGGAATATGGAAATTGTGGCGGAGATGTTCTTCACCGCTGTTCCGGCATAAGCTGATGTTACCACTTTACCTAGTGCTTAGGACATCCGGAATCATCTAACCTAATCCACACCATTGACACATCAGTTGTGTTGGTAGGTTGATTGTTTGGACAATTCTTGGTCCAATGCCCCCACCCAACCTTCCTTCACACCCTGCAAGCGCAATTGGTCGTCCGTGCTTGCCATATTCCCGGGTCTTATCTTAGGTTTCCTTCTTGGGTGATCTCAGACTGTGTTCTTTCGATTCGAAGGCCTCCTCTACATTTGGTAAGTAGCATACTCTTTGTTTGGTCTGGTTCTTGTGTTGTAACGGCACCCTTCATTTCGTTTGTTGTGCAGAAAGGATATCTATACGATACGCACTCTTTGGTTGGATCAGACAGGGAACTTCTATAAAAGATCTTTCCACTCATTCATCATACTATAAGTCGAAGTCACGGCATGGGGGGGCTCGGAATAAGAACGTCGTGGTGGTGCTACGAGATGGCGATTTCTCATATAGAATAAAATAGATCCGCAGACCTATTGAGATGCAAACCGATCGACCGGTATCTAAGAGAAGAAAAGAAAAGTCGTTCTTCTATCTATCGTTCAAGGGCAAGGCGAGCGAACCCACGGGGCGGTGAGGCGAACGCCAGTGAGGCGACCGAAGGGAGGTGACCGTGAGGGAGGTAATAGAAGGCCTAGATCTCGTATCGTATTTCCCACGTAGCTCGTCGGTCAAACCAATGATTCTCTTCTCAAAGTAATAGAGAGAGTTTTTCCGGTATGTAGTGTAGTTCCGCGAGCTAGGAGCGCATCATCGGGGCAGGGCGAAAACGGATCATGACTTCTTCTTTCTTTTGTTTGTGTCCAGTCCGTTGTGTGTGTTTGTTTTTAGGCTTATCTTATCCGGGGGCTGCTGTTCTGGGGCAGGACAGTTTTTTGCTGCAGATCTCACATCGAGATCCTTCTTGTTCAGGGTCGATCTTCCTCCGACTCCGAGGAATCGGTCAAGCGAAGCCCTCACTTCGCTCGCCTCGACTCACCTCTCTCTCTATGAAAACCCCTCTACTGAGGAGAGCAGAAGCTCCAGGATGAATATGTCCTGGATTCCCGGATTCATTCTCGTCCTGAGGGTGAACGAAGAAAGGAAAGAGCAAGGCGAACGCTAGTGAGGAATTACGAAAGTCTAGTTCTAAAGGAAAGGGAAGAGACTAGTCATTTGATAATGAAAAAAAGAGAAGGGACCTTCTCTTTTACTCCCTAACGGTCGCCTCACCCTCCCTTCTCAGTTCGCCTCACTTCGATATATCTCGCCTTCACTTCAATCCAAGACTCCATGCGTGCACGTGACTCAAGTAAGGCTGTCTCGTGCAAATAGGGGTAAGTCACTATTGTATAGGTGTTCTAGTAGGTATGGGTATAGGCAGTAATGGCTTTCGGTAATGGCAGTAAGGGTCTTCTAGTAGGTATAGGCATTACAGGCAGTACGGTATTGTTGGAATGGGCATTAGAGTAGGGATAGGCAGTAAAGGTGGCTCAGTAGGGTACAGCAGTACATCAATTATGGTCAGGCTTTTAGTAACTAGAACCCCTTGCTCGGCACTTTCTCTCGGTATGGATATTAATACCTAATTGTAAGAAATACATTATCTTTCTCAGGAATTTTCTTGTATGGCCCCGCGGCGCCCTTTCGTGAAAACCATTACAGGAATGCACTTTCAAAATGGAATGAGGCGAGCGAAGTGAGTTTAATAGCATTTCAAATTCAAGGTTGTTCTATTTATCACACAGCTCCACTTCCTGGATATTATGGCAGACCAACTCGAAGTGTCGAAAGCATCTATCAGGTAGGGCCAACAATTCTGGGAAATGTGATCTGGCAGATAAATGCATAGGGAGTGATTACATAAAGGATATTGTAACCACTGATTCACCCTCTAGCCTTAAAGCGTCTGCACCGAACCACCGGGAATGATGAAAGCCACGGTGGGGGTCCGGGTAGCAGAACCAGGCCAAGGAATCGAAGAACCGTCGGTTGTCCGAGAGGACATACTCCCACTTATGGTTTAGGCGCTGTTAAGCCCTTACCGCGGACAAACAGATGCCGAGGTCCTAGTCATTTCATTCTCTCATTGAATCCTCCCTGATGAATCGATCAAAAAATCTCACCTTCAGCAGCTGTTAGTCTCTTTTTTCCGGGTCATATTGTAGCTTTGATTCGCCTTTCATTCCCTCCTGCCTCGAGAAAAGAAAGGCGAGCGAAGTGAGGGCTGCCAATGGAGATTCAAGAGAAGCTTCTCTATAATCTGTTGGTCGATCAATGGATGAATACCCCACCGGGGAACCAGACGGAGATTCGAGATTGAAAATCTTTTCATGGGGCACTCGCATAAAAACGTCGGGCTGGCTGCTCTCGACGACGGGGTGGGAATGAGATTCAGAATGAGATGCTGGGAGATGGGAGTTATAGGTGGATTGAGAGGGGAGCGGATGCGTGGGCTAGTTCAATCTTGATGCTCCTGCCTTCCCTGCCTGTCCTCCCTTGCACCAGACAATAGAGGTTGGCACCAGACAGAATTGATAGGATAGGCGCGTAGCGTTGAGATATGCTCGACCCCGGCGGGCTTCCCAACCCCCCTTGATTGTAGTACTTGATTCGCTCTAGCTTGAGATCCGCTACCCTACTCTGTCTAATGAACTGCCTGTACTACCTTGTCTTGTCATGCCGGCAGTTTCCTACTACTGAGATGCTACTACCAATGCTACTTCACTCACAGCTGTGCACTGATTTGCTCTCTCTTGGTCCTTGAGTTGAGATGCTACTACTTTCAGATGGTTGGCTCTGGTCGAGTCTGCGAGGCCTTCTTCTTCTATTACCTCCCGTCACCGCCCCGTGGGCGACCTAACGGTCGCCTCACGCCGCGTTCGCCTCACCCTCACTTCGCTCGCCTTCTTTTTTGTTTTGGAGGAGCCATCTGTCCCGAAACGAGAGTGTGGTCTTCCCTGACCATCTGTCTTGTGTAGCAGCCCTCACTCCACTTTGTAGGAAACCCACGTTTGGATTCGTAACATTCGTATAGTCAGTTTCATCGGTCGGTGGATGAACCAGTGGAAAATGTCCATCATCCATCCTTCTTATCCATTTGATAACGGTGAAATGAAGGTTCTGAAAGAAAAGTGAGTCTTATGCGGTCTGTCCATTAGTGAATCTCTAGGGCTTCTTTGATTTAGTAGAAAGCCCGGTTCAAGCCATCTCATAGGTCGGATTCGTCATGCGGTATTTCCTTAGTGATTCTTTCAGGGTGTTTTGGCTCGCAATAAAGCTAGGGTCCTGATCGAGCAAGACGTAGTCCTATCTATCTACCTCTCCAGACACAATATCTTGAATACCCGGAACCATGTTCAGTGCTGCAAAAGCGTAGGCTGTAGCCCCCTATCATCTTCGGCTCCTCGTTTTTATTCAATTATGAAATGACTCATTTTGATGGAGATTTGTAGCATCATTCAAGTAAATACAGATTGAGATCGTAGAAACATGAGCTTGTGATATAGCTACACCTAATTCCGGACCGGTTAATGCTAGAACTATAAATAAAGGACCAGGATCTCCTATGAAATAAAGAAGATTATTCATAAATAGCATAGTCCAAGCAGACCCACTTAAAATCTTTACTGAACTATGACCGGCCATCATATTAGCAAATAAACGTATTCCTGAGCTTAATGCACGAAAACAATGAGGGATTAGCTCAAGGAGTACTAAAAAAGGTGCTAATGGGAGTGGGACTCCTGCGGGTAATGAGAAGCTAAAAAAATGAAGCCCATGTCTTTGAAATCCAACGATCGTAATGCCTATAAAAATAGAAAATGAGAGAGCCAAAGTAATGAGAAAATGACTTGTCACTGTGAAGCTAAAGGGTATCATACCCTGGGGATTACGAAATAACGAAAAAGTAAAAGTGACCGAGATGCGAGGGGAAAACTTTTGTTTAACATTTCCGGAAAGACCACCTATTTGTTCGTTTACCGGGTTCGGCACGAAATCATGAATAAGCTCTACCAAGGATTGCCAAGCATTTGGCACTGACTTTCCCCCTCCCTTTTTCGTAACAAAAAAAAGAAGAAGTAGGACCAAACCGAGAGTTAGCAGCATAGACAAGGATGGATTTGTGAATGAGAAATAAAAGTTGCCCATCTTCATCAGAATGAATGGGTGAATGGAAAATTGCTCAAGTGGGCTGTCGCCCTTGCCGTCCTCGATACTCCTTTCAGCACTCATTCTTGCTCTTTCCTGAAGATCTTGAAGATCGTCTATTTTCTCATTTCGTATTTCCAGAACAAATGTTAAGAATAAGTCTTCCATCATTGTAATTTCCATTCTGTGACTGCTCTGCTCCCGAAAAGATCAAAGAGACTTATAGAGACTTGGCGTTGGTTTTTCCAACAAAAGTCTGATGGGTCCAATGTTTTCGATAGCTTGAACGCGGGTTACTTCACACCCACCTAATCTCGAATGGATAGAACGCAAAACACAACTACTACGTGGATTCGCTAGCGACTACGGCCGTTATCCCCCCTACTTACTTCAATGAAAGCTCGCGACTACGTACTACTGAATGGCTCGTTCCGGCCGATACGTATCGCGACTAACTACTAATTCAAAGTCTTGTTGATTCGCTAGCGCCTATCACGCGATCGCGCTAGCGCCGTATTGCGCCCATATAGCCATAGAGCTACTGCGTGTAGGCGTGGTTCTGTATGGCCTCAGAGCGTTGAAGACGAGTTCGACCAATGACAGTTGACCCGACCCCAGCAAGAAGCGCATAGCAGATCTATCTTTGCTTCATCCATCCTTAGCGCATCTGCATCTGCTTTATCACCATCATGCGCATCTTTCTTCCCTAACGAGGCGAACCCTGCAGGCGTGGGCTCTCCATTTAGGTAGCTTCCCGGATCTCCCGCAAGAAGCGCAAGCCGCTTTGAGTTGGTTCGTTTTCGTATGATGATTGCTCGCTTTACCTCCCTATCGGTCACCTCACTGTCGCTCGCCTACCTTCACGGCTCGTTCCTTCGGAACCTCTGTGTCTTTACCAACTCGGTCCGCCCGATGAGCGCTCACGACTAAGCGAGACTCGGATGCTGTCTCATTCGCTGTCTCGCAGTACATTTTTCTTTTTCCGATACGGCTCGCGACCTACAAAAATCCCGGCCCACTCGCCACGGTCCACTCGTTCACTCGCTGCTTCAAGTAAACCACTCGATGCTCTCTCGCAATCGATTAGTCTCGCTTCGTCTATTGCGACGAAGCTTTTTAGATACTCCGCTACGCGCCTTTATGCATGCGGGATTTTTTGCTTTTATTCCATTGTTATGTGGTGCCAGATTTAGGGGCAAGGGTACATCAGATTTGACTCACTGTATACATTCAGGAAGAGGAGGAACGAAGTCACTCGACAAAAGGAAAGGGAGAGGTACTTAATGAAAGGGGGGAAATGGAACATTTTGCCGATATATGCAGTTCAATTCCTTGCCGTTAATGAAATCTGGGTGTGCCAGCTTATTTGAATAACCCGGTGACCTACCAATTGTAGAAGTAGGATCTTTGGCAAGCAATAAGCACTTAAATAATACAATTCGAGTGTACCATCTTCTTTCTCATTTCGAGGAAAAGGTTCGGGAAGAAAGGGAAACAACGGAGGGATCCGAATCGGACCTAAATGGGAATGACATGAAAAGTGTTTTTCAAAACCTATCATTAAGGGCGTTACCACGATATACGATAGGAATAATAAAAAACTCGTGATTGGTGTAGAGGGGAAGATCTGCTTATGAAATAGTTCAAGAAAGAGTCGTTTCATTTCTCTTCGTTCTTTTGAATTCATTCACTTCGACGGCTGGTTCTGAACGCCGCATCATCTTCTTCAACCAACCTCCACCGCCATTTACACAGAGGGGCCTGCCTGAGGCGACCGTTAGGTCGCCCACGGGGCGGTGACGGGAGCTAATAGAAGGAAGGAATATGGAAATTGTGTGAACGAAGAAAGGAAAGAGCAAGGCGAACGAAGAAAGGAAAGGCTTTGCCTGGCAGGGAAAGCGGATTCAACAGATGCAAAAGAAGATGGCGATGGGGATCCGCTTGAGCTTGGTCCCTTCGTAGCCGTCTCTTCACCTTCCCTGGAATCGTTCTTTACAAGTACTGGAAATGGGGACAAAGAAGAAGACGAAGAGAGTTCAAACTTAGTTCCGAGGATCCAACGAGTTATTTTTAGAGAAAGGGGAAAGAATGGGGTGGGAGACAGATAAAAAAGAAGTAGGGTTTGCCATAGCATTATTCGTCTTCGAAGCTGTCGGTTTACTTCTAAGTTTGAACCAAAGGCCGAACACAATAACCTGCTTGAATCACTTTGCCGTTTAATCAGTCGGTTTATTACCGGCCCTACCGAACCAAAGGCTTTGCCTGGCAGGGAACTTCCGTAATAGATGTTGGCCTTGTCCACTGAACTTCACTAAATTCACACTGACACAATAAAAGGAAAAGAACTTCCTTGCGTTTAATCCACTAACAGATCTTCTATAAATGGACTGTGATGGAATCACTATCCTGGGCTACTAACAGATCTTCTATAAATGGACTGTGATGGAATCACTATCCTGGGCTACTAGCACTAGGACCCCCTCCCATCCCATTTTTATTTTGCCCGAGTTAGGATTCGAACCCATGCCCACACCTTCCTTACCAGTGTTATCATTGGACCACCAGCTTCGAGAATTGTTTGCAAAACTAAAATCAAGACAATCCACCATAGTATCCTTTGCTGAAGTGTTTCGTGTCATCACATTTTAATTGCTTGCCTATACACAATGAAAGTAAGAGGACCCCCTCCCATCTCCGTTTTTATTTTGTACGGGTTGGTATTCGAACCAATGCCCACCTCCCTTACCAGTGTTACCACTGGACCACCCCCTTCGAGAATTGTTTGCAAACCTAACATCAAGACAACCCACCATAGTATCCTCGCTGAAGTGTTGTCGTGTCATCATACTTTAATTGCTTGCCTATACACACCTGAAGTAACATTTTGAAATTCCTTTATCATTTATATTCAACAGAATGGAGGACCGAAAGAGAGTGGGCATTACATTCCCACCTCCCTTACCAGTGTTACCACTGGACCACCCCCTTCGAGAATTGTTTGCAAACCTAACATCAAGACAACCCACCATAGTATCCTCGCTGAAGTGTTGTCGTGTCATCATACTTTAATTGCTTGCCTATACACACCTGAAGTAACATTTTGAAATTCCTTTATCATTTATATTCAACAGAATGGAGGACCGAAAGAGAGTGGGCATTACATTCTGAGTTCTGTTAGTAAAATAGCTTCACAAATTAAGAAGCCTCCACACAGAAGAAATGGTTCTCCACTAATCTGGTTTCCCCGGAAAAAAACAGATTCATTCTTAAAGAGGAAAATCAGACTACTTCAGGTATAATTAACAAGCATACCTGTAGAGAAAATATGAATTCATCTAAAAGTTTGAGGTTCTAAAGAATACTTCCTAATTATATATAGGAAGATGGAGGGATGAACTTATCACTTGACGAGACTCTAGGTAACGCAAACCCTCACTACACAAGGATTGCGAGGGAGAAGATTGCGGCTAAAGAGGCTGCAAGGAAGGCTATGGAGGCTCGCAAAGCGGCAATGGTTGAAGCCTCATGGTGCCGAATACTTCGAGCAGCCAGGTGTGACCTAAGAGGAACTTATCTCATTGATTTCCACTTATCACCAATTTTTGTACAAACAAAAGAACGTTTCTCTTGTATTTCAGGATTCAAAGCAAAAGAGCAGAAGCTGAGTTGCAGAAAGCAGAGAAATGCGCTGCGGAAGCTTTTGAGGCAGCAAAAGCAAAAGGGGTAATGATGTACGATCGTCCTGATTGTCCAAGACCCTGTGAAATAGAATCCACTGGCGGAGGTTCCACTCACACTGTCACGGCTTCTTTTGAAACTGCATTTGAGGTAGATAAGGAGGTCATGGCAGCAGTTAAGAATGCGTTTATACAGCTTGCAAACTGCCCCTCTTCTTCGAACAGAGAAGAATTCAAGGGCCTGTTATGGAAGATCAGTCAGAACCCTGATATTAGTGAAACTGATTCAGAATTGCCAGAGGCATCTTCAGAATGTGAATCTGATTTAAGTGAAGGTGGAAATGAAAAGAAGCAGACTAATAAGTGCAGGCAACTTTTGGATGGTAGTGACATTAACAAGCCCTTCTCAGAGCTTGTCAATGTCATGCTTGACAGGCTCAAAGGTCTGCAAGAAGATGAGCTTGCTTCTCTTGCCATTATAGTTGCTACTTGTGGACTGAATGCTGCTCTCCTTGAACTGGAAAATGGCAAAGATCACCATATTGATCCTGTTACTAGCTGCACTCAGGATTCAACAGTTAGACAAGGATCCGGAGCAAGGAGAAACTCTAGTGTCGGCCAAGGATCTTTAAATAGGAAAGAACCTCATATGGAAGTTCCCAGCCTTGACAAACTCCTGGTGAAGCATGTCTCTAAGCTTGAAAGAGAAGTTCAAGAAGCAAGGAACAGGAACTCAAGATGTCAGCAAACGCCAGGATCTAAGGTGAGAGCTTTTGAGAATAGTAAAGCTACATCGTTAGATTTCGCTTCGGACCTGGGAAGTGTTCTTGTAAAGCACGTTTCTAAACTTGAGAAGGAGATCCAAGAAGTAAAAGCTCAGAAGAAGAATGCACCAATAGAAAATGGGAACATCTTATGTCAATCTGGGTCGATGCCATGTGAAATAGAAAGCAAAGAGTTGGGGAAGTCGCAAGGACTGGCTGATGACATGCAACAGTGTGATTTGAAATTGCACAGAGCAGTTTCGTATAAAGAAAATATAGACTCTAGCAATCTCATGCCATCATCACTTAAAGCAGAGAAGAAGCATCAAGCTAATGAACTCACAGAAGTGTCTCCTGTTAAACACATTTCTCGGATTGAAAGAGCTAAACTGGAAGCTCAAGAGCAGTCTGGCCTTGACAAAATCCTTATCAAGCCTGTCAGCCGTTTGGAGAGGGAGAAAATGCAAGTAATGGATCGAAAAGATGAGTATGCATTCCAGAGAAACCGCAGGAAGCAAGGATCTGATGTTACGGCTTCAGAGAGTTTAGACAAGATCTTAGTAAAGCATGTTTCCAGACTTGAGAAAGAGAAGCTTGCTGTTCGAACAAATGAAGGCGCAAGAGCTGTTAAGAAACAGGATCAGAAGACTCAGAACATAGAGAGTTTGGATGAGATATTGGTCAAACATCAATCTAAACTCGAAAAGGCCAAGCTGGCTGCACCTCAGAAACCATTTGAAAGCATGGTCAAGCATAGGAAGCAAGCAACAGAGGTTACAGCTTCAGAAAGCCTAGACAAGGTTTTAGTCAAGCATCAGCCAGAACTGGAGAAGGCCAAGTTGGCTGCAGCTATGCGATCGGATGATTACATTACTACTAAACCTGTGGATGCTCGTAGGGAAGCAAGGCAGAGGGAGTTGCAAGAAGCGTGGGGAGGCTTGAGCTTGGGGAATTCTGTACGGCCTCATCTTTCAAGGCTCGAGCGAGACAAAGTAAGAGCTTGGGGAATTCTCTGCTAATACTAAATTTTTTTAGTTTTGAAGTTGGTATAACATTAATTCTTCATCTGAATGTTTGTATTATTTTTTTTCAGGCTGCATGGAAGAGAGCTGAGGAGGAAGAGGGAATGCAGGTGACAGGAACATGATAGTGAATATCATGACATTTGTTGCACTAACCTTTCTTTACCTAAGGTTTTCCTCCAATGTGTATAAAAACTGGCTTTTCCTATGTTTCTGCAGTGAATATCATTTTCCTAAATGTACTTTTGTTCAATGCTTACATTCTTCCTTTTCTATCATGTGAAACTGTAAATTTGAACGGAATATAAATTGAATCAACTAATGCATTCTTTTGGTCCTTAATTTCGTGGCTATTGGTCATATAAACGATGTCTTGACATTTTGTGTGGTTTTCTGAGGATTGGTGTGGATTTAGAAAGGGTAGTGAGGAGCAATTTAGATGAGCCTCTTTCTCTAATTTATCTATGTTTTTGGACGTTTTGATCCAATTTTCTTCCCCTGTGAACATGTCAAAGAAAGTAGGCTAAATTATTACACCTTCACCATCGGACGATTTGGCACCTTAATTTTTCATTGTCACCACAACTTCATAAATTGTTCTTTTAAAGTAACTTACGTTAATTCACATCAGGACTACTTCAAAAGAATATTGAGACCACAGGGGAAGAAAATTGGAGTACAAAAGCACAATTTTAAATACTTATGTTGTCAGATATTATTTTGAAGTGATTCAGATGTGCTTCAAAATACTTAAGGTGGGCTCCAGCCCACCCCAAATTTTGTAATTTGGTTTTTAGGGCTAATTAGCAATTTAGCATTTAGACTATATATTTTTAAGCATCTTAGAGTTTAAGATATGACATGTCAAATTGAAAAGTTTACACCATAAATGTTTATGTTTGTTTTCTTTTTTCAATTATACCCTGAATATTAGTACAACGACAACAACCAACACATGCTGAAAAAGAGGTTATAATTAGAAAAAATATGAAAATTCAAGATCCAAAATGTTTAATTGGACATATCAGAACTTAAACTCTAAACCGATATAAAATTCGGTGTCTAAACGCTAATTAGTCCTGGGTCAGATTATACCCACCCCACTTGAGTCCATCGAAGTTCAATTTTTGTTTCGGATCGTAAATAAAAAAGGTATATGGTTCCATTTCTAATAGCAAAGGCTTCAAAGAAAATGAAGCTAAGGGTGCGTTTGATTACAAGATGGAAAATAGGTGGGAAAAAAAATTAATTCCACCGAATAATTTTACTAGGAATATAATTTCGTGGAATTTTAAATTTTCCATAATGGCGGTGTTTGATTGCAATTATTTTCTCGTGAAAAAATCAAATAAATTTCATGGAAATTTTAATTTGGTTGTTTGATTGTCGTTATTTTTCACGAAAAATAGTTATTTTTTCATGAAAAATACTATTTTGCTATTTGATTGCACTTTTTTTTCCATGAAAAATTAACCTTTTCCATTGAAATATCTGGAACCACAAAAAATTCTTAGAATGGCATTCCAACTCCCACACAAAACTTGGAGAGCAAGGGAAGATGGGAGAGTTGTAAGTCGTGTTTGGGTGCCCATCTTTCGTAGAATTAGTCGGAGAGTTGTAAGAGAAACTATAAATTTACTTTTATAAACTGTAATAAATTAAGGATAATTTTGATAACACATCTTAAAATCGGAAGACATTGTAAAAAAACCTCCTTGACAATTGTAATTTTTAGGGCTAACTAGCATTTAGACTCGCATCTTAGAGTTTAAGACATGACATGTCAAATTAAAAAAATTAGACCATGCATGTTTATTTTTGTTTCCTTTTTTTTCATTATACCCTAATTATATGAGTACAACGACAACAATCAACTCGCGGTGGAAAAGAGGTTATAATTGGAAAAAATAATCAGGGTCCAAAATTTTGAACTGGACATATCAGGACATAAAATATAAACCGATATAAAATTCGGTGTCTAAACACTAATCAGTCCTGGGTCAGATCATACTCACCCCACACTAGTCCATCCAAGTTGGAATTTTTGCTTCAATTTTTGTTTCGGATCATAAATAAAAAGAGGTATATGGTTCCATTTCTAGTAGCCAAAGGCTTCAAAGAAAATGAAGCTAAGGGTACATTTGATTGCAAGATGGAAAATAGGTAAAAAATAAATAAATAAATAATTTCGTGGAATTTTAAAATTTTCATAATGACAGTGTTTAATTGCAATTATTTTCTTGTGAAAAATCAAATAAATTCACATGAAAAAAATAATTGGGTGTTTGATTGTCATTATTTTTCACTAAAAATAGTTATTTTTTCAAAAATACTATTTTGCTATTTGATTGCAATTTTTTTTCTATGGAAAAATAACATTTTACATTAAAATATCTGGAACCACAAATAATCACAAATAATGCTTAGAATGGTATTCCAACTACCACACAAAACTTAGGAGCTAGGAAGATGGAAAGTTATAACTCGTGTTTGGGTGCCCATTTTTCGTAGAATCAGAGCCAGTCCAGAGGATTGGATTGTCCTATCTGAAGCTAATTTTAGTTGTACTTTGATCCTTACGATAGGTCGGTCCTGGGATATCACCCGCGATCCGAATTTCTTGTAGGATCATGCTAATTAAACCGAGAGTTGTCATCACAGAGAGGTTGTCCAAGTCCAAAATTTTCTCAGACTTACCCTTGGACCGGCTCTGCGTAGAATCAGGAGAGAGAGAGAGAGAGAGAGAGAGAGAGAGAGAGAGAGAGACTTGAGCGGCCATGGTGCTTTGACTGTTGTTGCAGAGTTTGCTTTTCTTATGATCAATCAAGACTTGTCCACTTCCTGGCTCCCAAGTTCAAGTTGTCATCCTGTCTTTGTTTCTTTTGCCACAAATTCAGCGTAGTGGTTCGATTATATATGATGATGATGATGATCCACTCTTCTATGCAACAAGTGGATTACAACACTATTATTATTACGGCTCCTAGGCAACGCCACTACATACTACTGGCATGAGCCCCTCTCTCATTTGTCAACCAACTAACCAGCCAACCACACTCACTAGTGTAAGGCTATTTCCATTTCGGAAAATCTATTTTGTCCGCCCGCGGGACTGGTCCTCATCCGCGTTGCGGGCAGCCATTAGCCCCCTGCTAACTTAGGGCCACCCCAGGCGGGGAGTCAATGGCTGCCTCCCTCCGCACCGGCTCTTTTTTCTCCTCCATGAGTTGTTCCTTCTAGAAGCTCCTACCGCAGAGGTGATTGGATGTCTGGATCCCCTGCGAGCTAATATACCTCATTTGGACCTCTTCGTCATCTCCGTCCTGGGACTATGGTCATCAGTGGCGGATTCAGGATTAAAATTCACTGGGGACACAGTCATAAGGGAGTTCGGAATTAACGTTTCCAAAAAAAAGAATAATATTATATTATATTAAATATTACTATTTTATATAATAAAATATTATATCTCACAATTGTTCTCCACGAACTTTCAAATATTTAACTACAATATCATTTGTAAAAAAACTTTGACGTAGCAATAAAAAAGCTTAGTTGAAGCCTAAAAATAACAATTTTATTTTATTTTATTACTCTTTTGCTTTCCTTTTAATTTTCAGTAATATTTTTTTCTCTTTAAAATAAAATTATTTTATTTCAAAGAGACTGCAAAGTTATCTATGGGCTGGTGCACAATGGGTTGTAGTTTTCAAAATATTGTTCTCTGCGAATTTTTTAGACTCCAACTAAACTTTCTTATTATCTTCTTTAGTGAATACCACATCAAATAACGTAAATATTTAACTCCAAAATAAAAAATAAAAAATAAAAATAAAAAATAAAAATAAAAAATAAAAACTATAATTTTACTAGGGGCCTAGGCCTCCACTTGGATTCCATGTGGATCCTCCCATGATGGTCACTCATGAAGCGCTCCGTCAAGTCCAAGTTTCTTGCATTATTTTTTTGAGATGGATTTTGTTCGAGAGGTATTTAAATGACTGGATGTTAAAATATGCAATAATGCTAAGTTTACAACCAAATGTTTACAACTTTTTTACAACTTTTACCCATTTGCTGACATGTGGGCCAGGCCACCACCTGGCCCACATGTCAGAAAATGAGTGGATGGTTGTAAGAGGGTTGTAAACATTTGATTGTAACTGTAGCATTACTGCGACGAGACCATCACATAGATGCTCATGTTCTTACTACATTCATATATTAAGGAATTAGTGTTTGGTTGTCTACGTGACATAGTAAAGTTGCTACAACATTCATTTGAAGTAACAACAATAATTCTGCTTATTCGATTAATGATATATATGGTCCAGGCAATAATAGTTCTTCTATCTCTGTGTCCATTTTTTTTTTCTTTTACTAAAAATTGTACATGCAACACATATATCCCAACCACTAAGTACATAGTACTAGAATCCAAAATTCATGGTTCTAATGTTAAAAAATAATTAATTCATAATATTCTTAGTTTAGGCAAATGTTAAGGGCCACCCTAAATTACTAAGGACAACCAACTTAAAACTTCAAAAAAATTACAAGTTTGCCAATTTGAAAATACTAAGGGCCACCCGCTTCTGTCAATCGAGGACTGCAGGGTGTGCCTGCAGTCCAAAGTGAAAACAGGACTGCAGTGCTAGCCTGCAGTCCTCAAATGACAGAATTTTTTTTTTTTTTTTTTTTTTTTTACAGTGACTGCAGGCCTCGCCTGCAGTCCAAATTGAAGACTCTTCTCCCCGCGAATGGAGAAGAAGGAGAGGGGGGCTGCGGCGAGGGAGAGGGGGGCTGCGGCGGGGGAGAGGGGGGGGGGGCTACGTGAGGAGGAGGAGGAGGAGGAGGGGGAGGAGGAGGAGGGAGGGGGGGGTGCTGCGGAGGCGGAGGGGGAGGGGGGGTGCTGCGGAGGCGGAGGTGGGGCTTCGGCGCGGCGGGGGCAGCAGCAACAGCATCGTTTGCAGCAGCAGCAGCTGCAGCGGCGCGCGGCGGGAGGAGGGAGGCGGAGGTGGGGCTGTGGCGGGGCTGCGGCGGGACGACGAGGGGGGGCTGTCGGAGGGGAGGTTTAACATTGGTGGCTCTTAGTAATTTAGGGTCTACTTCGGTGGCCCTTAGTAAAAAAAAAAATTTCATGGTTGCCCTTAGTAATAGGGTTGCCCTTAGTAATTCATGGTTGCCCTTAACATTTGCCTTAGTTTAACGTTGCCATAGCCCGAGTTCTCTATCTTAGTGGTATTAGAGTGGACATCCAGATGGGCCGGTAAGGTTCGAATTCCCCAATCGTGTGAGTGGGATTTTTAAAAAAAAAAACGTTGCCATATAAAAGTTTCATTAGCAACGTATACAAATAAGTTGGCTGAGAGTTTGCACTTAAATACTTTCAACTACTATTGTTTGCAACTAAATACATGTACTTTTCTTATTTGCAAGTTCATATTATGCATTAAGTTCGCTTTCTCATGTTAATATATGCATCTTAAATTTTACATCAAAAAACAAGAAATACATTAGGAAAAAGAACGTGATAATTGAAGGTTTCATTTAAGCCATTAAAAAAATCAAGTACAGATTATAAGCCAACTTGATACAAAACTAGTAAACACGTAAAATAATTTATTTATATTGTTGAAAAATACTTTAAATATTTAAATATAATTGAATTAAGATTTGTTATATATATATTTGTACTTTAAATAGAATTTTTTTTAAAACACTTTAAACAGTTGTTATAGATATATTTATATGTTAATTAAAATTTGTTACAAATATAAGTGTAGGTACTTTTATGCTATTAGTTAGAATTATTTTTTTAAGTTTTAAGTGTGACGGTTCATTTAGATTTAGATTGATTTTTAATTACGGTTTTGAAGCCACTATATAAAATAATTAGTCATAGTCATGTGCTTTGTATGTATCAAAAAATATATTTATAATATTATTAAATAACTAGATTAAAAACTTAATTTTATTAAAATATAATTTGAATATATCTTAATTAGAATTTGACAATTTGTTATACATATATTTTTAGAATTTTGGATATATATATTTAGTTTATTAATCTCAACTAATATGAGCGGCTTCAAGACGGCTAAAAGTTGAGCCGTTTAAATCGTATATATTTCATCAACTGATTATTTTTAAATATTTAATATTATGTAAAAAATAATAAAAAAATAATTAAATAACACTCTTGGAATTTGAACCCAACCAGCCAAGAAAAATACCTACCACCTTAACCACAAACATTTGTTCATAATTAGATAATTTTATGTAATTAAATAATTAGTTATATTTATTTGTTTATTTAATTTTAATTACATGAAGATATACGTTTAAACGACTAACCATATACAAGACTCTTTATAAAAAGTAGAAATATATCTGTAACAAATTCTAATCAAATATATAAAAAATTCTAATTAAAATATAAACATATATATAATAAATCTTAATTTAAATATATTTAACTTTAAATAATTTTATATTAATATCATAGAAAAAAATAATTTATTTTACGTAAAACGTATGTGATTTTAGTATCATATAGTTAATTTAAATATAATTCGAATATTAAATATATTTTATGATTTTTATTATATGTTTAGGCAGTTAGAATAATTTTAACTTATTTTTAACTATTTGAGGAAATACATACGCATATAAATAATAAATAAATAACCCTTTCTTTGACTTATATGGAGCAGATGTCAACTAAAAAAAAGGACACTACTCTTTTGCAGCAAATCTTATAAATAAATAAATAAATATTCTTCTCCTTCTTCCCCTACCTCTCCTTCTCTCTCTCTATAACCCTAACCCTAATTTTCCCTCCCTTCTCCAAACTCTAACCCTAAATCCCAGAAAAAGGCGGGAAAGAAAGAAGATCGGAGAATGGGAGGAGGCAACGGTCAGAAGGCCAAGATGGCTCGCGAGAAGAACCTCGAGAAGCAGAAGGCCGCAGGCAAAGGTCAGTCCGACCCCCTCTTCCTTTCCTCCTCCATCGATCCCCTCAATTTCTTTCCTTTATTTTAGGTTTTCTGGCAAATAATTGATCGATCGATCAAAAAAAAAAATTCTTTCCTTTTGTAGGAAGCCAGCTGGAATCGAACAAGAAAGCCATGACGATTCAGGTTTCCCTTCCGTACTTACCTTTCTTTCTTTAGATCTGGTGGATCTTCATCCTTTTTGTTAGAGTTTAGTAGATGAGAGTTTTTTTTTTTTTTTTTCATAAAAGAAAGATTATAAGGTTTTCATTATCTTTCTGTGTGATAATTGTCTGGAAAAAATAGGATTTTTGCTGAATTTTTTAATTTTGCTGCAAGTACCAGCGTAAAGAATTTTTTTCCCCTTTCAAACAAGCATTAAGAGCTGGAATTAGAGTTGGAATTGAAGTATGAAAGACATCAAACGCGCGTAACATTCATAAACATTGAAGTATGTGACTAATGTTTTTCATAAAAAAAGTTTATTTGAGCAAACTAATAAACTATCATCACTTTGATTTTTGGTGAATATCAAAATATTTTTGGCGAGTATATGTGACTAATAAAATTATATCGATGCGTCTTTTATATATGTATGTTGTTTAGGAAATATGTATTTGATAACAACATTATATTTTAAGTAAAGTAAAGAGGGAAATTATATTTCAAGAAAAGGAAAGAGGGAAGACACAACAATTTATAAATGATGAATCGTACAAATCTTGGGCTACAAACATTTTTACATTTTTTGAACATTTTCTAAATATTTTTCAACGTTGATAAACAACTTTTAATAGTTAGTTGAAACACAACTCTATGTAGAAGACATTTTCTAAATATTTTTCAACAGTGATAAACATTTTCAAATTGGGTCTCTTTCCTTTTTCAATAGTTAGTTGAAACACAACTCTATGTAGAAAATCAGTAAAAGTAAGAGAAATGAACCAACCTGAATTTGAAGGATAATGTGGATTTGAGAGAGAGAGAGAATTTGATTACGCATTAGATTAAGTTAAATTATATTAAATCTTTATATTAAATAGGATTGTGAGTATGCATTAGCCAAAATTAAATTTGATTATAATTATAATTCTTAATTTTTATAAGATTAGATTGTTAGTTAGATTTGGCTTACATTAAATCTTTACATAGATAAGACCCAAAATTATATATTAGGTTTAATAGTTTGTATATAATATACTTAAATTATGGTAGATTAGATTTTATTAGATTTTAAGTCATAAATTCGAAGCTATGGATTAGATCAAATGAACAATAATCCATGAATTTGGTTATTTACATTTAAATTATGGTAGTTGTCTTTGCTACATAAGATATATCAATATTTCTAAACATGATCGTGTGCCCGACACTAGTCAAAGTTGAACGAGGAGAAGATGCTTGAATTGTTACGCATTCCATTCATGTAAATCTACATGTTTTGACACTCCATGCATGGTGGATCTTGATAGTTCTTGTTAGGATTTCATTAATCTCATAGTTTATGTTTATGATTCTCCTGAAATTGTATTGGTATATGTACGAAACATGGTGGTTTTAATCTTTGATATCATAATTGAAAAAGTTAGACATTTATTTCATGACCAGTCCTAGGATACATCGAAAATCAGTGAGTTTGATCCATTTAAATATTTTCACCTCACAATGGCAATGAGTTTGATCCATTTGTTATCTTCACTTTACGATGGCTACATACTGACTCTAACAATAAAAATATAAGAGTATCTTACAAGGTAGAAATAACCACCAAATTGGTACCATACTTGAGCTCATAGAAACAATAACAAATCCACACATAATAAAGTAGCAATACTTCACATAACAATATTTGAACACATTTACGTATAATTGAAAGAAGCAATAAATAATTTGTAACTTGCCGTCACATATTTTTATTCTTTTAGGGTGTCTTTGCTATTAGAAATTAAAAGTATTTACGAGTCATACCAACTGTAGGAAAACTATACACATAGGAATCACATTGTCCGGAACGGGATCCCATGAAATTTGTAAAATGCGGGTAAATACCACCCATGTACAAGCAATAAGCATGCCATTAAAAATTTAGAATAAGAACAACATGCTTTTTTAACATACCAGTGTATCCCTATTGACATGTTTATCCTACAAGTACGAGGTTAATCTTCAGTAGAATTTTGAAATTAATTACCACAAAGATCAAGATTACAAAGTTACAAGAGTTGAGTATTAAGAAAGCCCTTTGAACCATTAGATAACCATGCCTATCAAATTTAGGCTGACAAGCATTATATTATAAACAATTCACCAAGAGTCTCATCAAACTTGATAAGATGAGACTTTTGGTGAATTGTTTATAATCTTGTGTGGTCATTCTAAACTCGATAAGAATGATTGTCTAACATTCCAGAAGGGTTTTCTTAATACTCAACTTTGTAATCTTTTGATCTTTATAATTATTTTAGATTTCCCAGTGAGTGAATATTAACTTTTCACCTTGTTGTTAGCATAACAACTTAACAAGAAACACCACTGAGTTAAAAATGTGTGGTCCTCATTTAAAGTTTTAAGGCTCTGTTTTCTACCTTACATGAGTAGTAGGTACTCACATTTCCCAAAAATTTGGGAATCCCATTCCCAACAATGTGATTCATGTGGTTGATATGGCTCTTAGGTACTCTTTTAGTTCCCCATACCAAATACACCACCCTAGGAAGAACATAAAGTGACGACAACTAAAGAGTTACTTGCATTTTTTTCAATTATTCTGAGACGTGTTCAAATATTGTGATGGGAAGTATTACTTTTTTTTATCATGCATAGATTTGTTACTGCCTTTTCTCCTTTGTTGTATGAGCTTCAAGTGTAGTACAAGTTTGGTGGATATTTCTATCTTGTAAGATCTCTTATATTTTATTATCAGTTTCAATATGCAAATATCGCGCCATGCCATCGTAAAGTCGTAATATTCAAATGGTTCAAACTCCATGATTCTCGATGTATGTTTGGACTGTTCATGAAATAGATATGTCAATTTTAAGTTGTGCCTTCTCAGTCGATCCATTCCCAATATAAGCACCCTTCTGTACCCCTTTTGGTTTATCCCACTTAAGTCTATCACGAACACTTTGTACTTCTCTTTCATGCTTTTATTGTGTTGTTGATTTACTAAATGGGCTAGGTGATCATGTTTTTTTTAACTAAACTTATCTCATATACCCAAAGGGAGGAACTGCGTTGAGTACATGGATTGCTATAGATAAATTCAAGGGGAATGATCTCAAGTCCCTGACAAATTTGAGTTTTATTGCTAGTTGGATACATAGGAACCCTTGAGGGACTGTTGTCTGGAATATTTGAACTGGTTTTATTAGTTGAAAGTGATTTGGTAGTCATCATGTCACTATAACGATGTGGAAGTTTTAAAATCTTCGAATAACACACTAAATGTTTTTAGATTTTTGAATATCTGGTCATAGGTGGATCTAGCAGAAGTACTGAATCTGCACGAAATGGTTTCTTTTTAACTTGAGGGATTCTGGAAAGAACTATCGGATGCAATAAAAGTATAAAACTAGCTTAAAAGTTGCATCAATGGAGAAAAGGTTAAACTGTCAAAAGTGATGGTGTACTCATGCTTTTTATGGCTAGTGGCTAGGGGTGTGGCCTTGCTTAGCAGGTGCTTCAGATTTGTCTAAAATTTCTCAGATGTTAAATGGAACCCAATTAGAACTATGACAGAGAAATTTTATGTTGATCGTATCACTATTAAGTTTGTGTCCGAATTATATTAGAAAGAGTCGTATTCATTTGCCAATACACATTTACATGTGGTAATTGCTGTTTTAGTTGAGTTAGATTTTTAAACTATGAAACAAATTTTCTGTTGAATACCACATTTACATGTGGTATTCATTTGCCAACACACATTTACATGTTGTAATTGCTGTTTTAGTTGAGTTAGATTTTTATTTTTAGATTTATTGTTGAGAGTAGTGTAAGATGTAGTTAGTTGGTACAAAAGCCACTTAATAGAGAGAACCAATAATTTGAATTGATGTAGGAGGAATTGGTTTGACCTATTCAGGTTCATTTCATACTGTTTAACCGTAGTAATTCAGTGTTCAGTGATCTCTCTCGGTGGTACAGTTGGTTGGTCCAAGAGCCACTTAGTAATTCAGTGATCTCCCTCGGCGAATAAATCGCAAGTGGCAAATGACTCCATATTCTTTGTGCCACCCCAATTAGGAAAGATAATAAATCGCAAGTGGTCCTTAACATTGTGGGGATAATCTTTATTGTCTGGAACTCATGTTTGCATTCATCTACTTGATGCAGTGTAAGACGTGCATGCAGACGTTCATCTGTACCACATCAGAAGTGAAGTGCAGGGAACATGCCGAAGCGAAGCACCCGAAGGTGGATGTGTACCAGTGCTTCCCCCACCTCAAGAAATAGTGTTGGTGTGGCCAGAACCGTATGGAAAATTTAGCAGTAAGTATGCCATGCCAGGGTCTGAATTAAATCTATTGGGACTTACATTGGATGTGTAATGCTGTCTTTTATCTGTTTTGAGTCTCTGAGTCTATTATGGTCTGTGAAGTGTATGGGAGTGGTCATGGCTCCCTGCTGTGGCCTGTTTCTATCATAGTCTCTGTGTGATAATATTGTGAGTAAGTTACTAGTTTATTTTAGATACGTGTAAGTTCACTGTGTTTCTTGTTTTCCTTCCTCCATATGATTTGAGAATATGACCAACCCGTAGCCGATTTAAACGTTGGCGAGACTCGAGAGCCTGTCAAGAAGTCTCGTCATTAGGGGTGAGCAAATACCGACCGATACCGAAAAACCGACCGAATATCGATTAAAAATATTCCGAAAAATCGAACCGAAATTATGTACCGATACCGAATTGCCGAACTGACTAAAATATGGTATAATGGTAGTGGTAACGGCTTGAGTATAATACCATACCGAAAATACTGAACCGAACGGATTCTATATATATTATACTTTTTTAGAATGTTGTTCGTAGTTAATTTTATACTACTCATTTTTATTTTTACCTTTGTTTTAATCATTTTCTTAAAACTTAGAATGGATTTTTGTGGACTTGAAGTTATGTTAAGAATGCTAAGGATTGAGTTTTTGATCTTTTGATCTTATATTTTTGTGTTCTCATAGAATTTTAGAGTGAATTTTTGTTACTTAAACTTATACTAAAAATTAGACTTAGTGACCGCGTTTAATCTTTTAAGCTCATTTTTAGGTGTGTGCGACTTGTAACATATTGTTATAATAATTTTGATTAATTTTTTAGTTGGTAGAGGTTTGGCTTTAAAATTTAATGTTTCCAAAAAAGTAAAAAAATATATTACAGGTTAAAAGGTTCTACAATATTAAGTGTGTTGATTGATAAAATACTAATTGGTAAAATACCGATACCGAACAAAAACTGACCGAATACCGATTTAATCGAAACTGAAAAAACTGATTTTAAATGGTACGATATTGGTATTGATTTTTTAAATATCGATTTAAATAAATATCGAAAAGTTTAACCAAATACCGACTGCATACCGACTGCATGATTGAGAGCTCAAAACTGGGTAAATTTTCAGAGTCCGGATCTGCTGTCCTGTCCGCTTTCCCCTCTCTCTCTACTTTTTTTTTTTTTAAACTGTGTGGTCCCATGAGGCAAATAGGGAGGAAGAGTAAAGGGACAGAAATTTTTTGGACAGCAGATCCAGACTCAGGGTGTGATTCGGTCCGGGCCGGACCGGCCCCATTTGAACCGGGCACAACCGGGCTTGGTCTGGGCCCAGCCCAGACCGGGTGCAGAAGCGGGCCGGGCCTGGCCCGGCCCGGTCAGAAAATTTGGAACCCAGACCGGCCCAGTGACCTGGGTATGATAGGGCCGGGCCGGTCCAGGTATTTTAATTTTTTTTTTGTTTCACTTACAAAAAAACAGTTCGGCCGTGCCGGGCTCGGGTGGCCCTGAACGGGCCGGGCTGAACCGGGCCAACCTTTGCTTTAAAAAAAAAATCCGGGCCGGTCCAGGGCTCGGTTTGGAGAACCCAGTCCGGACCGGTCCTAAGGCGGGCTGGGTCTGGGCCGGTCCTGCAGCGGGCTGGGCGGGCCGGGCTCGGGCTGGGCCGGCAGTGAACCGGCCCAGGTAACACCCTGAATCTAGAGTCAAATTTTCAATTTTCAATAATTCGATCTGTGCAAAACCGAGTACAACGTGGCACAACATTCTGGAAGCTAGTCTTGTTGTTTAACTAGAGATGTTTACTTTGGTTATCATTTGAAATATTAAAAAAAAAAGGCTTAATTGTTAATTAATATTCTCAACTATTCATGTTTTTCAACTTGATACCCTAATTTTTTTTACTCAACAACTTAATACCATCAACTATGTAATATTTTTAATTTGATTCCCAAAATTTTAAAAATGATAAAATTATTCCTCCCCTTCACTTTCCAACTGAATTCAATCCCTCTCTCCCCTGCCGGCTCACCCGCGTCACAGCCCGTCCTGCTCCCACAACACCCCTCCCTTCCCTTACCGCTGCCTCGTCTCCCCCCCCCCCCCCCCCCCTCTCTCTCTCTCTCTCTCTCTCTCTCTCTCTCTCTCCTACAAATAATAACACATCCAGGCCAAGATAAACCTTACTGCTCTATTGATCTCATCAGCATTTTCATGTTGCAGCTTTTCTGATATTTACTTTAGGTCCTTGCAGTTTTCCGTAAACCGGTCAAGGCTCGATTGATTTGGACTCCTTGGGTAGGATAGTAGAGATGTTATGTTGGTCGGGACAGCCTAGGCCGACCGGTCAAACCCTCCGGTCAAACTTAGGATGGGTTGGACCCGGGGGTGATGGAGGTGGGGGGGTGGGGTGGCGGTGGGGTGAGGTTGGGGGCGTGGGAGAGGGGTGATGTTTTAAGTTTAGATTATGGGTACTTTTGTCCAAAAAAAATTTAGGGTATCAAGTTGTTACAAAAAAGGATTTAGGATATTAAGTTGAAAAACTGGAATAGTTGAAGGTATCAGGTTACAATTAAGTCTTAAAAAAATGTCATCCCAAGCATGTCCTTTGTAGCCAAAATGGCAACCGGTAAACCGTGTATTGTGTTTGCGATTTAAAAAAAAAATTTGGCTGACGGAAATTTCAAATGGCAAATGGGGCCATCCCACTTTGCCGTTTTGGAACACCTTGAAAAGTTCGTACGGAAGAAATATTATTTTGTACCAAACAAAGGTGAGGTTGGTAGTCATTGAAGTTGTTGGCATAACCCAATTTATGTCAACGCCTAGTCTATCCTCCAATGTTATCATCGTTTTTCTTTCTTTGCATCTTTAGAGCATCTCTTATTTTGTGTTGTGATTCTTGGGTAAAGTGCAAAAAACCCCTCATTAGATATCCGTCTTTTGCGTAGAAAGACCTTTTAGATTTTTTTTGGCAGTTTAATACTCCTTAGATACCAAATCCGTTCGCTTAGCCCCCCCGACCCCCCTCCCCCCTCCTGCTCGTCGCCTCCGGCGAGCCCCACACCACCCCCCCTCCTCCCTCGCCGGCCCTCCACCACCCCCCTCCTCCCTCGCCGGCCCCCCACCACCCCCCCTCCTCCCTCGTCGGCCCCCGACCCACTCCCTCCTCCCTCGCAGGCCCCCCATCACCCCCCCCCCCTCCTCCTTCCTCACCGGCCCCCCACCACCACCCCTGCTCTCTCGCCGGCCCCCCACCACCCCCCCTCCTCCCAACAGCCAAGGAAGCAGGGGGAGGGGTAAAATTGTTATTTGGGGGCAAAACGAGCATTTTTCATACTTTTCGCAATATTAAGAGCACGGGGTCTTTTAGTGCAAAAAAGGGGTATCTAACGAGGGGTTTTTTGCACTTTATCCTGTGATTCTTAGATGGCAAGAAACACAAGACAATGTCTTCTATATGTGGCAATATTATATTCATAAAAGACAATAAGTTTGAAAAGTCTTCTCCAATACAAAAGTATTGAAAAGACGGTACAAAATATTTTTTTACAACTTCCAAGACAACTTCTACTCTTCTTCTTCTTCTTCTTCTTCTTCTTTAGAGCATCTCCAACCCTATTGTGACTTTGGAAAAAAATTGTTGCCACATAGGAATGACAAAATTTTATTCAAAAGTTCTTCTCCAATGCAATTGTCAAGTCAATTGTAAAGCTTATGTGGCAAAAGTTAAACAAGACATTGTGAAGTTGGTTGTCTAGTTCTAGACAATGCACTTGACAATGTCTTGTTCTCTATGTCATCAATTATGAATAAAAAATATTAGAAAAAGAAAGAAGATGAGTAGTTGTCTTGAAAGTTGGGAAAGAAGTAAATATATTAATACTTTATCTTTCAAGTTGAAAAAAAATAAACATTTCAATACTTTTGCATTGGAGAAGGTTTTCTTACTTCATTGTCATTTGTCAATATAATCTTGCCACCTAGACAAGACATTGTCTTGTGCCTAATGCCACATAGGATTCACAACATATAACAAGACAATAGGGTTGGAGATGCTCTTATAAATATTTTTATTCATAATTGATGATGTGGATATCAAGTCATTGTGAAGTGCATTGTCTAGATCTAGACAACCAACTCACATTATCCTTGTCATGTCATTGTCATGTCAACTCTATATTTTATTTCACATTTGCATTGAAGAATACTTTTGAAAAGAAAGCTTGTCATTCCTACGAGGTTGTGAGTTTGAAAAAAATCGTTGCCACATAGGAATGACAAGCTTTCTTTTTAAAAATACTTCTCCGATGCAATTGTGAAAAAAAGTATGGAGTTAACGTGACAATGACATAGCAAGGACAATGTGAAGTTGTTTGTCTGGATCTAAACAATGCACTTCACAATAACTTTATATCCACATCATCAATTATGAATAAAAATATTTATAAAGAAGAAGAAGAGTAGAAGTTGTCTTGAAAGTTGTAAAAAAATTATTTTGTATTGTCTTCTCAATACTTTTGCATTAGAGAAGACTTTCCATACTCATTGTCTTTTGTGAATATAACATTGTCACCTATAGAAGGCATTGTCTTGTGTCTCATGTCACCTAAGAATCACAACACAAAATAAGACAATAGAGTTGGAGGCTCTAGACCATCTCCAATGGTGATTTCTAAAATTGAGTTATTATCCTACTTGGTATTGTACTTTAAGGAGATTTTTATCCTAGTTGGAAGAGTTTCTACGTATAAATTGTACAACTATAAAAAATGCTCTCCAATGGTTCTCTATTTTTATCCTAGGTGTCACATAGTAAAAGGACCAATTTAATGGTGTGAGACCCAATAATAATTGTCATGAGAGATAGAAGAATTTCTATGAGAGTATATACATGTAGAAATCCTCCTACAAAGTTTCTATCCTACATCATTGTTGTAATGACCTGAAATTCGTGATGCGTATTTTGTACGTATTCGTATTTCTGACCCGTATTTTTATTTTTCTTGATTAGTTAATTATGGTTTATTTCATAATTAGATCTGTGGTTTAATAGTCATTTATATTCGTGAGTTAATTAGGATTTATGGATCTCGGATTTATGGTGATTATGGGCATGTATTGCATTTTACTCGACTTGCGGCATTTCGACTTTTCGTGTTTTCGTGTCGGCTTTTTGTATTTCGGCTCCGTTTTATTTCATGAGATTTGGTTTGGTTTATGGAGATGGAACCATTTAGGCCTACATCATTCCCTCGTCCCCACCACAACACCCTCAACATTTAAACCCCTACTTTTCTCTCTCTTCCATTATTTTCCTTTCTTCCTTACAAGCATTCCTCCATCTTCTCCAACACACCACTCCCTCCACCCCATAGGCAAGTGCACTTTGCCACCACATGAGAGCCCCATTTTATTTGTCCATTTGATGGTTTAGCCCCTCATGATCAACATTAGGTCTTGGATTTTTATGATTTGGAATATGGATTGTGCTAGATCTAGGGTTTTGCCATTTTCGGATTTCTTGAGTTTTCATGTGCAAAACTTTGTTTTCTTCTGGTTTTGATGCTTCCATGAGGTTGGAAATTTCGTTCTACCCCGTTTTGACCTATGGAAGTCCGGATTTGGAGTTTTAATGGAGATTTTGTGGAGTTTTGAAGTTTTGCAACCCATTGGAGTTTCTTCTCAGCCATGGGGGTGTTCTTCTCAGCTTGGAGAAGAAGGAGCAGCCCTCGGGACCCGTGCCCGCATTGCCGCGCTGTTGCGCGCGCGCGCCTGCCCCGCCCGCGCTGCCGCGCTGTTGCGCGCGTGCGTCTGCCCCGTCTGCGCTGCCGCGCTGTTGCGCGGTCTGCCGCTCGCGCTCGCGCCCTCGCGCACGCGCCATCCGCGCTGCGCTGGCCTCCGCGCCATCCGCGCTGCGCTGGCCTCCGCGCCATCCGCGCTGCCGCTGGCCGCTAGCGCGATCCGCCCCTCGCGCGCCTCCCTAGCGCGACCTGCCCCCGCGCTCCCCAGCGCGTTTTGCCCGCTCTCCCTAGCGCGACCTGCCCCCGCGCTCCCCAGCGCGTTCGGCTCCCGCGCCCTAGCGCGGTTGGCCCGACACCCCCCCTAGCGCGTTCGCCCCAGCGCCCCTAGCGCGTTTGACCCGGCCCGGCCCCCTGGCTCCCTAGCGCAGTTGGCCCCCGGCTCCGCTAGCGCGCTTCGCCCCGTGCGTTCTCCATCGTGTTTGTCCGCGGTGTCCCTTGACCCTGGCTTTCCCTGGCACCCCTGTGCCATGGTGTCCCCTGGCCTTCCCTTGGTCTTTTGGCTTTTCTTGCTGACTTGTTTTCTGAGATCCTCTTGTCCACAACACGACTTGACTTGACCTGACACGTCTTGACACGCCTTTGGTGATTTGACTTGTGGCTAGCTTTTCCCTAATCTTGGTGATAACTTTTTTTGTAATCATGTAATATGGCAATCTTGTAACTTGTAACTTCTAACCTGCAACTTGTTAATAACCTCTGTAACTTGGTATGAAATCTTGTAACTTGGAACCTTTGCAACTTGTAATTGTAACCCGCAACCTATAATTATTCTCTGCAACTTGATAATGCTTGATGGTGGCCCACTGTGGCGCACCCTTGACTTGACTTGACTTGATTTTGATAACTTGATAGTGGCCCGTCGCGGCGCACTCTTGACTTGCAACTTGACTTGATAGCTTGTCTTGACACCGTGGGTGTTCTTTCTTGATTGCTTGTGCAATTCACTTGTCTTGTCTAGTCTTGTCTTGCATCATGTCTAGGGCATGGACCCCTGGGTACCACGGTCGGGGGTACATATTGAAACGGTCTAGGCTAATAACTAGAATAAATCACTAGTCATGAGAGATGTTCCCCAGTTACAGGCGATCCCGTTATCCCGGCCGCTAATGTTTGGGACTTGTAGCCTGCCGACGAGTAGGGCACATTTCCAGCCCACTGTTACATGGTGCACCCTCAAGCTACTCTTGAAATAAAGTGTAACTCTCTGATGCTCTTTAATGAATAACTCAATGATGATCGCCTGGATAACCTGGATAGCTGCAGGGCTTGTGACTGGAAGAACATTTCGCTGCATCTTGTTAGTAACTAGGATTGTGATAACCATAGTTAGTTAATGTAGAAAGCCGTAGGAAATGATTGGCCGTGATTGATTGGATGGTGTCCAGCCCAGTCTAAGTCTTGTCTAGAGCCAGTTCCCACCTGATCCAGGATAATGCTTGAGTGAGTGTCACTCCACATTATCACCTTGAATGCATTGTACACTTTATTGTCACTTCCTGATTTGTTACCATAATGATTGTACTTTCTTTCTCTCTCTCTGATTGTACTTTTAGCAATAAATGACCAGAGACCATGTACTGTTCAGGCGAAGGGTTATAATCCCGGTCCTTGTTTGGTTTAAGGATTGTAACCTGGTTTCCGGTATGGTACATTCGTCCTCTCTTCGTTTATTGTCCTGTTATACTTTTATCTTATCTCACTTGCTAATTTTTGTTATAATGCTTAGCCTTAGCTATACTCTAATTACTTATTAATTACTCACTAGTCTAGTTAACTCAGTATCTTTGCCTGGACTCTATGGTTGAGTCAACTTGCCATGCTAACTTGGTTACTCTCTCTTGTTCAGATGACTAGTGGTAGTTACTTTACCCTGTTATTTAGCTCATATTGTAACTTTCTTATTTCTTGCACCCCTTTTTATTTATTCATTATGCTCTGATATGCTGGTTTTTGTTCTTATTGTTGTGACCTCCTTTGTGGCACTTGCTCGTTCTGGGGTTGACCCAGCTGGTTTTGTGTGGCCAGATTCAGGAGTAGCAGCAAAGGATCTACCGGATTTCCAGCCCGATGGTGACCGCCAGGCGTAACCAGGGCATCGAGTGGGTTTCTCTTTTTGTTCTCCCACTGTATTTGTAAATTATTCTTTTGAGGCGTTTAGCCGACGAGCACCTGTTAGCTCGATGCACTTTACTTATTGTCCGCCTACGGGCTGTAACGTGATTAACATACCCCGGGGGTTGATCATGTATGACTTAACTCTTGCTAGTCCTTACATTTTGTACGACTAGCTTCATGATCATCTGATATGTAATGTTTGGGACGCCTTACAATTGTATATTTGGTGATCTGTTATCTTGTAATTATCTTTACTTGTTGAGATTGAGACAATAGCTTGTTTTGACACTAAGAGACTGTTGGTTTGTAGAATACCCTCACATAGCTAGACAGCCGTGACCGTATAGCGGGATGGTTGCCGTCCCAATATACGTAGCTGGCTGTTCATGTCCCCGTTCTTCAGTATTCTGGATCTGGGGCGTGACAGTTTAAGTGGTGGCCCATGCAGATCTTGTCAATCAAGAAATGTGAGGGTTTACCGGATAGATGTCTCAATCTTTACTCGCCCTTGATCTCGACTCGTATCTTCTTATCTCCTTGAATTCCTAACTTGATAACATGCTTGTATCGTTGAATCTCTCATGGTCCTCCTTTAATGTTCCTGATGTCATTGCTTCAGTGGCATCGTTCCTGTTGATCAGCCCGAAGGAGTTCAACCGGCAACCCAGCAACAGTCAGAAGACGAAGCTCAGTTGTCAGCAGCAGCTTCCCAAGCCATGCCTTCTGGAGAACCAGTGCCCCCAGTTCAGCCAGTTCAGTTAGCAGGGTCAGAGAATGAAGTCTTGGTAGGGCTTATCCGTGAGTTACTTGCGTCTCAGGGCCGTCGAGATGATGCCTTGCACCAGGCAGTACAAGATGCTCAGAGCGAAGGTGGTCCTCGGAGGAACAGTGCGGCCAACAGATTCAAGCGCCTGGACCCTCCATTCTTCGACGGCAGCGAGGATGCAATTGCCGCCGATGCCTGGCTACAGGATACAGAGGTGGTTCTCGAAGCCGCGAAGATTCCAGAAGATGAGAAGGTGGCCGTGGTGCGCCTACAGTTATTGGATCTAGCTCGCAGTTGGTGGACCGCGCAAGCAGTGGGATTAGCAACACCTGTTCCCTGGGCAGTGTTCAGCGAGAAGTTCCAGACCAAGTACTATGATGCCGTGGCCCGGTACGACCTGCAGACGAGGTTCGCAAATCTGAAGCAAGGAGGCAGAACGGTCGACGGATACGCGGCCGAGTTTTCAAGACTTAGTCGGTTTGCTCCCACCTTGGTGGCGACCGAGTTAGACAGAGCTCAGAGGTTCCAGCAGGGACTTCACTTGGAGGTAATCTTGCCATTAGAGCAGTTTGAGCATCAAACCTTCGATGCGGTATTGCGAGCAGCGAGGAGGCATGAGTACACCTTCCAGAGGATAACAGACAGGACCGGAGGACGGAAGCGGTCCCACAGTCAAACGGACCAGTCTTCAGCACCAGCCCCAGCAGTTAGGGCCTTGACCATTGGAGCTCCGAGGCGAGCAGCTTCAGTCACGTCGGATCAGTACTCAACCCCGATGTACCCTCAGCAGAGACAGAAGCAAGCGCAGTCTTCCGCCGTGGGATGTTCCTATTGTGGGAAACCTGGACATGTGGTAGCGGAGTGTCGCAAGGCTCTCGGATTATGTTTGCTATGTGGAGCACCAGACCATAGGGTGGGATCTTGCCCATTCAGAGTTGACTCAGCATCTACAGTAACTAGTCCCTCGGTGATGGGACCAGCACCAGCACCAGTGCCAGCACCAGTTCATCAGCTACAGCAGTTCCCGTTCCCAAGGCCATTGCCGACTCAGGCCCAGACATTTCAGCAACAGAACCCGCGACAGTTTGCCCTAGCCCGAGCTCAAGTTCAGAATCGTCCGAGAGGTATCAGTGTCCTGTTTGTCCTGCTTTTCCACCGTCGTTACCAAGGGCACATGACATATTTCATGTAACCTAATTACGACGGTATGTCCCGGACCCGAGCCATATCCTGGATCATTCGAAAACGGTTATTGGTACTAACCCTTTTCGTATGAGGAGAGGCCCGTGTCCAAGTTTGACCAAAAAGAGAGGCCCCAAGCGCAAGACTATCAGTTAGTCCGTGTCGCTTGAGTTTATCGCTCCTTGGAAGAGTCAAACGTGGAAGTGTGAGGATGGTATCCGAACACGTTATTCCAACCGGTTTTGGCTCGTAAGGTGTAAATATCTCCTTATGCCTTGCACTTCGCTTCCTTGCTTGCATGTATGATTGTATGATCGATTGGTAGCGTAGATTGCTTGTGATAGTATAGCTGTCCCGACATCTCTAGCCTCTTGATTAAATTCCGAGGACGAAATTCTTTTAAGGTGGGTAGGATGTAATGACCTGAAATTCGTGATGCGTATTTTGTACGTATTCGTATTTCTGACCCGTATTTTTATTTTTCTTGATTAGTTAATTATGGTTTATTTCATAATTAGATCTGTGGTTTAATAGTCATTTATATTCGTGAGTTAATTAGGATTTATGGATCTCGGATTTATGGTGATTATGGGCATGTATTGCATTTTACTCGACTTGCGGCATTTCGGCTTTTCGTGTTTTCGTGTCGGCTTTTTGTATTTCGGCTCGGTTTTATTTAATGAGATTTGGTTTGGTTTATGGAGATGGAACCATTTAGGCCTACAACATTCCCTCGCCCCCACCACAACACCCTCAACATTTAAACCCCTACTTTTCTCTCTCTTCCATTATTTTCCTTTCTTCCTTACAAGCATTCCTCCATCTTCTCCAACACACCACTCCCTCCACCCCATAGGCAAGTGCACCTTGCCACCACATGAGAGCCCCATTTTATTTGTCCATTTGATGGTTTAGCCCCTCATGATCAACATTAGGTCTTGGGTTTTTATGATTTGGAGTATGGATTGTGCTAGATCTAGGGTTTTGCCATTTTCGGATTTCTTGAGTTTTCATGTGCAAAACTTTGTTTTCTTCTGGTTTTGATGCTTCCATGAGGTTGGAAATTTCGTTCTACCCCGTTTTGACCTATGGAAGTCCGGATTTGGAGTTTTAATGGAGATTTTGTGGAGTTTTGAAGTTTTGCAACCCATTGGAGTTTCTTCTCAGCCATGGGGGTGTTCTTCTCAGCTTGGAGAAGAAGGAGCAGCCCTCGGGACCCGTGCCCGCGCTGCCGCGCTGTTGCGCGCGCGCGCCTGCCCCGCCCGCGCTGCCGCGCTATTGCGCGCGCGCGTCTGCCCCGTCTGCGCTACCGCGCTGTTGCGCGGTCTGCCGCTCGCGCTCGCGCCCTCGCGCGCGCGCCATCCGCGCTGCGCTGGCCTCCGCGCCATCCGCGCTGCGCTGGCCTCCGCGCGATCCGCGCTGCCGCTGGCCGCTAGCGCGATCCGCCCCTCGCGCGCCTCCCTAGCGCGACCTGCCCCCGCGCTCCCCAGCGCGTTTTGCCCGCGCTCCCTAGCGCGACCTGCCCCCGCGCTCCCCAGCGCGTTCGGCTCCCGCGCCCTAGCGCGGTTGGCCCGACACCCCCCCCTAGCGCGTTCGCCCCCGCGCCCCTAGCACGTTTGACCCGGCCCGGCCCCCTGGCTCCCTAGCGCAGTTGGCCCCCGGCTCCGCTAGGGCGCTTCGCCCCGTGCGTTCTCCATCGTGTTTGCCCCCGGTGTCCCTTGACCCTGGCTTTCCCTGGCACCCCTGTGCCATGGTGTCCCCTGGCCTTCCCTTGGTCTTTTGGCTTTTCTTGCTGACTTGTTTTCTGAGATCCTCTTGTCCACAACACGACTTGACTTGACCTGACACGTCTTGACACGCCTTTGGTGATTTGACTTGTGGCTAGCTTTTCCCTAATCTTGGTGATAACTTATTTTGTAATCATGTAATATGGCAATCTTGTAACTTGTAACTTCTAACCTGCAACTTGTTAATAACCTCTGTAACTTGGTATGAAATCTTGTAACTTGGAACCTTTGCAACTTGTAATTGTAACCCGCAACCTATAATTATTCTCTGCAACTTGATAATGCTTGATGGTGGCCCGCTGTGGCGCACCCTTGACTTGACTTGACTTGATTTTGATAACTTGATAGTGGCCCGTCGCGGCGCACTCTTGACTTGCAACTTGACTTGATAGCTTGTCTTGACACCGTGGATGTTCTTTCTTGATTGCTTGTGCAATTCACTTGTCTTGTCTAGTCTTGTCTTGCATCATGTCTAGGGCATGGACCCCTGGGTACCACGGTCGGGGGTACATATTGAAACGGTCTAGGCTAATAACTAGAATAAATCACTAGTCATGAGAGATGTTCCCCAGTTACAGGCGATCCCGTTATCCCGGCCGCTAATGTTTGGGAATTGTAGCCTGCCGACGAGTAGGGCACATTTCCAGCCCACTGTTACGTGGTGCACCCTCAAGCTACTCTTGAAATAAAGTGTAACTCTCTGATGCTCTTTAATGAATAACTCAATGATGATCGCCTGGATAACCTGGATAGCTGCAGGGCTTGTGACTGGAAGAACATTTCGCTGCATCTTGTTAGTAACTAGGATTGTGATAACCCTAGTTAGTTAATGTAGAAAGCCGTAGGAAATGATTGGCCGTGATTGATTGGATGGTGTCCAGCCCAGTCTAAGTCTTGTCTAGAGCCAGTTCCCACCTGATCCAGGATAATGCTTGAGTGAGTGTCACTCCACATTATCACCTTGAATGCATTGTACACTTTATTGTCACTTCCTGATTTGTTACCATAATGATTGTACTTTCTCTTTCTCTCTCTCTGATTGTACTTTTAGCAATAAATGACCAGAGACCATGTACTGTTCAGGCGAAGGGTTACAATCCCGGTCCTTGTTTGGTTTAAGGATTGTAACCTGGTTTCCGGAATGGTACATTCGTTCTCTCTTCGTTTATTGTCCTGTTATACTTTTATCTTATCTCACTTGCTAATTTTTGTTACAATGCTTAGCCTTAGCTATACTCTAATTACTTATTAATTACTCACTAGTCTAGTTAACTCAGTATCTTTGCCTGGACTCTATGGTTGAGTCAACTTGCCATGCTAACTTGGTTACTCTCTCTTGTTCAGATGACTAGTGGTAGTTACTTTACCCTGTTATTTAGCTCATATTGTAACTTTCTTATTTCTTGCACCCCTTTTTATTTATTCATTATGCTCTGATATGCTGGTTTTTGTTCTTATTGTTGTGGCCTCCTTTGTGGCACTTGCTCGTTCTGGGGTTGACCCAGCTGGTTTTGTGTGGCCAGATTCAGGAGTAGCAGCAAAGGATCTACCGGATTTTCAGCCCGATGGTGACCGCCAGGCGTAACCAGGGCATCGAGTGGGTTTCTCTTTTTGTTCTCCCACTGTATTTGTAAATTATTCTTTTGAGGCGTTTAGCCGACGAGCACCTGTTAGCTCGATGCACTTTACTTATTGTCCGCCTACGGGCTGTAACGTGATTAACATACCCCGAGGGTTGATCATGTATGACTTAACTCTTGCTAGTCCTTACATTTTGTACGACTAGCTTCATGATCATCTGATATGTAATGTTTGGGACGCCTTACAATTGTATATTTGGTGATCTGTTATCTTGTAATTATCTTTACTTGTTGAGATTGAGACAATAGCTTGTTTTGACCCTAAGAGACTGTTGGTTTGTAGAATACCCTCACATAGCTAGACAGCCGTGACCGTATAGCTGGATGGTTGCCGTCCCAATATACGTAGCTAGTTGTTCATGTCCCCGTTCTTCAGTATTCTGGATCTGGGGCGTGACAAATTGTCACCTAGGATAGAAATGATGATAGAAACCATCATTGCGAGAAGTTTTTTCTAAAATGGATTTCTTCCATAGAAATAGGGAAGATAGAAACCCCCATTGGAGATGGTCTATTAAAAAAATTTCTATCTCTCATGACAATTATTATTGGACCCCACACCATTAAATTAGTCATTTTACTTTGTGACACCTAGGATAGAAATGGAGAACCATTGGAGAGTATTTTTTGTATGTGTACAATTTCTATGTAGAAACTCTTTCAACTAGGATAGAAATCTCATTAAAGTACAATATCAATTAGGATAAGAACTCAATAGAAATCACCATCGGAGATGGCCTAAGTACTCAATGATCATTTATCAAAAAGTGGGCCCCACAGTATGCTACGTGTCCTTATTTTTAGTTATTTCTCCAATGAATTTCGGAGCAACTCTCAAAATTACATAGAAGGTTAGACATTAGGAAATAATTTAATGCTAGACATTAGCAAATAATTTAATGCTACTCATCTTTCCAAATTGTTTCTCCAAGCCTTTTTTTTTTCTTACGTGACAGCTAACGGGTACAGCTGACATTACAAATTTTAATCCAAAAAATTAATTATTTAATTTTTATTTTTAATTTTAAGGGAATTTTTGACTTTCATCCCACTTGTTAATATGAATTTGTACTTACATCTCACTTTTTATTTATTTTTTTAGACTTACATTCCAATTTTTGTCACGAAAAGTATTTATTTTGTTACAAAAAATATTAGTTTTGTCACGAAAAATATGTTTCGTGACAAAAAGTGGGATGTAAGTCAAATAAAATTAAAAAGTAGAATGTAAGTACAAATTTATATCAATAATTGGGATAAAAGTCAAAAAATTCCTAATTTTAATATTACAGAAATTTTACTGTAGCGATAATATTTTATATAAAATTAACGAAAACGATAAATTTTTTGAAAATTTGCGTCAACGATAGCATCCGACATTGCGTGTGTCGGAAAATTGGTCAAGCCCAATTTCCGACACATGGTCTGTCGGAAATTGGACTTCGTCCAATTTCCGACAGACAGTGTGTCGGAAATTGGGTTTGAACCAATTTTCCGACACACGCAATGTCGGAAATTCGTTTGGTTTTGGTTTTTTTTTTGTTTGGTTGTTGTCTGCGTTTTGAGTTGGGTGGTGGGTTAGTTTGGGTTTGGTTTTTTTTTTTTTTTTTTTTTGGGTTGGGTTGGTTATTTTTGTTGGAGGGTGGGTGGGTTTGGTTGTTTTTTTTGGTTGCTTATTTTTTGTTGGAGTTGGAGTTGGGTTGAATGAGTTTGGTTGTTTTTTTTTGGGGTTGAGATGGGTTATCTTTTGTTGGGTTTCTAACGTTACAATTCTCAACGTTACAATTGTAACGTTCTAATTCCAACGGCTATATTGAACCACCACCATCTATAAGTATCAAACCAATTCACAGCATCTCTCTCATTCACTTCACCACATCTCTCTCATTCACTTAACAACCTCTCTCATTCAGTAGGAAGTTTGGCAAGTCTATTTCGTTCAAAGCTGAAGCTCCTCTCTTCCTACAGAAAGTTCATTTTGTTGTCAACATGGATGGAAATCTCACAATACTATGCTCGCTTGGTGGTGTACTAAATGGGTTAGCGTATCAAGGGGGTTTAACCCAAGTTCTTTTAGTTGATCGAAATATTTCATTTCTTAGTTTACATAATCTAATTATTGATCAATATTCTATCGACTATGAATTTATATTAGTACATATTTTCGTATCTAATTGTATAAATGTAGATAGTGAAGATGCATGGAAATTTGTTCTTCAAGTGAATGCACAATCACCGTATATTAATATCTATGTCACTCCGCCCCCATCTATAAATGTAAGTAATATACCTGCTTGTAATACTTTTAACGCTGGTCCTAGTTCTTCTCATCAAGTTATTCCATTTACCGAAGAAGAACATGTAGTAGATGATGTTAATAACGATGATGAAAATAGTGATGATCTAATTGAAAATTTAGATGATGAATTTGATGATTCTGTTGATAGCCTTAGCACTCTTGAATTATTTATTGGAAAACAATTTGAAAATCGTTCTAAATTTAGAAGTTTTATTAGTGATATAGCAATTAGACGTAATTTTACTTGTTCAGCTACTTTAAATAATGCTACTGGAATTATATATAAATGTAATAGTTCAAATTGTCATTGGAGGGTATACGCTAAAGCCATAGGCGTAGGCGAAATATTTTCTATTGCAACGCTAGAAAATATCCATTCTTGTTTAGGTGGACTTACAACTGGTTCTCATCCATTAGCTACCACTGTATGGGTTAAAAATCAGATTATTGATAAAATTCGAGATAATCAGTCGTATAGTCCATCTTGTGTTGTAAAAGATATATTTAGGGAACATCGAATACATATTAAGTACTGTAAGGCTTGGAAAGCTAGAGAACTTGCTCTATCCGAAATAAATGGTAGTTATATTGATGCATATAGTAGTCTCGAAGAGTATGGTCTTAGAATTATTGAGACAAATCCAGGTAGCCAATGTTTTATGAAGATTACAGAAAATAATAGGTTTGAAAGAATTTTTATTTGTTTCAAGGCATGCATTGATGGATTTCTAAGGGGATGTTTACCTGTGATTAGTATTGATGCTACTTTTCTTTCCTCTAAATATAGAGGTATTTTATTTATTGCTTGTGCTCATGATCCTAATTATCAACTATATCCTATTGCATATGCTGTTGCTGAGAGTGAAAACACTGATTCTTGGAATTGGTTTTTAAACGGTTTAAGAATATCTTTTGAAAGATTTTTTGATGCCTGGAATACAATTTCTTTTATATCGGATAAACAGAAAGGATTGATAAATGCCATGCGTGCTATTTTTCCGGAATCGCCTCATTTTTTTTGTATTCAACATTTTAAAGCAAATTTGAAATCGGTATGTAGATCAAAGCATTTTTAACGTAGCTTGGACATTCTTGCAAGATGTTATAATGAAACAGATGCAAATAATTGCTTGGAGATGATTAAAGCTGAAAATGTTGATGTTTACAATTGGCTCGTTGGAGTAAATGATGAAAATCGTGTTTTCTCACACTGGATTACAGCGTATTCTCCTTGTCCAAGACTAGATATTAACATGTCAAATCTTGCTGAATCTTTCAATAACTGGATTAAAAATCTTCGTGATAAACCAATAATAACACTACTTGATGGTATTCGAGCCAAGATTATAACACTTCAGAACAAAAACAGACAACAAGCTGAAAATCTTGAAACAAATTTTTGTCCGAAGATGTTAAAAATGATGGCTCGTATCACAAAAGAAAACCATCAGCTGGAAATGTTACGGATAGTGGGTCATTTGTTTGAGATATTAGATCGTCAATCAAATAGAACATATGTCGTTCGTTTAAATGAAAACTATTGTTCATGTTTAAAGTGGTATCATACTTTTCTTCCATGTGTACATGCATATTATGCTTGTAATTGTTGCAATATTAGGATTGAGCATTATTATCCAGCTATATTTTCAAAGGAAGCATTAAAAAGTGTCTACGAGCCGCACTTGGAGCCAATTCCAGTCCCTTACAACATTCAAGGTGCGTTGGTTAGAGGCGACATTGGAGTACCAGATGTTCGACGCAAAGCCGGAAGACCAAAGAAGAACCGTACTGTGGCGAAGGATCAATCTTCAAGAGATCTCCGATGCAGTAATTGCAATGGTTTAGGACACAACAGAAGAAGTTGTAGAAATCAACCAAGAGAATGAATAGGAAACATCATGTGAAGTATATGTAATAATTTGTAAAGGAAATGTGACTTTTATATAAATGAAAACAAAACATCATACAACTTCAAATTTTACATCTTTCTTCCTTGTCTGTCCAATTCCCAGTAGTCTGGACGATCAACTTCTCTGAGATTGAGTCGGGCTCTTCTCCGCATCGTAACCTCCTGGGACGCATACACGAAATATGTGAGATGTTATGAGAAAAATGTGGCAAAAATATTAACTTTAAAATAACTTACAGTCCTCCATAGTAGCTATGTTCTGAGACAAATGTGAGATGTTATGCGTCTCTAGTCTGGAATTCCAAGCAGGAATTAATTTGCGGGCTCTTACGGTTGCACTTCCTCTACCACGATTGTAGTGAGGCGGGTCTTCGGGTATATGTTATTTCATACCGAATTGTCGCATAACCCGATCAGCTGGATGATACATTATGTCTCCATGGTATATTATGTAAAACCTATGAAGACTTAATTCATATGATGTTCGTTCTATCTCAGAAGGATAAGGATGAATATAATAAGGCGCCATTTGAACCTGTTTTTTGACATATAATTATAAGAAAATAAAAAATAATATACTAAATATATATAGAATGGTGACTTTTATTTACCTCTGAGATCTGTAGTGAATCAAATTGGCCCCGATATATCGGGGCAACCGAGTAAACACAATGTGCGGGATCTACCGCATCAGTAGTCCACCGCAAAGCGACCGGAAATACATGTGTGTCGCTACTGATACGAGAAAGTGGCCTACCGATAGAAAAATGCTCATATGACCAAACCTAAAAAATATATGACATAAGTATACAAATTTTAAATATATAACAAAATTTAAATATATACCAAATTCAAACAATTTTCGTACCTGAATCAATGTAGCACACCCGTTTAAATTTTTCATCAATTTGTCCTTCGAATGGAACTGCACAAAGTCTGACATAGCACTGTATAGATATGCCAGCATTGACGCTCCCCACGCATGACTCGTCGGTTCCGTCAAATCATTCAGAAATAATAGAAACCGTAAATTTACCATATCTGATGCGTCGGGAAACAAAAAAGCATTAATAAGGCCTAGTAAATAGGCTCTAGTGCATGCAATGACCTGAACAGAATATGAAAAACATTATATTAGCTAAACTAAATTGATATATAATCTATGTTCACAAATATTAACCACAAATGTAATACTTACCCGTTCCTCATCAACTGATATTTCTTGGTCACCGATACGATCTATGTGCATAAAATTCTGCCGGAGCCATGTATACGACACTAGGGCTTTGCCTTTCAATTTTGGTGCCTCCACACCTAGGTAGGTCGTGATCGCTGTCTCAGCAAAAAATTGCTCATCAAATATTATAGGTTCACCTGTGATAGGTAGACCTAAAATATTTGCAACATCTCTAAGCACAATAGACATTTCTCCGAAAGGTAGTTGGAACGTATTTCGTCCGGGCCACCAGCGCTCCACTAGACTCAGAATCAAGTCTCTATCGTGACGTAGAAAACGTATTTGATCAAGGTAATGAAAACCAAATACGTGCAATAAAGCTTCTTGGTCACTAGTCAATTTCCAGAAACCAAGTTGGCCCTCATAGCGCCATGTATTGTGTTCTCGACACCGCACTTCCTTTTTATAATCACATAGCTATATATAAAACATACAAACTATGTTATTACTAATCATATAAAATGAAAATTTTATTGACTAACACAATTAAAAGTATATATACCTCTCCAGTAAATATCAGACTAGATATGTGCGACTCGCGTTGCTGCTTAATCAATTATGTACTTGGTCCTCCTGGTATACGACCATCGTTTTGGGTAGCCATCTGAAAAAAGATGGTTGTCAAAATGCATATGTAAGAGCATGATAGATTAGAGTTTCGGTTTATATATGATTAGGGTTTGGATTATGTTAGGGTTAAGTTCGGGTTGAGATTAGGGTTAGGATTAGGAAAATGGTTTGGATAAGGTTAATGGTTTAATTTACGGGTTAGGGTTAAGGTTAATGTTAGGTTAAAGATTTAGCTTAGGATTTAGTTACGGGTTAGGGAGATGGTTTAGTTACGGGTTAGGATTTAGCTTAAGATTTAGCTTAGGTTAGGGTTGGGGTCTAGATTAGATGTAGCTAGATTAGTCTAAAGGGTTAGAATTAGGGACTAAATTAGGTGTAGATTAGTCTTAAGGGTTAGGATTGGGATGTAGATTAGTCTTAAGGGTTAGGATTGTGGTCTAGATTAGTCTTAATGGTTATGATTGGGATCTAGATTAGGTTTAGATTTGTCTTAGGTTAGATGTTAGCATTAGAGTTAATATAAAATGCTAAAAGTATCATAATATAAAATGCTAACAGAATGATAATATAAAATGCTAGATTAGATTTACTAACCAAGACTTCTTCTTCTTCTTCTTCTGCCTTCTGCCTTCTCCTTCTTACTTCTTTCTTCTCCTCTGTTATCTTCTACTTCACTCCTTTTCTCAGATCTACTTTACTCCCCTCCAACCACCCCACCCGCAACTTATTTTCACTCCTGAACCAACTCAACCACGGCAGAAAACCGAACCAAAAAAAAAAAAACCAAACCCAAGCGAATTTCCGACATTGCGTGTGTCGGAAAATTGGTTCAAACCCAATTTCCGACACACTGTCTGTCGGTCCAATTTCCGACAGACCATGTGTCGGAAATTGGGCTTGACCAATTTTCCGACACACGCAATGTCGGATGCTATCGTTGACGCAAATTTTCAAAAATTTTATCGTTTTCGTTAATTTTATATAAAATATTATCGCTACAGTAAAATTTCTGTTAATATTAATGTTAATTTTAGTAAGTCAACTGCCATATAACGATGAAGGGTTTGGAAGGACGAATAATATTAGTCCGTGTGTATCTAATAATTAGTGTGTTTCTAATAATTAAGTTTTGTAGATGTATGAATTTTTTTACGTATATAACAAGCATTGTAGTTAGTTGTATATAAGTACCATATGATTGTGCCAACTAATGTCTATTTTTTAACGACAATGCTAGGTGGCCCGCGGATTTGGACCACTGTCCTGGTCCACGGCGCGGTTCTATTCTCGGGCCAAGTGTCGCCGTGCCATTGAAGGAGGGGGACGGATTTTGCGAGCGTGGGTCCAAGACTAACAGAAAGATCACTGGAGGGTGACACGTGCGCGTGCGATCACCTCCTGCGGAGAAAAAAGGATTCTAAATTTTGTAAAATGATTGTGCCAAACTAATGTCCTTCTCATATTACTACAACACATTATCAGCGAGATCTACCACGAATGTTAACAATGTGCAATCATGCTCCGAAAGAAAAAGTAAATACATCTTATTTTTATTAGATCTAACATTTTTTTCTTCTACAACCATCACAAAACTATCCATGACAGCACACAAAATTCATTGAGCACCAACGTGGCCGCATTATTGGATGTCAAGAAAAGCATTAAAAAGAGGTAATAAATGCATCCAATAATGTAGTGTCATATCAGTGTGGCTATGAAGTGTGTCAAGAAAAGTGCGTCTCCATAGTATTACTCCTATTTTAATATTATCTAACTAAATATATCTAGTCCTAAAAATATATTGTAACAAATCCTAATCTGGAAATTGTTGAGAAACCCAATTTCGGGATGGACTTTTATGAAATGCCAACCCGCTGGATGAGTTTTATGAAATACCCAGAATTAAGTATTTTCACGTTAAATATTTCAAGATTCCCTTTTAGATGCCACCCGCTGGAAACTGCTATTTTTATTATACCGAAACTACCCCTCCGCGCGAATTGGTCATCTATATGTATTTGAATTCAAAAAACTCAGATCTTGATTGCGATTTTCGTCTTCTTATTCTTCACGGGAAATCTGAATTCCATTTCTCTCATCTTCAGCAGAGATCGCAAAGATCGTTCGTAGTTCGGTGTGCTTTTCTTCAGTCGAACTCAGATCATCGCTCGTCATCATCATCACCATCATCATCATCTTCATCGTGGAGACATTTGAAGTTTTCCGACGATTAGGTCAATTGTGGAGAGAAGATCTTTCTTTTTCTTTTCCATAAGAATTATCATCGTTTTGAAAGAAGAACGAAACTCTTTATTCCTGACAAAAATTTTCTAAAAAAAATATATATATTCTCCGTGTTAAAACCACGGAGAATGACCATTCTCCGTGCTAAAATGACGGAGAATGACTATTCTCCGTTTTAAAAACCACGGAGAATGGCATTATCCGTGTTAAAAACCACGGAGAATGACAATTTTCTATGGGTTTTAATACGGAGAATGCCATTCTCCATGGTAAAGTGACGGAGAATGGCCATTCTCCGTCATTTTAGTACGGAGAATAGATATTCTCCGTGGTTTTAACACGGAGAATGGTCATTCTCCGTCTTTTTCAATACGGAGAATGACCATTCTCCTCCATGTTAACACGAGATTGATCATTCTCCGTGTTAATATCACGGAGAATGATCATTCTCCGTGTCGAAAAAGACGGAGAATGACCATTCTCCGTTGTAAAAAATGACGGAGAATGTACATTCTCCGTGTAAAGATCACGGAGAATGATTATTATCCGTGTTAATATCACGGAGAATGACCATTCTCCGTGGTAAAGTGACGGAGAATGGCCATTCTCCGTCATTTTAGTACGGAAAATAGCTATTCTCCGTGGTTTTAACACGGAGAATGGTCATTCTCCGTCTTTTTCAATACGGAGAATGACCATTCTCCTCCATGTTAACACGAGATTGGTCATTCTCCGTGTTAATATCACAGAGAATGATCATTCTCCGTGTTGAAAAAGACGGAGAATGACCATTCTCCGTTGTAAAAAATGACGGAGAATGTCCATTCTCCGTGTAAAGATCACAGAGAATGATTATTATTCGTGTTAATATCACAGAGAATGATCATTCTCCGTGATTTTACCACGGAGAATGGCAATTCTCCGTAGTTTTGACATGGATAATGACCATTCTCCGTCATTTAGTACGGAGAATGACTATTATCCGTCATTTAGTACGAAGAATGACTATTCTCCTGCGTTTTAACACTAGAAATGGCCATTCTCCGTGATTTTACCACGGAGAATGGCGAGTTGAAAGTTTGGAAAGCCATAACTTTTGACTGGGAGATCGAAACGAGGCCCGGTTTGTCGCAAAACGAGCGTTCCGAGGAGCCTGAAAGTAACCGATTCTCCGTTAGACGGACTTTCGAAATTTCAGAATCGCAAAAAAATGATGTTTTGACCTCCGTTTTGACATGGAAAGATTTTGGAGAAGAAAACCTAGATTCGAAAGTGAGCAGCGTATCGAAGAAGAGGAAGAATAGAAAGTGAGCAGCGTAACGAAGAAGATGAAGAATCGAAATCTTTTTTTTTTGAAGAGTATGTTTCGCGGGTGCTTTGAATAAATTAGAAGGGTAAAATGGTCATTTGGAACCCGCTTTGGATAAGTTTCTCTAATTCTGGGGACGCGATGAAAGTTTTTTTAGCGGTGGATTTTTCATGAAATCTTTTTAGTTTTTGGACATTTCATAAATTTCCCCAATCCTAATTAGAGTATATTATGATCATATTTAAACTATTTTAGTACAATTTAAATACAGATCGAAATTTTCAAAATATCATAGGAAATTTTATTCATTTATTAACCAATCATATTGCCTAAAAATAAGAATTTTTTTAACTAAAATTATTTGTGTAAGAAACATGCCCATACACATGACTAGTATTATCTAAAGATAAGTTAGCGACCCCTGTTAAAGGAAAAGGACTTGATAAATCATCGTGATCGTCCCCTACATCCAGTACTTAATAAATCTATTTTCAAAATTGTTTATCATTTATATCATATAAAAATAATATCTTTAAAATTATTGACTTTCACTTCCTTAAATAACACTAGTAAATGCACAGTATTCTTCTTGTTTGGTTGACTTCGATTTTCCATGTTGAATATATATAACAAATTTAAACTATTTTCAACAATTTTTTACATAAATTTTTTTTAAAAAATAAAATGGACCATGATATACATACTGCTTAGACAGCTCACTTTTGAGCCGTTTTGAAACCTCATTATATAGTAGAAGATATACATCTATCAAAAAAAGTTTTAATCACGACATTTTGTTTGTTTGGAACACTCTTATAAGTTCCCTTTAGCATGTTTTCAAGAGACCACCAAGAACTTGTCAGTCCACAAATAGATGGGAGCAAATCTGTTGTCCCCTAAACATCTGTACCAATTTTGTTCTCTCCTATAAAAGTTTTGGTATACATAATTTTTTTAGTTTTTTAAAAAATGTTTTGCATTTATAGGAGAGGAGACAGAATTGAGATAGAAGTCTATGGGATAGCAGATCTCTCGAAACTGAAGTACCACTCTGTTATTTTCCTGAGCTCTTTGCCATCATGTTCTCATCCACTTCCAATTATAGATTTTCAAGTATTGATAGCTGTATATTAGAGTTCAATAGATTTGCTGGAATTACTACAGAACTTGCTGTGTTGTTGACAATAGTCTTTCAGATAAATTAGCAATTATGCTCTCATATAAAAGTACCAAGTGACCAAAGAGGAGAGGTATGCAACCTTGAAATGACATACAGAATATAACATTTGGTATACCAAGAACCCCATAAAGTCAGAAAATGACTTACAAATATGTCAATTCAATGTTTCTGCTGTTTAACTGATCACACGAAGACATGCTTCTGCTCAATTATACACACACCTAACAGCAAATGTTGCGGTTTAGGGGCGGTTCCTGCTATTCTCTGCAGCTCTCACTTGATGGAAATAGGGATGAGCCTGCAACAATATTAGTAAAAGGTCGAGGCATCAGAGTTGAACAAATAGAGCATAATTTTTTTGAAAAATAGGCTCCACTGGCTGCAACATGATCACAATGATTTTTGTGATGCTGCATCTTATACTCATCGCCTCTTGCTTCTGAGAAAAAAAACTACTGCATTCTAACAAGTACAGAATATCGCAATTAAATAAGTCAACATAGGAACATTAAAAAAAAGACATTTTACTCGAGTTAGTTACTTAAAATTTGGGCCCCCATTTGGCAACCGGAAACCATTTAAAAGTTAAAAAGTTAGTTTCTTTTGGGTTCTAGAAACTAAATAAAGTAGGTTTCAGAACTAAAAATCATGTGTTTGGTAAAAAGTAGAATAGGAAAGGAAACTAAATCAACATAGTCACATGTAACTATTAGAATAATATAAATATGGAATAGTTTGAACTACTTTTGTAAATGAAAATTAATAATTAATGTTGTCCCAACTAGTTTCTTGAGTTCCCTCAATTTTGGATGGAAATTAGATCGGTCCTTAGTTTCCACTTGTGCCAGAAAATTTGGAAACTCAGTTTCCAATATCCAAACACATCAAATGGAAACTAGAAGTACTTTCCACTAATTTCCTAGTTTCATGTTACTTTCCAGTTACCAAACAGGCTCTTACAATCAATTATAATCTATAAATGGACGGCTTGAAGGGTAAAAGGCAAGACAGGATAATCCAAGGCCATCCTTGTCTCTTTCTATCAAAACAGTGATCTCTATGATTCCCTTCCTCCAAAGTTGCATAGTAACTAAAATAGTCTCGAATATTCCATATCTTGGCAGATTTATGTGTGGGTAATTGAAAAAGTAATTTTAGTAGTATACTAAATAAACAAGGACCAGGCCAAAAAAACTCATGTCATATGTACTTATAAGTTAAATCCTCCAGTTATGTTTACAAGTTCTTCATATTGATAAACATTCCACGGAATGAATTGGGTAATGTTTGATAAAATTATCCGTATCTTCTGAAGTGTATATTCTCTTGAATATAATGTCAATCAGATATCAGATAGCAAGGTTAAGCATACAACGAAGCTCAGAAATGGGCGTAGTTCCTAACCAACTAAAGTTGAAGTGAATTACCATTGCCTCTCGTGCTGTAAGTCTATCCTGGTGATCATACCGAAGAAGCTTATCGAGAAAATCTATTGCCTGCAAATCATAAATATCCAGTGGAGTTGGTAAAAGAAGAAAGGGAGAGAAGCAAGGTGAAAAGGTTTCAGTAGTACTACTATAAACCTCAGGAGAAACTAAATGTTGGTTGTCCGCATTTATAAATTTAGCCCATTGTTTCCTGCTGTGTCTGCATAAATGAAGCAATGATTAACGATATCCTTAGCCTTGTGCGAGCATCCAACCATGATTTTTTTTCAAGTATTACTTCAAAAGGTGAAGGGGAAAAAAAGGCAATCAGTAGTCAAGCAATACCTTCCAACAAGAGCTTCAAGTTGTGGGTCAAGCTCCAAATGATATTTGTTTAAGTAAGCATTTAGTTCATCCGTTCCCAGTACCTGGGAAGAATCATAAAAATCAGCTATTAATATTCCACTTGTTACATGTAGTCCAAGCTTGTGAAAAGCGCTACGCACTAGTCGGACGGGCACCCGCCACCTAGCGCCTAGCCCGCCAAGGCGGTCGCCTAGATCTAGGCGATTCAAAAAAAAATAAAAAAATAAAAAAAAATCCAAAAACCCTACTGAAAATTGCAAAAAAAGTCAATAAAACCTCAAAACATGCATAGTCGGATGTTGAGGGGGACTAGGCAGGCGCCTAGACGTCCATCGGGCAGGTACCAGGCGCATAGCGCCTAGGCGGCCACCTTTTAGAACAGTGTAGTAGTTTTTTCTCTCGAAATGTATGATCATAAGGCATTCTCCAATAATCCAGTGGTTACTCCTATTTTTATTCTCTGTGTCAAGCCCTTTTAAGAAGGCTTCTATGTCAACGTGGCATTCTTTTCATATGGAAACCCAACTGTAAAAAAATGTCTCCAATGGTTTCTCTCTATATTTTTCATATCCTAAATGGCATTAAACAAAAAAAAAATGGCGGTATTTTTTTTCAGTGTGAAATATTGTGGGACCCATTTTCATATGCCACATAGACATAGAAAAACTCTATCAAGGGCTCTACATGTAGAGCCCCTCATAGAGCCCCTTTATTTTTAATATTTTATTATTTAGGATAGAGCCTTAAATATATAAAAAAAATCCATTTGAGACATTTTTTCCTATAGAAAAGCTCTACGAGTTCTTTTAAAGGAAGAGCACCCACTGGAGATGGGTGTGCCCAAAGAAGTGCGCCTCGTCTAGTTAGGTACGAAGCGCTGCCGTTGCGTCTTGCTGCGAGGCGCGCATTTGACTACCATAGCCGTAGGACAAGTTCGACGTTGCACATCCAGTGGCGCAAGTCTCGTCGTGATCCGAATAGCGCACAAAAAATAATTGCAAGATTTTGAAAAATATTGATACGGTAAAATTCAACAATTATGGGCCAAATTCGTGCGCATAGTCGATGAATTCGGGTTCCGTCAATTTCCACATGTTGACAATTACCGTACGTGCCTTTCTTACAATCGGTTCATGCCGGGATCACCCTGATCCACGAAACGATACCTAACCAGAGATTTTTAATTAAAGCATAATTGTTTATATTACAGCCCTGTGATTGGTTGATGAAGAAGCTCTTTGAGAAACAAGAGCATGAGCTAGAGCAATGAGTTATCTACATGCTTAGATGATTCTGAACCTTTGTAGCCATGGCATCAGTGTTGTAGCCATGGCATCAGTAGTCTAAGGAGAAAGCTATATGTTAATATCAGAGAAATAAAATTTAACATGTTGTCATGTGACGTAGAGTTTGTAATGATTGCTTGTACTTCACTAAGGAACATGGTTTTCGTGGCCTTGTAAGTTCATGGAAAAATAATATTGATGACACTACTAAAGAAAGTTCATGCAAATAAAGTACTATTGGAGTTCTACATAGCCGCAGTGGAGGGGCATGGCATGCAAAATCCCAGGCAGCGTAGCTACGACCTCTAGGGACCGGCTAGCTACGTTAATGCACCTCACTAGGCAAGGCTCATTTCTCCAGGCGCCCTATGACGCGCCTCGCAGCAAGGCGCGCAATAAGTAAAGGCACACCTAGGTGCACGTTTGTATTTACTCTTTATTTGGCTCACCTGGTAGAAAATGATAGAGTATTGGTGGTGGTAATGGTGATGATGATTTGATAGAATTTGATGAAAATGAATGATTGTTCCATTGGTTCTATTTCTTATGTTACAATTTGTGTTCCTTTAATTTTGTTACTTTTGTTAAGAGGACACAAATTCTTGTTAGTTCTGCAGAATACTACTGCTAATATATATATATATATATATATATATATATATATATATATATATATATATATTCTTTTTGTATCATCAGGGTTGTGGCTCGATACTGAGACCGTATGTCCCTCAGTCTTATGCCTCTCCTCATTGACCACTAGCGTCTCTTGAGATATATATATATATATATATATATATATATATATGCCTCTCCTCATTGATCACTAGCGTCTCTAAAGTTATATATATATATATATATATATATATATATATATATATATATATTATTGCCACAACCAAATTGGCTGCTCTAATATGAATATTGCCTAAATGCCCTTCACTATTATCTAAAAATATTCCAGAACTTATTCAAGACCTGGTTAGATCCTCCTACAAAGCTACTGGTAGCCTTGTTGAACATGTTCTAATTAGACCCTTCATCAGTGTCCATGAGATGTCGCATGCATCAACCTTCTCGTCATACTCCCATCCTGCACCACCTCAGAAGCCACATAGTACAGCTTCTCCATCACCCCCTCACTCTCCACCCGTCACTGAAACTCGCAGTGAACCAGAAATCATCTAATTTCAGCTGGTCATCATCGTTGAAGAGGATACTCATGCTTGATGTTTAGATGAGTAATTCCTTGATGGTGACAGATTGATTTGGCCCCGATCAAAATGGTGAAGGTATGGAAAATAGGACAGGTGGAGATGCAGTGGAAGAGGGCAGGCCAGTGTTAAGAGCGTTTGCATTGCTCATATGAGCTAAACAAACATGCTCCTTACTCCTTAGATTCATTTATGGCCAATCATGTTTGATTTCATCAAACAGTTGAGCTGCATTCAGCTGAATGGAATAGAACCGAGATGAGCTCCACCCTAATTGTAGAATTCAAGAATTCCCATCCCACTTGTAAAGTCCTCTTCTTCTTTTTTTTAAATTCTGAACTTTTTCCTTTTTCTTATGTCAAAGCATGTAGAATAGTTCAATCAAGTGCAAATCAAGGACCAAGTTCTATCAGCCTGAGAGGTCAAGCACAAGTTGGAGGGAGGCAGATCTTGAAGACGAAGGGGTCAGTTCTTGAAGATGGTCTGGATCTTGAAGACGACGGGGTTAAGGGCAAGACGGGTGAGCAATGAATTCCTTGTTAGCGAAGATCTAGTCAAGGGAGTAGTAATGGTGAGTACTAATTGAAGAGGGTCATAGTGATCGAGGAAACAGAAACCCATTCCGCAAACGGTTAAAACAATGTAGTTCTGTTAGGTTTTCAAGGGTAGTTTAGGAATTGTAATAATTATAACATTCAGTAGGCTGTGGCCATTAGCCAATTTGGTTGTGGCAATAGTCAACCCTATATATATATATATATATATATATATATATATATATATATATATAAGCGAGCTACAGAAATGAACAAAGGCTCCGTTTGGAACTCGGTTTTGATGTCCCAAACCCGAGCTTTGAGGCCCAAACTAAGTTTTAAATTGTTGAAATTGGTTTTGGTTTGGTTATTGACAAAACCAAACCAAAAAGCTCCGTTAACAAAACAGAAACTGCATACTAATAAAGTTGGACAAAATCAACCCCTTTAGTTTCTTCTTTTTTCCTTCCTCATTACCCATCTGTAAGTTAATATTTTCTTCTTATTATCATTCTTCAGTTTTTAAGATATGGTTAATGATAGATCACATGAAATATAAATATAAATTTTGCTTAGCTTTTAATTATATATTATATCGGATTGAATTTGAATTATGGATTTAACATGATTTTATTAGAATTTACATTTGATTAGATTTTAATAGATTAGATTAGATTATAATCTAAATTATATATCTAAGAAAATTAGACTATATTTAGATTTGGGTAGATTAGGCTTAAATGAAAATTTAAACATAAAAATTGGGAGATATAATCCTATAAGAAAAGAAAAAAGCATTCATAATTTAAACATACAAGAATTGTTTGGTAAGTTTCATAAACAAAACTATGTTATCATTATACAAATCCAAACACTTCTCGGTTTACATAACAAAATCCCAAACACCAGAATTTTATTTACCTCAGTTTTGTTTATCAAAATTCTGTTTAAGAAAACTGTTTTCTAAACTCGGTTTTCATAACGAAATCCCAAAACCGATGCTAAGAAAAAGAATCAAGCTAATCAAATAAAATAGTCATCAAGAAAAAGCTTCTTATTGTTCATACATTCATACGTTTTGGCTTCAGAAAATAAGAGTTCACCTAAAAAATTGTCAAGGACATGCCTAAAATGTATAAAAGTACCAAAGAAAATCGCCTAAATTCCCTCATAAGCATCAAATCAGATTTGCAAATCATTATCTTAGGAATTTCAGAAAGCTGTTCAATTGATATATTATTACCTTAGCAATTTTCACAAGTTGATCATGGTTGTCATGGCCATAGAAAAATGGCTCCTTGCGAAATATCTGCAGCCAGAAACCAAAAATTACATAAGAATATTTGTAATGGAAGATTTCAAGTTATACTAAGTTCTAGATGATGAATAAAAAACTAAATTGACAAGCTAAACCATTGCAATCATATTCATATCATCCCTTGCTGATAGATAAGATGCTTACCATTCCAGCAAACATGCACCCAAGGCTCCACATGTCCAAGGAGTAGTCATAATCTTGCAAGTCAACAAGTAGCTCAGGCCCCTTAAAATATCTATACAGCAAGAGAAGCACTAATTATAACCATGTGCCAGTGAAATACAAGAATAGATTCCATATTTCATCCAGTACATTTCCCTACAGGGTGATGAAATCCATTGCATCAACATATAGGAAAACAAAGTTCATTATTTTTCATTTTCCTTCGCAATTCATCCACTTGCATATTTAGTGCAAAGCAAAAAATCTGACAGGTATTTTAGGCAAATGTTCATTATGGATGTAAATAGATAAATAAATACAACAGTAAGAAAACAGGGGGGAGGGGGGGGGGGGGGGGGGGGGGGGGGGGGGGGGGGAGGGAGGATGTGCAAGATATCATATCCTACATATTGATTAGCTATGATCTTAGATTAAATAAAAGACCTAAAGTTTTTAGATTTTACAGAAAAGGATGTAAATCCAGTTTGATCCTAACAACAATTCTTGAGGCACATTAGTTTCCTATATTTGAGCCGTAGACCATTAACCATAAATGAAGTTTTTAATTCAAAGGAATCAAATATGACTTGAAGTAGAAAATGGAAGACAAATTATCCTAAAAGATGAAGTTCAATGGTTGGAGCACCCATATGATTTGCACTGTATCTTGTCATATTGTGGTTATATATAAATTATAAGGTGTCTGTTGCATACAATATCCTAGTGTCTCAAATCACACACATTAATTTGGCTTTGTATGCTGTCGTGTCACTGTTATATGCATTTGTGCCAACTGATGACTATAGTCCTTGAATAGGTGGATATCATGAGTTGTAGGCATTCTTAAGAGTTTTGCTGAACCTCAATTCAAAATCAATATCATCAGATTCATGCACACAAGTGAAATATAGCCTACTTATGCAAGATGTTAGGGATATTCCCTCTCTAGTACTACTTGATCTTTTGTTTCTACCTTGGTTCATATGAAGTATGCATCCAAGTAAAAGATGCTTAACAAAACTGTCAAAATTGAAAACAATAAATCTCTTACCTCTAATTTAAGCTTGTTTCTCAAGGGTGCTAATTTGTCATCTAATACTACCAGAAAAGTGTGTGAATTATTTGTTGGAAAAAGTGCTATTGGATTCTCTACAAAGACTAACATGCAATGTAAGATGCTCCAAAGACTAAATGAATCAATACCATTATGAAAGGCAACACTAAGTATTTCGGACTTATAGAAATGTGGGACGTTCTTCACATCATGTAACAATGATTGATGGGAACTATAAAGTCAATTTCTCCTTTAAGTGCTTGGTGACAGACTGCAACAAGTAGATGTGATGTTGGATTGGCTCCCCAACTCAAATACCATGCAACCACTGATTTCAGATGATAATGGATTACACACATTATTACTGGCCAAATAATGAATCAAATGAGAGTAGCAATTTCTTAGCAATATATCTTTGGGATATTGTTAATAATTATCTGATTTTATCTATTAAATAGCCAATATTAATGCACACCCAATCCATCATCATCTGAAATTAGTGGTTCTTATTATATGAGTCTGGAGCCAATTCAGATCACACATGCACACACACATAGTACTTCATTTCCACCTACATTTAGGAATCATAGATTACCTGCATAATGCATTCTCTTCTCTATATGATTCAAAATTTACTATTGAGCCATTATATAGGTTTAAAATAGACAAGAAACTGGAAAACAAATCCAATAAAAAAAAACAATTACAAATAGTATCAAGTAATAAATAGAAATAACAAAAAAATTGTAAAATAATATAGTACTTCATTTCCACCTACATTTAGGAATCGTAGATTACCTGCATAACCAGGGTAGTCAAAGGCGCAAAGCACACTCGATGTGCAAAGGGTTCATATCGTCCGAGGCGCAAGGCGCACTTAAGGCGCCCGCTCGAACAAAGTGAGGCGCAAAAATAATAAATAATAAATATATACATAATAAATAAATATATTAGTAATGTAAGAAATAAAACTAAATAACATATTAAAACCAACAAAACATGTTAAAATATAACCAAGTGAACTAGCAGAGTAACACTAGCAGTCAACAAGAATTTGTATCTTTCCTACCACACTTTTAGTACATTTTTGTTTTTCTAGTTAAACTGTAGTCAACTTTGGCAACCGTGGAAAGGACACCTCCCTCTCATTTGTATTTGGTAAGGCTAACTCCATGCCTCAAAGTTTTTTGAAAAAGAAAACACACGCACACAAGGCGCGTCTTTTCTTGGTTGCGCCTTGCTGAAAGGTGCGCCTTAGGTGCGCCCGGATAAGTGAGCCTCGCCTAGTGAGGTGCAAGGCGCAGTTGTTGTGCCTTACTGCGAGACGCGCCTTTGACTACTATGCATAATGCACTCTTCTCTACAATGATTCAAAATTTTCTAGTGAGCCATTATATAGGTTTAAAATAGACAATAAACCAGAAAACAAATCCAATAAAAAAACATTATGAGTAGTACAAGTAATATAGAAATAACAAAAAAATGTAAAATAATATAGATTGTTGGAACCTCGAAGATCTTGGTGGATAATGGTCATCAAATGGGTTTTTCTTTTTCAAAAAACTATTATTAAAAACTCTAATTTCAAAACTGGTTACAAAATCACCTTAATTGACACCATTGGGAATCTAATTGATTTCTTCATCAATCACATTATACATGGATAAATAATCACATTGGACCTAACCTTAATATATATAATATATCTACCTTGTACCTGAAAAAACCTAATGAAACAGAAGATAATGCGAGTTAAATGTAGGATTACTGCCAACGATAGATCTCTACTGCACTCAGTAGTCCCACTATCATTGGTCTTGAACACCGAGAACAGAGAGTATATACCTACCTTCTACCTGAAAAAACCTAATGAAACAGAGGATAATGAGAGCTAACTGTAGGATTATTGCCAACGATAGATCTCTACTGCACCCAGTAGTCCAACTAGTATTGGTCTTGAACACCAAGAACGGAGAGAATATATTCTTACAGATATCAAAGTTGTTTATTTATTTTATTAAATTTAGCATGTTTATAAATGAGATGTGATGAGGCATGAGGGATAAAGCATCACCAACACAACTGTTTCATAAAGAAAAATGTACCTTGAAGCAACACGGACATTATATTCCTTGCCAGGATGATAAAATTCAGCAAGTCCCCAGTCAATTAAGCGAAGTTTCCGTAGCTGATGATCGATCATAACATTGTGGGGTTTGACATCTCGATGCATAATTCCTTGTGAATGGCAGTAATCCAATGCCTGCAAATGTAGAATTGTAGAGAACCGTGACATGCAACAATCTAATAAAAGCAAACTTCAATATTTTTGAAAAAGTGAACTAGAAATTCCTAACGCTGCATGATACAAGAATCTCTTCTATGCTGCAAAGGCATATCTAAAGATATGTGCTATCTGTATTAACTGATGCAAAAATGACACTAACTACAGGAGAGAAACAATTTACAACACGAAGGTAAAAGTGAATTTATAAGGTGCAAAAGCAAAATATCTGTTGGTTGTGTACAAAAACTATGATGGAGCTAGTGGCATGGATGGTAAATAGGACTTTCTGGATGGATACAAAGGATCTAGACATGCTACACACTTAAATTAACGAAACTGATTTACCACAGGTAACTGATTCGGCCCTTATCTGATTAAAATAAACTCAATTGCGTAGAAAAATATCACTAGATAGTTAAGCTACAAGATAAATAGACACTGCTAAGCTTATGCTTTTGGATGTGTGTAACCATATAAATATATAATTAATCAGGGTTCATGGCAAGTTCTCTAGGTATCCCAGTAAAATCCCACAACTGATTTGGCCTTTTCTGCCAGACAGTGACTCCTCCAATTGTGACTAAGCTCCATTATCCCATTACTCTGGAAAGAGTACAAAGTAGGCCTAAAAAAATATTGATATGATGAAAATATACCCTAGAGTTCAAAGGTTTCAACTTCCTCGAGCGATTTCTTCTCAATAGCATCACATGGTGCAAGCATTAGACAATGTTATTCCATGCCTCTAACTATAGATACCAAGGTAATTGGCATGGAACTGCAGTCACTCGAAAACTACAAGATCCTCTTCCAAGAGGTCCAACTAAACTAAAGACTTCATGAAACAGGTCCACCCCAATGATATCCAAAAACTAGAAAGATGCACCCTTCTCATCATGCTTGGCATTGTCGTAAAGCCTTAAAGAGTACGGGTGGAACCCTAACCATTCACATATGAAAACTAAACGAGTCCATTTTACTTGAAGAAACTAACCGTAGCAAGATTTGACTGTAGTTATAAATTAAAGAGATATCCCACAGCCCAAAGGTAATTATTTGCTAGCTTCTACAGTCAAATAGAATTACATAGTGTTGCCTTTCTCACTCAAAAGTATAATCTCATGAAAGAGCTTAGCCTTTTCTATCCCCTGCACAACACAACGAGATGCACCTTCTACCGCAAATTTTGTTCCCAGCAAAAACAGAAATAAACAAATATTATAGTTCCTGTGTCTCGGATCATAAACTTTGAAAAAGAAAAGTTACTATAGAATTCCAGTACCGGCAAATGCTTGAAATATGTATGTCATTTAAATATCTGTAGGTCCAAATGTATAATCGCTTGTCAAATCGAATCGAATAAATAAAGAGATATCTCATAGACCAAAAGTGATTATTTGGTAGCTTATCGTCAAATCGAATTATATTCACTATAATGTTTCCTTCCTCACTCAAAGTATAATCTCATGAAAGAGCTTAGTTTTTTTTCTATCCCCTACACAACACAACGAGATGAACCTTATACCGCAATTTTTGTTCTCACTACGTATCTAGTACTCTTTTCCATAACTCTAGTGGTGGATGTGACCGGCTAAATATATACTCATTTTTTTCGTTCTGAAACCACCCTTTTGTGGTTTCAATTTTTAACTAAGTCAAAGATGAAATTGAGTTCTCAAAATTCTAAGCATAATACCTACTTTCACTCGAATGTGTGTTAGGTCTACCGTGTGTCTACACACGGGTTAAACAAAAGGTCCTCCAGTGCCATGAGGTTCCTGCAACGCAGGTCTTAGGAAGGGTAAATATGTATACAGCAGCCTCAACCCATGAGGCCCCCTCTCAGTTGCCTAGACACAGATTCATACACAATATAGATAATATTTTATTTGAAGGAAAATTAGGATACAGGATACGGTTATATATTAGTTAAAACATACCTATATACATACTTTATACATTAATCTTAACAATATTTGTAACTATGCATGATTTGATTAGTAAATAGGTTCCAAAAAGATTATAGAAAGAATTTGATATAAATAAAATATTACATATCAAAGCTCAAATATGTTTGGCACAACCACAACCATGCAAAATCTGAAAATCACTTTCAATCACATTTTGGGCCTTTTTGGATCTAGACATGGACGAGCCATATCCCAAATGAGCGCCGAGGAAATGTTGCGTCGGATACATGTCATGCACTGAGACAGACGAATATAGTCCTTTGAAGGAGTATTCGTGCAACACAGCTGAGCTTGAACCTCCATCCTCCTGGAGGAAAGTTCCACCAAAAATACATCGGGTAAAGTGCAAAAAACCCCTCGTTAGATACCCGCCTTTTGCGTAGAAAGACCTTTTAGATTTTTTTGGCAGTTTAATACTCCTTAGATACCAAATCCGCTCGCTTAGCCCCCCCCCCCCCAACATTTTTGATACCTAAACTACCCCTGCCCCTACCCGCCCCCGCCCCGAACCACCCCGAACCCCCCTGTTCGGCGGCGCCGGCGAGCCCCCCCCCCCCCCCCCCCCGACCCCCCCTCCTGCTCGTCGCCTCCGGCGAGCCCCCCACCACCCCCCTCCTCCCTCGCCGGCCCTCCACTACCCCCCTCCTCCCTCGCCGACCCCCCACCACCCCCCCCTCCTCCCTCGTCGGCCCCCCCACCACCCCTCCTCCTCCCTCGCCGGCCCCCCCACCACCCCTCTCCTCCTCCCTCGACATCCCTCCACCACCCCCCTCCTCCCTCGCCGGCCCCCAACCCACCCCCTCCTCCCTCGCAGGCCCCCCATCACCCCCCTCCTCCTTCCTCGCCGGCCCCCCCCCCACCCCCCCTCCTCCCTCGCCGGCCCCCCACCACCTCCCTCCTCCCAACAGCCAAGGAAGCAGGGGGAGGGGTAAAATTGTCATTTGGGGGCAAAACGAGCATTTTTCATACTTTTTGCAATATTAAGAGCATGGGGTCATTTAGTGCAAAAAACGGATATCTAACGAGGGATTTTTTGCACTTTACCCAAAATACATCATAGCAAGCAATGCCCTCGCCTAAATATATGTAGTTCCTCCGCAACACATCTAGTACTCCTTTCAATCACTCTAATGCTGCATGGGTATAACCAAATATATATGCATCTCCCTTTCCATTCAGAAACCATCATTTGACTTTTACTTTTAACCATGTCAAAGATGAAATTAAGTTTTCGAAATTCTGATAAGGTACCACAATACTTTTTATTAGAAGTGTGTTCAATCAAATGGGCATCTAAAAGAAGGTTGTTCTAGTGCCATGAGGTTCCTGCTAATGCAAGTCTTCGAAAGGATCAATAGGTATGCAGCCTTGAACGCATTTACAGAAAGAAGCCATCTCCAAGCGTTTAACCTACATCCTCCAGGATACAAACATCAAGCCTAACCATCAAACCACATGCTGCCCTTAAAATGAACATCCAATAAAGAGAAAGTAAGTAAACCAAGGTAGTCAAAGGCGCAAGGCGCACTCGAGGCGCAAAGGGTCCATATCGCCCGAGGCGCAAGGCGCACGCCCGAACGAAGTGAGGCACAAAAAGAATAAAAATAAATAAATAATAATAATAATATACATAAATAAATAAATATATTAGTAATGTAAGAAATAAAACAAAATAACATATTAAAACCAACAAAAACATGTTAAAATATAACCAAGTGAACTAGTAGAGCAACGCTAAAAGTCAACAACTAACATGAATTTATATTCTTCCTATCATGCTTTTAGTAAAACTTTATTTTTCTAGTTAAATTGTAGCCAACTCTGGCAACCATGGAATGACTACCTCCCTCCCACTTGTATGGTAAGGTTAACTCCATGCCTTAGTTTCTTTTTTTTTTTAAAACACGCACACAAGGCGCACCCAGGCGCGCCCGAAGAAGTGCGCCTCGCCTAGTGAGGTGCAAGGCGCAATTGTTGTGCCTTACTGCGAGGCGCGCCTTTGAGTACCATGAAGTAAACTAAAAACTTATATCTTCTACAAAAGTTTTGATTTAATAGAGTATATATTATCATTATCTCGAATTTCCATAATTATTGTTGTCTATTTTGAATGTATACAGAGACAAATTTCCATAATTATTGTTGTCTATTTTGAATGTATATTGTTGTCTATTTTGAATGTAGACATGATATAGGTACAACAAATTTGAAAAACCATAAGAATATACAAAAGAGAGAAATATATAAATAAAATGCCAACTTCAGTTACTTTATGTAAAATATAAATATAATATGATAATCAGAAGCTTAAAAACAAAGTTTTCTTTATGTATCATAGATGACTTTATGATTAACCACAAGTGTTAAGGGATTTTTAAAATTTTAAAAGGAGGGAAATTATGCTAAAAATGAAGTTCATATTTCACATGTCCAATCATTGTTTCCTCTTCCCACTAGCATTGTAATATTTTATTCTCTTTAACTCGTAGATATGTCGTATATATTGTGGTGTTCCGAGGGCCGGGCGGACCTGAAACTGACCCGGGCCAGGTCAAACCCAAGCTGAGCCGGCCTAGTCCCGGTTAAAGCCCGGTCCATTCCCCCATCCTGTTCAGAGCAGGTTTTCCCCCCAAAATCCCGGAGGCCCAGTCCGGTCAAAGGACTAGTTAAAAGACCGGCCCGGTCTCCCCCCCCCCCCCACCCCCACCCACCCTGTGTGGTGGGCCAGGTGCTACCCCCAAAAGTTTTGGGCTAAAACTCAATCATTGATTGATATTCACTAATCTGACACTTTGAAGTGTTTGTTATAAATTGTCTTCTATGAACTTTGCACATGGCAATTAAGACTTGGTTGGTATTGTTGCTTTCGAAAAAGCTGAATCATAAGCAGTTTGGGGCATTTTGGCTAGCTGCTAATATATTGCACATGGTAATTAAGGTTAAAACTTCTTAATTTTTTGACTTATGTACTTTTGGCTAGATTTCTTGCTAATAGCCTAATACCAACTCAAGTAATGTAAAGCAATTGCTGAAAGCTGAATATACTATTTTTCTATTGTCGACAGTGCAAGTGTGTTAATGTGTCTCTGCCTAATCAATGCAGTGTTGTTACAACTCAAAAGGCAACAATGTGCCTACCATTCTCCACAACAAGGACTAAAGGTAGTGAGACTCCATCAAGAAGACTGTTTTGGTTCATTCTTCAATAAAAAAATTGGAATAGTATTCGGTCGACCCTGCCCAGAGTGGCTCTACCAGGGCACCCGGGTCATGGCGCGGGGTCGGTTTGGGAATTTCGGTCAAAGGCCGGCCCAGCTCGGGACGTTGACCGGGCTAGCCTGGCCCGGACTGGAACTGAACCCGGTCAAAGCCGGATCCGGGTCAGCCTGGTCCAGCCCACCCAACACCTTGACGTATATATAGTAAGGATTGTTTTAAAATATGGATACATTAGGAAGTGTAGCAAAGACGATATTGAAGTATACGATATTTAATGCACATCAACTACATTGCAGTACCCACGAAACATAAATTGTCACACATTTCTAAACCTACATTGATTTACCTTAAGATGCAACCATGTAAATAGCAAGAAGTAAACAAAGAAAATACAAGTAACAGTAAACAATTAGGAAGACGTCAAATGGATGAGTATAAACAAACCTTAAGAAGCTCATATATGTAGTAGCGAATGTCATAATCTGTCAGAGTAGGGTATAGGATTTTAAAATCTGTACTGTTTACATATTCAAATATCAAACTAGGAGTTTTTGAATGCTGATCTCTGACAATGTCAAGCAGCTTTACAATATTTGGACCTCCACAGAGGTTCTGTAGTATTTTAATCTCCCTCTTAATCTGCAACGGAAATTAAAAAAGAAATATATTTGTCAAAAGATTACTGAGGATATGTGTGTGTGTGTAGAATCTATTGATCAGATTTATTGAACAATCATTTTGTACGAAAGCATAGAGGCAACAGAATAAAGAATCTACCTATCAAAATATTAAAATAAATAATTAAAATCAAGATAAATCTACTTATCTTCACACTAAAATAGTAAGAATTGTATAAAGCTATTCATCTGTCTACTAAAACATAAGAAATACGAATAGAAGTAAACAAGAAGCCCTTGTGATCCTAACAGACGCTAATTAATTTGGATAATGATCTCCTATCCTAAGACTCTTGGGTTATGATTTATTACTGAGTAGGGAAACACATCCTACATTTCCCAAATATTTCTAGAACTCTCGATTAGCAAGCACTGACGAGCCATTCAAGTTTCAAACTTCAGAGTTCTGTGATGATACTACGCTTGGAATGTAGAAATGTGAAGGTAAACTTTAACTCGTATATATAGTGTGTGTGTGTGTGTGTGTGTGTGTGTGTGGTGTGTGTGTGTGTGTGTGTGTGTGTAAGAACTAGCGTGTGTAAATAGTAAAAAGACTCGGTATAAAGGGTCTGACTGTATATGCTGATGTATAAGTAAGGACTTTGAGACGAATGAATACATTTTGGAATTGCAACATGTTTTCGATCGAATGTGATATATTGGACACTATCTTAGTAGATATGAACCATACCTTGAACTTAATGACGATGTCCTCAATTTGTATTATTGATTATGATATAGTGGACAGGTCTGCTGATAGAACAAGTCAAGCTATTATGTTCCATTCCATTGATGAGTTAATCATTCGGTAGGGTTATATGTGATGATTTATTAACCATCTACAATAGTTGCGATATCGAAATTGAATTGCCTAGGATCTTGGTTCTTGACATTTTACCTTGATTGAGTTACTGTTAGATCTCGACCAATTGAATAGCATAATCTGTACCCAGATACGGATTCTAATCAAGCTTGCCAGTCCGTCCAGTCTTCATAAAAGTTTGGTTGTCATCCACTAGAAAAAGATTTACCTTAAAGGTTCTGGGTCGATATCACATGTACAATAGTCATAAATCGAAATTAGATCACCTAGGATCTTGGGTCATGACATTGTACCTTCATTGAGTTATTGTTAGACCTTGAGCAATCAAATAGTGTATCAGTACCAGCATATTGATTCTAGTCAATCTCAGTCCCTTCAGTCTTCATAAAACTTTGGTTGTCGTCCACCATAAATTATTCTTCAGCCTTAAATTGACTCCCGGTCCCTGCCAACAAGCCACCTAGCTTTATGGCATGACCCTCTCATGCTCATAGCTACTTGGCTAGGAATTTAGTACCAACATAGAGGTGAAGTCAGGTCGACAACCAGTCATAAAAGCTGTTAAATCTTTAATGGAGCTTTTGCTTATGCTCCATAACCGACCCCATTCTAATGGGAAAACACTTGGATGACAATGATGATGCTAATGATGCATAATACTCTTAATGACGAGTCATGACACAGATACCAAGTATACCTTATTCGAGCTAAGAGCTTAGAAAATAGCTAAAAGATACTAGAGATTTCAATCATTAAGGGAACTTTAAAATTTGAATTAAGGATGTTTCACCACAAAACTTGCTTTTCATAATTTTGCATTTTCAGGAATACAGCTTGAACAAGTTTCTTACAAAGAATTCCCTCTCCAACCATCCACTTTGTCATCAAACAACTTCCCAATGCAGCATACTTCTATTTAACAATAAACAAAAAATAGTAAGTACTGGGGGGGAGGGGTGGGGGAGGGTAAGGGGGGGGGGGGGGGGGGGGGGGGGGGGGGGGGTTGTATTTGAACCATTTTGTTGTCATGCAGGCACCTCGTGCTCTGCCAAATGCCACCTGACTCAGGGTAACCCTTATGAAAGGTCCATTATAGAACACACAGAAAGAGAGTAACATGTGTGTGCATGTGCCAGTGTGAGAGAAGGAGAAGAGTTGCATTTAATTGTTATTACATGTAATCATATATAAGTACCTTCTTTTTCTTGACAGGCTTAAGGATCTTGATTATGCAATGCTCATTGCTGGATGTTTTGATGCCTTCAAAGACCTCACTGTATTTTCCTCTTCCAACTTTGCGGACCACCTCGTAATCATCCTGCTCACTAAATAAAAACAGGACAGTACAGAACATCACAAAAATGTAATGCATTATTATTATAATAATATATATAAAAATAAGAGACAAGATATTCATATACAAGATAATGTAAATTATTAACTTTCAATTATTAAATACATAAAGTCCAAACATGTCACTTAGACAGCTTTTGTTTGTGATAAGTGAAATTCCCGCTAGTTGGAAAAACAAACAGGTGGGAAGTCTAAAAATTCAGTTGAACTAAATAAATATCTGAAAACTATCAAGTATCAATACAGAACTTTGTGGCCAGATAGTATAAAGAAGAGTTACACGAGAGTTATAAGTCCGTGAAAATTGTAGTGCCAATGTTAAATCCATGCAAAGCTAAAAGCTCATTACAATAATATAATATCAATGAGCAGGTTTCTTTCTAATGCAATGCAAAGCAAAAGCCTTATTTTTAAGGATATTTTTATTTTGAAGGTTAAGAGTGAAGACATACCAGGTTATTCCCAAATTCTCAAACAATGAATTTCATTAACTTAACCCATGAAGGCGGAGGATAAATTGAGCACGGAATCCCTCCTTATAATTATTCTACTGCAAATAAAATGTATGTAGTTTTTGTAAACATAATATCAATGAGTTGTTATTCCCATGCAAACTCTAGCGCACAATCTCCCGACGTTACTTTCCCTCTCCTCAGCTCCACCATCTCCCTTACTCGATATCCTTTGCAAACACATACTGATGTCCATCTCCCTATTAGACCTGAGTCCTATAAAATGTTCCGACCTAATCCGAATCCGGGATGACGTGTCGGACGCGTACGCTGCTTCCTCGGTTTTTGGCCAAACTCGCTAGTTAACGTAAAATTATGGCCAAGTTTAAATTTTGATTTTCACTGGTGCATGTTAGTTCACGGAACAAATTCATGTAAAAACATCGAGTAGGGTTTTAAGCACTAGCAATCACTTCCATCCCCGAATTACGGATTATTGACGCATCGGCAACACCAGATCAAGAGGAATAAGAAATCGACAAACAACTGAAGATTGCCATAAGAAAATCAGTAATACAAATTAGGTTAGGGTTCCAGTTTCTCACCCCCACTGAACGACGAGGGACTCGTAGTCCCAGTACTCCTTGGGGCGGTTGACGTTGACGTCGGCGTAAACCCTAGCCTTCGACATGGGCGGACCTTTCCTCTCCTTGTTGTCGATGGCGATGGAATTAGGGTTAGGGTTTGGGGAGAGGAGAACGGTCGATAGCAGGACGAGAGCTACGAGGAGGAGACGGTGAGAAGCTATCTTTCATTCATTCATCCAAGCCCTCTGCGTATAGGATCCGATCTCCTTCTCCCCCCTGTTTTTACTTTTTTAAGGTTTTTTAACAAAACAATTACATATGTTCTCTAGAGGAAGTGGATACCGGTTAGGTCACTCTGATTTTTCTAGTGGACCTTCTAAGTACTGCAGAGTAGAGCTGTGCACAATTAAGTTAAATCGACCCAATCGAACCAAATCAAATCAAATCCAATCGATCGGTTTTAAACCAAACCGATGGTTCGATCGGTTGGGTTCGGCGGCAATTTTTTTAAAAACGACCGGTTTGGTTCGATTCACGGTTTGGTTATGCCAAAAATTGTTTTAAAACCGAACCAAATCCTATGTGGGTGTTAAATAATTATGGTTGGATTACTAGGGCCCGTTTGGTTACACTTTATAAACCAAGTTTTTGAGTTTAAACGTTAATTCATCCAGAAACTGCGTTCGGCAGTCGTTACTGGGAAAGCTCTTTCCCAAAAAAATTTATAAGATGAGCTTTTAAACTCAGCTTTCAGGAAATATTTTTGAGCCGTTTTCCCAAAAGTTTTTACAACATTGCGGGCCCACCCCTCCTCCCCCCAAACCCCCAACTTTCTCTCTCACCTCATTTTCACTCTTCTTTCCTTCCTCCTCCATAGAAAGCTCCCCTCCCTCCCCCACCTTCCCCCCATATCTTCCGCCAGAGCTCAGCCTCCTCCTCCTGCTTCGCCTTTCCCCACCCGCCTCCCCCGCTGAGCATAACCTCCCCGCCTTGGTCCCCGCCGACCCCTCCGACGATCTCCTCAGCCCGGCGGAGGAGGCTGCCCCACCACCACCCTCCGACGATCTCCTCAGCAACTGACAGGAAGGCTTCGAGGAGGACGGTGGCGGCCCTCACCCACCTTGAGCCCGTCGTTGAAGCTTGGCCACCTCTAGTTCGTCGTCTTGAGCTCACCTCGACGAGCACGGCCGTGGTGTCCCGCAACGAGAAGATTGACTCATTATTTGTCAGGATTTGTCAGGACACAGTATTTGTCAGGACACAGAGGTGGGGGTATTTGTCAGGACACGGTATGGGCCCAGTATTTGTCAGGACACAGAGGTGGGGGTGGACACGGAGATTGACTCATTATTTGTCAGGATACAGAGGTGGGAAGTGGACAAAAAATGGATTTACCAAACATAATTTTCAATTTTTTGTGTTTTAAAATTATTTTGAGATGAAAATAACCAAACGCAATCTCAAAATCTATATATTCAGAAAACTAATTTATAACTTACTTTCAGAAAACTATTTTTAGAAAGAAAATTTAGAAAGCATATCCAAACGTAACTACTTGGGTATTACACCATTGAATGCATATTAACTTTTTTTTTATGTATAATTGGCATTGTTGTGCAATCCTGAAAAGTGCAAGTTGAAGTTGCTGAATGCACATATTTAGTATTTACTATTACAAATTGTTGTGCAATGCTGGAAAGTGTAAGTTGAAGCTAAAACTGTTGTTTGTTGAATGCACATTTTCACGTTCCATAATTGTTGTGTTGTTGGTTGAAACCATATGAAATTTTCTTCCTCTTATTGATTGACAATTATTCCATTTTTTCCCATGTGATGACCGATGTTTCACACAACAAAATAAGTATCAGTACCCAGAAAAAATTAATGGCAGTACATTTTTTTCTGTGATCCAAACCGAATCAAGTCGAATGGATCCAAACCGAACCAAGTCGGTCGCTTCCAAAACCGAACTGACCATTTGGTTGGTTTGGTTCGGTTTTGCTTATTTTCAAACCGATTAACTTCGTTTCGACTTCAGTTGTGACCAAATAGGTCGACCACCGACCGATGCACATCCCTACTCTAAAGTAGTTATCAATACCTACCGAAATTATATTTGTATAAATTAGGATAATCGAAATACATTTGTGAAAACATGGGAGAAAGAAACAATCCGTCAACTGGATTGATGGAAATGTGCATTGCACATGATTCCGCCAACTAGGTTGGCGGAAATCCCGGCGGATATCCAAACAGGATTTCGTTTTCTTCGGTTGGTTTAATGTTCAGTTGGTTTAATGCATGCATGGGGGCATTGTGGCAGCATTGGGTGGAGGGATTTGGTATACACATAGGGCACTAAACATTATGGTCTGCCATATGGAAAGAGATGCTCATGTCAAACTATCCTAGTTGAAGAACTCTCTTTAATGGTCAACAATGAAAAACTATGTGTATGTATAACCATGTTCCCTCTTGCCATGACCTCTTGCCATGACCTATCCCTCGATCTGTCAAATCCCTCCACCCAATGCCCCCATGCACGCATTAAGATTAAAGTCATGTATTAAACCAAGGCTTTTCTAATGGCACTCCTAAAATTATTTGGGGCTAGTCCTTACTAGAAGATAGTCCAAGAAAATTGAACTTTTACTGGAGACAGCCCAAAAATTACTTGGAGCTAGTCCCCCTAATTCCATTAGGGTTCCGGCGGAGGAGGACGGTGGGGGACGGCGGAGGGGGGGGCTCGCGGAGGTCGCCATCCTCAATGGCTACGCCGACGAGAGGGAAGGCGAGGGCCACGAGAGCGGCCTGCGCGGGCGCCGCAGCCCGGGCGGGGAGCACTTCACGACCCGCACCCAGTGTAGGGGCACGAGAAGTGGTTACGTCCAGCCTACGCTACAGTGTCGGCGGTAGAACACTGTCCTAGGTCACATACATCTAACAATATAAGGTACATGTACAATGTATACTCTCCAAACGGAGGACAATACAGAAATACAGCTCAATCACAACTAAGGAGGAAATAGCACGATATGATATAAATAGGAAACTCAAAAGGAAATACAACTGAAAGGAAATAAGTCTAAGTGTCTAAAACTCAACATCTCAACATCAATCCCGAGAAATATATATAACTCAAAGTCAAATGAATACAATGCTGAAAGTAAGATAAATGTCTAGCTAACTAGCCTAGACTATAGGAGTAGTGTCCTCTACTGCAGTTGGGTCCTCCAGAGGAACAAAGTCGCAGGTGTCGTCTACGCCTGCTCCGTAATAGGTAGAGCAGAAAGCCTCGTCCTCATCCTCTGTAATATTTTCAACATGTCCAGTCAGGACAGGAGCGAGCACAGTACATCTCACGCAGTTCATAACATGTTAGGAAATATAAAGCATGCAATAGAGTAAGATACAGGAAATGCTGTAAGGAAATGTATATAAAAGTAAGAGAGATAACTGTAGTTGGAAATATCTACTATAAGTAAGGAACTATCAGTGAGTAGTGAATTAGAGTACAAGATAGACATGTGAATGGCATAGGAAGGATTCATGATTACACTACAGGGTGATTCATGACTACACTACTTGGGATATTATTCACATGGCTATTTCTACTCCCCCATCCCCAATCAATACACAAGGATCCATTCAAGTTATGTTAAGATTCATGATTTCACATGGCTCATAAATAAGTGACACATAAAGGTGATTCATGATGGCTCTGTGAATATGAGAGTACATGAGTCACAAGCGATACATGAACAGTGAAAGCATAGAGATACATGATGTAAGTGAAACGCACAAAACATGAAGTATCTGATGCTCCCGAGGGAGATAACATCTCATAAAGGGATCCATATAGTACCAATCCGTGTTACCAACATGATAGCATCAAGTAAAGTAATCTAAAGCAAGAATATAAGTCCTAGCAAGTATGAAACGGTCAGAGAATGTACTCGCCTGATACCCTGAGCAACTGATAAGTGTAGATGTCCAGACAGAGTAGATGAGTCCTAATTAGAACAACACAGGTCATAACATGTCCAGAAAGGTAATATTGAATATTACAATGCATTCTACATGATTTTTAGGTCAATCTAGGCCAAAGTCAACTCTGGTCAACTCTAAAAGTCAAACTAGGTCAAACAGTCTATTCTAGGTCTAACCTAGTCTAACAAGTCATTCTAGGCCTAACCAAGCCTAGACTATCACTTAAACACAACACAAAGCCAAAACCAAGCATCACACATACTAGTATATACAAACACTATATATGGCCCACATAGGCTATATGCCTATATTACAAGGCAAAGTACAATATCATATAGGCATGCATATAAAAGGGGTGAGTGCTATGTGTGTCCAATGTGAAGGGTGTAGACATGAATAATGTAGGTGTCAACATTAGTGTACATGTATCTAGTGAGTGACAGTAGAGTGTAGTGATATAGGGTGTGTGTGTAAAGGGGTTCACATAAATGTTCAGGTAAGGTAATATGCAGTGCCAAGGTTTCAGTCAAGCCAAGTTCAGTTTAGTGAATGTAATGTATATTATGAATGATAGGTAAACTCAATTTATAGGTTAAAGGTTATGCAATGTTAGGTTTAGTGCAATGAGTAATGTAATGCCAATGCAATGTTCAGTTTTAATACAAGGTTTACATAGGTTTCAGTGTAATAGGTAATGCAATGTGGGTGTCAAGTGTTCAGGTTGTATTCAGTTAAGTTTATGTTAGAGGGGTGTTTAGGCATGTGATAGGTTCAGTTTAGCATTTAAACAAGTGTGTGTCTGGTGTATGGAACATGTATGCAACCATAGGTGTGTGCATATTAGAGCATAGGTTATAACATGGTGTGTTCAGTTCAGTGTACAGAGTGCTCAGGTTCAATGTTAGTACAGTCCAGATAAATAGGTTAGCAAACATGAGTATCAATCCCTAAGTCTCAGGTTAAACACATATACCATCGAGTGTTTAGTTAAGTTTTGAATAGGTAACTATGTATAGTGTTCAATGCTCGAGTATCACACATCCAAACACCCAATTCCGAATGAAACACCATCAAAATGAATCCCAGACACGAAATCATCATCACAGACATGTGTACATAACCAATTACATCTAATTAACATTTTAAATTAATTTATTAACATTTGCAATTCTGAAAAGATAGGAAGAACAGAGGAGTATCATACAGAACAGTGAAACGAAGAGCAAACCCCAAATCCGATATTCGAAACTGCATAATACCTCAAATTAAAGGTCGATAATTAGTCATGTACATGTGTAAGTGTCAGAGGGGTGTTCGTGTCCAACCACGTGGACACGAACATATCCAATACAAAAAAGAAATAGCATCAGTAAAACAGTACAACCCAGTGCTCGTGCATAGTGTAGGCTAAGGCCAGTACGGGCCAGATCCTGTGTCCGACACGATACCAGGCAACTCGAGACTCGAGGGGTGGCATGATAGTCATGGCCCCTAGGCCCACGTCGAGTTTCACATGTCGAGTCGCCTTGTCCAGGAAGAAATGGAACCCGTGCAGCAGGACACAGAGCGAGCTTGTGCACAGCATGTTCGTGTCGATTTTCGACACAAAAACGACACGAACTCATGCTCAGAGCAATACAAAAATGAAGAACACACCTAGATCTAGCAATTCATGCAAAAACATTTCAAAAACATCAAGTTAAAGCTGACTGTGGCATTTCGTCGAACACTCAGTGCACAGCCCTGATACGTGTCCGATACGGACACGAATCCGCCACAAAACCTAACCAAATCCTACCAGTAGCTAGGGGACACCTAGATCTATGCAACCATGCCAAGAAAACTAGAATTTGAATCATATTTAGGGGTTTTACCAATTGGTTTCCAAAGCTCTTGAAAAGCCCCAAATAGAAGATTCCTCTTGCAAGTCAAAAGCTCCAAATAGAACCCAAATCTGAGATTGCTCTCTACCAACAGTAAATAGAGTATGATTAGGTTCTAATGCAAGAGACTAGAGTCAAAAAGGAATTAAAATGAAGAAGTTATGAAGTGTGGAAGAATGGTCAATACCTCTTTCTTGCCAAATGTTGATATGATATAAAAAGAGGCAAGAACAATGAAGAGGCATTAAATAGGGAAGGGAAACCCTAGGGGGCCGACCACAATAGGAAATTAGGGTTAGGGTTGATGGCTAGTGGGCTTGGGCCAAATTTAGATGTCACTTTGATTCAATCCCTTAGCCAAAGGTTCAAACACCCTAAGCACCTATTCTCTCCATGCAAATTAGTCTAACAAGTCAACTTGGGTCGACTTAAATTAGACTAGGGTCCCACTATACTAACCAAGTCACCATAGTCAAGGTCAACATCTAGGCTAGTCTCCAAAGTCACAACTAGTGAAAGTCAAAAATAACAACCATCTCTCAAACATTTCAAAATAAATCCAAAATTTTCAAAATGACCAAAATGCCCTCAAGCTAAAAATGTGGTAGTGACAAGCACGCGGGGGGGAGGCGACGGCGAGGAGGAGGAGCGCCGCGAGGCGAGGCATGCGTGGTAGCTCTCCCGCAGGAGGTCCGTGTAACCACCACTGTTCTAAAATGAGGATAATTTTGAACTTTTATAAAATTGGCCATTTAATAATAGGATTTAAATCATGTTAGTAATTTTTGCTAATTTTTATTTAATTTAATTATATTTAATTTGGTGCTTTGTGATTTTGATATTTTGCTAGTGTAATCCTAGAGACTACTTAGCCTAGAGACTAACTATAACCATGGAGGCCTAACCCATGTGATTAGATAAGCTAATTACCACTTTTTAGGCTAAGGATATTTTGGTCATTTTATGACTTTTGAATTATTTAGGATTTTAATTAATTGGTGAATTTTATATTATTTAATAATATTTAAATTGAGGTATTGTGATTTTGGTCATTTTTCATATTTTAATATTTTGGAAATTTTTATATTTTAATATTGATTTTACGGGATTTGTTTAGTCGGGTTCGATTTTTATCTCGTTCCGACTTGTGTTAGTGACCCAAGTAGCTTAGACTCTAGACGGGACCCCAAGATTAGTTAGTCATGGCCCACAAACCCCACTAATTAAGTTAGTAAGATTAGGCTAATTTTACTTTGTTAGATTGGTTAAGTTAGAGACGTAAACTTAATCCTTTTGATCCCAAACTTCAACCTAACTTAGAATTAAGGGATTTTTTGACTTTCATCCCACTTATTAATATGTAATTGTACTTACATCCCACTTTTTAATTTTTTTTAGACTTACATCCCACTTTTTGTCACTAAAAGTGTTTTTTGTGACAAAACAAATATTTTTCGTGACAAAATGTGAGGCCTGCCTCACTGTATCAGTATTCATATACGGATACGTAATTATTTGAGCCGTATTTCGTATTTCTTGGTTTTCATGATATTTTAATTTTTCCAAGGTGTAGAGTTATCATGACTAGGTTTAACTTGGACTTGGTTTTATTTGGTTTGGTTTAACTTGGCTTGGACATGGTTTGGTTTGGATGGTTTATCATGAAAAGAAAACTTTATATATAACTCCCCCTTCTCTTTCTCTCTCCTCCTTCATTCATTTTTCTTCTTCTTTTTCCTTTCTTTTGCTTTCCAAAGAGAAAACCATAGGCAAGTACATCTTGCCAAAAACCTATGAACAAGTATTAGTTTTTATTCTTCCATTATCTTCTATGCATGATTCTAAGATAGTTTAGAACTTGGAATTTTCCATTTTGGAGCTTGAATTCTTGTAGATCTAGGTTTTGATCATTTTTGTATTTTGATGGTTTTGATCTATCAAACTTGTTTATTTTCAAAATCTAATTGTTCCATGTTGTAGAGAATTTTGCTCTACCCTATTTTGACCTAAGGAAGTCCGGATTTGGACTCCGGATGGAGATTTGGCGGAGTTTGGAAGCCATGGCCTCCATGGTTCTTCTCGGAATTTTGGAGAAGAAGAACAGTGCTGGCGCATTCCATGCGCCACGATTTGTGTGGGCGCATAGGTGCAGTGGCGCATAGCCCTTGGCTCATAGCATGTGGCGCATAGCCCTTGGCACATAGCAGTTTTTGGACTTGTGATTTTTATAGCTTAGTCTTGCTCCATGTTGACGCATAGCCTTTGAATTGATTCTAGTTGGCGCATAGCCTCTTGAACTTTACCCCATGTAGGTGCATAGGGTGTCTTCCCCCACTATGTGGGCGCATAGACACCCTGTGTGGGTGCATAGGCCCCTGCGTGGGTGCATAACATCCCTAGTTGGCGCATAGAGGCCAAACCCCTTTTTTCCTGGTTTTTGCTCTTTTGCTCTTTTGGCCTTGTGGTTTTGTGATATTTTCTCTTGTGGTCTTTATGACACGACCCGACTCGTGCGTGTCACGGCTTGGCATGGCACGGCTCGGCACGGCATGTCTCGTGCAAGCCGCGGCACGGCTTGGCACGACTTGATACGACTTATCACGGCACGACTTAGCACGACTTGGCGACACTAGTCACGGTGCGACCTTCGCGGCGCGACTTTCGCGGCACGACTTAGCGCGGCACGGCTTGGCATGATTTGGCACATGTTCGCCCGTAGGTTGTAGTGCCCCGCTTCCGATAGGCGATGGACTTCAAAATATGCTTACGCCGAGTCAGATCGGTCGGGAACTTAGATGGCCATCTGACTCGATCGTTGGGCTTGGTAAACTATAACACCTTGCAGCATCGATCAAATCGATTTGGACGGATGTTACGAGAATCGATCCAACTAATGGAACGACTTCTGTTGGAATAAGTCTTAGATGCAGCGGACCGTGTTTTGGCGAATGAACTCTAAAGAGAGGGACGAGGCCGATCTGCTGTGGGTTTTCTTGGAGCTTTTGCCGCTTGGGTTTGGTTTTGATTTGGCTTTGATGAAAGTGCTTTCGCGTCGATTTCAGCATACATTTGAGCATTCGAAACGAAGGAATAAAGAAGGAATTCTGACTGAGTGTTGGTGCCATTGCAGGAGCTCGCGTAACTAAAGCTTGAACGTTGTGAAGTGCTTCGACCTCGGCACGATCAAAAGACTTGGTGGGTGGTTCGGCTCCTTCTTTCCTTCTCACAAATGAAATACTTTTGCCTCGAATTCATTCAAATCGATGATGCCAAGTTAAATGCATGCCAATCCACTAAGATCAAGAACTCGGGAAAAATGTATCGATTTAGAGAAATTTACTTAAAAAATACAAGTTTCACCTCGAACAGAAAATGGTTAAGGTTCTAGTAAAAAGATAGACTATTTCATGTGCTGCAAAATATAATAAAATGTCGATTGTGGCTTGCGATGCCTCGAGGAATTTGGCGTATACGGGACGCTAAAATCGGAAGTACGACTTTGAGAAAAAGATTCGTCGCATGTGTTGGGCAAAATGATAATGCCGCTCGATACTGTCCGCACTATACAAATCTGTTTGCATATATTGAACTGTTCACGCATTTGCATGGTCATGGACAACTTGGTGCACAAGTTCGTTTCCTCGAAACGGTATCCGGGGCATCGGAACTGAATCGGCCCGAGGGGAATATTTAACGTGTTTCGGCACACGAGGCATGCGGGACCTTTAGTAAGGCTTGCAACCTAGGCTGAATGGGTAGCATCGCATGCCTAGTTCGATTAAGTCCCTCGTGGTGCATAAGCACCAATGACCACATATAAGATAGTAGCATGCTCAACTATTGTCTTATGCAGGTATATATATTATCTCTGTTTTATGCAGGGACGAGCACGGCCGTGGTAAGAATCGGGATAAATTGTTATGTTCATTGTATGGTTTTACTATTCCAAAGATGGCTATCGATATGAACTGTATTCATATAATTCTGAATAGAAAGAACACTCTAAAGCATGCCTATCTTAACAATCAGAGTCAGTTTAGACGAGTAAGTTCGTCCCATCCACTAGCAAGTGTGCTAATGTAACCCCTCTTCCCGAATTTAAATTTTTATTTACTTGCATACATATTTTGTTTAGAAAAGAATTTTCCTTTAGAAACCTTATATACAATATTATGATATTATTCTAAATTTTGGATTAAAATTATATTACCATTTATCTATAAAAAACTCATTCCTAAATTTTATTATTGAGTTTATAAATATATACATTTGTAGTTACTAATGTGGGATTTTTTTAACGTTTTCAAAACGGTTTTTGGAACCGTTAATAAACTCTATGGACAGATGTTGTTAAAAATAATTGGATAGAATTAGAATTATAAAGATTATATTTTATGTCAACTTGATGACAAATATTATATTGATAATTTGAATTGAGTATGTATGCTTAGAAACTTATTCGATAATGTTAAACGAGTGTTTTAAATTATTTTGGAAAAATATTAATATTATCTTAAGATATTACGTCGGAGAAATTATTGAGTAAGAATTCCAATAATAAAGATTCATACGGATTGAATATTTGAATAAATATACTGGTTATAATAAAATAGTTTTTTAAAAATATAATTTCTTTTAAATTTGGATATTTATAAAACTCTACCAAGCTGATTTTATCCATACACCCTACATGCATCACCATATAAGAACTCAGATTCAATCAAGGATAAGGGGGAGTAAATGTATACCAGGATTCAAAGATAAAGTTGGATCAAGTTTAAAGAATAGAACTAAATCCTATTGAGAATTGAGGTTTATCAAATTCCAAGTATATATCAGAGCGATGCCAAACAATAACACCACCAAACACAGCAACTCCTTGGCCGACCCCCAACTCGCCTCCACCACATCCCAGAGTACCCGCAGACCCTATCGGCCCTCTCCGACGCCATCACGACCACCCTGTCAACAACACCACCATTAGACCATCTCTGTCGTCTCCCGCCACCATCAAATACCCCAGTGCAACCATCGCCATCACCACCGATCCCGACTCCACAACCAACCAACCCGACCACCCGATAATTTCCCTACAGCAGCCCGAACAAGACAAACACACATCCACCACCACAAGCATAACCATCACAACCATGTCCGAACCCGTGTGTCCATGTCCAATCTTATTCCACTATTACAATACAATTACTGTGTCCGTGTCGACAGGCCGGCACGGACGTCCCCTACAACCACAACCAAAACACTACCACTCACCTCGCTGTCGGCGCGCCGCTCTAGCACCGCGCCCTTCCCCGGTCGTCGTTCCGTGACTCCGCCGCCAGCAACCGATGCTGACCTTCCAGACCCGCCATGGCCGTCCCGACGAGCCTCCCGCGCCGGATCCCTTCAGGACTGTCCACGCCGTGCCGCCAGATCTGATGCCGGGTCTGCTCCAGCTGTGCCTGGGCACCGAGCCCTCTCTGTCATGCGTGCTCGACTCCAGCAGCCTCCACGCGGCCGCCTCGCCATCGCGGACCCTTCCTGTCGCCGCGTCTGCGGCAACCAAGCAGCACATCCGCCGCTGCCGAGCACCCTCCGCCGTTGAGCCGAGCCGACCATCGGCGGATCTCCGCCACCGCAAGGGCACTGCAAGAAGGTGCAACCGCACTCCTCCAGAGGCGCGCGCGCCTGACCCGCACCGTCTCCGTCTTCCACGGAGCTGCCTCACCATCTCTCCATCCGCCATCGCGTCGCCTAGTTCCAGCCGTGACCGTCGATCCTCCTCTCCAGCTTCACCAAGCTCTCCTTCTCCATCCCCGACCCCGGAGGACCCCCTCGTATGCGGCAGCCTCGATTTCTACGACCGCTCCGCCAACCGACCAGCCTCGTCGAAGCCACCACCGCCGGAGCCCCACTCGCGGAGAGCGAGCTCTCCCTCCCGCTCTCTATCACTTTCCCCCCTTTTTTTGTGAGTGCTACCATTTCCCTTTTCTCATTCTCTCTCTGTCTCTTTAGTGTATAAGTGGGGAGGGTTACTAATAATAATAACATAATACTAATTTAATGATTAGTTTAATTAGTTATAATTACTAGTTAATTAATGGATCAATACTTTGGGTAAATTAGTACATGGAAAGTAGTGGTTAGTTAGTTTTATTTATGATTAAAATAATGGCAATATAGCTAGGTATTTTATATTTAGTTATATTTCTTAATAATAATATCCATTTTGTAATACAACTTATTTTGTCAAAATTTGAGGTGAGCATAAAAAGATATTCCTATACTTTCAAATTGTGTAATTGGCCTAAAATGATATTTTAAGATTTTTCAAATGATTAATTATAATATTTTGACCAATAAGAAATTAGAGGTTCTAATAAATTAAATAGTATAAATACTTTCCTAAAATACTATATATATATATTATATATATATATATATATATATATATATATATATATATATATATATATATATATATATATATATATATATATATATATTCTAAGTAAGGATTATTTGTCTAAATCAAATTCTCTCTTAACCGATCATGACTAATCGAATAATTATATTTCTTTGCCAAATTCGGACTTCTTCCTATCGCACATGGCTAGTTGGACTTTGACACAAAGGTACATTCGGTTTCACCAGCTATGGACCTCAGGCGAGTACATCTCTGATAGTTTTTCATATTTGATTATCTCTATGATTTCTGTATTTAGTATTGTGTACATTGATATCCTGTTGATTCTTGACACGCTTGTCACACGAGATAGTAGTTATGAATTCTTGCATGTTGTTCGTGACCAATAGACTTTCGTGTTCGTGACTTGTTTGGATCCATGAGTACTGGTCGGGCGGGGAAGTACATTAGTAGACATGTAAACATACCCAGAAATATCCCATTTGTCTATTCGTGAATGCTAGCAGCCGCACACGACACGTGCGGGATGCCTTATTTACCTCTAGCCGTTTACATGTTAAAAGTATATTTCAAATCACAAGTTAGAGGTAGTCTTGATATATATCTTGTTTCAGTTCCCGTCTTGCGTGCCATGATTCCTGCTTTTACTTGCAAGTTCATACCATGATTTTCCCGTCTTTACAACCATCGTGTATTTCAGTATTATTTACAGTTTTTATAGATTTATCAACTATTGAACTGCTGTTAGAATGTACTCGTTCCATCCTGACTGGGTAACCCAACATTTTTCAGGTTAGTCGCGGTTTCTATTAGCAGTTGGGAGACATGGGTGTACCTGCAGGCCAAAACCTAGAAGCTAGCTAGTTAGTTGAGTTTTATTTAGTTGTACTTTATAAATGGTGAGACATTGTACTTTGTAGCAAATGAAAATATTTGAATAATGTAAATTAATTTAATTTTGTGAATGAGCATTTATTTTGTGATTTGAGCATCATAGCCATGACAGCATTCTACCGCCGACTCTGCGGCGTAGGCTGGCTTGGACACGCACTCGTATCCCGAAAAGTGGGTGCGAGTCGTGACAAGTTTTTGTGGTGGCCCATGCAGGTCCATTTTCGCAAAATGTGCGAACTCGTGATAGTACTTAAGTTAGTCGTACTATTGCGAGACTGCGACTAGGAAATGCTTATTCACAATTAGGATTAAATTGAATTAGGAGGAAATGACTAGGACTAGAAGTCCATAATTTAATTTGACTGTCGGGTAGTAAGATTACTAAATAGCTCATGTGTTTTAGTGAGGACTTATTAATTTCTAACCCTATTAGATAACTTTTATAGAAGGATACACTATAGAGTAGGGAGGTAGGGCCCAAGATGGGTAGAACATTTACTCAGCAACTTAGGCCTTCATGGAATCCAATTCCTAACAGTAACCCCTCTCCCCAAAAATTTTGAAATAAAATTTTATTTATTTGAATTAAATTGTGATTTTGGAATTTTATAAATATTTAATTAATTATAATTATAGAAGGATTTAGTCATGGTTAAGTTTTGGAGTGCAAAATGACTAGAAACTATGGCGCGAATAGTGCAGTGGCGTGCTTTAACTAGTGTATTAGCCATGGTAGAAAAGGCCGAACCATAAGTATGTTCTAACTAGGAAAACCAGGCTAAGTTGCGACATGACCTCTATAAAGAATTTAATTAACTATTTATTAATATACGATTTCTTTGGAATCTGGTTGTACCAATTTAGTCCGAACTGGACCCGAACCCAACTCAAGCCCTAGTAGTCATGTAGTGCAACCAATAACTTCCATACAGATATATAGATGTGAATAAATAGATATTGGTAGACCATTTTAGTCTCTTGAATAAATTTCTATAAAATATATATGTTATTGCTATTTAAATTTATACTTTACTTAGAAATAGGGTAACCTTCTCTTGTAGTGATATTTGAAATTTAGAGATTTGTCTAGACTACATACATATTTGTGTATAAACATATTCATAATGGGTAGACATAGTAGTTTATACATAATTCCCTCGATCTTGAATATTACGGAAATATAAATTAAAATTTACATTCCTCTTGTCTTAGGTCATTACCTTCCTAATCAACTATCAATTTTTTTTTTTTTACCAAAAACTGATACCTCATTTCAAGGATGGATACATGCACATTTCTATTCTTATCAACTGTATAATTTTTACTCCCTTGAAATTCTTGGAGATATAGTTGGAATAATTATGATGACTTGCGATGACAAGACAACAGCGTACTGTCGTCACTTATTTGAATTATGAAGACTGCGGGTTCACTGCAGCCAGCAGCGCACTGGCGAGGCAAGACCCTAAGTGGAAGTAATTTCAGGTAAGCGTGGGTGCTCGAACATTACTAAAACTATGTCTTCGTTGTCCTATTTTCATCTTGAGATGTTATGTCAAGACTGGATAGAGTTGATAGGGTATTCATTACCGTATCATTGCTTGAGTCGTAGAACCAAGAGTTTATTGCAGCTAGATGTACACTGGCGAGGCATAAATTCTCGGTAAAGTGACTCCGGTTATGCTTACGATTTTCGAATACCAATAGGCTATATCTTTTATTAGCGTATGACTGTTACACCTCATTTCAATTTGATCTTGTATCCTATTTTCTGTATGTATTCTCGATGAGCCTTATAGCCTCCCTTACCATCCTACTAGTTCCCTCCTAGTAATCGTTTAGTATATTTTGATTCTACCTCACTAGAGTCACATCTATGGTCTTGACTCTATAACCATGCCTAAACCATTTTTCCTCAACTTGTTGACTGTGCCAATAATTGATCGTGCCTAACGATTTTTCTTGTTTAACTTAACCATATTTCATTTATCCTGGCCCTTTATATCCTGACCCTTGACTATACATTATTTGTACTACGTGACATCTTTTTGGGCTCGATCCTATTCACGATCTTACTCAATTTATCATATCATTTCTTGATTACATTGTTAATCATGACAAATCATGCCATTCGAAATTTTGAGAAAGAAATTTCTAAGGTGGGTAGAGTCTTCGAATGATGAATTATCTTGAGGTTATTGATAGCTTTGGTGTCGTTGAGGTTTAACAAATTTTAGAATACACTTGGGAACCTTTTATGATTCAAGACCAAGCCTAAGATTCTAATGTCAAACCCTATCTATTTTGTTTTTCCACTCCCATCCTTCCTTGGTCAATACTTTGATCAATATCCTCTCGATCAATATTTTCTTAAGAAAGTTTCCATTATCCTCAAATCTTGCCTTATCAATCAATACCATTCTTATTAAAGCTTTCTGTCACTACATTTTCCTTCGAACCTATCGAGCCTAGCTATCCTAGACCTTCCTTAAATTCGAGGACGAATTTATTTCTAAGGTGGGTAGATTTGTAACCCCACTTCCCGAATTTAAATTTTTATTTACTTGCATACATATTTTGTTTAGAAAAGAATTTTCCTTTAGAAACCTTATATACAATATTATGATATTATTCTAAATTTTGGATTAAAATTATATTACCATTTATCCATAAAAAACTCATTCCTAAATTTTATTATTGAGTTTATAAATATATACATTTGTAGTTACTAATGTGGGATTTTTTCAACGTTTTCAAAACGGTTTTGGGAACCGTTAACAAACTCTATGGACAGATGTTGTTAAAAATAATTGGATAGAATTAGAATTATAAAGATTATATTTTATGTCAACTTGATGACAAATATTATATTGATAATTTGAATTGAGTATGTATGCTTAGAAACTTATTCGATAATGTTAAACGAGTGTTTAAATTATTTTGGAAAAATATTAATATTATCTTAAGATATTACGTCGGAGAAATTATTGAGTAAGAATTCCAATAATAAAGATTCATACGGATTGAATATTTGAATAAATATACTGGTTATAATAAAATAGTTTTTTAAAAATATAATTTCTTTTAAATTTGGATATTTATAAAACTCTACCAAGCTGATTTTATCCATACACCCTACATGCATCACCATATAAGAACTCAGATTCAATCAAGGATAAGGGGGAGTAAATGTATACCAGGATTCAAAGATAAAGTTGGATCAAGTTTAAAGAATAGAACTAAATCCTATTCATAATTGAGGTTTATCAAATTCCAAGTATATATCAGAGCGATGCCAAACAATAACACCACCAAACACAGCAACTCCTTGGCCGACCCCCAACTCGCCTCCACTATATCCCAGAGCACCCGCAAACCCTATCGGCCCTCTCCGACGCCATCACGACCACCCTGTCAACAACACCACCATTAGACCATCTCTGTCGTCTCCCGCCACCATCAAACACCCCAGTGCAACCATCGCCATCACCAGCGATCCCGACTCCACAACCAACCAACCCGACCACCCGACAATTTCCCTACAGCAGCCCGAACAAGACAAAAACACATCCGCCACCACAAGCATAACCATCACAACCGTGTCCGAACCCGTGTGTCCGTGTCTAATCTTATTCCACCATTACAATACAATTACTGTGTCCGTGTCGACAGGCCGGCACGGACGTCCCCTACAACCACAACCAAACACCACCACTCACCTCGCTGTCGGCGCGCCGCCCTAGCATCGCGCCCTTCCCCGGTCGTCGTTCCATGACTCCGCCGCCAGCAACCGATGCTGACCTTCCAGACCAGCCATGGCCGTCCCGTCGAGCCTCCCACGCCGGATCCCTTCAGGACCGTCCACGCCGTGTCGCCAGATCTGATGCCGGGTCTGCTCCAGCTGTGCCTGGGTGCCGAGCCCTCTCTGTCAGGAGTGCTCGACTCCAGCAGCCTCCACGCGGCCGCCTCGCCGTCGCGGACCCTTCCCGTCGCCGCGTCTGCGGCAACCAAGCAGCACATCTGCCGCTGCCGAGCACCCTCCGTCGTTGAGCCGAGCCGACCATCGGCGGATCTCTGCCACTGCAAGGGCACTGCGAGAAGGTGCAACCGCGCTCCTCCAGAGGCGCGCGCGCCTAACCCGCACCGTCTCCGTCTTTCGCGAAGCTGCCTCACCATCTCCCCTTCCGCCACCGCGTCGCCTAGTTCCAGCCGTGACCGCCGATCCTCCTCTCCGGCTTCACCAAGCTCTCCTTCTCTATCCCCGACCCCGGAGGACCCCCTCGTATGCGGCAGCCTCGACTTCTACGACCGCTCCGCCAACCGACCAGCCTCGTCGAAGCCACCACCGCCGGAGCCCCACTCGCGGAGAGCGAGCTCTCCCTCTCAATCACTTTCCCCCCTTTTTTGTGAGTGCTACCATTTCCCTTTTCTCATTCTCTCTCTGTCTCTTTAGTGTATAAGTGGGGAGGGTTACTAATAATAATAACAGAATACTAATTTAATGATTAGTTTAATTAGTTTTAATTACTAGTTAATTAATGGATCAATACTTTGGGTAAATTAGTACATGGAAAGTAGTGGTTAGTTAGTTTTATTTATGATTAAAATAATGGCAATATAGCTAGGTATTTTATATTTAGTTATATTTCTTAATAATAATATCCATTTTGTAATACAACTTATTTTGTCAAAATTTGAGGTGAGCATAAAAAGATATTCCTATACTTTCAAATTGTGTAATTGGCCTAAAATGATATTTTAAGATTTTTTAAATGATTAATTATAATATTTTGACCAATAGGAAATTAGAGGTTCTAATAAATTAAATAGTATAAATACTTTCCTAAAATACTATATATATATATATATATATATATATATATATATATATATATATATATATATATATATATATATATATATATATATTCTAAGTAAGGATTATTTGTCTAAATCAAATTCTCTCTTAACCGATCATGACTAATCGAATATTTATATTTCTTTGCCAAATTCGGACTTCTTCCTATCGTACATGGCTAGTTGGACTTTGACACAAAGGTACATTCGGTTTCACCAGCTATGGACCTCAGGCGAGTACATCTCTGATAGTTTTTCATATTTGATTATCTCTATGATTTCTGTATTTAGTATTATGTACATTGATATCCTGTTGATTCTTGACACGCTTGTCACACGAGATAGTAGTTATGGATTCTTGCATGTTGTTCGTGACCAATAGACTTTCGTGTTCGTGACTTGTTTGGATCCATGAGTACTGGTCGGGCGGGGAAGTACATTAGTAGACATGTAAACATACCTATAAATATCCCATTTGTCTATTCGTGAATGCTAGCAGCCGCACACGACACGTGCGGGATGCCTTATTTACCTCTAGCCGTTTACATGTCAAAAGTGTATTTCAAATCACAAGTTAGAGGTAGTCTTGATATATATCTTGTTTCAGTTCTCGTCTTGTGTGCCATGATTTCTGCTTTTACTTGCAAGTTCATACCATGATTTTTCCGTCTTTACAACCATTGTGTATTTCAGTATTATTTACAGTTTTTATGGATTTGTCAACTATTGAACTGCTGTTAGAATGTACTCGTTCCATCCTGACTGGGTAACCCAATATTTTTCAGGTTAGTCACAGTTTCTATTAGCAGTTGGGAGACATGGGTGTACCTGCAGGCCAAAACCTAGAAGCTAGCTAGTTAGTTGAGTTTTATTTAGTTGTACTTTATAAATGGTGAGATATTGTACTTTGTAGCAAATAAAAATATTTGAATAATGTAAATTAATTTAATTTTGTGAATGAGCATTTATTTTGTGATTTGAGCATCATAGCCGTGACAGCGTTCTACCGCCGACTCTGCGGCGTAGGCTGGCTTGGATACGCACTCGTATCCCGAAAAGTGGGTACGAGTCGTGACAGCTAACCCCCAACTCCCTAGGTACTGACGGTGCTGCGGGAGCTCGACACTAAACCGGAGCTGAAGTGCGGAGAGGCGTTTTGAAGCTCTTCCTACTATGAAGTATTTTGAAGCCATTTCATCGAAGGCTTATGTATAAAGGGGCGAATGTATGGAACGACAAGTGTTAGTTCAGGCAGCTTATCGAGTATATTTCTTTTGTTTCAATCAATGTAGCCGCAACGACATATCCAAATGTAATACGACTTGCACTTCGATGCAAGCTATAAATAAAAAGCATATTTCTATCTTCCTATACTGCGTGTTCAATTCTGATACGATTTTGTGAAGTTTCAACTTGATGTTTCTAATAAATGATCAAATGTAATGTTCTTGCCTTGTACGAGTGCAACTCCAGACTCGTACGACATCACGCCTTAGCGAGGATGATCGATTCGGCATAATGGGAATTGGGGATGAACGGTTTATCGAATCGGGACGTGACATAGGTGGGCGCATAGAACCCCGTGGACGCATAGCCTTGGGGGCACACAATGTTTTGGGCACCCTTAAGGCACTAAGCACGGATTTGATCATTGTTTTACGCCAAGCGTTATTTGTTTCTTTTTAACGTGCTATGAAATGTATTTCTCTCGAATTCTTTCATGTGTGCCATGTCCTTTCGGCTTTATTGTACTTTATGCTCTATGCCATGCCTTCTTTCTTAATCGGTGACCCGTTAGGGTGCACTCAGGATCATGTCTCTTTTCTGCTTACATGATGGTTTGTATAAATGATATGTTAAATAAACATGATATGATAAGTAGCCTGAACACGATATTGACCCGTTGCGGTGCACTCTTAACCAGTAACAAGTAACCTGAACATGATAGTGGCCCGTCGTGGCGCACTCTTGACAAGTAATAATGAAATAATTTTAACCTGATAGTGGCCCGTCGTGGCGTACTCCTGACAAGAATTAATGAATTGCCTTGACACCGTGGGTGATTGTATTGATTGTGCTTAAATAAGCTACCAGTCTAGTCTTGTCTTGCATCATGTCTAGGATGTGAGTCCCTGGTTACCACAGTCAGGGATTCATACTAAATCTGACTAGATTGATCAAGTAGTCCATAGAGATTTCTCAGTCACAAGCAGTCCCATTATCTGGGAGCTCAAGTGGACTTGTAGCATGTCGTCGAGTAGGGTACATTTTCAGCACACTGTCATGTGTTGCACCCTCTAAGTCACCTAAGGGTACATTTGTCTCCCGGGCGATGTACCCACCTGAACCCTCAACCCGCAACTGGATAACCTGGATTTAGTCTGCAGGGCTTGTGACTGTGGAACATCTCATTGTATCTTGTTAGTAACTAGGCTTGTGATAACCCTAGTTAGTTAAAGTATCAAGCCGTAATCATTGCTTGGCCGTGATTGTTGGATGGAGTCAATCTTGTCTAGTCTTGTCTAGAACCAGTCTAAGTCTTGTTTAGACCATGTATATGGTTGTTTCCAGAATAATGATTGCATGATCGTTACCTTTAGCAATAAGTGGTCAGAGACTAAGCTCTGTTCAGACGAAGGGTTACAACCCGATCCTTGTTTGGTTTAAGGGTTGTAACCTGGCTCCCGTAATAGTGCCTTCGTCCTCTCTTCGTTTATTGCCCAGTTTATATTTCGCTCGATGCGTTCACAAGTTCCGTTTATTTAACATGTTCTCCAGTTTACCTTATGTCACAAGTTAATTACTTTATGCTCCATGTCGTTTTACTTATAGTCTTTCTATGTTTGGGATAAGTGCATTGGTAGTGCACGAGTCTTGATCCGCTCTTACTATTTCTTTCTCTACCTGTTGGTTGCTAATGATTTGCTGGTTTTAGTTCCTAAGTTTGGCTTCCTTTGTGGTACTTGCTATTGGGGTTCTGACCCTATTGGTTTTGCTTGGCCAGATCTGATAGAAGAGCCCAGAGGATCTTCCGCACCATCTACACGACGGTGACCAACCGGAGCACCAGAGTACCTCAGTGGGTTTCTTTTCTTTTCCCAATGATATGTACATTATTCTGTTGTGGCATTTAGCCCCGAGCACGTGTTTAGATTGTGTTTTGGTATTTCCTTGACATTGAGCCTACGGGAATGAACATGATTTGTATTTATTCTAGACTGCAGCTAGTGCTAATCATGTATGACTATTACTCTTGCTAGTTCTCTATCTTGTATTACTAGCTTCATGATCATCCATGTATATGTGGTTTGGGACGCTTTACCATTGTATATCTGATGATCATACTTCTTGTACCTTGTATATTTGCCTGTGATTGAGATACCTAGGATTGTTAAACCTAGGCTTGACTGATGGCTTGTAGAGTAATCCCCATGTATTGACAACTTATACGTAATTTTAGAGTATTAACATACTTTGGAATTGCGTAGCTGGCTGTGTCCACCCGCGCTCTCCAGTATTCTGGTTTTGGGCGTGACACAAAATGAATGTTTTTCATGACAAAAAGTGGGATCTAAGTCCAATAAAATTAAAAAGTGGGATGTAAGTACAAATTCATATTAACAAGTGGGATGAAAGTCAAAAATTCTCTAGAATTAACTAAAGGGGACTAGATGAGGCCTTATTGGGTTTTTCTTCAAGGCCCAAATAGCGTTTAATGGCAGCCACTATCGGTTAGTTAGCCTCCGTTTCATTTCTTTCATTCCATCCTTGCCTCCTTTTATTCATAAAGTGTTCTTTCCCAAATTAGAGAGCTTCCCTCTTTGGTTTGATCTCCAAATCCCATCATTCTTCCACCAAATCTTTCATCCAACCTTCTCATACTACCAAGTGAGGATGCTAGCAAAGATTTGGAGCAAGGTGCAAGGAGGAGTGTCTATTTTGGAAGGATCTTCGTGTCGGAACCGTGTCCTTGAGAGTTTCGTTCGGATTCCACTCCCAATAGGTAAAACCAACCCTCTAAATCGATTTCTCATGCATATTAATTAGTTTTGAATCCGTAGGATCCACCCCCATGCATGTACCCCCATTAGGTTCAAGTTTGACGTCATTTGGAGCCCTCTAGAGCAAGTTAGGATTGTGTCTTGTGTCCTACTTGTGAGATTCCCAATATAGGACACCCCATGTGTATGCGTGTATGCTAATGATTTAAATAGATATTTAAATTCAGTTTTAGACATGTTAGAGAGTGGATTTGATGTGCTTAGGATGGTTAGAATGAGTTTCATTTGGATACCCATGGTTAGATTTGGATATATATCTTTTGTCCAAAAACTACCCAAATTCGTCATAGTATTTATCCACGTTTTTAGTAGCAATAGCAACTTAGAAATGTCATAACTTCTAGCTCAAGCCTCCGATTAACCTCCTATTTTTTTAAAAGAACCGTATCGAAGTTAGCTTCCCAAATATATATATTAATAGGCCAAATTAGTTCCAGAACTTTCTGCAAAATTGTTTGAGTGTCAGTTGTACGAAAGACAAATACGTTTCGGTGTTTTCGCAATTCCGGGAGCTTCTGGATACGAAAATACGATCCGTTTTAAGTTTCAGAAAGCTAACACGAAGGGCTACGACATACTTGAATACTAGAATCTAGTGAAGGCCCAGTTGGTACAGTATTGATTTTAAGTAGAAGAGTGACTATACGACATAGGCATTTTTGTGTAACCTATGAGCCTATGTAATGTGGATTTCAAGTGAATGTAGGTATCATAGGTTATCAAGTATATGTATGATATAGTATATATATATATATATATAAAAAAAAAAAAAAAAAAAAAAAAAAAAATATATATATATATATATATATATATATATATATATATATATATATATATATATATATATATATATATATATATATTATTGTTAGGTAAAATGTGTTAGTTAGTGTTTGTTAGTGTTAATACAAATGGTTATCAAGTGAGCAAAATATAGATAAGTTATGTGTCAAGGTATTAACATTTCGGACAAGGTACTAGTGTAATACTTGGGTACCATAAGGATATTGGTATCATGACACTCAAGTATTATGAGTAATGATAAGTGAGTATTGAAACTTGAGTAAGGTATCATATTTGGTATCAAGTATTAGTATTAGAGTCAGTTGGATAAGTATCTAGGAGGATAAGGTATTTGTCAAGTTACTAAAATATTGGGTTATTGAGTAATAGCTATGTGATATAAATATACATGTGTTATGTGCATATATGAGTTTAGGCTAATAGGTATATATGGAGTGATAGATACATATATATTATATGTATATGAGGTGTGTGGGTTTACATGTCAAGTGGAGGGTTTACCTATATGTAGGTATTTCATATATGTTATGTGTTTGAGGGTTTACATGGTATGTGGTATATAATCTATATAGGTATATATGAGATATGAGGGTATGTTTATATATGGATGTAAGGGTAGTAGATATAGTGTAATCTCTATATATAATATTGTATAGGATGAGTTATATAGATATCTTGGGTTATATGAATGAGGTATTGGGTTCTAGGATGTATACCTATATATATGTGAGTATCTATCTATCTATATATATGTGAATATATCTATGTATGTAAATGTGTATGTATATGTATATCTATATGGTATATAGAATATGTGAGGTCATATACATATATACATGAATTTAGTTAGACTATAGCTATATGTTAGATATATATGTAGGAACCCTAGAGGGGGGGGGGGGGGTGAATAGGGTCAAGCTAACTAATCAAGCACTTAGCACGGAATAATAGGCAATTTAAAATATAAGTGCAAGAAGAGAAGCAAACACAATACCGACACCCGATGTATCCTGGTCTCCTCCCTAGAGGCAATCCAGTCCCGGAACTCTCTCCGGATTTAATCCACTATTATCGCAAATAGTACAACGTGAGTTTGGATCCGAAGGTCTCACAACTTCTTACACAAGAGCTTTAGTCCGAAGAGCTCTCCGACTTCAACCGCGAGCTTGGATACGAAGAACTCGCCAACTTCAACCGAGAGTTTGGATACGAAGACTCTCCAACTTCAAAGAGAAAAGGGATAGGAAACTGTTGATCTTCTAAACACTTGAAGATCAAAGAATAAAGCTCAATAACTCTAACACAATTTGTGGATAGCAAATTGAAAGCTTAGTAGAGTTGTTTGTGGATAGGCTTTGGTGGTTTGGAAATTTTTAGGCTCAAAGCATCAATCTTGAATGAAGGGGTTCAAGGCTATTTATAACCAAAGCAATGGAAAGAGCAAATAATGCAACTTTCTGTCTGCGGGCGGAAGATCCGCCGGATTTCCGCAGAAATCCGCCGGATTTCCGCAGAAGTCCGCCGGATTATCCTCCTGCACAGTCCAACGGCTATAAATATAGCCGTTGGGATCACTGATGGGACAGATCCGACCGTTGGAATCCAAATGGTACTTATCCGGATTATCCGTCGGATTTCTGCGGATGTCCGTCGGATAATCCGATCGATCACAGAAGGTTTTCTGTGATCAAGTTCGGATAATCCTCCGGATTTCCGCGGAGATCCGCCGGATCTTCCGGATGCTGTCCAAAAGTGATCCTGGGATATTTTCTACCCTAGCTTTCGATTTTGCCATCCATTTCTTGTGTTTACAAATATTCCTAAGACTCAATACAGACTCCAGATATACTGTAGCAGGTGCAGGCTTCTTCAGAGTCTTGAAATGATGATGGCATGGCTTGGCTTCTTTCCTTTGATAGATGCTGGCTTCTTCCTTGACGGCAGCTGTCCAAAGATATCCAGTTTGTGAAAACTGAATACCTTTCGGGGGCTTCGCCCCCGAACCCCCGACGAGGGGCGCTGCCCCCTCGACCCCCGTCCGCTGACCGGGCAGCGGAACCCCCGAGTGCGTGGCTCCGGAGATGTCGTCGGGTGGTTCAGAGAAATCTTGTGGGAGACCGTCGTCTTTGGCCCATCTTGATTTCTTCATGCATATGTCCATGTTTGATCTTGCTTATTGCTTATCTGAAATTACATGTTAGACGAACAAAGCAATATACAATGTAGCGAGTTTAAAGCATATTAGGACAATGCTTAGTTTAAGTAAAAGACAATAGTGATAGCATAAGTATTAGTGATACTGTAATGTTAAACTTAATTGAATAACCATAATCAAAGACATAGTCTTGATTTGGTTCATTCGATTAAATTTAAGATAGATACAATGAAAGCTTATATCACTAAAGTGTAAAACAATAAGCACATATCACCAGAGGTATAAGTATAAGTAGAAATGCTATAGTGACTGTATGGAGATTAGTGATAATGAAATGCTAAACTTAATAGATTAACCATATACAAAAACATGATACAATCATTGGGCCAACAATCTCCCCCTTTTTGATTATGGCAAATCGGTTAAGTTTAGTATGAACACAATAGATGCATTTATCACTAATATACAAAAGGCATAAGCCAATATCACTAAAAGCATACTACTTAGAATACTTCTACCCCTTTTTCCAAATATAAGCACATACTTAAACTTATTTCTCCCCCTTTGACATGATCAAAAATAAACTCCCCCGTACTAAGAGATAAAATGAAATCAATCTTAAGTACATAAATCAGAGCATGAGGAAGACATAGAAAATCATGATCAAGAAATACTAAATGAAGAACAATGGGAGAAGTGTGTAAAGACAAGTAAGAGACTACATACCAAATGTAGAGAACAAAAGAAAATAGCTTGTCAAAACACAAGATAGTTGGTAAAACTAAGGGAAATTGAAGAAACACAATAAGTAGTCTACCAACTTGAAATCCAAGGAAGAGTTCCAAAACACAATATGATATGAAATATTTTTCTAGTTTTGGAAAAGTTTTAAAATAAAGGATTTCAATCAAAAGCCATGAGGATTAGATAATTGCATATAATAGATACCAAAACTGTAGATAGAAACCAAATGAGATATAGAAATATGTAAACTTGATACCAATTGAAAATGTGTAAGCTTGAAAACATTGATCAAAGAAGCTATCAATAGTCACAATTGTCCACAAATAAATAGTGGAGCAAAACAAAAGAATGATCAATGTAAAATATTGCAGTTGATATAAAGTAATCTCATTATTATGCAAAATCTATATACTTACCCAAGTTCATGCATTTGAACTCAATTACCTTATCATGCTATATGAATACCATTTAGATAAACATGAAGGTAAAGGAGAAAAATACTTGAGAAGGAGAAATTCAGTCGACTTGAATGCTCCCCCTCAAGATATGCCAATAGATAGAACTCATGAAGTTTTGGGTAAGTCCTCAACAAGGAAAGCCAAAGTAATTAATCATGCAAGGAAAGCCAAATCAATGAAAGCATAATAGTCATCAAGATAAGATAAGAAAGTTAAAATTAGCAAGATAACATATTTAACCCATATAAAAGAGAGAGACAAGATAGGAAAGACAATTGCATATTACTCTCATAAACCCTTCAAAATAAAAATATCATGACCTCAATCAATAAGATATGAAAATAAAGAAAATATGGGTCCATGATAAACTAGGTATACGACGTATTAAAGGGTATAAATGAATTAAACAATTTATTTGCTCCCCCTCAAAATATGCGTATCTAGTTTCAAAGCACTTATAGCATAAAATAGATATATCATCAAAATCTAGGGGTAAATCAACTAAGGATTTCTCCCCCTTGCTCAATGCTTATAAGGCTATAAAATCGTCATAAGACGAAAAATATCATCTTTACTCAAGAAAAGATATCCAATAAATAGTCACTAAAGATGAAAAATCGAAAGAATATTCCAATTAAGCACAATTAGTCAAAAGATGGCATACATTAACCTATATGAAAGATCTCATATTTGAATATGATAGATTAATGTATGTTACCTTTTGAGAAGAAGGTCGTCATGAATTATAAAAGAGGTCAATTAGAACAATCATGACGAAAGACAAGAATAGCTCAAAAGTAAAATAAAAATAAAACTTGAATAACATGTCCATGATTATCAAATTAAGAAATAATCAAACAATTTATTGCTTTGCATGGACCATATATGTTTTATCATATATGTACCCATCAACGGGTAAAAGCCACACCTTGCTAATGGTAGATGTATAACCCATAAAGTTCAAATAGCAAAGGCCCATATGTGATAATCCATAAGTAGTCAATATAGAGTAATAAATTAACTTGATAATCGTATAATTTGATAACATAGAACTACTCAACCATTTGGATCATTCATAAAATTAACACATGAAATAAATATGATCCAATAATAAATCTCATCAAGAGAAAATCCAAAATCCATACTTACAATAGAATCTTACAAATCAATAGAAAATATGGAAAGGAGTCAATCTCATTTAAATGATTGCAAATCTAATCAAAAGGAGATGTAAATGATAATACTATAAAACCATGACTCAAAGATGAGAGAAATATAAGAGATGCTTACCAATGACTAGTATAGAAGGAAATTAAAGCAAGGAATCACAAACCTCAATGAAAACAAGATTAAAAATAAAAGTTTGTCAACCTAATTTTAGAGACCAAACATATGTATCTAAAGTAGAATACAAATCTCATCAAGAAAATCACAAATCTTGTTTTTGAAAACTAGCATATCATATATAGATTGAAGCATAGGAAGATAGCTAGACAAGTGAAAAGTGAACCAAAATTATATAGCTTAATAATATATCACAAATAAGCAAGCTATATAACCAAATAAGATTAATGAGGGAAGCCATTAACAAGATAAATGTGCTCATTAAATCTTAAATCACTAACACTAGAGGATAAGAGCATAAGATAGCAAATAAAAGGAATTAGACTATCATCAAGTAAAGGCCAAAAGAGATATTCAAGAAAACACAAATAAAATAAATCTCTTTGCCAAGTATTGAGATTAATCCAAGATGATGAAATAATAGATCAATCTAGAGAATGCAAAATATTATAGCCATAATGAAATAAGTGTATTCTCTAGAAGTAGGAAATCTCAACACAAAAAGCTCGAACCATAGTAGCAAATACATAAGGAATATGATGTATCGATTACAAGAATCCTTACGGGCTACAAAAACATCATTGGGCAACAATAATTCAAAGGAAGTAAAAACCCAAGAAATGAGCAATGAAAGATCATTAAGATCAAGAAAGCTAATAAGAGCTAAAATAGCAATAGTCACGTTTTTCAAAAGCTTTCATAGTGCACCATAGAAAAACATAAAGATATAAAACAAATGTGCACTAATTAAGGAGGTAAATAAGACAAGCAAGGTAAAGCACAAAAACATGTGATCCTTAAAAGAACTTCTATAAATAGTCATGAATGAGACACTAATTAACATTTTCTCTCAAACTCCCAACTCAAAGGTATAAACGAATAATTATCAAAAGTTGGGAATCATATAGATAAAACTATATATATCACAAATAGGCATATATGAAAAGATCAAAGGAAAATCAAGTGAAAAACATATATCCGTAAAGTCAACCAAAAAGCCAAGAAGATATCATCAAAAGAAAGACTTTAAGGAAGAAGCTAATTGATTCAAGAAAAGATGCACAAATATGATCAAAGGAATCAATAGCTAAAGTATGAGATAAGCACAAGTTTGAAGATAACAAGTATAATTAAATACTTTTCAAATCAATATAAAACTTTAGCTTAACTCACAAACCACATAAAGATATTTATACAATAAAAGTCATTAATGTAAGAAATACATGAACTACATGAAAATAGAAAAATAATGAATATAGTCATGTATCCTTAATAAAACTTTGAAACACTATTTCAAATTCAACACATGTATAAATAGCTTTAGGCCAAAACATAATAGATTCTCAAGAAGATAGTCAAAATAAAATATGAGAACCAATAATGAATATATTATGCAAGCACAAGATTAAAGAAAAGTATAAGTATATACTTGTCAAGTAATAAAAGGCTTGTGCTAAACGCATATATTCACAAATACCGATTTAAAGTAAATAAGACATATTAAAGAGAAATCGGTAAGAAGTAACTATCTCAAATTTTTAAAGACGGAGAGTTAAAATCATATTAACTCAAATCAAAAACCAAGCTCCTAAGGACTAGAGTGATAAGCATGCTTTACAAATAAAGATTAAGAAAGACAAGCATGCATAAGTAAATGTGTCACACTAATAGAAAATGAGTGATAAACTAAGTAGTGTGAACTAATCATTTAAGCTAAGTAACTAGTCATGCTAGATAAAAGAAATAACAAGAAAATTAACTAAGCATGCTAGTATTATATCTCACGTTGATTTATATAATAAGCAACTAAAGGATATCAATGTGAGTTAGTAGCAAGACATCAAAGGAAACATGCTGGATTCTACAAATATAAACCATTTAAAGAGAATCGATTAGCATGTTACCAAAGTGGCTCTAGTGGCCACACTTGTGTTGGTGCAATTGCTTGAAAGATGACCTTTGAGCTTTGCAACCACCAACACGCTCCTCGGTGCTATGTCCCAATACAAGAAGCTCCACCTACAACATTAGGCGAAGACTTTGGTATCCAAATATACTTGGATCCACATTTGTTAGCTTTGGGGACCTATATAGCATTTACTCTAGCATTGGTAGTAAAAGTCCTACGAATAGGGCATGTAAAGCTCATGTGTCCAATGCGAGAGCAATAGAAGCATCTAGTACTAGTGTGTGCACATGTATCGGAATGAGCATGGTTATGAACATGTGACATACTAGAATGATAAATATTTCTAGGGTGAGCATGAGAAGATTTGGTTTTAAGAATATCATGTTCTAACAACAAATCATCATGCATGCAAGTAAGAGAATCAAATTTAGAATTTAAAACATTATTCTCTTTTTCAAATAAAGCAATTCTAGAAATAAAAGCATCATTTTGTTTCTTTAAAGCATCAATAGAAGAATCATGCAAAGAAGATAACTCATGTGTTGAACTCTTAAGATCTTCTATAGATAAGGAAAGAGATTTGATTTTCAAAATTAAAGCCTCATTTAAACTTTTTAAAGAAACACATGATGAGTTTTGAGAATCAAGTCTAAATAATAAATCATTGTTTTCATTTCTCAACAACTCATTAGATTCTTCTAAATGAATAACCTTTTCCGAAAGTTCTTCATTTGTAGAATGAAGGTTATCAAGAATCTCTAAGGATTGTTTAGCCATGGCTTTCCACTTAGAGCATTTCTTGCATTTAGAAGAACCATGAATGTCTATGCTACTAGAAATAAAACCCTCTTTATCGGAGGAGGATAAATAGGATGCCATAGAAAAATAACAAGGATCTACTCTAAGGATGTTAAGCCTAATAATAGAGTCCTTGCTCTGATACCAATTGTAGGAACCCTAGAGGGGGGGTGAATAGGGTCAAGCTAACTAATCAAGCACTTAGCACGGAATAATAGGCAATTTAAAATATAAGTGCAAGAAGAGAAGCAAACACAATACCGACACCCGATGTATCCTGGTCTCCTCCCTAGAGGCAATCCAGTCCCGGAACTCTCTCCGGATTTAATCCACTATTATCGCAAATAGTACAACGTGAGTTTGGATCCAAAGGTCTCACAACTTCTTACACAAGAGCTTTAGTCCGAAGAGCTCTCCGACTTCAACCGCGAGCTTGGATACGAAGAACTCGCCAATTTCAACCGAGAGTTTGGATACGAAGACTCTCCAACTTCAAAGAGAAAAGGGATAGGAAACTGTTGATCTTCTAAACACTTGAAGATCAAAGAATAAAGCTCAATAACTCTAACACAATTTGTGGATAGCAAATTGAAAGCTTAGTAGAGTTGTTTGTGGATAGGCTTTGGTGGTTTGGAAATTTTTAGGCTCAAAGCATCAATCTTGAATGAAGGGGTTCAAGGCTATTTATAACCAAAGCAATGGAAAGAGCAAATAATGCAACTTTCTGTCTGCGGGCGGAAGATCCGCCGGATTTCCGCAGAAGTCCGCCGGATTATCCGCCTGCACAGTCCAACGGCTATAAATATAGCCGTTGGGATCACTGATGGGACAGATCCGACCGTTGGAATCCAAACGGTACTTATCCGGATTATCCGTCGGATTTCTGCGGATGTCCGTCGGATAATCCGATCGATCACAGAAGGTTTTCTGTGATCAAGTTCGGATAATCCTCCGGATTTCCGCGGAGATCCGCCGGATCTTCCGGATGCTGTCCAAAAGTGATCCTGGGATATTTTCTACCCTAGCTTTCGATTTTGCCATCCATTTCTTGTGTTTACAAATATTCCTAAGACTCAATACAGACTCCAGATATACTGTAGCAGGTGCAGGCTTCTTCAGAGTCTTGAAATGATGATGGCATGGCTTGGCTTCTTTCCTTTGATAGATGCTGGCTTCTTCCTTGACGGCAGCTGTCCAAAGATATCCAGTTTGTGAAAACTGAATACCTTTCGGGGGCTTCGCCCCTGAACCCCCGACGAGGGGCGCTGCCCCCTCGACCCCCGTCCGCTGACCGGGCAGCGGAACCCCCGAGTGCGTGGCTCCGGAGATGTCGTCGGGTGGTTCAGAGAAATCTTGTGGGAGACCGTCGTCTTTGGCCCATCTTGATTTCTTCATGCATATGTCCATGTTTGATCTTGCTTATTGCTTATCTGAAATTACATGTTAGACGAACAAAGCAATATACAATGTAGCGAGTTTAAAGCATATTAGGACAATGCTTAGTTTAAGTAAAAGACAATAGTGATAGCATAAGTATTAGTGATACTGTAATGTTAAACTTAATTGAATAACCATAATCAAAGACATAGTCTTGATTTGGTTCATTCGATTAAATTTAAGATAGATACAATGAAAGCTTATATCACTAAAGTGTAAAACAATAAGCACATATCACCAGAGGTATAAGTATAAGTAGAAATGCTATAGTGATTGTATGGAGATTAGTGATAATGAAATGCTAAACTTAATAGATTAACCATATACAAAAACATGATACAATCATTGGGCCAACAATATATGTATAAGTTATATACTGTAATGTATACATATATGTGATATCTAGATAGGTGACTAGTTACCTTAGCCTATACCTTGTGTTACCTATAGAATTTCCTAGAAACCAATAGGCCTAAAATGACTTGTTGACTAGAGTTTGACCAAACCCTAGATAGTTTGACATAGTGTGACTTAATGTGACCTAGTTTGACTTGATGTGACCTAATTTGACTTAGTTTGACTGAGTTTGACCTAGATTGCATTTCATACATTAGAAAGTCATGTCTAACATAAACCCTAATTAGCTTATATATATCTCATCTTTAGGTCTGTGACATCACTCTGAGCATCGACCCCATTTGACAGCTCAGGACCGCTTGCGAGTACATTCTATGATAGTAGTTCCTTGTCTTGATATTTTCTGTATCCGATTCAGTTATAGTGTTTTACTTGATTCTTGTCACGATGGTGCACGGACTAGTATATATAAGATCATAGCATGAGATGTTATTCCTGGACTTTTTTGATATATTGGTACATTGTTCGATCTTATTTTCTATACTTGTATAAACACCGATTCCTGAGAAAGAGTAGCTACCTTCTTAGGGAATCCCGTGTCATGACGTGCTATGTCCGGATCCATTATACTACTCAGAGATGGGGAGTTATTAGTGGTTATGTGATCAATACCCCCTTGTAACTACCTTGTTCATAGCTATACCCTCACCTCACGTAGGGTAAAGCCTGATCCTACCTTGTTTATAGCTTTCTATTGTGGCCGGTCTGATCCTATGTTCTCGTATTTATTGTTTATAGCCGGTCAAATGGAACAGCCTGATTCGGACCCAAGCTGATCACATAATGCGCTAATATCTCATGGCACATTTTATGTTTACATTATACATCAGATATTCATGTACTGTTCTACTTTCCTATACGTTACACCCTGACATGATTTCCAGTTTATATATCCTGCTTACTTACAGTCTTGATATATCATCTTGTATTCCATTATGATTGTCTCTTATAGCATTTGTCAATACTATGGAACTGTTGTCAACGTTGTACTCGTTCATTTTCCTGACAGGATAACCCGTTGATTTTTCAGAGGATTTAGATGCTGACTGCTCGAGACTATTACCAGGATCTCCCTCTTATGTCAGTGTCTATAGAGGTAGTAACCTAGACTAGGTTTGACTGGACTGCATTCCAGCTAGCCTTGAGACTTATATTATATGTTATATTTTGGGATATTGTATTATATCTTAAACTCTGATCTCGTGGTGATTTGCATCTACTTCAGTTTATATACTTTCCATCATATATTTATTATATTCGTGCTTATCTTTCATAGATTTCTTGTGATTGTGTTGATATTATATACCTCCGTGCGGAGATGACAGGTACATATATATTATGTCTAGATGCTATACTTTCTAGTAGATCTATACAGTGTTCTACCGCCGATTCTGCGGCGTAGGCTGGACGTAACCACGTGCTCGTGCCCCTAATCAGGGTGTGGATCGTGACACGTTTTTGTAGTAGCCCATGCAGGTCAGAGTCGCAACTAGTACGATTTCGTAGTGGTGTTTGACTTAGAGCGCTGCTATGAGCCTGCCATTAGGATATAGGTTTTAGGCTATGATAGGAGTTGCTCAATCACAGTTAGGAACACTTGATAGATTTCAGGGATAACCCCTGAGAATCTTACTTAGAAAACTCTTGAATCTATTCCCACTTGCTTTCGCTCGCACTGATCCTGAATGTCTGCCAGTTACCACACCTTATTCTAGGATGAGTTTATGGACCCTGAGAGAACTAGAAAGTAGAAGTTGAACCTATAACCATTTAGGTTGGGATTTGTTCTATACTATATTCAAGGATTTTTGAATTTTTGACCTAGAGAATATCTTTGGGATAACCCTTGTGAAACTCTTTCTAAACCATATCTCGAAATCTGTTTCTGCTTGTCTCCATTTACTCTTCCTTGATTTATCGTTGACTTTGATTCCTGATTTTCGTTGTTGACTTTGATCTTGCATCGAGATAAATTTTGTGGACTGAATTAAGGTATATTTTGATAAGGTAAATGTCTGCTTTATTTATGGAGTTTAGAATTTATTGTCGTCATACTAGCTAGCATGACACGAACGTAGAGCTTGATTTTGGATATGCTTATCCTAGTTATAGAATTTGGATTTTCTTGCAGCCATACTGGTTGGCATGGTAAGAATTCTAGATGACATGATTTTAGGGTGTATACCTTAGTTATGGACTCTATCGTTTATTGCAACTATGCTTACTAGCGTGCAAAAATTCTGGCAACATGATTTCAGAAAGACGTGTATGGTTATCAGATCATATTTTAAATCGGTTAACTTCGTTATGACCAGATGAGCAAGAACGAATTCTTATTATCATTCTTCCCCGTCTTAATTAACTCTGTCTATCTACAGCCACAACTAGGATTTTCTCGACATGATTGTTTTGTGCTCTATCTTTCCTATGATTTGACTAAACTCTTCTTCGCTAACCTCTTGGGTAATCCTTCTCGTCCTTCTCGGTAATTGTTGAAAGCGCCTCGTGGATTACTTCAGGAAAAGTTTGAAAGGTATATTTATCCTTGTATTACGGAATCAGGAGTTTGCATCCAGAGAAATACTGGCGAGACATGACTTCAGATAACGGCATCATGGTTAAATATATTTCTTGAATTCTACTTGGACAATTTCTTAAGCATTGTGACTCACATCCTCTCCTTTATTTCGCAAAAGCTAGTTTGGAAATATTTTACGGATTTAGCCAAGATAAGTTCAGAAACCTATATTATTTGGCGTGGCAGCTGTGCACTGCAGCCATCCGTCGTATTATGGAACAATGAAGTTAATCGCAGCCTGATGCACACTAGCGCGATAGTAGATTCATGTGACATAATTACGGAGGTATAAGGTTCTTGAGTTTTACTTTGACTACATCCTATGCATCTCGTTTGGCCTTGTACCATTCTTGGAGATATTTCGACAATCATTCATGTCTTGCTTGACCCTACCTTGTCTGAATATTGATATGGATTACTAGACCCAGTCTTAGGCCTTTGTTACCTTCTTTTAATAGAGGACTGAAATAGCCAAACCTAGTTAACGGTTTCTATAACTATAATATGATATTATGTGATTGTGATGAGTATATTTTTCCTAGAGATTTATTAAATTAAGCTTATAGGACGGATATGAGTGACTGACTATATTGAACTTAGAAACCATTAAGAATGATTAGCTCGATAGCATATATTAATTATAAGGTATCTATGCTGGAGTAATGAAATATTATATTATTGTGACTACGGATTAAGGATTTGATTCTTGTGCTTAGATCCGAGAATTGAGCATTGTAGGACTTTTATGACCAAGTAATTATTGGTTATCTACAAGCTATTTACTTATGATTGGAGGATAGATCGATATGTGGAATGATATAGGAGGAGATAACATTGCGTGCAAGATCGGAAGATGGCAGTTAAAGTAATAAGGAACAAAACAAGGACATATGTACATTGGTAATAAATAAATCGGTAAATGAATCAAGGGTTTGAATTTGAGGGTTTATATTCAGGAGTTCTTGAGTTAAAAACAAGGGAGAGAAGGCTCAATGCCAAGAATATGTTTTGAACGTTTAATTTCAAGGAGAAGCTGTAGAGGAGGACTTAAACCAATTAATACAAGGAGCTTGTGATTAATAGGATAAAGATACTTAGGATAGGACAAGGGAACAAACTATTTGCAATTGAGATTGAAAATTATGGATGATGGCCAAGCATTGTTGATATATATATATATATATATATAAATATATATATATATATATATATATATATATATATATATATATATATACATATCTCGAGGATGACCTATATTTTAGAGTATACATAAAGGTTCTTATAAGATTCTAAATGGTAAAATGACATAGGTTTTATGGAAGAAGTTTGTTGAACCTGAGCCAAAATATTTGTAGAGAGAAACAACATATATGATCACAAGGGTAGCAGATTGAGTACTGTAGCCGTAGCAGTTGCATTCTTTAGCTTTACCTATTCGATGATTTTTAATTTCGAGGACAAAATTTTTCTAATAAGGGTAGATTTGTAACCACCACTTTTCTAAAATGAGGATAATTTTGAACTTTTATAAAATTGGCCATTTAATAATAGAATTTAAATTATGTTAGTAATTTTTACTAATTTTTATTTAATTTAATTATATTTAATTTGGTGCCTTGTGATTTTGATATTTTGCTAGTTTAATCCTAGAGACTACTTAGCCTAGAGACTAACTATAACCATGGAGGCCTAACCCATGTGATTAGATAAGCTAATTACCACTTTTTAGGCTAAGGGTATTTTGGTCATTTTGTGACTTTTGAATTATTTAGGATTTTAATTAATTGATGATTATTAGATTATTTAATAATATTTAAATTGAGGTATTGTGATTTTGGTCATTTTTCATATTTTAATATTTTGAGAATTTTATATTTTAATATTGATTTTAAGGGATTTGTTTAGCCGGGTTCGATTTTCATCTCGTTCCGACTTGTGTTAGTGATCCGAGTAGCTTAGACTCTAGACGGGACCCCAAGATTAGTTAGTCATGGCCCACAAATTCTATTAATTAAGTTAGTAAAATTAGGCTAATCCCACTTTGTTAGATTGGTTAAGTTAGAGACTTAAACTTAATCTTTTTGATCCCAAACTTGAACCTAACTTAGAATTAACTAAACGGGACTAGATGAGGCCTTATTTGGCTTTTCCCCAAGGCCCAAATAGGGTTTAATAGTAGCCACTATAGGTAAGTTAGCCTCCCTTTTATTTCTTTCATTCCATTATTGCCTCCTTTTATTCACAAAGCGTTCTTCCCCAAATTAGAGAGCTTTCCTCTTTGGTTTGATCTCCAAGTTCCATCATTCTTCCACCAAATCTTCCATCCAACCTTCTCATACTACCAAGGGAGGATGCTAGCAAATATTTGGAGCAAGGTGCAAGGAGGAGTGTCCATTTTGGAAGGATCTTCGTGTCGGAACCGTGTCCTTGAGAGTTTCATTCGGATTCCACTCCCAATAGGTAAAACCAACCCTCTAAATCTATTTTCCATGCATATTAATTAGTTTTGAATCCGTAGGATCCACCCCCATGCATGTACCCCCATTAGATGCAAGTTTGAGGCCATTTGGATCCCTCTAGAGCAAGTTAGGATTGTCTCTTGTGTCATACTTGTGAGATTCCCAATATAGGACACCCCATGTGTATGTGTGTATGCTAATGATTTAAATAGATATTTAAATTCAGTTTTAGACATGTTAGAGAGTGAATTTGATGTGGTTAGGATGGTTAGAATGAGTTTCACTTGGATACCCATGGTTGATTTGGATATATATCTTTTGTCCCAAAACTATCCAAATTCGTCATAATATTTATCCACGTTTTTAGTAGCAATAACAACTTAGAAATATCATAACTTCTAGCTCAAGTCTTCGATTTACCATCCGTTTTTATAAAAGAACCGTATAGAAGTTAGATTTCCAAATATATACATTAATAGGCCAAATTAGTTCCAGAACTTTCTGTAAAACTATTTGTTGTCAGCTGTACGAAAGACAAATGTGTTTCAGTATTTTCGCGATTCCGGGAGCTTTCGGACACGAAAATACGATCCGTTTAAAGTTTCGGAAAGCTAACACGAAGGGCTACGACATACTTGAATACTAGAATCTAGTGAAGGCCCAATTGGTATAATATTGATTTTAAGTAGAAGAATGACTATACGACATAGGCATTTTGTGTAACCTATGCACCTATGTAATGTGGATACTAAGTGAATGTAGATATCATAGGTTGTCAAGTATATGTATGATATATATATATATATATATATATATATATATATATATATATATATTTATATATATATATATATATATATATATATGTATGATATATATATATATATATATATATATATATATATATATGTATGATATATATATATATATATATATATATTGTCACGACCAGCACCCGCTTTTCGGATGCAAGTACGTACGCAAGCCAGCTACGCAATCAAGCGGACTCCAGTCCGACTTGAATGCGTAAACGCTGTCAAGGCTATGGTATCATGGTAAGGTAAATCTCTATCTCAATCCACAATAAGAATATAAAGCATAAAAGAACACTATGTATCGTGGTCTGCAGCCCACTAGCATACGTGTCCGATAAGACTCACAGAAATGCCATGAGTCTATAAAATGAGATAATCAAGCAGAGTATATCATGCTAAAGAATGTAAAGTACGAAAGGATAATACGGTAAATCACTAACAGATACCTGAATCCTGCAACTGTAACGTATGCCAACTACCATCCAGAACTGCTAACTAACTCCACGTGATCACTAAACCTACGGAGATCAGTAGGTCCTCAGGGGACATAGCAAGATACATAATATACATGCCTATCTAGCAGTTTAATCATGCATAAAGAAACAAACAGGATAAATCAGGAAAACTAGCCAGACTCATGACAAGTAACTACTAACAGGATGACAGCTAACAAGTGACTATAGACAAGTAACTACCGACAGGTAACTATGATCAGGGATACAGGAACAACTACGTAACTGAACTGCTGGATGGACAAGAGAAAACATGTCTCGAGATCAATGGATACTCAAACCCTCGCCCCTAAGTGGACTCGCAGGTTTGAAACAACTACTAACTCTCGCCCCTCGGTGGACTCGCAGGCTAGCTTCAAGAATCACCCTCGCCCCTCAGTGGACTCGCAGGTGTGGACAGATAACTACTAACCCTCGCCCCTAAGTGGACTCGCAGGTTAGCTTCAAGAATCAAGGTACAAATAACTACTAACCCTCGCCCCTAAGTGGACTCGCAGGTTAGCATCAAGGAATCGAGATACAAATACTACTAACCCTCGCCCCTAGGTGGACTCGCATGTTACCTTCACAAATACAAGGTACAACAGTTCTGGTATGACTTACTCCTCCTATGACACGACTCGACTCTAGTCAAGGTACAAGAGAGAACCAATCCGATAGAACCATACTAACCAGTTAGGCACGATAACGATAAACGATTCAAGACAAACGAACTAATAAACACAGTCTAAAGTAAAACACGCCAATCAAGAACAACAAGCAAATCAAGAACAACTAAGGTAACTAACTGATAATATATAAAAACAGAATAATATAAACATGAATTAAACTGTAGAGGGAGGCAAGGTATATTTGCCTGGTGGTTGCACGTAGATCCAACAAAGTATCGTCAACTGATAAGCCATACAATCCAAATCATCACAACTGTCCCCGAATTTGAAATAACATTTCCAACATGTCCAGATTAGTCAAATTAGCTAGAATTGCCTGTCCTTAAGTCCAATTATGGACACAGGGGCAAAACGGTAATTACGGGCCAAAACGATGTCCGCCGTTGGACCCGCTTTGCACCGAAAAGCGTGCCAATGTCAATGGTCTCTAAAATCATCAAACTATATGTCTACGAATTTGTTTTGACGAGACGAACCCAAGATATATCCAATTTTGGATTCTGATGGGCCGTGCACAAATTTGCCCGTTGAGTTGGATCGCGGGGCCCGCCAAAATAGCGTTCCGGTCAACCTTCTCAGAATCGGACCAAACTTGGCATGCATGACCAGAAAAATGATACGGTCCTGTTGGCGTAAGTTTCGTCCCGATCTGACGAACGTGCACAAAGTAATTGCATCTTTTTGAAAAGGCCGATACGGGGCGCCTTCGACGGATACGTATCAAATTCGTCGCGCACACGCAACAAAATTGGGTTCCGTCGACTCCCACACGTCCACAATGTTCGTACGCGCATTTCGATGCTTACGGTGCGCGACCAAGTCGCCCGGTTTGGCGGGACGCACGTGGTATCGGAGAAAATTCTAAGTTTTGAAAACAGATTTTCATGATTTTTCTTGATTTTGGAGAACGTATTAAACAGTGTATATGTGACGAAATCAGAAACTATAAAACGGTTATTCTAGCCCTATAGGTTGTCTATGAAGCTGTTTCATTAGAATCCTAATTCTTTTACTGGATCGATCATGTTTGGCCTTCCAAGGTCGGGTCTGACTCAGACTTTCAGTTCGAGTTTTGACAGTTTTTCCGAGACTTTGATTCGATTTTCTCAATAATATAATGCATTATGAATTCATCTAATTGAAAAGGGATGGAAGAGGGTTATGTTGTCAGTGTGTACGAAGAAACCGTACGAGAAAATATGCAACAACGAGAGAGAAAACTCACCGTGAAAAAGCCCCTATGATTGCCGCTGTTGCTACCATGTCTCTAATGGCTGCCCGCGCGCGCGAGTTTTCCCGCCTGGCCGGCGGTGGCGGTGGCTCGTGGCGGCGCATGGAGGCCGGAGCAGGGTCGCCAGGACTCGAGCACACCACTGGGGGTGGTGGTGCGGGCTTAGGATTAGGATTAGGGTTTTCATTTTTGTGAAATTCTCTCTCTGTCTCTCTCGATACTTATGTATATTCTAATCTTTGCTAACGGAAAAACAAAGGGGGGGTCGGCCTGTTGGCCCCTTTTTGCTCGGTTGTGGGGGTGCTTAGCTGGGCTTGGTGTTGTTGGGCTAGGAAAATGTGGGGAAGGCTTCACTGTGCTGGGATGGGATTTGCTCCTACTTTCTTTTTCTTTTTGTTTTCCCTTTTTTCTTTTCATTTCTATTTCTTATACTCATTTCTCAATTCCATAAATATTTATATGTATCTATTTATGAATCTCTTTCCACTGCATATCTATATAATAATAATATTTTAATACAAGCAAATTATATTATTAATGTCTATTTCATAAATAATCCAATGATACACAACACTATATTTTCATAATTATAAGTACAATAATGATAATAAAAATAAGAATAAGAACAATACTGATAATAATATTAACAAAATCAAGGCAAAGCAATAATAGGTATGGCTTAATGTGAACACTTTAGACTCATACTGTAAATGGGTCCATAGAAAAAGTCTCACAAACATTCCAAGGTGCCATATCAAAATGTTGATATTGTTTATTTATATACAATAATTTCAGGAACCATTTATCTATACCATTCAAGGTAAAGTACGAGGTATACTCTCAACATAGGACGCCTCTGGACGCACTGCTCGACTACAAGGGCTTGGGCTTGGTTTGGGTCCAATCTGGACTAGTTTGGTACGACCGGGTTTCCTAAAACTCAATAATCTAAATAATAAATAAATAAAACATCGGTAAGGGTTAAGTCGCAACTTGGCCTGGTTTTCCTAGTTCGTGCACTGCTATGGCTAGGCCTCATATAGTATAGCTAATACACAAGTCAAGACACTCGACTACACTTTCCGTGCCACAATTCGTGGTTGTCTCGTACTCCAAAACTCAGCAATGGCTAAGGTCATCTATAATAATAACTATTTAAATTATTTATTGTGGTCATGTCACAACTCGGCCTGGTTTTGTTAGTTAGAGCACACATATGGCTCAGCTTTCCCTACCATGGCTAATACACTAGTCAAAGCACGCCCCTGCACTATCCGTGCAACGATTCCTAGTCGTCTGGTACTTCAAAACTTAACCATGGCTAAAGTCGTCTACCGTAATAATTAACTAAATAATTATTTATAAAATTCTAAAAATCACCACTTAAATTCAAAAATTAAAATAAAACTATTTTTTCCAAAATTTCGGAAAGAGGGGTTACAAATCTACCCACCTTAAAAATAATTTCGTCCTCAAAATTCTAATTCATGAATATTCCTAAAATTCAAAAGTAAATCCACTCTTACCTTAATCTCCTCGAATATAATTTCTCAAATTATTTTATATCTACTCTTAACCCTTTTGTATCTACGAAACTTCGAGGACTTCTACCCACCTTGGGTCACACTACTCCCTCAAAGGTATGTCACTAAAACTTTATAACCTTCCATCTAGTTGCTAACAATTCTACCAACAACTATCTAGGACATATGACATATATAGTCCCTCATATCAATAAAACAACCAAAATTTAATAGTCAAACTATCATACAATATAATTTAAGAATTTTTGATAAACTCTAGACATCACGAGTATTCGTCACTCCGAAATAGGAAGGAACGAGAATCAATGGTACGGAAAGCAAAGGAGAATAATCGAGAACAAATCTGGAATTTCAAGGATGTAAAAAAATTTCTGGGAGAATTTTCAAGGCAGTGTGGATTGAGATTTCTAAGGTTTATCATAGTCGCAAGCTCGTACCAGTACAGTAACGTAACCGGTACGATATGCTTTGACCTGCATGGGCCACCAAAAAAACTTGTCACGACCCGCACCCATTTTTCGGATGCAAGTACGTACGCAAGCCAGCTACGCAATCAAGCGGACTCCAGTCCGACTCGAATACGTAAACGCTGTCAAGGCTATGGTATCATGGTAAGGTAAAACTCTATCTCAATCCACAATAAGAATATAAAGCATGAAAGAACACTATATATCGTGGTCTGCAGCCCACTAGCATATGTGTCCGATAAGACTCACAGAAATGTCATGAGTCTATAAAATGAGATAATCAAGCAGAGTATATCATGCTAAAGAATGTAAAGCACGAAAGGATAATACGGTAAATCACTAACAAATACCTGAATCCTGCAACTGTAACGTATGCCAACTACCATCCAGAACTGCTAACTAACACCACGTGATCACTAAACCTGCAGAGATCAGCAGGTCCTCAGGGGACATAGCAAGATACATAATATACATGCCTATCTAGCAGTTTAATCATGCATAAAGAAACAAACAGGATAAATCAGGAAAACTAGCCAGACCCATGACAAGTAACTACTAACAGGATGACAGCTAACAAGTGACTATAGACAAGTAACTACCGACAGGTAACTATGATCAGGGATACAGGAACAACTACGTAACTGAACTGCTGGATGGACAAGAGAAAACATGTCTCGAGATCAATGGATACTCAAACCCTCGCCCCTAAGTGGACTCGCAGGTTTGAAACAACTACTAACTCTCGCCCCTCGGTGGACTCGCAGGCTAGCTTCAAGAATCACCCTCGCCCCTCAGTGGACTCGCAGGTGCAGACAGATAACTACTAACCCTCGCCCCTAAGTGGACTCGCAGGTTAGCTTCAAGAATCAAGGTACAAATAACTACTAACCCTCGCCCCTAAGTGGACTCGCAGGTTAGCATCAAGGAATCGAGATACAAATACTACTAACCCTCGCCCCTAGGTGGACTCGCAGGTTAGCTTCACAAATACAAGGTACAACAGTTCTGGTATGACTTACTCCACCTATGACACGACTCGACTCTAATTGTTGCACCCACTTTTAGTTTTTAGGGTATTTTGGTCATTTGTCTTATTTTGTGATTTTCTGGATTTATTAATTAATTTTATTTGGTGATTTTAGAATTTTTAATTAGTAAATTATTACGGTAGAAGACTTTAGTCATGGTTGAGATTTGGAGTACAAGGTGACTAAAATCGTGGCCCGGATAATGCAGTGGCATTTCTTGGCTAGTGTTTTAGCTATGGTAGGGAAGACCGAGCCATAAGTGCAATCTAACTAGGAAAACCAAGCCAAGTTGTGACATGACCTCCAAAAATACTTTAATTATTTATTTATTAATATATTGATTTTTAGGTAATTTGGTTGTACCCAGCTAGCCCGGACTGGACCCGAACCCAACCCAAGCCAATGTAGACCTGTAGTTCATGCAGTGACGTCCATATAGGTGTACACTTATTGTACATGTATATATTTCATATTTATACTAATAGGCTAAGATAATACTTTCGGAATAATTAAAATATATATAATAAAATGTTAAGATATATTAAAGTATTATTCATTTTGAATTATGTTGAGCATTTACTTAAAAGGCTATTCTAGAGTTTTATACTTTATGTATAAAGTGGTGTATATAGAAAGAGTATTCGTAGGAGGCTTGTTATATACCAATAGTTTTAATTATACAAATTCTCTAATTTGAATTAACAATATATATAAACTATTTGATTATTTATTGTAATATTTCGATAAATGATCCTGGTGGTTACCAAATATGTCATCCATGTATTAGCCTATATATATCCATATACTTGTTAAACATATATATATATATATATATATATATATATATATATATATATATATATATGTATATATATATATATACATATATATATATATATATACATATATATATATATATATATATATATATATATATATATATATATATATATATATATATATATATATATATATATATATATATATATATATTAGGTGTCGATATATATATATACGTATATATCTATAAATGAATTATTTTGGTTGATTATTCTATTGTCGAATAAAGTTACAAATATATAGGTACATATGAATATAAATGATCCTTACTAGATAAATATAATATTTAGAGGTTATTTAGATTTGTGAATATTTAGTATATAAAGTATAGGTGTGTGTATATATATATATATATATATATATATATATATATATATATATATATATATATATATATATATATAAGAATAGAAAATAATTTATAAAGAAAAAAAAAACAAAAGAAAATAAAAAGAGAAAGGAAAGGAACCCAAAGGAAAGGCCCAAGCAAACCCAGCCGGTCCAACTACAAGCATTCCCCAACTAAGCCTACAGCTAACCCCTTCCCAACCCAAACCGTTATGGCCTTGCTCTCTCATATATATATATATAGGTATTGTTTAGTCTCCCCCCTAACCCTAAGAACCAGCCGCCACCATCCTCACCATCATCACCAAGCCATCCAGAGAGAAGAGTAATGGCTTCGCCGAGCAATGGCTTCTCTATAGGATTCAACGCCACCCACCCCGGCCACCACGAAGCTTGCCGCGAGACCCCGCATAACCGGATGTCACCATCGACAGTCTCCTCGAGCTCGACGAGTTGCTGTGTCGAGGCATGTGTTGAGCCGTACATCGACGACCAGACCCCGATCGCCACTGTGCTCGCCTCATGTGTGGAGCAGACTGATGCCAACACCGGCGTGGGTTCCGGTCCACCTCCTCTGTCGCGCCATGGGGAACGCTGTGACCATCGTGTGACCAAGACATTCACAGTCGAGCGCTCCTCCGAGGCGTCGTATCAACTGGTGACTCGGTTGTGCGCCTGGAGATGATGGCAACAGTAGTAGGCCGTCGTCCTCGGCATCTCCTAGTATGGACGGCAACGACCATGGCTGCACGTAACATTGGCAGTCGGTGCAACTCTCGTGCATGTCAGGGCAAGCCACGGACCACTCCTTCGGCCATCATGCCACGGCAGCAACACTACCATCAATGGACACATGGTGACCAAACCGGAGAAGGAGAAGTCCCCACACGTTTACAGCAAGATTAATAGGTAATCCTCCACTCCTTATTACTTCCAAATTGAAAACAAATAAAAAGTACAAGCAGCTAACTAACATGGCATGGCATTGACTATTTAGAATAGAGTATTCACGTGAAAGAAAGAAAGCAAGCAAGTAAGCAAGTTACAGTAGGCATAGAAGAAAATCTTTACATGTTGCTAGCTTTTAGTTGTGCCTTTTCCATAAAAACCCTTCCTTCCATTATCAATTTGTTTACAATCCTTTGTTACCTCCCTTTGTTAACAAAGAAAAATAGTTATAGTTATTTTTTATAAAACACCTCTCTTCTTTATATGTTTTTGCACTATTTGGGCACACATGGTCTTCCCGCATACCAACGCCCATTGCTGATTGGTTGGGAATGGCTCAATGTGTCCATGCTCACAAATTTTGCACATAACACCCTTAACCATATTAAACTACCATTTGACTTATATTCATTAACAGTATACAAATGGTAAATGGTATATAGTTATTATAATAATATAACCTAATCTATTTAGTAAACAAAAGAAAGATTGATAGATGTAATTAACTTGACTAATAAGTGGTAAAATTACAAATTAGCCAATTACCTTGTGCACCATCAGATCGAGACGAAACTTGCGCCAACATGACCGTATCATTTTTCTGGTCATGTATGCCAAGTTTGGTCCGATTCTGAGACAGTTGACCGGAACGCCACTTTGGCGGGCCCCGCGGTCCAACTCAACGGGCGAATTTGTGCACGGCCTACCGGAATCCAAAATTGGACATACCGTTGGGTTCGTCTCGTCAAAACAAACCTGTAGACATATCGTTTGACGAATTTAGAGACCATTGATCCTGGCACGCTTTTCGGTGCAAAGCGGGTCCAACGACGGACATCGTTTTGGCCGAAATTACCGTTTTGCCCCTGTGTCCAGAATTGGACGTTTGGACAAGCAATCCTAGCTAATTTGATCCTTCTGGACACGTTGGTAATATTTGTTTTATCATCCGACAATGTTTGTAGATATTTTCTCTAGGTGCCACCCTTACTTGTAGTTAGTTCATATTTTGTCCATATCTCGGAATCCGTGCAACGAAATTGAGATCCGTCGATTCCAGCGATCTTACTTTGCTGAAATTGACGAGTTGACCTTATGAGAATTTATAGAAACTAGGTTTGATCCCGTTTGACCTATATTGACTATTTTGACCAAAAGTCAACATTAACCTAGATTGACTAGAACTTGACCATAATTGACCAGTTGACCAGAAGTCAACTGTAAGTCAACACTTGACCTAGTTTGGCTTTAGTTTGACCTAGTTGACTATAGTTTGACTTAGTTTAACTAGTGTGGTTCACCAAGAGTTGACTTTGACCTAGATTGCCTTAGATTTATGTAGATTGTATTGTAGATTTCATGTTGGACTCTTTTGTGACTTGTGTTTGCTCTAAATAGGACTCAGTGACTCCAGTACAGCTACTTGCGGTTATCAACATCTTGGATTACCAGGCGAGTACATTCTCTGATAGTTCATTCATTTAATTGACATTCTCTATATTTCAGTTGTAGTCAGTTTTAATTGATTCTATGTTACAAACTCGGATTTGCATTTCGAGAATTCATGTATACGACACAATTACTTTACTTGTCTAGCCTCACTACAAGAATCATTACAAGAACCACTACTCGAATCACTTACAAGTATCTTTCATGATTGGCTAGATTTGACTCGATTTACGTGTCGTGTTATGGATACCTTTGGACTCGTCGGGCGGGGAAATACTTGAATAGACATGTAAACATTCCTAAATACTCGAACCACCTCCCTGTGACTTATACAAGAACGATAGCCATCCCACACCCGGCCAGGTGTGCGATGTGCCGGATTACCCTTAGCCGTTTACATGTCGATGTCAGTATTTTAAAACACACTTTGAGTTGTCAAGAATCTTTACTAGAATCATTATAAGTATCATTACAAGAATCACCCTACTAGAACCATTGATTAGAATCACACTTGATATATTTCACCATCTGGACTCATCATACATTACTCTAGTTCAGCTAGTTTTATTATAGTCTCCATTGCCATGATTTTCTGTTCTCAATATTGATTTTCTTGTACCAACTGTTCTCTATTTCATTATCATGTTCATCAATAAAAATTGTCTATAATTGTTTTATGGTTATTGTCATTTACTTGGATTTTCTTGATGAGGTGTGCTCGTTCCATTCCTGACTGGAAACCAACATTTTTCAGGTTAGCCGCGATCACAGCTAGCCTAGAGGGCCCTAGTAGAGCTTAGAGTAGTTTTATAGAGTTTGATCTTCTTCCTTCTTGGTTGTCTTAGAGTTGTATTAGAATCTTGAGTTTAATTAATGAGATTTGTTTTACTTTATTTCCAGTTATCTCTTTCTTGTGGATTTTCTTATCTATTTCCTCGTGCTATTTATCCATCCTTAGATTTGTGATTGAGTTGTATCCTTATGAGTTTGTCCTCCGTCTGGAGGGTATACCTTATTATGTTAGATGTAATTGTGCCCTAGACAGCGTTCTACCGTCGATGCTGCGGCGTAGGCTGGACGTCGTTACGTACTTGTACCCTCACACTGGGTGCAGGTCGTGACACGTTTTTAGTGGTGGCCCATGCAGGTCAAGAGTCGTATTAGTGCGATATCGTAGTGGTACGACGACTTAGTTGTACTGCTACGAGCCTGCTATAGGATATAGGAAGTAAGGTGTTAGAATGAGAGGATACTCAATCACTGTTAGGATTCCTTGAGAGATTCCTGGGACGACACTTGAGAATCTCATTTTGAACTTCAATTTGAAATCCTTTCCCTCTTGTTTCGATTCATCCCCACGCCTTGTCATTGAATATGACTTTGATGGAATCATTGTTGAATTTGAATCTAAATGTTAGTTGTTGATTTGACTTCCTTATACTGCTAATTTAGCCTTAGTTTTGCAAGCTTATCTCTTTTTTGAGCTTGATCACGACATATTTTATTGGGTCGCTCCCACTAACATATTGTCTAATCAGAACCGGTGCATGATGGTCTGATCAACCTATTGCACTTTGGTTCGCTTTCATATAATATTTTACGTGGATGGAGGCATAGTTAAACTTGCCATAGAGCCTCATCCGCGACAGCCTTGACAATTCTCCTTGGAACTAATTTTGTCATCTATGAACCCCGATTCATCCTGAAGTTGATCAACTTAGAAGACTAATATTTTTATATATATAGTGTGCTTGAATTTCAGTGATATTGACAAATCGTGCTTTAAACTTTTTATCCTTGATTATCTTTGGAATAGTAACCCTTTAGAGTTAGTACTAGTCATTTTCCTTGATAGTTGCCAGTTTCATATAGGATGGTAGATCGCCCTACTGCCTTGATGATTGTCGTTCCATTATCTTTTCAACTGGACACCCTAGATTGCTTGTATGTTTGATACCATAGGACTGTTTTTGATCTGGTATGACTTGTACACCTAGGAGAGACCTTCAACTGCTATGATTTGACCATGATCCTACATATGTTATTCTTCCAATTGTATGACTAAGGAAATTCCACAGAGACGTTGATTGTTGGGTGTTGACCTAGAAATAGTACGACCATCTTTAATTTCGAGGACGAAATTATTTTTAAGGAGGGTAGACTTGTAGCACCCACTTTTCGTTTTTAGGGTATTTTGGTCATTTGTCTTATTTTGTGATTTTCTGGATTTATTAATTAATTTTATTTGGTGATTTTAGAATTTTTAATTAGTAAATTATTACGGCAGAAGACTTTAGTCATGGTTAAGATTTGGAGTACAAGGTGACTAAAATCGTGGCCCGGATAATGCAGTGGCATTCCTTGGCTAGTGTTTTAGCTATGGTAGGGAAGACCGAGCCATAAGTGCAATCTAACTAGGAAAACTAAGCCAAGTTGTGACATGACCTCCAAAAATACTTTAATTATTTATTTATTAATATATTGATTTTTAGGTAATTCGGTTGTACCCAGCTAGCCCGGACTGGACCCGAACCCAACCCAAGCCAATGTAGACCAGTAGTTCATGCAGTGACGTCCATATAGGTGTACACTTATTGTACATGTATATATTTCATATTTATACTAATAGGCTAAGATAATACTTTCGGAATAATTAAAATATATATAATAAAATGTTAAGATATATTAAAGTATTATTCATTTTGAATTATGTTGAGCGTTTACTTAAAAGGCTATTCTAGAGTTTTATACTTTATGTATAAAGTGGTGTATATAGAAAGAGTATTCGTAGGAGGCTTGTTATATACCAATAGTTTTAATCATACAAATTCTCTAATTTGAATTAACAATATATATAAACTATTTGATTATTTATTGTAATATTTCGATAAATGATCCTGGTGGTTACCAAATATGTCATCCATGTATTAGCCTATATATATCCATATACTTGTTAAACATATATATATATATATATATATATATATATATATATATATATATATATATATATATATATTAGGTGTCGATATATGTATACGTATATATATCTATAAATGAATTATTTTGGTTGATTATTCTATTGTCGGATAAAGTTACAAATATATAGGTACATATGAATATAAATGATCCTTACTAGATAAATATAATATTTAGAGGTTATTAGATTTGTGAATATTTAGTATATAAAGTATAGGTGTGTATATATATATATATATATATATATATATATATATATATATATATATATATATATATATATATATATATATATAAGAATAGAAAATAATTTATAAAGAAAAAAAAAACAAAAGAAAATAAAAAGAGAAAGGAAAGGAACCCAAAGGAAAGGCCCAAGCAAACCCAGCCGGTCCAACTACAAGCATTCCCCAACTAAGCCTACAGCTAACCCCTTCCCAACCCAAACCGTTATGGCCTTGCTCTCTCATATATATATATAGGTATTGTTTAGTCTCCCCCCTAACCCTAAGAACCAGCCGCCACCATCCTCACCATCATCACCAAGCCATCCAGAGAGAAGAGTAATGGCTTCGCCGAGCAATGGCTTCTCTATAGGATTCAACGCCACCCACCCCGGCCACCACGAAGCTTGCCGCGAGACCCCGCATAACCGGATGTCACCATCGACAGTCTCCTCGAGCTCGACGAGTTGCTGTGTCGAGGCATGTGTTGAGCCGTACATCGACGACCAGACCCCGATCGCCACTGTGCTCGCCTCATGTGTGGAGCAGACTGATGCCAACACCGGCGTGGGTTCCGGTCCACCTCCTCTGTCGCGCCATGGGGAACGCTGTGACCATCGTGTGACCAAGACATTCACAGTCGAGCGCTCCTCCGAGGCGTCGTATCAACTGGTGACTCGGTTGTGCGCCTGGAGATGATGGCAACAGTAGTAGGCCGTCGTCCTCGGCATCTCCTAGTATGGACGGCAACGACCATGGCTGCACGTAACATTGGCAGTCGGTGCAACTCTCGTGCATGTCAGGGCAAGCCACGGACCACTCCTTCGGCCATCATGCCACGGCAGCAACACTACCATCAATGGACACATGGTGACCAAACCGGAGAAGGAGAAGTCCCCACACGTTTACAGCAAGATTAATAGGTAATCCTCCACTCCTTATTACTTCCAAATTGAAAACAAATAAAAAGTACAAGCAGCTAACTAACATGGCATGGCATTGACTATTTAGAATAGAGTATTCACGTGAAAGAAAGAAAGCAAGCAAGTAAGCAAGTTACAGTTGGCATAGAAGAAAATCTTTACATGTTGCTAGCTTTTAGTTGTGCCTTTTCCATAAAAACCCTTCCTTCCATTATCAATTTGTTTACAATCCTTTGTTACCTCCCTTTGTTAACAAAGAAAAATAGTTATAGTTATTTTTTATAAAACACCTCTCTTCTTTATATGTTTTTGCACTATTTGGGCACACATGGTCTTCCCGCATACCAACGCCCATTGCTGATTGGTTGGGAATGGCTCAATGTGTCCATGCTCACAAATTTTGCACATAACACCCTTAACCATATTAAACTACCATTTGACTTATATTCATTAACAGTATACAAATGGTAAATGGTATATAGTTATTATAATAATATAACCTAATCTATTTAGTAAACAAAAGAAAGATTGATAGATGTAATTAACTTGACTAATAAGTGGTAAAATTACAAATTAGCCAATTACCTTGTGCACCATCAGATCGAGACGAAACTTGCGCCAACATGACCGTATCATTTTTCTGGTCATGTATGCCAAGTTTGGTCCGATTCTGAGACAGTTGACCGGAACGCCACTTTGGCGGGCCCCGCGGTCCAACTCAACGGGCGAATTTGTGCACGGCCCACCGGAATTCAAAATTGGACATACCGTTGGGTTCGTCTCGTCAAAACAAACCTGTAGACATGTCGTTTGACAAATTTAGAGACCATTGACCCTGGCACGCTTTTCGGTGTAAAGCGGGTCCAACGGCGGACATCGTTTTGGCCCGAAATTACCGTTTTGCCCCTGTGTCCAGAATTGGACGTTTGGACAGGCAATCCTAGCTAATTTGACCATTCTGGACACGTTGGTGATATTTGTTTTATCATCCGACAATGTTTGTAGATATTTTCTCTAGGTGCCACCCTTACTTATAGTTAGTTCATATTTTGTCCATATCTCGGAATCCGTGCAACGAAATTGAGATCCGTCGATTCCAGCAATCTTAGTTTGTTAAAATTGACGAGTTGACCTTATGATCATTTATAGAAACTAGGTTTGATCCATTTTGACCTATATTGACTATTTTGACCAAAAGTCAACATTAACCTAGATTGACTAGAACTTGACCATAATTGACCAGTTGACCAGAAGTCAAATGTAAGTCAACACTTGACCTAGTTTGGCTTAGTTTGACATAGTTGACTATAGTTTGACTTAGTTTAACTAGTTTGGTTGACCAAGAGTTGACTTTGACCTAAATTGCCTTAGATTTATGTAGATTGTATTGTAGTTTCCATGTTGGACTCTTTTGTGACTTGTGTTTGCTCTAAATAGGACTCAGTGACTCCAGTACATCTACTTGCGGTTATCAACATCTTGGATTACCAAGCGAGTAAATTCTCTGATAGTTCTTCCATTTAATTGCCATTCTCTATATTTCAGTTGTAGTCAGTTTTAATTGATTCTATGTTACAAACACGGATTTGCATTTCGAGAATTCATGTATACGACACAATTACTTTACTTGTCTAGCCTCACTACAAGAATCATTACAAGAATCACTACTCGAATCACTTACAAGTATCTTTCATGATTGGCTAGATTTGACTCGATTTACGTGTCATGTTATGGATACCTTTGGACTCGTCGGGCGGGGAAATACTTGAATAGACATGTAAACATTCCTAAATACTCAAACCACCTCCCTGTGACTTATACAAGAACGATAGCCATCCCACACTCGGCCAGGTGTGCGATGTGCCGGATTACCCTTAGCCGTTTACATGTCGATGTCAGTATTTTAAAACACACTTTGAGTTGTCAAGAATCTTTACTAGAATCATTATAAGTATCATTACAAGAATTACCCTACTAGAACCATTGATTAAATCACACTTGATATATTTCACCATCTGGACTCATCATACATTACTCTAGTTCAGCTAGTTTTATTATAGTCTCCATTGCCATGATTTTCTGTTCTCAATATTGATTTTCTTGTACCAACTGTTCTCTATTTCATTATCATGTTCATCAATAAAATTTTCTATAATTGTTTTATGGTTATTGTCATTTACTTGGATTTTCTTGATGAGGTGTGCTCGTTCCATTCCTGACTGGAAACCAACATTTTTCAGGTTAGCCGCGATCATAGCTAACCTAGAGGGCCCTAGTAGAGCTTGGAGTAGTTTTATAGAGTTTGATCTTCTTCCTTCTTGGTTGTCTTAGAGTTGTATTAGAATCTTGAGTTTAATTAATGAGATTTGTTTACTTCATTTCCAGTTATCTCTTTCTTCTGGATTTTCTTATCTATTTCCTCGTGCTATTTATCCATCCTTAGATTTGTGATTGAGTTGTATCCTTATGAGTTTGTCCTCCGTCTGGAGGGTATACCTTATTATGTTAGATGTAATTGTGCCCTAGACAGCGTTCTACCGCCGATGCTGCGGCGTAGGCTGGGCGTCGTTACGTACTTGTACCCTCACATTGGGTGCAGGTCGTGACACATTTCTAGTGGTGGCCCATGCAGGTCCAGAGTCGCATTAGTGCGATATCGTAGTGGTACGACGACTTAGTTGTATTGCTACGAGCATGCTATAGGATATAGGAAGTAAGGTGTTAGAATGAGAGGATACTCAATCACTGTTAGGATTTCTTGAGAGATTCCTGGGACGACCCTTGAGAATCTCATTTTGAACTTCGATTTGAAATCCTTTCCCTCTTGTTTCGATTCATCCCCACGCCTTGTCATTGAATATGACTTTGATGGAATCATTGTTGAATTTGAATCTAAATGTTAGTTGTTGATTTGACTTCCTTATACTGCTAATTTAGCCTTAGTTTTGCAAGCTTATCTCTTTTTCGAGCTTGATCACGACATATTTTATTGGGTCGCTCCCACTAACATATTGTCTAATCAGAACCGGTGCATGATGGTCTGATCAACCTATTGCACTTTGGTTCGCTTTCATATAATATTTTACGTGGATGGAGGCATAGTTAAGCTTGCCATAGAGCCTCATCCGCGACAGCCTTGACAATTCTCCTTGGAACTAATTTTGTCATCTATGAACCCCGATTCATCCTGAAGTTGATCAACTTAGAAGACTAATATTTTTATATATATAGTGTGCTTGAATTTCAGTAATATTGACAAATCGTGCTTTAAACTTTTTATCCTTGATTATCTTTGGAATAGTAACCCTTTAGAGTTAGTACTAGTCATTTTCCTTGATAGTTGCCAGTTTCATATAGGATGGTAGATCGCCCTACTGCCTTGATGATTGTCGTTCCATTATCTTTTCAACGGGACACCCTAGATTGCTTGTATGTTTGATACCATAGGACTGTTTTTGATCTGGTATGACTTGTACACCTAGGAGAGACCTTCAACTGCTATGATTTGACCATGATCCTACATATGTTATTCTTCCAATTGTATGACTAAGGAAATTCCACAGAGACGTTGATTGTTGGGTGTTGACCTAGAAATAGTACGACCATATTTAATTTCGAGGACGAAATTATTTTTAAGGAGGGTAGACTTGTAGCACCCACTTTTCGTTTTTAGGGTATTTTGGTCATTTGTCTTATTTTGTGATTTTCTGGATTTATTAATTAATTTTATTTGGTGATTTTAGAATTTTTAATTAGTAAATTATTACGGTAGAAGACTTTAGTCATGGTTAAGATTTGGAGTACAAGGTGACTAAAATCGTGGCCCGGATAATGCAGTGGCATTCTTTGGCTAGTGTTTTAGCTATGGTAGGGAAGACCGAGCCATAAGTGCAATCTAACTAGGAAAACCAAGCCAAGTTGTGACATGACCTCCAAAAATACTTTAATTATTTATTTATTAATATATTGATTTTTAGGTAATTCGGTTGTACCCAGCTAGCCCGGACTGGACCCGAACCCAACCCAAGCCAATGTAGACCTGTAGTTCATGCAGTGACGTCCATATAGGTGTACACTTATTGTACATGTATATATTTCATATTTATACTAATAGGCTAAGATAATACTTTCGGAATAATTAAAATATATATTATAAAATGTTAAGATATATTAAAGTATTATTTATTTTGAATTATGTTGAGCGTTTACTTAAAAGGCTATTCTAGAGTTTTATACTTTATGTATAAAGTGGTGTATATAGAAAGAGTATTCGTAGGAGGCTTGTTATATACCAATAGTTTTAATTATACAAATTCTCTAATTTGAATTAACAATATATATAAACTATTTGATTATTTATTGTAATATTTCGATAAATGATCCTGGTGGTTACCAAATATGTCATCCATGTATTAGCCTATATATATCCATATACTTGTTAAACATATATATATATATATATATATATATATATATATATATATATATATATATATATATATATAAGGTGTCGATATATATATACGTATATATTTGGTGTCGATATATATATACGTATATATCTCGTATTTTGCTCGGTTTTATTGGAGGAGACTTGGCTTGGTTTGAGTTGGTTTAACTTGGTTATTTTGGAGCTTGGTTCATTTTGGAGCACTTTAGCCTCCACCCCTCCCTCAAGCACACCACACCACCACCATTTCCCTCATTTATTATCCCTCCCCACTCTCTCTCCTCACATTTATTCCCTCCATAACTCCCTCAACCAAAGAAAACCCATCATCTTCTCCACCTCCAAACCCTAGCCAAGAGAGGCAAGTTGCACCTTGCCTAACATGAGAGCCCTCTTTTATTTGCTCATCCTCTAGATTAGGGCTTGTAGAACAACTTTAGTTCTTGGGATTTTCGGATTTGAGCTTTGGTTTTGTGAAGATCTTGTATTTTAATACTTTCGGATTTTGCAAGTTTGATCTATTTTGGTCGATTTTGAGTGGGATTTGAGGTGCTCATGTTGTAGAGAATCGAATTTCACTCAAGATGGACCCTTGGAAGTTCTGATTTGGAGCTCGGATGGCCGAGTTGTGATGTCCTAAGTTTTCGGCCATGGTGTTCTTCCTCGGGAAGAAGATGACCTCTGGCCTGGCCGATCGCGCCTCCTGGCCGATCGCGCCTATTTCTGGCCGCTTGCTTTTTAGCAATGCGTGCCTTCTTCTGGCTGCAGCGCTGATTAGCGCCTGCTTTCCCTTGGCTTGGCCGATTGCGCCTACTCTCCTCTGACTAGGCGCGCTCTGTTGGATCACCAATCAGGCGCGTTTGGCAGCGTATCGACCAAGCGCGCCTCCTTTCCCTTCAACTAGGCGCGGTTGGCCGAGTGCGCCTGTTTTCTCTTCGAACAGGCGCAGTCTGGCCTTCCCCAGCAGGCGCACTCCAGCGGCGTCAGATCAGGTACAGTTTACCAACCCCTTGACCCAGGCGCACCTGGGCCGGCCTTATAGTAGGCGCACTTTAGTGAGCATAGTAGGCGCACTTTAGGGTGCTGCCTACTAGGCGCACTCCAGTGCCCTCTTACCAGGCACACTCTAGAGTGTTGTCACCTCGAGTATTGCCCTATGGCACACTCTAGTGTGTTGCCACCCTGGCCTACCCTGGTGCATCTGCACCCTTGTACCCCCTAGTGCCTGCTTTATTTCTGGGTTTTATTTTATTAAATTGGAGCCTCAAGGATTTTGTTGCCCACGTCACGACTTGGCTTGACTTGGCACTTTTGACACAACTTGGAGTTTTATTTGCTGCTTTCTTGGTCTTGACATGAATTGAGTTGGGTTTTCATATATGTGACTAGAACTGAATAACTGGAACAGGATAACTAGACAACTTGCTCGTGGCCCGTAGCGGCGCACTCCCTTGTAACTTGATAAGATGACCTGATGACTTGACAACTTGAGCTGCTGAGGCAGGCTTACTTGACTTGCTACATGACTTGACTTGACACCGTGGGTGTGCATCTTGTGCTTGCTTAATCTACCCGTCTTGTCCCGTTTTGCATCATGTCTAGGACGTGATCCTCTGGGTACCACGGCCAGAGGCCCACATGAAATTGGACTAGGTAATTAAGTAGTTCACAAAACTAGAACATGGAGATTTCCCGGCTACAGGCAATCCCGTTACCTGGGCGGCCTTGGGAATTGATGCTTGCCGACGAGTAGGGCACAATTCCAGCACACTGTTAGGTGTTGTACCCCCTTGATGGTACTTGAGGGTACACTTGTCTCCCGGACAATGTACCCACCTGAACTCAGCTCCTTGCTTACGTTCTGGGTAGCCTGGATAGTCTGCAGGGCCTGTGGCTGATTGGAACATCTCATTGCATCTTGCTAGTAACTAGGTTGTGATAACCCTAGTTAGTTAAAGTATCAAGCCGTAGGACTTGCTTGGCCGTTGTGAATGGATGGCGTCTAGTCTTGTCTAGCCTTGTCCTGCTTGCCCAGTCTTGCCTAGGCCTGATCTAGTTCCAGTACCTGGCACTCATCCCGAGCATGCTTGTCTTTATTTTATTTTAGATAAATAGTCCAGTACATGCGTTATTCAGGCGAAGGGTTACAACCCCGGTCCTTGTTTGGTTTAAGGGTTGTAACCTGGGAGACCGGAATATTCTCATGTTATGACCAGTTATCGCCCTATTGCACGTATTTCTTTCTTGTACCTTATTTTCATTCTGACTTGATATGCTAGTTTTAGTTCTTGTGCATGGCCTCCTTTGTGGCACTTGCTCTTTCTGGGGTCTGACCCAGCTGATTTTGTATGGCCAGATTTCGGAGCAGCTACCGAGGATCTACCGCAGTTCCAGTCCGATGGTGTCAACTAGAAGAAACCGGGGCCAAGAGTGGGTTTCTATTTTTGATTCACTCACTCATATGTAAATTAATTACTCTTTTGAGGCGTTTGCCGACGAGCACCTGTTAGCTTGAATGTACATTTTCTTTATGTTGTAAACATGGTTAACAGATCCTAGGGTTGATCATGTATGATGTACTCTTTGCTAGTCCTGACATTTTGTAAGACTAGCTACTTGATCATCCAATATGTAATATTTGGGACGCCTTGTATTTATATTGATGCTCAAATATCTTGTAATCATAGCACTTGCTTGAGATTGAGACAATAGGCTTTACATGACCCTAAGAGACTGATGGCTTGTAGTTAACCTCATATTTCTAGACAGCCGTGACCGTATACCGAGGTGTTTTCCATTTCGATATACGTAGCTGGCTGTGTATGCCCCCGCTCTCCAGTATTCTGGTTCTGGGGCGTGACACGGTTTAAGTGGTAGCCCATGCAGGTTTTGTCAATCAAGAAATGTGAGGGTTTACCGATAGATGTCTCAATCTGCACTCGCCTTTGATCTCTACTCGTATCCTCTCATTCCCTGAGAATCTTGACCTGATCATATGCATGAATCCTTGCTCTCTCCTGGTCCTTCCTTATCGTTTCCCCTGTCGTCTTCTCCAGCGGCACTGTTCCCGGACGTGCCGATCAGCCAGAAGAAGCCCAGCATGAACCCCAGCAACAAGAGGAGCAGTCTCAGGACTCTGGAGCGGCCTCTAGAGTTGTACCTTCTGGAGGTCAGGAACCTCCCATTCATGTAGCTCAGCCCGTTCCGCCTGTGATACAAGAGGAGGGAGCCTTGGTAGGGCTTATCAGAGAATTGCTTGCATCCCAAGATCGTCGGGGCGACGCCTTGCACAGGAAAGTTCAGGATGCTTTGAATAGAGGAGGTCACCAAGGGAACCAGGCGGCCAACAGTTTCAAGCGCTTGAACCCTCCATTCTTTGACGGCAGCGAGGATGCGATCTCCGCCGATGCATGGCTTCAGGACACCGAGGTGATTTTGGAAGCGGCAAGGACCCCTGAGAATGAGAAGGTGGCCGTGGTACGGCTACAGTTACTGGATTTGGCTCGCAGTTGGTGGGCGGCTCAGGCCATGGGATTGGTAGCACCGATTCCTTGGGCAACATTCAGAGAGAGATTCCAGACGAAGTACTTCGATGCTGTGGCTCGGTACGACCTGCAGACCAGGTTTACCAACTTGAAGCAAGGAGGCAGGACGGTTGATGGCTATGCGACCGAGTTTTCTAGGCTGAGTAGGTTTGCCCCCACCTTGGTGGCAACCGAGTACGATAGGGCCCAGCGATTCCAACAGGGGCTACATTTGGAGATCTTGTTGGCAGTTGAGCAGTTCGAGCACCAGACGTTCGATGCAGTACTGAAGGCAGCAAAGAGGCATGAGTATACCTCCCAGAGAATTGTGGACAGGACCCGAGGCAGGAAGCGGTCCCACAACCAGATGCAGCAATCGTCAGCACCAGCCCCGGCAGCTAGGGGTATTACCATTGGAGCTCCGAGGCGGGCGGCCTCAGTTACGTCGGACCGGCAATCAACCCCGACGTACCCTCAGAAGCAGAAGCAGAAGTCCTCTCCCGCAGTAGGATGTTCATACTGCGGGAAGCCGGGCCATGTTGTGGCAGAATGTCGTAGGGCACAGGGGTTGTGCCTAGTTTGTGGAGCGGCGGATCATCAGGTTGGAACCTGCCCGAATAGGGGTAGTTCGTCTTCCTCCAACCTAACCACCCCATCGGTTAGAGGACCAGCACCCGTGCAGCAGCATCAGCAACAGCCGTACCCAAGGCCGTTGTTGCCTCAGAATCAAGTTTTTCAGCAGCAGAGCCCCCAGCAGTATGCTCAGGCCCAGGCTCAGATTCAGGCCAGGCAGAGAGGTAACCAGCAGAGAGGACAGGCACCTAGAGGTCAAGTGATGGCAATGACCGCAGCAGAGGGGTGGCGCCAGGTGAGGTTGTGGCAGGTACAATTCTCGTCAACTCTACCCCAGCATCAGCATTATTTGATTCTGGTGCATCGCATTCATTCATGTCTGCACGATTTGCGACACGGATAGGATTGGAACCCGAGTCATTATCAGTGAGACTTAAAATACTTACTGGTAATGGTCTTGTGGGAGTAGATCGAGTGTTTTCCTCGTGTCGGATCGTAGTTAGCGGTAGGGAGTTCCCCGCTAGATTGGTAGAGTTTTCCCTGGCAGATTATGATGTAGTCCTAGGCATGGACTGGTTGAGAGATCATTATGCTAGGATAGACTGCCATATTGGCAGAGTTATCTTTAGTATCCCCGGAGAGCCAGAGTTTTCATTTTCCAGGGGCGCAGTAGAGCCTTCTTCCCCGGTATTGCGGATGGCAGTAGCAGCAGTGCAGTTGCCCAGGATTGTTGACGAGTTTCCAGATGTCTTCCCAGAAGAGCTTCCAGGTATGCCGCCAGAGAGGGAGATCGAGTTCACCATAGACTTGATTCCCGGAACCGCACCAGTGTCAGAGCGGGTCTACAGGATGGCGCCTTCAGAGTTAGAGATTTTGTATAAGATGATTGAGAATTGAGGACCAAGGGATTCATCCATGCTAGTGGATCGCCTTGGGGAGCCCCGATGCTTCTTGTGAAAAAGAAGGATGGTACGTCCAGGCTATGTGTTGATTACCGTACCTTGAACTCAGTGACGATCAAGAACAGATACCCTCTTCCGAGGATAGATGACTTGTTCGATCAGCTTAGAGGGGCTTCAGTTTTCTCGAAGATAGACTTGAGGTCAGGCTACCATCAGATCAGAGTCAGAGAGCAGGATATTCCGAAGACGGCGTTCAGATCCAGGTACGGGCATTGGGAGTTCCTTGTCATGCCCTTTGGAGCGACCAATGCGCCGGCAGTGTTCATGGATCTCATGAACCGTATCTTCATGCCTTACTTAGACCAATTTGTGATCGTATTCATTGATGACATCTTGGTCTACAGCAAGAGTGAAGCAGAACATGAGCAGCATCTCAGAGTTGTCCTTCAGACGCTTCGAGAACACCAGTTGTACGCCAAGTTTAGCAAATGCGAGTTCTGGCTCGATCGCATTTCGTACTTGGGTCACATCATTACCAGAGGTGGAGTAGAGGTAGATCCCCAGAAGATTGTGGCCATTGAGACATGGCCAGTTCCTAGTTCAGTAGCAGAGGTTCACAACTTTCTTGGATTGGCCGGCTATTACCGGCGGTTCGTCTCAGACTTTGCAAGGATTTCAGCGCCGATGACGCTGTTGACTCGAAAGGAGGTGCCGTTTGTTTGGACAGCAGAGTGTCAGGAGTCATTTGAGAAGTTGAAGCGAGGATTGATAACGGCTCCCATTCTTACACTTCCAGATGGGACCGGAGGATTCACAGTTTATTGTGACGCTTCAGGGAAAGGATTAGGATGTGTTTTGATGCAGCATGGGAAGGTAATTGCTTATGCGTCACGTCAACTCTGTGATCATGAGAAAAATTATCCGGTACATGACTTAGAGCTGGCGGCGGTAGTGTTTGCACTGAAGCTTTGGCGACACTATCTGTACGGCGACAGAGTGCAGATTTTCACAGATCACAAGAGTTTGAAGTACGTCTTCACCCAGAAGGATCTTAATATGCGGCAGAGAAGATGGCTAGAGCTACTTGTGGACTACGATGTGGAATTGCAGTATCATCCCGGGAAGGCCAACGTTGTGGCCGATGCCTTAAGCAGGAGGGCAGGAGTCTACCTTCTAACAGCGCAACCAGAGTTATTATCAGATCTTCAGAAGATGGGTATTGAAGTAATCTTTCCTTCCAGTGTGGCCTCGATGACCAGTCTTCAAGTTCAGTCCAGCATAGTAGAGAGAATCAAGACAGCGCAGTCAACAGATGTCAAGCTTCAGCGGCTCAGAGCAGAGTGTGAGGCAGGAGAAGAGGTCAGAGTTATGTATTCATGAGGATGGTACACTTCGACACGGTACGCGTCTTTGTGTCCCCAGCGGAGATATCAGACAGGAAGTCATGGCAGAGGCTCACAGTTCGCAGTATTCTATCCATCCAGGCAGCACGAAGATGTACAGAGATATTCGCCAGCACTTTTGGTGGAATGGCATGAAGAGGGAGATAGCCCGGTTTGTCTCTCGGTGTTTGGTTTGTCAACAAGTCAAGGCTGAACATCAGAGGCCAGCTGGACTACTTCAACCCTTGCCTATCCCAGAATGGAAATGGGAGCATATTACCATGGATTTCGTCACAGGATTGCCGAGATCTCCAGCAGGCAAGGACGCCATTTGGGTTATTGTGGACAGGCTCACGAAGGTGGCGCACTTTCTCCCGTTCAGAGTTGGTCAGTCGACAGCGCAGCTGGCAGAGATGTACCTCAGGCAGATTGTCAGGCTTCATGGAGTGCCAGTCAGCATAGTGTCAGACCGAGATTCGAGATTCACTTCTCGCTTTTGGCGTAGTCTTCATCAGAGTTTGGGGACTCGTCTCAAGTTTAGCTCAGCGTATCATCCGCAGGCAGATGGTCAGTCGGAGCGCACGATTCAGACCTTGGAAGATATGTTGAGATCTTGTATGCTAGACTTCGGTGGTTCGTGGGAGGATCACCTGCACCTGGTGGAATTCTCGTACAACAACAGTTTTCAGGCCAGCATCTAGATGGCACCTTTCGAGGCCTTGTATGGCAGGAAGTGCAGGTCCCCGTTAGCATGGGACGATGTCGGAGAAAGACAGATGCTCGGTCCAGAGATGATTGCCCAGACTGTTGAAGTGGTCAGGAGGGTCAGGGACCATATTCGTGTTGCTCAAGATCGCCAGCGCCATTGGGCCGACTTGCATCGGCGTCCCATAGAATTTGATCTTAACGACCATGTATTCCTTAGGATCTCGCCCAACCGTGGCGTCATTCGCTTTGGCACACGGGGAAAGCTTAGTCCTAGGTATATAGGGCCGTTTAGTATCCTGGAGCGAGTAGGAGATGTATCCTATCGTCTCGCTCTTCCACCGTCGCTAAGCGAGGTGCATGATGTCTTCCATGTATCTCAATTACGACAGTACATCCCGGACACGAGTCATATCCTGGATCATTCGAATTTGGTCGTTGGTACCGACCTTTCGTATGAGGAGAAACCCGTGTCTATTTTGGACCGGAGGGAGAAAATCCTCAAGAACAAGACTATTAGATTAGTCCGTATGGCTTGGGGTAATCCCTCTCTGGGTGAGTCAACTTGGGAGCGTGAGGACGACATCCGATCGCGGTATCTCTATTTGTTTGACTCGTAAGGTATAATGTCTTCCGTGTACCTTACACCTGTTCCATCCTTGATTGAATGCATGATTGTATGGCTGCCTGCTTAGCGTAACTTGCCTGTGATTAGTCTAGCTTGTCTTGGCAATCTCTATCTCCTTGATTAATTCCGAGGACGGAATTTCCTTAAGGTGGGTAGAGTTGTCACCCCCATTTCCAGTATTTCGTATATTTCTCGTATTTCGATTTTATCATGTATTTTAAATTTTCTGTACTGTAGTATTCTCGGCTTCTCGTATTTTGCTCGGTTTTATTGGAGGAGACTTGGCTTTTTGAGTTGGTTTAACTTGGTTTATTTTGGAGCTTGGTTCATTTTGGAGCACTTTAGCCTCCACCCCTCCCTCAAGCACACCACACCACCACCATTTCCCTCATTTATTATCCTTCCCACTCTCTCTCCTCACATTTATTCCCTCCATAACTCCCTCAACCAAAGAAAACCCATCATCTTCTCCACCTCCAAATCCTAGCCAAGAGAGGCAAGTTGCACCTTGCCTAACATGAGAGCCCTCTTTTATTTGCTCATCCTCTAGATTAGGGCTTGTAGAACAACTTTAGTTCTTGGGATTTTCGGATTTGAGCTTTGGTTTTGTGAAGATCTTGTATTTTAATACTTTCGGATTTTGCAAGTTTGATCTATTTTGGTCGGTTTTGAGTAGGATTTGAGGTGCTCATGTTGTAGAGAATCGAATTTCACTCAAGATGGACCCTTGGAAGTTCTGATTTGGAGCTCGGATGGCCGAGTTGTGATGTCCTAAGTTTTCGGCCATGGTGTTCTTCCTCGGGAAGAAGATGACCTCTGGCCTGGCCGATTGCGCCTCCTGGCCGATCGTGCCTATTTCTGGCCGCTTGCTTTTTAGCAATGCGCGCCTTCTTCTGGCTGCAGCGCTGATTAGCGCCTGCTTTCCCTTGGCTTGGCCGATTGAGCCTACTCTCCCTCTGACTAGGCGCGCTCTGTTGGATCACCAATCAGGGCGTTTGGCAGCGTATCAACCAAGCGCGCCTCATTTCCCTTCAACTAGGCACGGTTGGCCGAGTGCGCCTGTTTTCTCTTCGAACAGGCGCAGTCTGGCCTTCCCCAGCAGGCGCACTCCAGCGGCGTCAGATCAGGCGCAGTTTACCAACCCCTTGACCCAGGCGCACCTGGGCCGGCCTTATAGTAGGCGCACTTTAGTGAGCATAGTAGGCGCACTTTAGGGTGCTGCCTACTAGGCGCACTCCAGTGCCCTCTTACCAGGCACACTCTAGAGTGTTGTCACCTCGAGTATTGCCCTATGGCACACTCTAGTGTGTTGCCACCCTGGCCTACCCTGGTGCATCTGCACCCTTGTACCCCCTAGTGCCTGCTTTATTTCTGGGTTTTATTTTATTAAATTGGAGCCTCAAGGATTTTGTTGCCACGTCACGACTTGGCTTGACTTGGCACTTTTGACACAACTTGGAGTTTTATTTGCTGCTTTCTTGGTCTTGACATGAATTGAGTTGGGTTTTCATATATTGTGACTAGAACTGAATAACTGGAACAGGATAACTAGACAACTTGCTCGTGGCCCGTGGCGGCGCACTCCCTTGTAACTTGATAAGATGACCTGATGACTTGACAACTTGAGCTGCTGAGGCAGGCTTACTTGACTTGCTACATGACTTGACTTGACACCGGGGTGTGCATCTTGTGCTTGCTTAATCTACCCGTTTTGTCCCGTTTTGCATCATGTCTAGGACGTGATCCTCTGGGTACCACGGCCAGAGGCCCACATGAAATTGGACTAGGTAATTAAGTAGTTCACAAAACTAGAACATGGAGGTTTCCCGGCTACAGGCAATCCCGTTACCTGGGCGGCCTTGGGAATTGATGCTTGCCGACGAGTAGGGCACAATTCCAGCACACTGTTAGGTGTTGCACCCCCTTGATGGTACTTGAGGGTACACTTGTCTCCCGGACAATGTACCCACCTGAACTCAGCTCCTTGCTTACGTTCTGGGTAGCCTGGATAGTCTGCAGGGCCTGTGGCTGATTGGAACATCTCATTGCATCTTGCTAGTAACTAGGTTGTGATAACCCTAGTTAGTTAAAGTATCAAGCCGTAGGACTTGCTTGGCCGTTGTGAATGGTTGGCGTCTAGTCTTGTCTAGCCTTGTCCTGCTTGCCCAGTCTTGCCTAGGCCTGATCTAGTTCCAGTACCTGGCACTCATCCCGAGCATGCTTGTCTTTATTTTATTTTAGATAAATGGTCCAGTACATGCGTTATTCAGGCGAAGGGTTACAACCCCGGTCCTTATTTGGTTTAAGGGTTGTAACCTGGGAGACCGGAATATTCTCATGTTATGACCAGTTATCGCCCTATTGCACGTATTTTTTCTTGTACCTTATTTTCAATCTGACTTGATATGCTGGTTTTAGTTCTTGTGCATGGCCTCCTTTGTGGCACTTGCTCTTTCTGGGGTCTGACCCAGCTGATTTTGTATGGCCAGATTTCGGAGCAGCTACCGAGGATCTACCGCAGTTCCAGCCCGATGGTGTCAACTAGAAGAAATCGGGGCCAAGAGTGGGTTTCTATTTTTGATTCACTCACTCATATGTAAATTAATTACTCTTTGAGGCGTTTGCCGGCGAGCACCTGTTAGCTCGAATGTACATTTTCTTGATGTTGTAAACATGGTTAACAGATCCTAGGGTTGATCATGTATGATGTACTCTTTGCTAGTCCTGACATTTTGTAAGACTAGCTACTTGATCATCCAATATGTAATATTTGGGACGCCTTGTATTTATATATTTGATGCTCAAATATCTTGTAATCATAGTACTTGCTTGAGATTGAGACAATAGGCTTTACATGACCCTAAGAGACTGATGGCTTGTAGTTAACCCTCATATTTCTAGACAGCCGTGACCGTATACCGAGGTGTTTTCCATTTCGATATACGTAGCTGGCTGTGTATGCCCCCGCTCTCCAGTATTCTGGTTCTGGGGTGTGACACCAAGAGTTGACTTTGACCTAGATTGCCTTAGATTTATGTAGATTGTATTGTAGATTTCATGTTGGACTCTTTTGTGACTTGTGTTTGCTCTAAATAGGACTCAGTGACTCCAGTACAACTACTTGCGGTTATCAACATCTTGGATTACCAGGCGAGTACATTCTCTGATAGTTCTTTCATTTAATTGCCATTCTCTATATTTCAGTTGTAGTCAGTTTTAATTGATTCTATGTTACAAACACGGATTTGCATTTCGAGAATTCATGTATACGACACAATTACTTTACTTTTCTAGCCTCACTACAAGAATCATTACTAGAACCACTACTCGAATCACTTACAAGTATCTTTCATGATTGGCTAGATTTGACTCGATTTACGTGTCGTGTTATGGATACCTTTGGACTCGTCGGGCGGGGAAATACTTGAATAGACATGTAAACATTCCTAAATACTCGAACCACCTCCCTGTGACTTATACAAGAACGATAGCCATCCCACACCCGGCCAGGTGTGCGATATGCCGGATTACCCTTAGCCGTTTACATGTCGATGTCAGTATTTTAAAACACACTTTGAGTTGTCAAGAATCTTTACTAGAATCATTATAAGTATCATTACAAGAATCACCCTACTAGAACCATTGATTAGAATTACACTTGATATATTTCACCATCTGGACTCATCATACATTACTCTAGTTCAGCTAGTTTTATTATAGTCTCCATTGCCATGATTTTCTGTTCTCAATATTGATTTTCTTGTACCAAATGTTCTCTATTTTATTATCATGTTCATCAATAAAAATATCTATAATTGTTTTATGGTTATTGTCATTTACTTGGATTTTCTTGATGAGGTGTGCTCGTTCCATTCCTGACTGGAAACCAACATTTTTCAGGTTAGCCGCGATCACAGCTAGCCTAGAGGGCCCTAGTAGAGCTTGGAGTAGTTTTATAGAGTTTGATCTTCTTCCTTCTTGGTTGTCTTAGAGTTGTATTAGAATCTTGAGTTTAATTAATGAGATTTGTTTTACTTCATTTCCAGTTATCTCTTTCTTGTGGATTTTCTTATCTATTTCCTCGTGCTATTTATCTATCCTTAGATTTGTGATTGAGTTGTATCCTTATGAGTTTGTCCTCCGTCTGGAGGGTATACCTTATTATGTTAGATGTAATTGTGCCCTAGACAGCGTTCTACCGCCGATGCTGCGGCGTAGGCTGGGCGTCGTTACGTACTTGTACCCTCACACTGGGTGCAGGTCGTGACACTAATCAAGGTACAATAGAGAACCAATCCGATAGAACCATACTAACCAGTCAGGCACGATAACGATAAACGATTTAAGACAAACGAACTAATAAACACGGTTTAAAGTAAAAAACGCCAATCAAGAACAACAAGCAAATCAAGAACAACTAAGGTAACCAACTGATAATATGTAAAAACAGAATAATATAAACATGAATTAAACTGTAGAGGGAGGCAAGGTATACTTGCCTGGTGGTTGCACGTAGATCCAACAAAGTATCGTTAACTGATAAGCCATACAATCCAAATCATCACAACTGTCTCCGAAAGCTAAAATAAACATTTCCAACGTGTCCAGATTAGTCAAATTAGCTAGGATTGCCTATCCTTAAGTCCAATTCTGGATACAGGGGCAAAACGGTAATTTCGGGCCAAAACGATATCCGCCGTTGGACCCGCTTTGCACCGAAAAGCGTGCCAATGTCAATGGTCTCTAAAATCGTCAAACTATATGTCTACAAATTCGTTTTGACGAGACGAACCCAACGGTATGTCTAATTTTGGATTCCGATGGGCTGTGCACAAATTTGCATGTTGAGTTGGATCGCGGGGCCCGCCAAAATAGCGTTCCGGTCAACCTTCTCAGAATTGGACCAAACTTGGCATGCATGACCAGAAAAATGATACGATCCTGCTGGCGTAAGTTTCGTCTCGATCCGACGAACGTGCACAAAGTAATTGCATCTTTTTGAAAAGGCCGATATGGGGCGTCTCCGACGGATACGCATCAAATTCTTCGCGCACACGCAACGAAATTGAGTTCCGTCGACTCCCACACGTCCGCAACATCCGTACGTGCATTTTGATGCTTACGGTGCATGACCAAGTCGCCCAGTTTGGCGGGACGCACGTGGTATCGGAGAAATTTCTAAGTTTTGAAAACAGATTTTCATGATTTTAGAGAACGTATTAAACAGTGTATATGTGACGAAATCACAAACTATAAAAAGGTTATTCCAACCCTATAGGTTGTCTATGAAGCTGTTTTATTAGAATCCTAATTCTCTTACTGGATCGACCATGTTTGGCCTTCCAAGGTCGGGTCTGACTCAGACTTTCAGTTCGAGTTTTGACAGTTTTTTCGAGACTTTGATTCGATTTTCTCAACAATATTGCATTAGGAATTCATCTAATTGAAAGGGATGAAAGAGGGTTATGTTATCAGCGTGTACGAAGAAACCGTACGAGAAAATATGCATCAACGAGAGAGAAAACTCACCATGAAAAAGCCCATATGATTGCCGCTGTTGCTGCCATGTCTCTAATGGCTGCCCGCGCGCGCGAGTTTTCCGCGCCTGGCCGACGGTGGCGGCGGCTCGTGGCGGCGCGTGGAGGCCGGGGCAGGGTCGCCAGGACTCGAGCACACCACTGAGGGTGGTGGTGCGGGCTTAGGATTAGGGTTAGGGTTTTCGTTTTTGTGAAATTCTCTCTCGCTCTCACTCGATACTTATGTATATTCTGATCTTTGCTAACGAAAAAACAAAGGGGGGGTCGGCCTTGTTTGCCATTGAATAAGAAAAAGAACAGAACAATTCTCGGGAGGACTGAAGTTAACTCTCAATTACAAACTCGCTTGTACAAAGAAAGCCTAGGAACAAAAGCCTAGGTACAGCAATCTAAGTATAATTGTTTATTTTTGATTCCGGGGGGTGATGGTAGAGGCTCGGGAAAGTGATGTCAAACTTGCACGGGAAGGTGACACCGACTCTGCCTTACTCCTTGGACGATCCGATGTAGCTTCGTCTTTGGGGAAGAAGACGCTCTTGCTCGGGAGGAGATTGCTCAGAGTAACAAGGGAATGGCACCTTGCTCTTCTCTCTGTGCGTAATGCTCTCTCTGTCTCTACCTCTGCCTCCGTCCCCCTTGTTTACAGGGGAATGGTACCCTGTATTTATAGTAGTGGGATGGGGTTGCCACGTGGCACCGTTGATTACCACAAATCTGGCGGTTGAGATTCGGCTATTATGTTGATTGCCACAAATTTGGCTGATTGGGATTCGGCCATTATGTTGATTGCAACAAATTTGGCTAACCATGATTGAGCAATTATGTTGATTGCAATCAATTTAATTTATTGAGATTTAAACAAATCTTAACCATTAATTTGATTGCATTAAATCTGAATGGTCATAATTGCAATCAATTAAGATTTTACCAAATCTGGATTGAGCAATTATGTTGATTGCAATCAATCTAATTCATTAAGATTTAATCAAATCTTAACCATTAATTTGATTGCATTAAATCTGGCTTATCGAGATTTAGTTAAATCTGAGCCATTAAGTTGATTGGATCAAATCATGTTGATTGCAATTAATTTGATTTATCGAGATTTGATCAAATCTGGGCCATTAAGTCGATTGCATCAAATCCAATTTGTTAAGATTTGATCAGCCACGTGTCTCAACTGCCTTGCCTTTGATAGGCTGTATGGGGAGGGCCTCACGATCGGGCCGCATGAGAATCTATCTTATCAGAACCGCATGAAGATGGTCTTACAACTGAGCCGCATGAAGATTGGCTTCACAACCGGGCAGCATAAGGGTAGCCTCATAATCAATCTGCATAAGTGTCCTTCAGGCGATCCGCATGAGGGTGGCCTTATGACTGAGCCGCATGAGGATCCTTATTATCCAATCCGCATAAGCATCCTTCAGCGATCCGCATAAGGATCCATTTCAGTCAATCCGCATAAGCGTTGTTCAGTGATCCATATGAGGATCCATTATCGATCCGCATGAGAATCGATCTCATCCGATCCGCATCAGTCCCCTTCAACGATCCGCATGAGGATCCATCCAAAGCGATCTGCATGAGGACCTATCTTATCCTATCCGCATGAGCGTCTTTCAGCGATCTGCATGAAGAGCTTTGGAGTTGGTGGATTTGTTCGACAGCTGTCTAAGGATTTCTTGTCTTCCCTAGGCGCCTGACGCTATGTCAGAGCCATCATCATTATACCTTTATGTCAGCTGTCATGCCTCTGTGTCAGAGCCGTCGCTTCACGTCGAGGCATTAAATGCTCTGCCTTATTTAGTCGTGGCCAGCTGTCTTGAAGGATTATCACAAATCCGCATGAAGCCACGTGGCTTACATAGAGCTTTTGAGCCGCATGGGGCTCTAAGGGTTTTTGGATCCGTATGAAGCTCTGAGACACTTTGGAGCCGCATGGAACTCTGAATTGCTTTTGGAGCCGCATAGAGCTCTGTGGGCTTTTTGAACCTTCATGAGGCTATAAGGACTTTTGAGCCGCATGAGGCTCTAAGGTATTTTCAATCCGCATGGAGCTTTGAAGAACTTTGGATTCCTATGGATTTTTCTGTTCATTTCCATGCTTCTACAGGCCTGTTGGCCCCTTTTTGCTCGGTTGTGGGGGTGCTTAGCTGGGCTTGGTGTTGTTGGGCTGGGAAAATGTGGGAAAGGCTTCACTGTGCTGGGATGGGATTCGCTCCTACTTTCTTTTTCTTTTTGTTTTCCCTTTTTCCTTTTCATTTCTATTTCTTATTCTCATTTCTCAATTCCATAAATATTTATATGTATCTATTTATGAATCTCTTTCCACTGCATATCGATATAATAATAATAATATTTTAATACAAGCAAATTATATTATTAATGTCTATTTCATAAATAACCCAATGATACACAACACTATATTTTCATAATTATAAGTACAATAATGATAATAAAAATAAGAATAAGAATAATACTGATAATAATATTAACAAAATCAAGGCAAAGCAATAATAGGTATGGCTTAATGTGAACACTTTAGACTCATACTGTAAATGGGTCCATAGAAGAAGTCTCACAAACTTCCAAGGTGCCATATCAAAATGTTGATATTGTTTATTTATATACAATAATTTCAGGAACCATTTATCTATACCATTCAAGGTAAAGTACGAGGTATACTCTCAACATAGGACGCCTCTGGACGCACTGCTCGACTACAAGGGCTTGGGCTTGGTTTGGGTCCAATCTGGACTAGTTTGGTACGACCGGGTTTCCTAAAACTCAATAATCTAAATAATAAATAAATAAAACATCGGTAAGGGTTAAGTCGCAACTTGGTCTGGTTTTCCTAGTTCGGGCACTGCTATGGCTAGGCCTCCTATAGTATAGCTAATACACAAGTCAAGGCAGTCGACTACACTTTCCGTGCCACAATTCGTGGTTGTCTCGTACTCCAAAACTCAGCAATGGCTAAGGTCATCTAATAATAACTATTTAAATTATTTGTTGTGGTCATGTCACAACTCGGCCTGGTTTTCTTAGTTAGAGCACACCTATGGCTCAGCCTTCCCTACCATGGCTAATACACTAGTCAAGGCACGCCCCTGCATTATCCGTGCCACGATTCCTAGTCGTCTGGTACTTCAAAACTTAACCATGGCTAAAGTCGTCTACCGTAATAATTAACTAAATAATTATTTATAAAATTCTAAAAATCACCACTTAAATTCAAAAATTAAATAAAATAAAACTATTTTTTCCAAAATTCCGGGAAGTGGGGTTACATATATATATATATATTATATATTATTGTTAGGTAAAATGTGTTAGTTGGTGTTGTTAGTGTTAATACAAATGGTTATCAAGTGAGCAAAATATAGATAAGTTATGTGTCAAGGTATTAAAGTTTCGGACAAGGTACTAGTGTGATACTTGGGTACCATAAGGATATTGGTATCATGACACTCAAGTATCATGAGTAATGATAAGTGAGTATTGAAACTTGTGTAAGGTATCATATTTGATATCAAGTATTAGTATTAGAGTCAGTTGGATAAGTATCTAGGAGGATAAGGTATTTGTCAAGTTACTAAAATTGGGTTATTGAGTAATAGCTATGCGATATAAATATACATGTGTTATAATGTGCATATGAGTTTAGGCTAATAGGTATATATAGAGTGATAGATACATATATATTATATGTATATGAGGTGTGTGGGTTTACATGTCAAGTGGAGGGTTTACCTATATGTAGGTATTTCATAATGTTATGTGTTTGAGGGTTTACATGGTATGTGGTATATAATCTATATATGTATGCGATATGAGGGTATGTTTATATATGATGTAAGGGTAGTAGATATAGTGTAATCTCTATATATAATGTTGTATAGGATGAGTTATATAGATATCTTGGGTTATATGAATGAGGTATTGGATTCTAGGATATATACCTATATATATGTGAGTATCTATCTATATATATATGTGTATGAGTAGATATATATCTTTGTATGTAAATGTGTATGTATAGTATATCTATATGGTATTTTGAATATGTGAGGTCCTATATACATATATACATGAGTTTAGTTAGACTATAGCTATATGTTAGATATATATGTATAAGTTATATAGTGTAAGGTATACATATATGTGATATCTAGATAGGTGACTAGTTACCTTAGCCTATACCTTGTGTTACCTATAGAATTTCCTAGAAACCAATAGGCCTAACATGACTTGTTGACTAGAGTTTGACCAAACCCTAGATAGTTTGACATAGTGTGACTTAATATGACCTAGTTTGACTTGATGTGACCTAATTTGACTTCGTTTGACTGAGTTTAACCTAGATTGCATATCATACATTAGAAAATCATGCCTAACATTGTTAAACCCTAATTAGCTTATATATATATATATCATCTTTATGTCTTTGACATCACTCTGAGCATCGACCCCATTTGACAACTCAGGATCGCATGCGAGTACATATATGATAGTAGTTCCTTGTCTTGATATTTTCTGTATCCGGTTCAGTTATAGTGTTTTACTTGATTATTGTCACGATAGTGCACGGACTAGTATATCGGATCCTGGCATGAGATGTTATTCCTGGACTTTCTTGGTATATTGGTACATTGTTCGATCTTGTTTTTTGTACTTATATAGACACCGATTCCTGAGAAGGAGTAGCTACCTTCTTATGGAATCCTGTATCATGACGTGCTATGTCCAGATCCATTATATACCTCGGGGATTGGGAGTTATTTGGGTTATGTGATCAATGCCCCCTTGTAACTACCTTGTTCATAGCTATACCCTCGCCTCACGTAGGGAAAGCATGATCCTACCTTGTTCATAGCTTTCTATTGTGGCCAGTCTGATCCTATGTTCTCGTATTTCTTGTTCATAGCCGTCAAATATAACAGTCTGATCCAGACCCAAGCAGATCACATAATGCGCTAATATCTCATGGCACATTTTATGTTTACATTATATCAGATATTCCTGTACTGTTCTACTTTCTTATACATTACACCCTGACATGATTTCCAGTTTATATATCCTGCTTACTTACAGTCTTGATATATCATCTTGTATTCCATTATGATTGTCTCTTATAGCATTTTTCAATACTATGGAATTGTTGTCAGCGCTGTACTCGTTCATTTTCTTGACAGGATAACCCGTTGATTTTTTTAGAGGATTTAGATGCTGACTGCTCGAGACTATTACCAGGATCTCCTTCTTATGCCAGTGTCTGTAGAGGTAGTGACCTAGACTATTTAGGTTTGACTGGACTGCGTTCCAGCTAGCCTTGAGACTTATATTATATGTTATATTTTGGGATTGTATTATATCTTAAACTCTGATCTCGTGGTGATTTGCATCTACTTTATTTTATATACTTTCCATCATATCTTTATGATATTTGTGCTTATCTTTCATAGATGTTTTGTGATTGAGTTGATATATACCTCCGTACGAAGATGGCAGGTACATATATATTGTGTCTAGATGCTATACTTTATAATAGACCTATACAGTATTCTACCGCCGATTCTGCACCATAGGCTGGACGTAACCACGTGCTCGTGCCTCTAATCAGGGTGCGGGTCATGACAGTCCGCCAGACGGGCCCACCCGATGGTGCGGGCGAAGCAAAGCACCGCCTCCTGGGCACCATCGACCTCTCCATCGTGCCAGTGGTGACCATGCCCGTCGTAGTGGTGGCCATGGGTGGGCTCGTCGTGGCAGCAGGAGGATCGGGGAGGGAGGAGGAGACGATGATGATTGCGAGTGGAGATTAGGATTTTTTTGGTTGTCTGTAGAGGAAGGAGTTGTGGACGGAGAGGTCGGCAGTCCTAGGAAAGGGAAGGAGGAGAGGTGGAGGTGGGGGAGTCTTAGGACTGCAACTAAGTTGGCAGTCTTGCATTATGTTAAGACTGTCAACTTACTGGCAGTCATACCTTATGTTAGGACTGCCAACAAGTTGATAGTCCTAATGTGAATCCCGTAAATTTAGAATTTTTAATTGTATTGCTTTGTGCTAGAATAATATTAATTATTTAGTTATGAAAATTATTGTCAAAATAAATTACTTGGATTTTTGTATTTCAGGCCCAGACCTGAACCCGGTTCGAACCCCAGTTTGAGACAAAAATCATTTTAGGGCTTTAAAATATTAATTATATTTTCTAAAAAGAAAATTACATTTTTTGGTAGTCCATTTTTAGCCCATATTTTATTAAGTCATTTAGCTTGGAAACCCAAAGCCAAAGCCATTCTCTAATGGACCAAAGCCATTTAGCTTTTAAAGGCCCAAACCTATTAGGAATGGTTAAACCCATTATAATTCTATACCCAATAACCCAATACAATTGCTACAGAATCATTAAGGAATGGTATGTAATAACCATTCATTCACTCTCTTTATTAAGTTTTGATTTAAGAAACCAAGTGTTTCTTCCTTAGTTTCGGTTGGGCCAACCCATTAATAGCTTGTACAGCACACTTAAACCATTAGATTTGAACCATTAAGAAATAGTAAATGTCAAACCCATCCTTACAGCACCATTGGAATGTTTGGTTTTCCATTCATTTCTGTAGGAGCTTTAAAAGCTCCGACTCTTCCTTCTCCAACCCGACCAACCGACGCCGACCCTCGGCTTGCCTCCGCTGCCGGCCATCAAGGCCATGGCTGTTAGCCTTCTCCTCTTATGGTAACCTCCCTCTACTCTTCCCTATATAAGGCTCTACTGTACTAGTTCCCCATACCAAACCATCATCTTCCTCTTCTTCCTCCCTAAACCTAGCCTTCTCCCAAAAAATCCAGTGACCCCCCACCCATTTCCGGCCGACCCCCACTGGGCCGAGCCCCCTGGTCAAACCCCCTAGATCTGGCGCACCCGGCCCGCCGTTCATGCTGTCGCCGCCGCTTCCCGGTACCCGATCCCCTTCTGGCCGTGCGCGTGGCCCTGTCCCGAGTGGCCCCGTCCCCGCGTGAGCTTTCGGCGTGGTTTGATTCCGATCCCGAGTTCGTTCCACGGAATTGCGTGTTCCGAGTCCGAAGCAACCCTTCGATTCCGTCAATTTGGGTAATTCTGGATAGTCACAGTAGTTCGTCCCTCTTTTGGTCTGTGATGAATGTTGGTCCACCGATTCCTTCGGGAATTCGGAGTTTCGGTTACGTTTCGGTTACTTTACGGTTTCGGATTTTCCGCGAATTTTCGGGAAAGTTTTTGTGGGATTTAGAAGTAGTTTTCCCTTTGGGAAATTAGTTCTGTGGTATTTTCGAATTTGTTTCGGAAGTTCCGACTTTGTTTCGGGTTTCCTAATTAATTTCGGGAAATGATTATTAGATGTTTTATATATATAAATTTGGGTATCCCTGATTTGGGATTATTTTTGCAGGAAAATCGGAGCGTTACCCAGTTTTTGGGTTGACCGAAAACAGAGGAAATGCTGCCGGATTTTTATAAAAACCTAAAAAAATAATTTTAAATAGTTTTCGGAAATAATGTTATTTTTGAATGTTATTATTAGGCGACGACCTTATCGGTCAATGGGCCCCAGTGAAATGCAAACGCACCGGTTCGTCCGGATATTGAGGCAGAGTAGCTGTAAAGTGATGATTGGACCAGTTCTGAGACTCATATATTTTCTACAATTTAAATTAGAATTTATTAATATTAATTATTATTAATTATAGTTAGAAATTCACGATATTTCTCATTTAAAGGAAAATTATATTTTATATATATAATTATAAAATACATAGTTTTTCCCAATAAATTGATAAATACAAGTTTTTCCGAAATAAAATATAAATTGAGGGTTCCTTAATTGTAACGTACTAGAAAACGCGTTTTGCTTGTGTTAGCTAATTAAAGATTAAAAACTGACTAGGAAGCAAATTAGAGACTGCAACTAGCATAGTTAGTTCTGGCGACTTTGAATTCTGAGACAGTTTCCGAATGTAGGATTTCGAGGAAGGCTCTGACTTTACATCCCGACGTACCAATCATTCAAGTCCAGTAAATTGAGGCAAGTACTTTTTGTGTTAGTTTACAATTATTTTAATAATCACTTCATTGCAAGTTTAAACCACGATACAACACGGAATACTCTCTCTGAGAGCACTGACTGTTTACTGTTGGGGACTGGGGGAGTAGTGTAGTGGATATGACCACATCCAAAATTAGGATAACTGACTGTATTAGCTTACTCATCGCTCACACGGAGATAAGCCATACCGTATCGCTAGGATACTACTGTAACCCTATCCGGTCATATTTATTACCTATTCACATCACTGAACTGTAACTGTTTCAAAACTGTACTGTTGCAAAACTGTTTCTCCTTGAAAACTGTTTTTCTAAAACTGTTTAAAAGTGCATAATTTTATTGTTATTTTAATTGTTTAAATTAGCATGAATTGTACTTTGCTCACTCATGACTGGAGACCCAATATTTTAGGTTGTGTTGAGGATTGCTGTTCCACGATGATTCCGAGACTGAAGAGCTAGTTGCTTTGAGTTATCCTTCATGATAATTGTATAAATTTTCAGTTGTAAGGAATTTTTCTATTGTAAAAGTTTTAAATATTCGGAATAAAATGTTGTGGCAAATTTTTATTATGTTGTTGTTATTACCTGCAAATGGAGATACAGCTTACTGTCGCCGTCTCATCAACGGTGCAGGCTGGGCATGATCCGATTCGTCCCAAGAAATTGGGACCGGGTCGTGACATGTTTTTAGTGGTGGCCCATGCAGGTCAAATCAACAACTTAGGAAAACCAACTTAGAAACAAATAGAACACTAGAACATCAAATTTCCACAACATAGGACCGACATATACTAATATAAATATTTTTGCTTGCTATAGACGGATAGGATACCTTGCTTATGATTTGTGTCCTAAACCTTCCAGAACATGGCCACAGACAAAACTAATCCTGCTGGCGACGAAGAGTTATCTCCTGATCACACCCCTCTTTCTCAAGCCGTTCCGACTCCTATCCTTTGCAGCCCATCATTTTTTCTCTCGCTGCACAAGTCTTCACCACTGCTCATACTACTACTAAACTTTTTCTTCCTTGGCTGTTACACCACCTCCTGCTATAGTAGTTACTCCTGTTGCCCCACCAGAACCAGTGGACACCTCTCAAATGGTTGTCCTATTTCAAGAAATCCTGGAGTCCCAGAAAGCTCAAGCTGAAGCCCAGCATGAACAGACTGATATCACGAGAGAGGTTATAAAGAACGTCAGTAATGTAGCCTTAGCTATCTTAAACCGAGTTGGAGCGAAACCTCGTCCTAGGAGGGATACCCCTGAATTTAGAAGATATTTGGGCCCTATCAAGTACTTTACTACCCGGAAGTCATTGGCTTGTGCCTACTGCAAAAGGCCTGGTCACCTAGTCAATATTTGTCGTAAGAGATTGAGGCAATGTTTGGCATGTGGATCTGCTGAACATCAGGTAAAAGATTGTCCCTTATCTTTCCATCGTACCAGAGCACCTATTCCAGCAACAACTATTATGCCACAACCTAGGGACTCTCTTCCTATCCAACAGACCGTAGGAAGGTATGAAGCAGACTCAAGGATCATAGAAGATGAAGCAGTTGGAGACTGCTTATACAAGAGCCATAGCCATGAATAATAGTACTTAGGACTGCTGAGTAGCATTATCCATTAAGAAGTTGTAACATGATGTCCTTAGAATAATCATGAGAATCTTGTTGTAATTCTCCTATATGAATAAAATTCTTAGTTACACCTTTATGGTAGATGCCTTCTCTGATAGTCTTTTCGGATGACCCTAGATCGAGACATAGGATTCACCATTGACCTAGTTCCCGGCTATTTCCCTATTTTAAGGGATGCGATAGAGTCAACCCGAAGGAGGCCAAAGAGATGAAGAATCAGATCAATAAATTGAGGCATTGGAAATTCATTCGAGACGGAGCTTCACCCTAGGAAGCATCTGTCTTGTTTGTGTCCAAAAAGGATGGAACAATACGGACGTGTGTCGACTATCGGGCACTAAAGAACAAGTACTTTTTTCCAGATAGATGATCTGTTTGATCAATTTGAGTGGAGTTAAGGTGTTCTCGAAGATTGACTTAAGATCTGACTACCATCAGATCAAGGTCAGGAAGGAGGACAATCTCAAGACGACGTTCAACACCAATTATGGGTAGTTTAAATTTTTAGTCATATCGTTTGGACTAACGAATGCTCCTGTTGTATTCATGAATCTCATGAATAGAGCCTTTCATGGGTATTTAGATCAGTTGTTGTCAATACTCTGATATACTCGATGACTGGAGAGGAGCATGAAAAGCACCTGAGAAAAGTTTTGGGAACTTTGAAGAAGAAGAAGTTTTATGGTAACCTATCTAAAAGTGAATTTTCTTAGACAATGTGGTTTTTGGCCATATTGTCACAGGAGAAGAAATTCTGATGGGTCCTGAGAAGATAGCCGCTGTGGAGAAGTGGTATATCCAAGTTCAGTTGTTGAAGTTACGTTGGTGTTTGCCATTGATTATCAAAAAAGGTACAGAACAGTTTTATGGGAGGACTGTACTTTGACTCACAATTACAAACGAGCTCGTACAAAGAAAGCCTAGGAACGGAACCCTAGGTACAGCAATCTAAGTACGATTGTTTATTTTTGATTCTGGGGGGTGACGGTAGAAGCTCGGGAAAGTGGTATCCAACTTGCACGGGAAGGTGGTACCGACTCTGCCTTATTCCTTGGACGATCGAACGCTGCTTCGGCTTTGGGGAAGAAGATGCTCTTGCTCTGAAGAGGATTACTAGGAATCGCAAGGGAATGGCACCTCGCTCTTCTCTTTATGTATATTGCTCTCTCTCTGTGCCCAGAAGAAGTCCTTTCTTTTTTGGGAAGAGATCTCGTGGTCCTTTTCACAGGGGAATGGCACCCTGTATTTATAGTGCTGGGGTGAGTAGCCACGTGGCACTCTTGATTGCCATAAATCTTGCTGGAAAGATCTCATTCTAGCTCGGGCATTTATGCTGATTATAATCAATCTCAATTAGTGAGATTTAATCAAATCTTAGCCATAATGCTGATTGCATTAAATATAGCTAATCGAGATTTAATCAAATCTACACCATTAAGTCGATTGCCTCAATTTCAAATCATCGGGATTTGATAATTAAGTTGATTGCAATCAATCTGATTTGTCGGGATTTGAGGGAATCTGGACCGTCGAATTGATCGAATTCGTGGGGATTGGATCAACTCATGCCACGCGTCTTCTGGAGTTGTTGGGAATTGCTACATGCTTGCCGCGTGTCCTTGCTCCTTTATGGCAGATTACAGTCAATCCGCATAAGCATTCGTCTTCGAGCCGCATAAGCGTTCTGCTCCTCTCGTTTAATTTGTACAGGCCTCGAGCCGCATAAGGACCTGCGAGTATCTGTCCTTGCAGCCGCATAAGAGGTTTGTTAGCAGCCGCATAAGAGGTTTGTCAGGAGTTGGTGGAGTTGTCGACAGCTGTCTAGGGATTTCCTTGTCTTCCCTAGGAATGAACCTGTCATTATGTCGGAGTTGTCATGGCCGTCACCCATCTGTGTCAGAGCCATCATTAAGTATATCAGTCATTATGGCCATGCTGTGAAGACCTCGCCTCCACCTTGTAGGAAACCACGTGGCCCTATAGGAGTCATTTGAGGGGTTGCAACCGATTTCTGTGCTCATCTAGGCTGGCTGTGAAGGACCTTTTTGAAACCGACCAGTGCCACTTTGCTTTTAGGAATGCATAGAGCCTTGGTTACTTCGGAGCCGCATATAGCCCTGGGCACTCTGAAGCCGCATGGGGCTCTGGGTTCTTTGGAGCCGCATGAAAATTCGGGGTGCTTTGGAGCCGCATGAGATCTTCTGTTTTATTTTCCATGCTTCTACAAGACCCCCTTCAAAGTTTTCAATTTGAAAAATTGAAATACTTTGAATAAAAAGAAGCATGGATTCTCGCGGCCGCATATGCCTTCTTGTCCACGTGGCCATCTCATTGATTGTCTCGGATTTGTTTTGATCTTGGAGCCGCCTCTTTGGTGCAAGATCCCAAGGGTCCACTTTCAATCTTTTTAGGATTAGAAGTTAAGCCCATGAAGAGGCGGTTCTGTTCTTTAGACAGCACCAAATCCGAAGTGCTTTCCGTTTTTCGTGCTTCCCTATAACCTATAAATAGGGGGAATTTGGTGGAGAAGGACTTCTTACTTTCTTTCCTTGAATTCGTTTTCTGTCTTGCCTTCTTCTTCTCCGATTTTAGCAGTGGCTCCCAAATCTTCCTCTAGTGCTGCCGCTAAAGGAAAGAGTGTTGCTTCTTCTTCGTCGATTCGGACCACCGCTGTGTATCCCGACGTTCATTCGGCAATCACGGGTAAGACCGTTGGTCTGAATCATAGGGTTCGAACAATGGCTCTGTTGCATGCTTATGCACAAGCCTATGTCGTTGGTATTCGCTGTTCTTTTTGTTGTACCATGGCTCTGTTGCATGCTTATGCACAAGTCAATGTTACTGGCGGTTGCGATGTAAGTTTTGACGGTTGTCATATCCTCCATTGAACCATGCAGAACTACTTATCAGGGACCATGTGAACTCCCTATGCCCGAGCCGCATAAACTGCCCAAGTATCTTTTGAACCACCTAAGCGTTTTGCTGAAAGGAACCGTCTGAATACCCTTCGGATTGAACTGTATGAACCTTTTCTCATTGGAGCCGCATAAAGGCACATCGTTCCGTAGCCGCATAGCTTTCCGCATAATCTCTATTTGTTCGCCCTGTATGAACCCGGTCTGTTTGGAACCCGATTAGTTACTGACCTGAGTATGAGTTATCATGAGGACTTATTTTAGTGAAGTTGTATGGGGCTTATTTTAATATTGCTTTGTTGATTCTCCTCTGATCCTGACTTCTTTTGTTGTTTGTAGTGAACCTTCCGGTCAGCCCTTCAGGGGAAGTTCTGGTGGGCAGAGCGCAGTCAGTCATAAGCGTGAACTTCGAGTACTTAGTTGAGTATGTTGCGAATCAAGTTTCAAAAGATCAACCCAAGGAAAGGCTGAAGATCATCAAGGATCAATCCTTCCACTTCCTTCTGGGTATGATGAACTCAGGGCGGTTGGGTGGCGAACATCTGAAGCCTGCCTTCCTTTTTGGGGACGCGTTAACCGTAAAGAACGCTAGCGCTTTGGATATCTTTGAGAGCTGGGATTTTCTTTCTGAGGGATTAGCTATCCACATCCCCTTGATGGAACGTCATTTTCCTCTATCGTGGTTCAACATGTTGCCGGTGGATAGGAAAACGGTAGCCTCTTTGACCCCGAGTCAATCAGGGATGTTTGTAGGAGACATTCGTTACAACCGGAACATAAGGTCGGCGGCTGCTATTAGGGTGCCAGTCAGTCGTTACGTGATGGGATTAGCTCCAGGGGTATTCCTGAATATCCAGGGACCCAACTTTACATTTTCTCAAGCTGACACCTTCGTGAATCGGCTTGTGCAGAAGGGATCCTACCCTGTCGGCCGGCTGGGGTTGCCAAGCTGGACGAATCCCATCCCTTCCTGGATTAACCTGACTACTTGGATTACGCGGACTTATGAAGACGAGCTGCGTCAGATTAACCTCTACTACGCTGTTCGGGCTACTTGTTATGGTCTGCCCATCAATAAGATGTTGTTCTTGGCTCTCCTCGAGATGTACAACTGCCGGACGGGAACCTTCTTTACGCCCGTGGGGGAGATGGGACTCGCTCTTCATGAGATGTATGAAGTTTCCAAGCTGCCCTGGGTAGTGAAGCTTTTGAAGCGTATATGCCTTCGAATGAAGAGTTTAATGAGCTAGAGCAACGGTTCCCGGGTTTGACATGTGTCTATCAGGAGCTGTTATGTCACCATAGCGCTTGCCAGCGGCTGTCTAAGAAAAAGGATGAGAGTTCGGAGGGGAATCTTCCGCAGACGACGGCGTGGGTCTCTTATCTTTTTACGCTGGGTGCTTCTGGGTTGGTCGTTCCCCGAAAATCTAGTACCCCAGAGGCAGTACAGCATGAAATATTGACTGCCAAGAGGTCAAGGGCTACCGGCGACAGATTCGGGGGTCGAAATGACTCCTTCTCTTATTTTTATCAGGATACCCATCCGATGTCTAGCAGAGCCATCCTGGCCGGTTACTTGATGGTATGGCTACGCAATTGCGTGGTCTCAGGAGGGGCTGGTTCCATTGGCAGAATCAGTCGCAACTTTATTCTTCCTGCCTTGAAACTGGTCTTCGGGGCGAAAATATCCCTCATTCCTGCTATGGTGTGCAGCATACACCGCGGTCTCCGCACCTTTTCTTCCAAGGTCATTGTGCGGGACCTGTCAATGAATTTCGAGCGGGTGGAACTACCCTACCATCATTTAATGGGGTGGCTTCTGATGCACTGCAGATGGTTGATGAGAGCCGCCTCAGAGGTAGGCGTTATGGATGAAGACGCCTTTGTATTCAGGTATCGCCGCATGCCTTAGGATTATCACACCATGGCAGAATGTCGGACTGCTTTGGCGAGATTGGACAGTTATGGTCTTTTCGTATCTTGCCCTCATTTTACCAGGGAAGAAGTCCAAGATGTGCACGTTGATGGTACTGGGGCTCCCAACTTCTTGTCTGACAAGCTGCTTCTCTGGTTGCGCAACATTCGTCCGGCCCATCTAGTATACCGTCTCCAAAATGTTGTTTATTTGGAGCCATATTTACCCAGCCGTTTCTCTCGGCAGTTCGGATATGACCAGCTGTTTTTAGATAACCCCAGTCCTTGCCTCGGCTTCGAAGGCAGTGTCTTGGACGGCGTCCGGGCATGGGATTATTATGATGCGGCACACACTCGGACAACGTTTTCTATGCCTGATGCTGATAATGTGCCGAGTCAGATTTTGTACATGGCGGCGCTATACCATGTTATAGGGAACAAATTTCCCCGTGACTTTGATGCGAGTACCAGTTTCATCGTCGGCACTGGATTGGTAGAGAAGCCGAAGGGAGCGCCGAGCAGGAAAAGAAAGGGGTACGTGATCGAGGCGTCTGACTCGGAATCTGCTGACGAAGCGGATGAAACTGAGGCTTTGTCTCTACCTGATGTTGATCCCCTGATGGGCGACACCGAGACTTCTGCTGACTATCCAGGAGGGGGTCCACTTTCCGCTGACAATTTGATGACAGATCAGTCCGTTGCCGATTCTGGCCTTGTCCGCCGTAGTAGCAGGCCAGTAGGTGGGGTCACTTTTTCTACGAAACATGCGGCGGTTAAACGCCGCCGTTTTATAGACGATGCTAAGGAGGATGTTGATAATGTCTCGGAGGTAATTTAGGCTGCCAAACCTCTCCTTTGAATTCGTTTCCTTTTTTGTAGACTGCTGATTTTCTCTTTCTTTATAGGCGTCCGGAGAAATGGGCTATGCGGGGTCAGTCTCTACTTCGGATGGTGATCCGACTTTGGTTGACAACATACCTGCCGAGGCAGCATTCGCTCGTGTTCTATCTCCTGTTCCTGAGGACCCCCCTGCTGCCGTCGTTTCTCCTCAGGGGGACACGGGTCCTTCTGAGCCGATCGTCACCCCGACGGACGTTGCTCCCGAGGAAGTGATGGCCGCTGCGTCTGGCCCGATTGTTGCCGTTGGGAAGGACGTGGTGGTTACGAGCGAGGTCGTGCCCCAGCAGCCTTCTCCTGGTAAGCTATGTCAATTTATGACTAGCGAAGAGGCCCATTCCCTATATAATAATATTCTTCGGGTTAAGCTGATTGCTGACTGTTCCGGCCATCTAGGTCCCGTGCCCTTACATCTGGGGATGGTCGTCTCAGAAGGAGGAGGTACCAGTGGGGATATGGTGGAAGGTGATGTGCCTCCTCCCCCTCCGACTGTCATTGCATTGGGTCCCGGGAGCGAGATGGTAGAGGTACCGGGGCGGGAAAGTGCTGCCCCCGCAGCCTCTATGGTCCAAGGAACTCCCGTCCCGGTGGTGGATTTATCCGCTTTGGCGAGCTTTCAATTCATCAGGGCTGCAGAGGAAGAAATGGCTGCCCTACATGCATCGTACCGCTCGGAATTCGTTACTCTGGTGGCAGGTGTCCCGAGTTCCGGAGCGTCTTCTTCGCAGCTGGTCTCCGTCATTCCGACTACTCTCCCTCTGACGCCTTCCTCTTCCGAATTTTTGGATGAGGCGACGAAAGATGTGGTGGACAGCTTCTATCGTCATCTCAGACGAGGGGTTAACGCGGCCGTGGAGAGGGGCACCTCTTTTGCCATGGCTCGTAAGTGTGCTCATAGTCAGATTGAGTTACTTAGGACTCTTCCTGGCGGACCAGGGGTGGTCGAGCTTCTAGAACCTCGATTATTGGAAGCTGATCAACTTGTTACCCAGTTTCGAGGCCTGAGGCACGTTGGTATGCCTTCGGCGATTGATCAAGAACGTGACTTCCTTCTGGCTGCTCTGGAAAAAATAAAGACGATACGGGAGACGTCCAGGCCGGCTCTAGAACAGGACCTTCAGCTTTTATCCCAGCAGTATGATCAGTTGAGCCGGAAAGATGAAGAATACACGGCTAGGGAGCAAACCGCTTTTCAGGAGATAGCCAATACTCAGGCTCAAATCCTCCAACTTCAGGAACAGATCCTACAGCTTCAGAGGAAATTCGCTTTCTTGGAAACTGAACTCCAAACCTCCCGCCGTGCTAAAGAATCGCTTTCTCAAGAGGTCGACCGAGTTACCCGGGCTTCCGACAGCCTGGAGTTAGCACTGAAAAAGATTGAAGATGGGTGGCAGGTCTACGCCCACTTGGAAGATGCTGCAAAGTTGGCCCAAGAAGCGGAGCGCCGTGCTAGCCTCCGGATTGGACGTGAGACGGCCAAGCTGAGAGATCGCCTCCTTGAACTGTGTGTCGCGGATCCTTGATCGGAGTCTTTTCTTTCTTCTTTCCTTTTTCTTTCGCATCTTTAGACAATGTAATACCTTTCTTGATTTTATATAAATGAGTGTGTTCGCCTCATCCTTTTTATGATATTATGATGTTTATTTTATTGGGAAACTTTTTGATGGACCTATTACCCCTTGTGTACCTTGGTTTTAGGTATGGGTAATAAGTATGATAGCAACGTCTAGCAGGATTCTGCGATGAATCTAGTCGCAGGCGTTCTGGACGGTAGAATACCTTGGGACAGTTGGGCTCCGAAGGCAGGTATTGTGTACCAAAAGCTATAGTACGGTATTTGTGGTCAACAGGGGACATTTGTGGGCCTATCATCCTTGGCGTACCCTGGTTTTGGATACGGATAATAAGTCGAGAGATGACCGACACATTTACTCAGAGGTCACGTGGACGTGGTAAATATGAGGGTTTGTAGTGGAGCATTCCTACTCAGAGGTGATGAGGACGTGGTAGGGTGAGCTCAATGAAGTATATACAGAACGACTTAGAGGTAATGAGGACGTGGAAGTTCTGCATACGGGGGCGATTTGTTTTTGATGGAGGAGGAAATAACTCAGAGGTAACATCGACGTGGTTATTTCCGAAATGTAGGCTACATAAAACGACTTAGAGGTAATGAGGACATGGAAGTTCTATGTAGGGATGGTTTGTTTTTGGTGGAAGGGGAGACAACTCAGAGGTACCATCGACGTGGTTGTTCCGGAAATTTTGTGGACCTATTACCCTTTTTGTGCACCGGTGGTGCGAGTAATAGATTTTGGGGGTAAACCCCTAGGTGAAGGAAAGCATTTAGGGAGAAAGTTCAGAGGTACGATTGTACGTGACTTGTGGCCCGGAAGATGCAATACGACTCCACTTAGAGTGGTTTAGAATGTAAATTCAGCGGTACTAGCGGGTACATGACTTATCAAGACATTGATAGGATGGATCCAAGTTTAAGTTCAGCGGTACCGATGGGTACTTGACTTACAATTTTAGGAAGTTGTGATTTTTCGGAGAAAAGTGGGAGTTCAGCGGTACCAGAGGGTACATGACTTATGATATGAGAGATTTTGAGAGAGACGTAGGTTCAGCGGTATCAGAGGATACATGACTTACAATCTGAGAGATTTTTGGAGGGGACGTACACCAGGTTGTAGGTTCAGCGGCACCAGAGGGTGCATGACCTACTGTCTAGAGAATGTCGTTCAGACATAGTATTTCTTCAGGAACTTGCCGTTGATGGGCATCATAAGCAAGTCTCTATTTTCTTTTGTGAGGCGGTATGCACCATTGGAGAATACAGCCTCGATGATGAACGGGCCTTCCCACTTTGGCTAGAATTTGCCGGCGGTTTTGTGAGTCAAGACCATCGGTCTTCGAACTGCTAAGACGAGCTCGCCGACTTGAAATGTTCTTATCTTGACCTTCTTGTTGAAGGCTCCGGAGATGCGCGCTTGGTAAAGCTCGATTCGTTGTTGAGATAACAGACGCTTCTCGTCTAGGGCTTCCAATTCTTGCAAGCGGCGACGGTAATTATCGTCCGCCGTCAATTGATGTGTGAGGGCGACGCGGAGCGAGGGGATTTGAGTCTCTAACGGGAGAACTGCCTCGCTTCCATATACCAAAGAGAATGGTGTATTCCCGGTTGCCGTTCGGACAGTGGTGCGGTATGCCCATAAACATTCACCGAGCTTCTCATTCCAGTCGCGTTTGTTGGATGATACGAACTTCTTGAGGAGCTTGATTATGGTCTTATTGAATGCTTCGGCGAGACCATTAGCCGCCGGATTGTATGGTGTTGAAGCCACGTTCTGGATTCGATGTTTGTCGCAGAACCGGTAGAATGCGTGGCTGGCGAACTGCGGGCCATTATCATGGATGATCCTTCGGGGCAGTCCGAAGCGGTAGATGACGTGATGTTTAAGAAAACTGATCACGTTGGATGTCTTGACTTCCGCTAGCGGGACGGCTTCCGCCCATTTGGAGAAGTAGTTTGTGATGGCGAGTATAAAGCGGTGGCCTTTGGATGAAGGTGGGGTGATTTGACCAATGATGTCCATTCCCCATGCTTCGAAGGGCCAGGATGCCACTGTCGGGTGCAGGAATTCGGATGGTTGATGTATGAAGTCTGCATGGACTTGGCATGCTTTGTACTTTCGTGCATAATCAATCGCATCTGCCACCATCGTGGGCCAGTAATAGCCCATCCGGCGAAGGCGGTCTTGTAGCTTCGGGCCAGGCTGATGGGCTCCACATACCCCATCGTGGGCTTCGCGCACGGCTTCTTTGGCTTCTATATCTGACAGACACCGGAGCAATAATCCGTCGTAAGATCGCCGATACAGCATTTTTGTCTCCGCATCGTAGAAGAATCGAAGAGATCGTCTTCTGATAGAGGTGGCTTCTTTCGGGTTGTCCGGTAAGATGCCATAAGCTGCAAAATCGAAAAACGGGAGTCTCCAATCCGGTGTCTCGTCAACTGTCTGGGCGGAATAACTCTCGACGAATTGGACATTGTTCTTGGGACAGACCAGTTCGTGGCCTATCACATCAACCTGTTGGTGAGTATGATTTGGCGCTGTTAGGGAAGCGGCGAGTCCTGCTAGGGCATCCGCTTCGATATTCTGGAGTCTAGGGACATGTTCTATGATGAATCCCTTCAGAGATGTGATGATATCGATCGCTATCTGATGGTAAGGGATCATGTCTTCATGACGAACTTCGTAAGCACCCCGGATTTGGTTGACGATTAGTTGTGAGTCGCCGTATGCTTCGAGGTGCTCTACCCCCAGTTCTTTTGCGAGTCGGAGACCGATAACCAAAGCGTTGTATTCGGCCACGTTGTTTGAGCAGGGTTCTGTGAGTGAGTATGCTTTGTTGATTACCAATCCAGAGGGGGAAACCAACACCACCCCGACCCCAGCGACGATGCTGCCTTTAGGTCCGGTTCTTGACGCACCATCGAAGAACATGCGCCAGACGGCTTCGTGGGACACCATATTTTAATGGGCGACCTCGTCCGGGATTTCTTCGTCTATTCTGGTTGTCTCTGTGCTCGGATGGGCTACTAAAAAGTCTGCCAGAGCTTGACCTTTGACAGCCTTCTGCGGGACGAATATCATGTGGTAGGGGGACAACAATATCGCCCACGTAGCAAGGCGAGAGCTGAGTGCGCCTGGCTTGGTCATGAGGACCCTGAGAGGATTAACTCGGGATATGACGTGGATGGTTTGCCCTGTAATATAGTGTCGTGTCTTTTGGACGGCGAACACTAGGGCAAGGCATTCCTTCTCTACAGCAGTGTATCTGTGCTCAGGCCCTATCATCATTCGGCTGAGGTAGTATATAGCTTGTTCGTGTCCGGCATCATTGTTTTGTGCTAGCAGAGCGCCGATGGAATGCTCCATCGCCCGGACATAAAGCAAGAATGGCTTTCCGGCAACCGGCGCCACTAGAACTGGAGGGCTCGACAGATATTCTTTGATGTTGTCGAAGGCACGTTGGCACTATTCATCCCATATGAAGGAAACGCCTTTCTTCATAAGGTGCCTAAACGGTTGACAACGCCCGGAGAGATTAGAAATAAACCTCCTGATATAAGCTAGCCTCCCTTGAAGACCTCGGAGTTCTCGGAGATTTCTCGGGGGACCCATCTCCATGATTGCTTTCGTCTTTTCAGGATCTATGTGGATCCCTTGAGCGGTAATGACGAAGCCTAGAAATTTTCTGCTGGATACCCCCAGGAAGGACTTTGTAGGGTTCATCTTTAAGTTGTGCGCCCGCATTAGGTCGAAAACTGTCCTTAGGTCGTGCAGGTGGTCACCCTTCAGACGGCTCTTGACGGCGATGTCATCGATGTAACATCCACCGTCTTTCGTAGATGGTCTCTGAAGATGACGCTCATAGCTCGTTGATATGTTGCGCCAGCGTTCTTTAAACCAAAGGGCATGACTGTGTAGCAATACATATCCATCGGAGTGCGAAACGAGGTATGTTTCTCGTCGTCAGGGGACATCTTGATCTGGTTGTATCCCGAGAAACCGTCCATGAATGACATGCGCTCGAATCTGCATGTATTGTCGATCATTATGTCTGTGATGGGAAGAGGGAATTCATCCTTAGGACATGCCTCGTTCAGATTCCGGAAGTCGATGCAGATTCTAATCTTCCCATTTTTCTTGAGGACCGGAACTATGTTAGCGACCCAATCTGGATACTGTTCCTCCCGGATAAAGCCGCTGGTTATAAGTTTGTTAACTTCGGTCTCGATAGCCTTCATGATGTTTGGACGAAATCGTCGTTGCTGTTACTTGACTGGCTTGGCATCTGGGCGAATGTTGAGCTTATGAAGTGCGATTTCAGGGTCTAGCCCCGGCATGTCCTCATAGCTCCAGGCGAATACGTCAATATATTCTCGGACGAGTTGTAATAGTGATTCACATTCTTCATCTGTCAGACTTTTGCTGACGAAGATGGGCTTTGGTGAAGATTCATCACCGAGGTCAACTTGGACGACCTCATCTTCAGTAGGTGGTTCTCTTCGTTCGAAACGCCTTTCCCATTGCTCGTCCAGCTGTTGGACCCAAGGTTCTAATTCGAAAACTTCGAGCACGTCTTCATCTTCTTCGTAAACGTCAGCAGACACCATGTTAGCGGATAACACTTGTCGGAGCATATCTCCGATGCTGACTTCAGAATTCGAAGTGGGCGATCCAGTCGAGTGTGAGTGCCATTCACATTCTTCATCTGAGCTCTCCGAAGTTGCTGCAGGAGTGACATATCCCAGGCCGCGCCTGGTCTTGATGTAGTGCTTCTGAGGTTTTCTGGCTGGAGCTATTAACTGTACGGGTGACCGCCGGCCCTTACCATAATTTAAGCCTGGTGTAGCCTCGATGTTGTACCCCTGTTTCTGCATGATGTACTTGGAGCGAGAACTATAGAGATAAAGCGGTAATCGTTCGGTGTCGGACTCAGGGTCAAACTCTTCTTGCCTGGAGGATTGTGGATCATTCTTTCGTCCGAAGATGATCGGGTGGTCGTCCCCTTCGACTATGAAGCAGGCACCTTCGATGGGGGTGAGCTGGTTTACGATACGGACATTTGTCACTTGTGTGTGTAGGTTGACGCCCATACCGTGTTCCATCGCATACATTATTCGAAGCCTCTCGAGCTCGAGATAATTCAAAGGCAGCCCTTTATTGATAAAATATGGTATCTTGTCCGACGGGATTACATCGTCTGCAGAAGGAACGTCAGTGTGGGCGGCCACATACTTGGCCAGCTCAGGATTTTCTTCGGCCACCCCCGGTGTCATTGAAGACGTAGAGGACGGCTTGGGCAGTTTGATCATCATTGTCGGCGTTGCCGGTCGTGGGGTTGTTGGTTCACTGGCAACCCCCTTCGTTAGTGAATTTCGGGAAGATGACCTGGGTAGCTTGATCGTCAGTGGTGTCGTTGGCGTCGCAGGTCGTGGTGTCGTCGGTTCACTGGCCACCCCCGGCTGAGTACTTGGTGACCGATTCGTCTTGGGCAAACGGATAATCATAGGTCCAACCGAAGGATTGACCTTTTCTACCCATTGTTGGCCGCCCTTAATTGTCTGGGATCCCGCCTGGGCTCTCGACCCTTGGCTTGACCTCGGCAGTCGGATCGTCATTTGTTCTTTTTGTGTAGTGAGCACCGGGCAACTACTCAGCGTGGCTGTCAGGGGCGCCGTCTTGCCTGGCTTGCGGGGTTGGATGTGAATCTTCGCGGGCTCCTCCGGCTTGGTGATGGCTTCAGTCTGCTCTTGAGCAACCTCTTTGGCCACGTACCTTTGGGACTTCTCGTATAAGCACGAATCTGAGTAGTAGGATTCGACCCCTTTGAAGGGATCGACGTCAGCAAATTCTGTTCTGACAAGGCCGTACTTGTCGGCGTATTTGAAGCATTGGTGTAAGGTGGAGGGCACTATCATGTAATCGTGGATCCATGGACGCCCCAGAAGGATGTTGTATGAGGTATCTGCATCTATGACGTAGCACGTCACTTCCGACTGAAGATCGCCGATTTGACATTTCAGACGGATTTTCCCAAGAGGATAGCTCCTCCCTGAGTTGAATCCACTGATGGCAGTGTTGGTTGGGGTCAATCGGTGTAGAGGGATGCGCAAGAGATAGAGTAGACTTTTCGGGATGATGCTTATTGACGAACCGGGATCAATATGCATCCGATCCACCTTGATGTCGCCTATGTACCCAGTATAGTACAGAGGGCGATCGTGTAAGTTGGTCTGGATAAGCATGTCTTGTGGCGTGAATACGATGTTGGGCATCGCACCGGTGCACGCGCTGTCTTGGGTCCCAGTCGACGAGTCTTCTCCCGTGAATTGGGCTAAACAAGCATCGGCGTTCTGGAGTGCGTTGCTCAGGGCGATGCGGATGTCTTTGGAAAGCCTCAGGAGTTCGTATAATGACAACTTGGCTGGAGTATTGGCCAGCTGTGCCAAGATGTCAAAATTGTAAGGCCTCTCTAGCCCCTGGGACGCCTCTTTGCGGAGTGGCTTGTCGAAGCGAGTCTCCTTTGCCTTGGGTTTGTCAGCCGTCGGAAGTTGAAAAGGTCCTGTAGCATCAGTGGGAAGTGTCTGAGGATCTTCCGTTGAGTTGTTTGATGTGGGTTGAGTTTGAGCCCCGGACCGAGTAACGACATCCGACGTTTCTTCGATATCAGTTGACGCCATGCGGCAGGACTTAGATCTGCCACTCCTCTTCCTGCTGGTGGAAGATGCTGCCGACTGAGCCACCTCAGCGACCAGGTCCGGATGGACCCACATGACCTCGCCTCGTGATGTAGTAAGAGGCACCAATCCGGCTGCCGGGTCTCGAGGAGGGGGGAGATTGGCAATCTCCATAGTTGCCCGAGGGATGGGCACCACTCCGTCTTGGGTTTTCGTTGGTGGAAAGGTACCGAATTGAACCGACACCATGTTGGCGGTCACGGCCACCTCTTCGAAGTCGATGGCGAGAGCATTGGAATCGATGAGGTTCTGGATATACCACTTCAATTGAAAGCAGTCTTGCGTCGCATGGTGGACGTATCGATGGAAGTGGCAATATTTCGGGCTCTCCATCTCCGCAGGCCGAGGCTCACGTCTCGGAGGAGGGGGTTGAATCCTGTTTCCTTGTATTAGCATGTCCAGGATAGGCTTGACATGACTGTCCTCGAAGGAGTAGGTCACTTGCGGCCATTGCTTCTCGGCTTGCTTCGGTTCCGCTTTTTGGGCTGTGTCGGCTACCATAGCCTGTTTGCCCTTAGACTCCCGGTTGTTGGATGAACTGCCGCCGTTGTTGTTGTTGGTGTTTGGGCGCTTGCCCTTGTCCTCTCCATCAGAAATATGCATGCCCAGTTGGCGAGCCTTCTTTACTTTCTCTTCTGCGTTTGTGGCGCTGACGATGAAGGTCTTCCAATCTTTGAACTGATTTCCGCCCATCCAGAGACTGATCGTGGGTCGCAGCCTCTTTTGGCAGATCTCAATTAAAGAAGAGTCCGGATTGCCGGAAGGCAACTTCATCGCTGTTTGACGAAACCGCTCGATGTAGTTTCTCGTCAACTCATTTTCCCTTTGAACAACATCCATGAGAGTGGACATGGTTACGTCTTGTCCTACTTCATAGAACCGTTCGAGGAATATGCTCTTGAAGCCGGCGAAAGAATGGATGCAATTATCTGGAAGGTTGCGATACCAGTCAAAGGCAACTCCCTCCAAAGCTCCCACGAACAATCGTGTGAGGATTGCATCATCATGCGGCAAGTGGTCTGTTGTAACCTCGAAGTAAGTAATGTATCGACTTGTCGAGGATTTCCCGTCATAGGGGTTGATGTTGAATGGCTTATATCGGGGAGAAAAGGGAACGTCCCTCCACGCAGCAGGATACGGTTGACGTACCCGTGAATCTTTTGAGTACTCGCATGCATGGATCATTGTACGGAGCTCCTGCATTTCTCTTCTCACTTTATCTGTAGCATCGGGAACCATCGTAACGGGTGGATTGTTATCCGGGGTTGGTACATTTGTGTTTGAGTCTGCGTTGACGGCGGGACCCAAACTTGTTTGATCGGGAGTCCTTCCGTGAAGAGTTGGTAAGGACGCCTTGATTTCTTCTACCGATTTTACCAGTGTGAGAAGTATGGCTTCGAGAGAGTCGATACGATGCCGATCGCTGGAGCCCTCTTCGTCATTGCCTGCCATGAATACCGTCTTTACTCGGGGGACGATAGCCGGGAGAGTAGACGAGATGTTTTCCAAGTCATATTCCAGTATGGGGAAGTCGTCCGGGTAAGTAGGAATGTTCTTCTCTGGTTCAGACTCGGAGTAAGTACTACCCCCAATATGGAAAATTGCCTTGTCTTGGTTCCTGTGGACGTTATCGGAAACGTCGGAATCCGTTGGACCAGTCAGCTTGCTGTCTTGGAACATCGGGTTGTTGTAGACATTTGGAGTAGTGTCACCCCCAACCTCGGTCACCCCCGGTGCTGATGAATCCGACAATTGCGTCCTGGAGCGGATGCCTAGAAAAACACCCTCCTCGGCAGTCGCGGACTTCTTCAGCAAGGATCTCTTGGGAGCACTGGTGGCAACACTGGGCTTCTTTCCCCCTTATTGACAGGGACTTTTCGGGCTGAATTGCAGGAAAAGAATCGTGTCCCATTTTCTGGTTGTCGTAATCTTTGGAAGACTGATCGCCGATTCTCTGGTGCTACTGTATGATTGCAGCAGCAGTTGATGACGACTTGGGTGCAGTATTGTCCATCGGAGGACTCTTCACACCAGAAATTCTCTCCCATTTCCTTGCATTTGTGACGGATCACTTTACGCAAGTAAGGGGTGTCCTGAGAATCCTCTGGCCCAGTTGCCACTGGAGGGTGAACCTGGTTGGTTCGATACAACTTTCCATTAGAGGCCCGCGTAACTATGAACGGGGCTCTGGACTTCTTTGTTGCAGCACCCGCGGGTGCGTAGTAAGACGAGTCCAAGTCATGTTGTACAGAGTTTGGTGCTCCATCTTTGGAGCACCTGAGAGCAGGACCATATAAGATACGGTCAAAGACGGACTTCGAGCTGCAGGGAGCCTTCGGTCCGGGACTGGGATCAGTGACAGCATGAGGTTTTCATGCGGCTGGCTGCACGGAAGCTCATGCGGCTAGTACCCACGATTGCACCAGCATTCATACGGCCAATTTGTGCAACCGCATCAGCATTCATGTGGCTCACCGTTGTGGCTACATCAGCATTCATGCGGCTGACCGTGTCAGCATTCATGCAATTGGGTTTATTGGCCTTATGAGCATTCATGCGGCTTGCTTCTGAAGCAGCCTGGGCCTTCTTCATGCGGCTGGCCTTATGTGGTTTCTTTCTGGCCCACCTAGAGTTCATATCCACTATCTTAAGTCCAGCATCGTAGTATTTTCCTCTGCCAGACTTAAGAACAGTGGTGTCCTCTATGGGCCGAAGTGGAGCCGCATGAGAGTTCTCCCCGTCGACTCGGGCAACGGTGAATATCTCTTCCAGAGCATGGGGTGGGGTAAAAGATTTGGGCCTCCACTCTTTACGAACCCTCTTCGGAGAGGGTCGCTTGTGGCCAGGACTGATGCTTCGCTCGGAGAGCATTTCTTCGAACGCTTGTTGGTCGAAGCGGACGACCATCTTTTGTTGCGTGGAGCCGAGTTTGTCAGCGTCTGATTGCGTCACCAACTCCTTATTGGTGGAGAAGTTAGTCCCCAGCAGAGTCGCCATCTTGTTTGCCATTGATTATCAAAAAAGGTACAGAACAGTTTTATGGGAGGACTGTACTTTGACTCACAATTACAAACGAGCTCGTACAAAGAAAGCCTAGGAACGGAACCCTAGGTACAGCAATCTAAGTACGATTGTTTATTTTTGATTCTGGGGGGTGACGGTAGAAGCTCGGGAAAGTGGTATCCAACTTGCACGGGAAGGTGGTACCGACTCTGCCTTATTCCTTGGACGATCGAACGCTGCTTCGGCTTCGGGGAAGAAGATGCTCTTGCTCTGAAGAGGATTACTAGGAATCACAAGGGAATGGCACCTCGCTCTTCTCTTTATGTATATTGCTCTCTCTCTGTGCCCAGAAGAAGTCCTTTCTTTTTCGGGAAGAGATCTCGTGGTCCTTTTCACAGGGGAATGGCACCCTGTATTTATAGTGATGGGGTGAGTAGCCACGTGGCACTCTTGATTGCCATAAATCTTGCTGGAAAGATCTCATTCTAGCTCGGGCATTTATGCTGATTATAATCAATCTCAATTAGTGAGATTTAATCAAATCTTAGCCATAATGCTGATTGCATTAAATATAGCTAATCGGGATTTAATCAAATCTACACCATTAAGTCGATTGCCTCAATTTCAAATCATCGGGATTTGATAATTAAGTTGATTGCAATTAATCTGATTTGTCGGGATTTGAGGGAATCTGGACCGTCGAATTGATCGAATTCGTGGGGATTGGATCAACTCATGCCACGCGTCTTCTGGAGTTGTTGGGAATTGCTACATGCTTGCCGCGTGTCCTTGCTCCTTTATGGCAGATTACAGTCAATCCGCATAAGCATTCGTCTTCGAGCCGCATAAGCGTTCTGCTCCTCTCGTTTAATTTGTACAGGCCTCGAGCCGCATAAGGACCTGCGAGTATCTGTCCTTGCAGCCGCATAAGAGGTTTGTTAGCAGCCGCATAAGAGGTTTGTCAGGAGTTGGTGGAGTTGTCGACAGCTGTCTAGGGATTTCCTTGTCTTCCCTAGGAATGAACCTGTCATTATGTCAGAGTTGTCATGGCCGTCACCCATCTGTGTCAGAGCCATCATTAAGTATATCAGTTATTATGGCCATGCTGTGAAGACCTCGCCTCCACCTTGTAGAAAACCACGTGGCCCTATAGGAGTCATTTGAGGGGTTGCACCGATTTCTGTGCTCATCTAGGCTGGCTGTGAAGGACCTTTTTGAAACCGACCAATGCCACTTTGCTTTTAGGAACGCATAGAGCCTTGGTTACTTCGGAGCCGCATAGAGCCCTGGGCACTCTGAAGCCGCATGGGGCTATGGGTTCTTTGGAGCCGCATGAAAATTTGGGGTGCTTTGGAGCCGCATGAGATCTTCTGTTTTATTTTCCATGCTTCTACAGTTGGATTAACTGGATACTACTAGAAGTTGGTGAAGAATTTCGCCAAGATTGCTGAGCCGATGACGAAGCTCACTCGGAAGAATAAAGAGTTCATCTGGACGAAAGACTGCCAGACAGCTGAAGAAGAGGCTTATCACTGCACCAATCCTTGCGCTACCCGCAGGAACCGGTGGTTTCTTAATCTACAGTAATGTCTCTAGAAAAGGACTGGGTTGTGTTCTTCAACAACATGGAAAAATAATTGCTTACATATCTAGGCAATTACGGACTCATGAGAAGAACTATACCACACATAATTTGGAACTTGCTGTAATTATCTTTGCTTTGAAGCTATGGAAGTATTATTTTATGGAAAGGGAGTGAAAATATATACGGACTACAAAAGTCGAAAATATGTCTTCACTCAGAAAGAGCTGAACATTAGGCAACGAAGATGACTGAAGCTGATGAAGGATTTCAATATCAATCTGCAATACCGTTTAGGTAAGAAAAATGTAGTTGCTGATGTACTAGTTGATACCGATGGCGAAGTTCTTAAACAAGGAGAGGCACCTGCTAGAAGACATCAGGAAGTTGGACTGGAGATTATACTGCCGGGAGAAAAGAGCTGGATGCTGATTCAGTGTCGATAAAGTTGCAAGTGAGCTCGAGTCTGATGGACAAAGTCAAGAAGACGCAGTTTCAAGACGAGGCACTTTGCAAATTGAGAGATCAAATGTTGGCAGGAACAATTGAGGGTTTCTCTATTTCCAACGATGGAGCTTTGAAGAATGGTACGAGGTTTGTGTACCTTCTGGCGAACTAAGGAAGGAACTGATGAAAGAAGCGCACCAGTCGCAGTATCCCATATAGTCTAACAAAATGTATCGGGATATGCGTACCATTAATTGGTGTTATTGAATGAAGAAGGACAAATTTCAAGTATGGGATTAGATTGGTCAACATAAGGAGTTTAGCAGAAACCCGCAAGCTTGTTGCAGCCGCTGGACATTCTGGAGTGGAAGTTGAAGCACATAAACAATGAACTTTGTATAAGGATTACCCTGTTCCCAAGGAGGGAAGGACACCAATTGGATTATTGTGAACCGACTGACTAAGTCAGCTCACTTTATTTCCCTTCAAGGTTGGTTTATCCACTAAGAAATTGGCGGCAGTGTACGAGAGGCGCATCTACCGGATTCATGGAGTTCAGACTGACGGATAATCAGAGAGGTCAATTCAGACGCTTGAAGACATGCTAAGATCTTATGCCTTGGAAATTGGAGGGTCTTGGGAATACCATTTGTACTTGGTAGAGTTCTTTTACAAACAACAGCTACCAAGCTAGAATTGGTATGACACCATTTGAAGCACCTTATGGACGTCGTTTCCGTACACCACTTACATGGGACGATGTAGGAAAAAGAATATTCTTGGGACCTGAGATTGTGACTGATGCAGTAGAGAAGATGAAAGTTATTAGAGACAAGCTCAGGATTGCCCAAGACAGACAGAAGCATTGGGCAGATAGCAGTCGTCGACCACTGGAGTTTGAAGAAGGAAATAGCGTCTCGGTGAATATTTCTCCTACCAGAGGAACGATCAGATTTGACGGAGCTGGGAAGTTGAGCCCCAGGTACATCGAACCATTTGAAGTTTTGAGACAAGTTGGAGAAGTAGCATACCGGTTAGCTCTACCAGCTAATCTTGAGGGTGTGCACAACGTCATCCACAATTCACAGTTCAGACTTTACATTCCGAATCTAAGTCATATTTTGGACCATTCAGAGCTGGAGAGTAGACCAATCCTTACAATGTCAGAAAAGCCAGTGTTGATATTAGTCAGAGGTGAGAAGAAGACCAAGAACTCTGAGCCACCTTATAACTCCTATTTCTTGCTAGTATTATCTTTCGTTTTTGACTAAACTTGACTGATGCTACTAAGTTAGCCTAGTTTTGCAAGCTTAATTCTTTATCAAGCTTGATCATGACAGTATTTTATTGGGTGCACCCACTAATATATTGTCTAATCAGGACCGGTGCATGATGGTCTGATCAACCTCGTGAACTTTGGTTCGCTTTTGTATTTTTCTGCATGGATGATTTCATAATTAAAATTGGTCCCCCAAATGTCTCATCCACGACTGTTTTAACAAATATCTGTTTTAACAAATCTTATTGTTTGGACTTGAGATGCGGGAGTAGTACCCGTATTTGGTTGATGCTTGAGGTAATTTCTAAACCTTGTTTTCTTTAAATTTCGAGGACGAAATTTTCTAAGGAGGGAAGGTTGTGAAACCCATAAATTTAGAATTTTTAATTGTATTGCTTTGTGCTAGAATAATATTAATTATTTAGTTATGAAAATTATTGTCAAAATAAATTACTTGGATTTTTGTATTTCAGGCCCAGACCCGAACCCGGTTCGAACCCCGGTTTGAGACAAAAATCATTTTAGGGCTTTAAAATATTAATTATATTTTCTAAAAAGAAAATTACATCTTTTGGTAGTCCATTTTTAGCCCATATTTTATTAAGTCATTTAGCTTGGAAACCCAAAGCCAAAGCCATTCTCTAATGGACCAAAGCCATTTAGCTTTTAAGGCCCAAACCTATTAGGAATGGTTAAACCCATTATAATTCTATACCCAATAACCCAATACAATTGCTACAGAATCATTAAGGAATGGTAAGTAATAACCATTCATTCACTCTCTTTATTAAGTTTTGATTTAAGAAACCAAGTGTTTCTTCCTTAGTTTCGGTTGGGCCAACCCATTAATAGCTTGTACAGCACACTTAAACCATTAGATGTGAACCATTAAGAAATAGTAAATGTCAAACCCATCCTTACAGCACCATTGGAATGTTTGGTTTTCCATTCATTTCTGTAGGAGCTGTAAAAGCTCCGACTCTTCCTTCTCCAACCCGACCAACCGACGCCGACCCTCGGCTTGCCTCCGCTGCCGGCCATCAGGGCCATGGCTGTTATCCTTCTCCTCTTATGGTAACCTCCCTCTACTCTTCCCTATATAAGGCTCTACTGCACTAGTTCCCCACACCAAACCATCATCTTCCTCTTCTTCCTCCCTAAACCTAGCCTTCTCCCAAAAAATCCGGTGATCCCCCACCCATTTCCGGCCGACCCCCACTGGGCCGAGCCCCTTGGTCGAACCCCCTAGATCCGGCGCACCCCGGCCCACCGTTCCCGCTGTCGCCGCCGCTTCCCGGCACCCGATCCCCTTCTGGCTGTGCGCATGACCCTGTCCCGAGTGGCCCCGTCCCCGCGTGAGCTTTCGGCGTGGTTCGATTCCGATCCCGAGTTCGTTCCGCGGGATTGCGTGTTCCGAGTCCGAGGCAACCCTTCGGATTCCGTCAATTTGGGTAATTCAGGATAGTCACAGTAGTTTGTCCCTCTTTTGGTCTGTGATGAATGTTGGTCCACCGATTCCTTCGGGAATTCGGAGTTTCGGTTACGTTTCGGTTACTTTACGGTTTTGGATTTTCCGCGAATTTTTGGAAAAGTTTCTGTGGGATTTAGAAGTAGTTTTCCCTTTGGGAAATTAGTTCTGTGGTATTTCCGAATTGGTTTCGGAAGTTCCGACTTTGTTTCGGGTTTCCGAATTAATTTCGGGAAATGATTATTAGATGTTTTATATATATAAATTTGGGTATCCCTGATTTGGGATTATTTTTGCAGGAAAATCGGAGCGTTTTCCAGTCTTTGGGTTGACCGAAAACAGAGGAAATGCTGCCGGAATTTTTATAAAAACCTAAAAAAAATAATTTTAAATAGTTTTCGGAAATAATATTATTTTTGAATGTTATTATTGGGCGACGATCTTATCGGTCAATGGGCCCCAGTGAAATGCAAACGCACCGGTTCGTCCGGACGTTGAGGCAGAGTAGCTGTAAAGTGATGATTGGACCAGTTCTGAGACTCATATATTTTCTACAATTTAAATTAGAATTTATTAATATTAATTATTATTAATTATAGTTAAAAATTTACGATATTTCTCATTTAAAGGAAAATTATATTTATATATATATAATTATAAAATACCTAGTTTTTCCCAATAAATTGATAAATACAAGTTTTTCCGAAATAAAATATAAATTGAGGGTTCCTTAATTGTAACGCACTAGAAAATGCGTTTTGCTTGTGTTAGCTAATTAAAGATTAAAAACTGACTAGGAAGCAAATTAGAGACTGCAACTAGCATAGTTAGTTCTGGCGACTTTGAATTCTGAGACAGTTTTCGAATGTAGGATTTCGAGGAAGGCTCTGACTTTACATCCCGACGTACCAATCATTCAAGTCCAATAAATTGAGGCAAGTACTTTTTGTGTTAGTTTACAATTATTTTAATAATCACTTCATTGCAAGTTTAAACCACGATACAACACGGAATACTCTCTCTGAGAGCACTGACAGTTTACTGTTGGGGACTGGGGGAGTAGTGTAGTGGATATGACCACATCCAAAATTAGGATAACTGACTGTATTAGCTTACTCCTCGCTCACACGGAGATAAGCCATACCGTATCGCTAGGATACTACTGTAACCCAATCCGGTCATATTCATTACCTATTCACATCACTGAACTGTAACTGTTTCAAAACTGTACTGCTGCAAAACTGTTTCTCCTTGAAAACTGTTTTTCTAAAACTGTTTAAAAGTACATGATTTTATTGTTATTTTAATTGTTTAAATTAGCATGAATTGTACTTTGCTCACTCCTGACTGGAGACCCAACATTTTTAGGTTATGTTGAGGATTGCTGTTCCATGATGATTCCGAGACTGAAGAGCTAGTTGCTTTGAGTTGTCCTTCATGATAATTGTATAAATTTTCAGTTGTAATGAATTTTTCTATTGTAAAAGTTTTAAATATTCGGAATAAAATGTTGTGGCAAATTTTTATTATGTTGTTGATATTACCTGCAAATGGAGATACAGCTTACTGCCGCCGTCTCATCAACGGTGCAGGCTGGGCATGATCCGATTCGTCCCAAGAAATTGGGACCGGGTCGTGACACCTAACATAATGTAGGACTGCCAACTTAGTTGCAGTCCTACTTGATGAAAAAATTTGGGCTAGTCCCAAATAAAAATGAATGTGCCCTTAGAAAAAGCTTAAACCAATTGAACCCAACACATGCATTAAACCAACTGAAAATTAATCAACTACCAAAGAAACCAAACTACCCAACCAAAATTCCACCCTTCCGGATTTTCGCCAACTTAGTTGGTGGAATTATGTGCAATGCACATTTCCACCAACCCAGTTGGTTGATATTTTCTTTCTCCCATATTTTAGCAAACTTGTTTCGGTTACCCTACTTTATACATATATAATTTCGGTATAGTAAATTTTCTCTATCAATACCAGTAATGCACAAGAGAGTCCAAAAAGTTATGCATAGTAATGTCATGTCTTCCAGGTCTATGGATGTAGTATTCAAGAGGATTGGTTTTGCCACCCAAAAGGGGTTGGCGGCGCAGCTTGTTGCCCGCTTGCCATCTATTTCGGTGTAATCTTCCTCTCTCTACATAAAGTATAAAAGAAATTGAAATACTAGTCACATTTTAAAAAATGTATAATATTGTTAAAAAAATTAATTATATTAAAATATTTTAAATTTAATTTAAATATTAATTATGATTTGTTATAATTTTTTTTAAAATTTTAAATATGTGTTTAGTTAGAAAATGTCATATACTACAGATGCCATAGAAGACGACACACAGCTTGTTGGTAAGTTTGTTGGTTCAAATTTCCTCGTGAATACATAAAGCCCTATCATGGTAATGAGGCATTTTAAATTAAATTGTACGAGTTTATTGATGTCACTTGGTTTATTTTGAACTCAGTGGAAGAATATGAGAGGACTTGGGAGCAAAATGAGGAGCTGGGTTTGAACGACATGGATACATCTTCAGCTGATCACGCGTATAACAGTTAGATATTTGAACAAGTAAGTTGCGAATTGAATATGTAATTAATTTGTTGTAACCTGAGTCCTTATGGAACAAACTCCATCGATAATAGGGGAATTGTATTTATTAATTTAGATTATCGGAAGTAACAGTCTAGCTCCTATCTGCATGTTATGCTAATTTATCTACCTACTTTCTGCATTATATGTAACTAGTCTACGTGTACGTGCTTTGCACGTATTTTAATTAGAATATTATAATGTCACTCAGGTGACTTATCATGTACATGTGCATTCTTTTTTATAATACCAAAAGATTCGAAGTACGAATTTTATTTTTTATTTTTTAAATTTTCTATTGAGAATAATAACCTTTGAAAAATGGTAAGAACATAAAAATTTATTACCATTGGAACACGAAGAATTGTATGAAAAAAGAAACTTCATAGCATGCAAACTTTATTGCTTTGACTCTTAAGCATAAATGACATACAAGTTGACATAATAATATTATGTTTATCAAATACTTGAGGGTATTTTTGGAATTAAAAAGTTTCACCACCAACTTTTTCTATTACTAGTCTACATGTACGTGCTTTGCACGTATTTTAATTAGTAGTATAAGGTCAGTTGTCGTCTTTTTGTCTTTTTCAGATGATTATTCATGTATGTGTGTTCTTTTTTACAATGCCAAGAGATTTGGAGTATGAATTTTGTTGTTTTTCTTAATTTTCTATTGAGAATAATAACCTTTGAAAAATGGTAAGAGCATAAAATTTTATTACCATTGGAACATGAAGAGTTCTATGGAAAAAAGAAAACTTCATAGCATGCAAACTTTATTGCTTTGAGTCTTAAACATAAATGACATGCAAGTTGACATAATAACATAATGTTTATAAAATACTAAAGGGTATTTTTGGAATTCAAAAGTTTTACTACCAAGTTTTTCTAGGTTTTTTTAGGGGCACCACCACTTCTACTAGGGGCAGCCCTTACTTAGGGGCAGCCCAAAAAGTGGAGATTTTACTAGGGGCAGCCCACATTTTGCTAGGGGGCAGCCCAACCCCCAAAACTCTCATTTCCTCCCCAAACCTCATTTGCCTCTCTCTCTCTCTCTCTCTCTCTCCTCCAAAAGAAAAAAGAAGAGCTCTCTCTCCCTCTCCCAAAACCCTAGTCTCTTCTCCTCCACCACTCTAATCCTAATTCCTCCACCAAATTTTTTTCAAGAACACTCCTACATTCGACGAGATGACACGCAAGTCGAAGAAATCGGATTCTAGGTACGTTATTCCCTAATTTCTTCTATAATTTTCTACATTCTATTCGAAACCCTAGAATAGTTTTAATTCTCTAAAAACTTTTGATAATTTAGGTTTAGAATCTCTTTAGGGTTTATGAATGGCATTTTCGAACACGACAAACCCACAATTTTTCTTCAAACCCTAACCCTAGAAAACGACAAACTAGAGAGTCGTTCGTCTGTTGGCCCTGAGTACAGTAGGAGCGCCAAGCATGTGGCAGTCCACATGTAAACAAGGACTGCCATACTCCTGGCAGTCCTCTTTCAATAGAGGACTGCCAGGACCGTGGCAGTCCTTTTTTGCAATTGGACTGCCACATGCCTGGCAGTCCTACTGTACTCAGTTTTAGTTGTGGTCTGGGGGTGGGGGATAGGGGGTAACAGTTCTATTTTCTTTTGCATTATTTATTAATCGTACGGTCGCACAATCCATTGTTCTATAGGGGTAACTGTCCTCCGGACGCACCAAAAAGAATACGCCCCACCGCGTCAAAGCGGAAGGAACGTGCGGAACGTCCTCTTGAGCGTCCGATTACAATTTCCGAACCGGCGCCCCAAGGTCGGTCTAGGACATGGAGACCGCAACCTGGACCACAAGCTCGGTCGAAGCAGCGAGCTCGTACTCCTTCTCCTTCTTCCAGTGATGACGATGACGTGCCAATTAGCCAACTCCTACCACCACGTCAAGGTGGTTCTGCTCCATATGAGGAGGCCGGTCCTTCTGAGGAGGCCGATCCTTCTAAGCCGCATGTCCCTCCGCCAGGTTGCGTAATGTTGGCTTCTTTTGAGAACCATATTGCATATGCAATATGGAAGAACCCGATATGTACATTACTTTTGTAAGCTACCAGTTTAGTATATGATATCTATATGTATTTCATATTTTTTATGTTTTTATATGTTGTTTGATATACAGAGGACATATCGTATCCTTAGGGCTGTGAGTCATGGGAAGAAAATCGTGTCTTGGCCGTTTAGTAGCTTATCGGAGGCCGTCCAGGTTAAAATCTTACCGAGCGGTTTGCATAATTTGGCAAATTATGCCTATAGGACAATGGATAGTGCCCTCATATCCGCCTTTGTGGAGAGATGGCACCCGAAGACCAACACGTTTCATCTCCCATGCGGGAAGACGACCATTACACTTGACGACGTCTACCAGATACTGGAGCTACCAGTTACCGGTCGCGTCATGACCAAAGAACATTACAGAAATGAAAAATCCACAAACTGGTACTCAAAGATCGTCAACTTTGTCTCAAGTAACCTTGAACTCGAGGAAACTAGTTTTACAACTCTCACTGGCTTCAAGAAATCATATGGAATTCCTCTGTCATTTCTGGTGGAGCACTTCACGAATATGGAATTGGTTGAGGATGATGATGAGTTGGTCGACGCGGTGGCCTGTGCTTACATGCTGTTCGTCCTAGGAACGGTGGGCATTTTGGACAAGTCCAGAACCTCGATACATGTGAGGTACATGCTCAATTTATTGTCCGTGGATGACTTCATTGATATATCATGGGGTAGCGGTATTCTCGCCTATCTTTACCGCGGGCTCGGTATCGCATCCCGTGTCGGGACTAAGACAATTGTTGGATGCCAGACTCTGCTACATGTAAGAAAACTTACAACAATTTAATCTCGTATACTTCATTTTGTTGTTTATATTTTGTGACTATTAACTTATAAATTGAATAGGAATGGATATACGAGCACTTTCCGATGCTCAGGCGGGGTAACCTGAACCCAAACTATTTTGAACACCTTCCTAGAGTGGCTCGATGGCGGCCGGCCCAGGTGGAAACCAAAGATTGGCAAATACTGGCTTCCATTCGTGAAGTACTTGACAATTTGGTACCAGACGAGGTAATAAATTGGGACTTGGGACTTATTTTTTCATGTTAAGTTTGTTTTGCTGTTAACTGTTTTCTTATAGATATTTTGGGATCCATATCGGGATCTTCGCGAGGGGAATCGTGCCATCCAACAAGTTTTTTTATTTCATGGCATGATCACATGCTATGATATCACAGAGCCGTACATGCCTGATCGTGTACTTCGGCAGTTTGGCTTCGTGCAAAGTGTGCCGAAGTGCACACTAAAGATGTCGGAACCTCCCCGCGGGACCCAACCATTGAACTACAAACCGGCGTATTTCGACTGGGTGACCGACTTCTACTCCGAGTGGCAAAAGCACCTGCTTGGGGAACATGAGAGGCAACCGGTTACCCAGATGGCCGACTGCAGCAAGGACTACATGCCGTACTTCCGGCGGGTCGGACATCCTAAGTTGTTGAACCCTACAAACCCGGGTCCCGCGTCCGTAGTAGCTGTTGGAAATTTTCCTTCGAAAAATATCTTGTATGCTTCATTAGTGAAGATGGTGAGTTCCGCATTAGTAATTAGTTTGAGATTTTCATGTTTTTAGACTAAATTCAATTCTACTTTCATTTACAGTCTAGAAGGGCGAAGGAATTGGCCAAGACACTTCGGAGCGCTTGCCAAAGTGACACTAGTGTCTTGGTCGCCAACCAGCTTGAGCGCATCGACGACGAGGTTGAGTTCTCATTCCAGCGTAATACGGAGTCTCGATCGAAAGCCCGCCATGATATTTAGTATGATTGTCTGATGTCTGATTGTATGATGTTGAATATTTTTCAAACTTGTTGTTGTTTGATTGTCTGATGTTGGCTATTTTGGATGTTGATATTTTTGGATGTTGATAATTTTGGGTGTCAAACATGTTGTTGGATACTTGTGTTGAAATACTTGTGTTGGTTATGTTGTTGGATACTTGTGTTGAAATACTTGTGTTGGTTATGTGTTGGATACTTGTGTTGAAATACTTGTGTTGGTTATGTGTTGGATACTTGTGTTGAAATACTTGTGTTGGTTATGTGTTGGGAACTTGTGTTAAAATACTTGTGTTGGATATGTGTTGGATACTTGTATTGAAATACTTGTGTTGAAATACTTGTGTTAAATCACAGAACTTTACGTCTAGGACTGCCACACCCAGGGCAGCCCAACACATGTGAAGGACTGCCCTGGGTGTGGAAGTCCTAAATGGATTGTTCTATGACTTGATCACAGAACTTTATGTCTACGACTGCCACACCTAGGGCAGTCCAACACATGTGAAGGACTGCCCTGGGTGTGGCAGTCCTAAATGGATTGTTCTGTGACTTGATCACAGAACTTTATGTCTAGGACTGCTACACCCAGGGCAGTCCAACACATGTGAAGGACTGCCCTGGGTGTGGCAGTCCTAGACATAAAGTTCTATGATAAGCACATAAAACACATATAACACATGGATAAAAGTAAAACATGTATAATACTCAGATAAGCACATAAAACACATATAACACATGGACAAAAGTAAGAAACATATATTGGACTTAATATTTCATAGTTTAATGTATACAAAAGTGGTCCTCTATAACCAAAATGCCAAAATGTATACAAAAGTGGTCCTCCATATAACACATTGATACTCAGTCGATTTCGAAGTCGCAGTAGTCAGCAGGTAAGTCTCTTGGCTCCTCAAACTTCAACAACTTCTTACAATGGTTAATTTGATCAGCGAAAGGTGTGGTCCAAGCTCTGGCTTCGACCGGTGCTATTTTGTACCAAACTGTTGAAGGTGGAGGAATCGGAGAATGATCGATCATCTTTAGTATGACAAAGTAATTTCAGTTTCTCCAATGCCCATGTGTAGTCTTCAAGTTTTTTACTCTTCATGAAGCAAAATGCCACCGGAAATGTTTTTTGAGTAGAGGTGAATCCGACAATCTGAAGGAGAGACATCTTGAACTTGTTGGTCTTGTACGTGCAATTAAGGACTAACACGTCGGCAAAAGACATGGCCAAACATGTACAATCTGGATGAGCCCAAAAGATTGAAATTACTTCATTACTCTGGGGATGTCTTCTATGGAACTCAACGTAATGATTATCGGCAAGCAACTTCAGCACTTCTTGCATCGCCATTCTTGATTTGGTCCGGACAACGTTCGAAGAAGATAGGGCGTTGTATATTGACCTCATCGTGGACATGTTCTTCTCATCTTCATGTCGTATGACTGAATATATTTGTCTCGGTACAACACCGGAAGTGGACAAGTCTTCGGCTATCTTCTTCTCCGTAGGGTTTAACCGTCCGACATACGGATGACCCAATAGTGTCTCGATAATCTCATGATTGTGGGTTCTATTCTTCATTTGTACTGACCACTTCCCTTCTTCTTCGTTTCTAATCTGGATCGTGAATGGACAACCACATTTCCTCGTTCCAGCTTTCTTTCTTGGAACTTTATTTTGGATAATTGTGTCTTTCTTGTACGATCTGAACACACCATCTCTTTCACAGCCAACCATCATACTGTGTAGTCCCGGGCAATTTCAGCCCGATCTGGATATCACTAGAACTAAGTTGTTTTCCCGTCCAACTTCTCGACACCATTGTACCGCATTGTCGCTTGATTGAAATGAAAGATCGGTCCAAAATAAATGCCCTACATCGATTGCAATTGAAGCATGTACCGCAATGTCGGAAGATCGCAACCCTACAATAGAACTTAAAAGTCAAAACTAAACAACTACATAAAGCCAAAATGTAAGCATATGAAATTAAAAAGGACTGCCAAAGATGTGGCAGTCCCTCACATATATAGGACTGCCAGAAATGTGGCAGTCCCTCACATATTTAGGACTGCCACATCCCTGGCAGTCCAAATCCATGATAGGGACTGCCAGAGAAGTGGCAGTCCTCTGTGTCAAATTCCAATTTTTTATCCGAAATAAAGTTAAAGTGTAGTTACCACGGGGGCTTCCGATGCATCAAAGTGTTCTTCGGACGTTGCGGAAGGAGAGTATCCAGCATTTGATGGTCCAGGTTTTTCTATTTTCTATTTCTTTCTACATTAAACACAAAATTCAACTTTTATATGCAAAATTTAGGTTAAAACATTACACAAAAATAAATTCGACGACTTACAAAGAAATGGGAGAAGTGATTGACACTATTACTAGATGTTTCACCAAAAATCTTTAACAAATTTAGGTAGGGGGACAATTTCACCTAGGTTAGGTTAATTCTAGGTTTCTATTAGGAGGAGAAAAAAAGAGTGGAGGAAGAGAAGTAATAGAGGAAGAAAAAGAGAAGAAATAAAACAAGTTTGGCTTTTATAGTGAATTATGGGCTGCCCCTAGTAACAAAAACCTATGGCAAACTTGTAATTTTGTCAAAAAAAATTGGGCTGCCCCTAGTAGAAGTGGTGGTGCCCATAAAAAAAACCTTTTTCTATTATATAGTAGAATAGATATAGTAGAATTGAGAATAGATACCTCCTGTAAGTAATTTGGTGTAAGCCGGAATAGTCAGTGCCCTGGTGGAACTGTCGTGAGCTTTGTATATGAAGCTTAGCTTTAGAAGTTGGCTAATTATAAGGGCACTTCAAAATTTTATAAGGGCTATCCGTACTGAACCGCGGCCCGGCCCGTGGACCGCTCCGGCCCGGCCCGACCACCCTCTGGTCCAGTTCAATGGACCGGACTGGGTCCATCCATATTGAACCGGGCCGGGCCAGGCCCGACCCACTTTCTTGCTCGATCCGGTTCGGGTCCGGCCCGAGCCCGGTCTGAACCGCCAAAAACAGGACCGCGGGCCGGCCCAGCCCGGACCACGAACACCTTGAGGTGAAAGTGGCTTTAAATTGGAAAGTCAGCTGATTTGTTTGGTTCTATTCTCTGAAACTATCGAATTTACGTTGATTTGACCTGTTTCAGTTCTTGTCTCCCTTCAATTCTCCCATTTTCACCTCCTCATATTTTTTTTGAAACTCACTGGAAAAGTATAAAAAAATCACACTTTCCAAAAGAAAAAAAAGGCGAAGAAATGGTGCGCTGCCCAGTTTACAGTCACCCCAAAAATTATGAGAAAAAAAATTGGTGTTAGGTCCTAGCGTAGGACCCAGCAGAGGAGGCGGCGTCGGCAAGAGGTCCGGACGTTGGCGTCACACCCTTTTCGGAGTACTACGACATGGGCCACAACTTCCGGCGGATCCAGTCGGAGTCCGTGCTCCCGAAGCTGGTTATCAACGAGGAGAGAGTGCGAGAAGAAAAAGATCAGAAGAAGAAGAAACACCATTCAGAGGAGTGTAGAGAGAGAGAAGTTGAGATTGTGGGTTGGGTTCTGCTGTGAGGGGTGCTTGGCAGCAAATAGAGGGTTTTGGTCAAGATGTTAACTAGTGTAATATTTATTTCAAAGATATTATTTAATAATAGTGCTAACTTTAAAAAATAGTGTAATATTTATTTTGAAGATGTTAAATTAGTGTAATAATAATAATAATAATATAACATTAATATTAATAACAACAACAATAATAATTATTATTATTATAATTGAAGATACAAATTTATTAATTTTAAACATATAATTTTCTAATTAGTTATATCAAAGTCTCAAAATTTTAATTCAAATAAAAAAAAATCAATAATATTGTTAGGGGGATAAGTCTTGTCACGACCCGCACTCGGAGTAAGGACAAGAGTGCGAGACAATGTCCCAGCCTACGCCGCAGAAACGGACGTAGAACGCTGTCTAGGTCTACTATCTAACAACAAATATAATATCAAAACCTGTCGAGAAAGGTCAACTCCGAACGGAGGACAAACAATGACAATATAATATAGTCAATCACAAACTCTAAGAAAGATAGATGATACTGAAAGATAAAGACAACGAGATATGAAAATACCATCCAGAAGATCCACACAGAAATAATATAAGTCCAGAGTCAACAATCTCAAATACAAATACTAAAATAATAACAAGCCAAAATGTAATCTGGAGACAAAAGTCCAGTACCAAACTAATCTAGCTAAGCTACTCTAAAGCCTCATCGGCCGGAGCTAACCCCTGCTGAACTAGGGTCTCCAAATCTAAGCCAACTATGTCATGAGGACCGTAGTAGGTAGGACACTCCTCTTCGCCATATTCTGTAAAATTTTGTCAACATATCCAGTCAGGATGGAACGAGCACAAATCTCCAATAATAGTTCTGGTTAGACGATATTAAAAATGTAGCAGCAAATAAAGAGAATATACATGGTAAAATAAGGTGTACATAAATCATGGTAAGGCATATCAAGACTGTAAATAAAGGTAAGAGCAAGAGAACAGTGTATATCATGTACATGAGTCAGGAAACTACCATCTATGTGAATTTAGCACTAGTTTCAACATATAATCGGCTTAGGAACTTGATACAATATTTGGCCTGGTTAATCATATGTGAGTGTATGATTAACACTATTCAATGTTCAATACTTGATACAATGCTGGTATTGATCACATATCTACGCTAGCACCCCCATCCCTGACTAGTATAGTAGATCTAGTCATGATACGTAATGACACGTGATTCTCTGAGGAGGTAGCTAGCCTTCGCAGGAATCGTATCTATGCAGTGCACAATAGACAAGGGAGACTTGCACAATGTATACCAAGTATGGGAATAACATTTCATTACGGGATCCAGACAAATACCAATCCGTGTGAACAATGTGTCAAGAGAACATAGATATCTACACTAAATACAAGAAACATAGTCGATATCGTAAAACAGAAATATTATTAGAGAATGTACTCGCCTGAGATCTGGTGGAAAATGTAAACAGTGTGTCGAGGCTCCGAGTGAATTCACAGACCTAAAGATGAGATATACATGAGTTAAAATAAGGTTTAACAGTGTTAGACATGATTTCTAGTGCAGGCTATGTAAATCTAGGTCAAACTCAGTAAATCTAAGTCAAACAAGGTCAAACAAAGTCACAATAGGTCACACTAGGTCAAACTAGATTATACAATGTCAATCTAAGTTATACTATGCCTAACAAAGTCAAACTATGTCAAGGCAAGTCAAACAAAGTCAAATAAGGTCAAACTGGGTCAAAGGTTGACTTATAGTTGACTTTTGGTCAACTGGTCAACTCTAGGTCAAACTAGATACACAGTTGACTTACAGTTGACTTTTGGTCAATTGGTCAACTCTGGTCAAGTTCTAGTCAATTCTAGGCTAAATGTTGACTTTTGGTTGACTTTGAGTCAAAACAGTCAACCATGGTCAAATGGGATCAACCCTAAGTCAAACACCCTATTCCTAACATTTACCAACCAAGTTATCTTAGTTCTAACCATATCTACCCTTGTTAACCCCATTACCTTAGAATATAGGTATTACCCTTTTACCTTTTATCCTTGTATATTACCTTAGCTAGTAGGTATACTACTAACTTAGGCTAACTAGTTCCTAATCAACCCTTAGACTAACATCAAACTATACAACTTAGTATCTTCACACAATTCACCAATATCTTACCCTCTACATAGGTAAATACCATTTACCTTGGTATTTAGCTACCTTACCTTGCTAAGGTAAAAACTCATTTACCTTGAGGGCAAGGTAAATTCTAAGATACCAAATATTTGGTATCCTAAGATACCACTCTTACATATAAGATAACTAGTATCCTATCTCTAATACTAACTTGGTATCCTATAACCAAGACTCTAACTTGGTATCCCAAACCAAGATACCAACACTCTAGGATACTAACATAACATACTATCATAACATATCTCATATCCTAACTAACTAACTATATATATATATATATATATATATATATATATATATATATATATATATATATATATATATATATATATATATATATATATATATATAACAACCATAAATGGTGCAGCCGGCCCTAGCTTGCGGATGGTGCTCCTCCCCCCGCCTGATCGGTGCCTCCGGCGACCATGGAGGCGGGGGTGCTCGTCAACCCCTGGGCTCCGCCCACCCTCCCCCCACTCCCCCTTCAGATCCCTCTCTCACAACCCCCGACCGTGGTGGCACCCCCCCTTTCTGGCCGCCCCGTTCGATTTGCCCCCCCCCCCGCACAGGCGGTGGTGCCGCCCCCGGTTGGGATTGGCATCGTGGCCTCCACCTTGGCGGCGGTGGGCGGAGACTCAGCCTCCTCGCGTACGCGAACCTCCAGTCGTGACTTATGGTCTTTGTCGCGGTCGCAGCTGGCCGCACGGAGGCGCTCTCTCGGTCCGGCTCATCGTCGGAAGGCCGCTGGCCCTTTCGTTTCCCTCCTCCCCTCACGCAGGCGGTGGTGCCTTCCCCGGGTAGGCAGGGATCCATGGCCTCCGCATCGTCGGCGGTAGACTTCGGGCCAGATGCGTCTTCGGGCCCATGTCGCAGTCGCAGCCGCAGCCGGCCGCGGGGAGGCGCTCTCACGGTCCGGCTCGTCGCCGGTAGGCCTCTCCCGCCGGCAGTTCTGATGATCTGCTGCCCCCGCTTGAGACCTCGCCTCCTTCCCAGGAGCACCAGGCGGCGGTGCCCCCCACCTCCCAGACTCTACCTAGGTCCTCGCCGAGTCGGAGCTTGCCAGCGGCTCTGGCGCCTCTTTGCCTACTTGCGCAGTCCCCGCCCCGTCGTCGGCGACTCCCGATGCGACGCCTTCCATCATTTTCCCTCCTTTTCTGGTTCTCAGCGAGTCAGAGCGGGATCACGGTGCTGGAGCCCAATGGCGCGCTCGCTCCTTCGCCGAGGTGCTTGCTTCCGTGCCCCCAACCCCTCAGTTCCTCACTAGGCTCCCGCCGCGACGGCGGGACTCCGGGATTGGTGCGCAACGGCGAGTCCGTCCCTCCGCGGGAGTGCCACCAGCCTCGCCGTTTCTGCCTCTTGTCCTCCCGCCTCGGCAGTTCTCCGCGCAGGAAGGCGCCCCGTCGATTTCCTTCACCGAGGCGGAGTGGGCTGCTCTCTCCACCCCGTTCCGCCTGGCTCTGGTTGGGGAGTTCTTGCTTGCGAGACCACCGGTCGCCGTGGTTCGCAGTATTCTCGGGAAGATGGGATTTTCTGGCCTGATTTCGGTTGGCGTTATCGGTTATCGCCATTTTCTCATCAGGCCCAGCTTGGAGGTGGACTACGTTCGTCTCCGGTCAAAGGAGGTGTGGACATTGGCGTAGGCCTATATGCGGGTGTCCAGGGTCACCGGACTTTGACCCAAAACGGGCACCCGCAGTGGTGCCGCTTTGGGTGGCTCTTCCTGGGCAACTGATCGCTCTTTTTTCCAAGGAGGCTCTCTTCCTCCTAGTGCAATGTGTTGGCTTCCCGATCTTGGTGGACCGCACTACTGAGGTTGTCTCTCGTCCCAGCTGCGGGCGGGTGCTTATGGACGTCGACCAGCGTATCCCTTCTCCCTCTCGGATTCACATCAACTTGCCAGGCGTGGGTTACATCTGGCAAGACTTGGTGATCGAGCATCGTCCGGTGGTGTACCACGACTACCTCCGACCCGGTCATAAGAGCGGTCGGTGCTCTTCGCTCGCGGCTGATCTGACCATCGACCCCTCCGCGGGGATGTCAGAGTCTCCTATCGAGCCTGGCATTCCCGTAACACCCACTTTTCTAAAATGAGGGTAATTTTGAAATTTTGTGTTTATAATCTTTTAATAATGTTATTTAAATCATGATATGATTTTTGGTGATTTTTAATCTTTTTTAAAAAACTATTTAAATCAATGACTTGTGGTTTTGGTGTTTTGCTAGTGTAATCTTAGAGACTTGCTTGACCTAGAGCCTAACCATATGATTAGGATGTTAATTAGTACATTTTAGCCTAGAGGGCATTTTTGTTATTTTAGGATTTATTTGAATTTATTATGATTATTAGAATTTATAGGAATTTGTGTGATTTTTAATATTATTTAATTAGTTATTAAGTACTATGTTAGTCTTTAGCCTAGATGGGGCTTAACCTAGAAGTTAGTCTAAACCTATAAGCTAAGTTGGACTTGTTAGTTTAAGTCATGGTTGGAGGGTTGGTAGACTTTGGCTTAATGGGTCTTTAGCTAAAAACGGTTGCAATAGAGAATGGGCCTATAGAATGTTGAACTTGATTAGCCTAAAGCAAGCCCATAGCCCACTAACTAGAAACCCTAACCCTAGCTCCACTAAGTGGCCGGCCAACATAGGAATTCCCCCACTATAAAGACTCTCATGTTGTGTTCTTGTCTCTTTTGTCATTCTTCCAAGTTTTGAAGAAAGAGAGGTATAACATTCTTCCCCAAACCCTACTTTTCCTATTTTAATTCCTTTTTCACTCTAGTCTTTTGCATTAGGTTATAATCAACCTCTATTTCATGCCCATGGAGAGAAATCTCAGGTTAGAGACAATTTGGAGGATTTGGGCTAGCAAGGAGAAACCCCTCTTTTGGAGTTTTTCTTGGATTTTGACACCAATAGATAAAACCTTCTAAATTGATTCAAATTCTAGTTTTCTTTGCATGGTATCCTAGATCTAGGTGTCCCCTAGCTAACCCTCAAGTTTGGTAGGAACCCGTGTCCATTTTGTGTCCCTATTGGATACCTATCAGTCCCATTATTTAGGTGTTTGATTAAATGCCTCAAAGGAATCAATATTGCTGTTTTCAAAAAGTAATTGAATGGAAATGTAGATTTATATGTGCTTTGATGTTTGGTGTGTCTCTGAGTCGAGTTCGAGTCGTGTCTGTGTCGTATTTGGGCGTGGACACGGTCGCAGCAGCCTAAGGCATTGCCCTGCTACCCGACGTGTCGTACGTGCTGGACACGACGTGATTCTACACGAGGTTCCATGGACACCTTGGGGCACTGACTGACATGTCAGCCCCAAGTTTTACGAGTCCTTGTGTCGTGTCGAGGGGACACAAACACGTGCACTGGTTTTGCCTACATGGTGCACAGTTTGAAATCGCCACTGATACGCGCCTCGTTCACTCGACATGACTCATGTGGACACGTTGCAGACACTTAGACACGTACCTTGACACTAGACCTATCTCCTGACATGAGCACGAGTCCTACTTTGTCTCGTGTCGTGTCCACGAGTGCTGTGAACACGCGCACGAGACCACACTGGTTTGCAGTGTCCAATTCACTGTTTTAGGTTTTGCATGGCTTGGACACGATTGTGTCCACTTGGTTGGACACGAATGTGTTGTTGGACACGTACACATGTTGCAGTTCTATTACCAAGCATTAATTGCTAACCTTAGGTTGATTTCTAAATCTAATTTCCTAATACCCTATTCGACTGATACTGTCTGTGATAGTTTAGTTTTGTGATGTTCAAATCCAATGTTTGGCAACTAATTGACCTAGATAATGTTGATAATTAACTTGTTTGAATCCCTAATATTGAATACATATATGAATAGTACATGAATTGCAAGTTTGGGTTGAAATTGTGATGTTTTGGGTTCGAATTGGGTTATGATGGATGAACTGTAAAAACTGAAAATGAGTTGGTTTTAGGGTTAACTGAAAACTGTTAATAATGTTGTTGAATGACTGAGTTTAGACTGATACTAAACTGGAATCCCCCTTCACTGTCCAGACTTTGAACTGAACCTGGGATTTGGGTTGTTGTGTATTGAAAGGGTTTGGGGTTCACTGTAACTGAAACCTCTTTGTGTACACTGAACACTATAGTCCCACACATACTCTTCATGTGACACATATCACTCACCCCCGTCATTCACATGATCACTTGACACTTCACTCACTTTAACACTTACACACACTCTCTCTATATACATAGCTTTACCCCTATGTATATATATATATATATATATATATATATATATATATATATATATATATATATATATATATATATATATATATATATAGATGAATGTTGATATATGTAGGTATCTATATGAATAAGTGATATAAAATGTATACATATATATCTAGTATGGATGCATGTATATGTGTAGTTATATATAAGTTAATGTAATATAGCCTATATGCCATGTATAGTATACTTCATGTACACACACACCCACACCTACATTGCTAGTGTACTTAGCTAACTCTGTGCTCTATATATCTATATGATAACATGGTGTTGTTGTAAACAGAAACTGAACTTCACTGGTATGTTAGCCCTTAATATATATGCATGCTCCCCTGCCTATGTACACATACACCTTACACACACTGGATACATGAAAACCCGCCTGTTAACTGAATTCTCTTTGCCATTGTTTTCCATTTGTAAACTGAACACTTGGCTATGTATACACACACACACTCACTTGATGGACTGAACACTAGCACTGCACTCTAACACCCTCTCCAACCCTATATGCATGTTCTCCCCCTTTCCCTCTAACTCTATATATCTATTTATATGATTGACATATAATGTGTATCGATTTATATATAATTGACTTAAATATGTATATGTGATATATATTGGTATGTTTTACATTTGACATGTAGGCATATAGCCTATATATGATAACCTATATATGTATGAATGTATATATATATGCTAATGTATGCCTATATCCTATATGTGTATATATGTATAGAAATATGTGAACTTCCTATATGTGTGTGTCTATGTACATTGAGTATATAGGTATGTATATATATGAAATGTGTGTATACAGCTAGTGTAACATTGTAATTGTATGTGAATGCTAGTATAGACTTGGTTAGGTCTAGAGTTGACTGGTTAGACTAAGTTAGACCTAGAATGGCCTAGTTGACCTAGTTTGACTAAAATAGTTGACTAAAGTTAACCAAGGTTGACTTTAGTTTAGTTTGACCTAGACATCGTGTAGAATGCATCGTAATGTCCAATTACTTCATTTTAGACATGTTGTGACTTATACTGTTCTATAGGAGCCAGACACCACTCCTCAGACAGTACATTCTCTCCATCTACTCAGGACATCAGGCGAGTACATTTTCTGACCGTTTCATACTTGCTAGGACTTATATTCTTGCTCTAGATTACTTTACTTGATGTTGTCACATTGGTAACATGGATTAGTACTATATGGATCTTTTCATGAGATGTTATCCCCCTCGAGAGCATCGAATACTTCATGTTTCGTGCCTTTCACTTATATCATGTATCTCTATGCTTTCACTATTCATGTATCGCTTGTGACTCATGTACTCTCATGATCACAGAGCCTTTTCATGAATCACTTATTTATGAGCCTATTACGAATCTTAACATAACTTGAATGGATCCTTGTGTATTGATTGGGGATGGAGGAGTAGAAGTAGTCATGTGAATAATATCCAAGTAGTGTAATCATGAATCACCACCGTAGTGTAATCATGAATCTGTCCCAAGCCATTCACATGTCTATCTTGTACTCTGATTCACTAGTCACTTACAGTCCTTTACTTATAGTAGATATTTCTATTACAACTATCTTATTTACTTCATGTATCTTCTTACAGCGTTTCATGTATTTTACTCTATTGCATGCTTTATATTTCCTGTCATGTTATGAACTGCGTGAGATGTATTGTGCTCGCTCCTGTCCTGACTGGACCCGTTGAAAATATTATTGGGGATGAGGATGAGGCCTTATGCACCACCTACTATGGAGCAGCCATAGAGGACACGCGACTTGGATCTCCAGTAAGATCCATTAGCAGTTGACGACACCCCCTTTAGCTTAGTTTATCTCTTTTTAGTTGTATCTCATTTGGAGATTGTATATTAGATTTTGTAGTGTTTTGGATATTGTGGAGTGTTGTCTTAGACACTTAGACTTATCTCCTTTCAGTTGTATTCACCTTGGAGTTTTCTATTTATATCATATCGTGCTATTTCCTTCTTAGTTGTGATTGAGCTATATTTCTGTATTGTCCTTCGATTGGAGAGTATACATTGTACAGGTACCTTAAATTGTTAGATGTATGTGACCTAGGACAGCGTTCTACTGCCGACACTACGGCGTAGGCTGGACGTACCCACTTCTCGTGCCCCTACACAGGGTGCGGGTCGTGACACGTTTTTAGTGGTGGCCAATGCAGGTCAGAGTCGCAACTAGTGCGATTTCGTAGTAGTGCTTGACTTATAGTGCTGCTACGATCCTGCAGTTAGGATATATGATTAGGCTGTATAAAGAGTTACTCAATCACAATTAGAATTCCTTGAGAGATTCCTGGGATTACCCTTGAGAATCTCAATTTTGAACTTCGATTTGAAGTTCTTCCTCTTGTTTTGATTCACCCTTACTCCTTGTTATTTGAATTTGGTTTTGATGGATCGTTGTTAATTTTTATTTTCCTATCGAGATGAATTTTATGACCTGAGTTACGGTACCTTCTGATAACATATGATTGACGAAATAACGGGGATAGTAAAATGTCTACTTGGTTATGGAACTTGGAGTTTATCGCAGCTATGTTAGCCGGCGTGGCGAGAACGTAGAGACCTGGCTTCAGATGTATATATCTTGGTCATAAGATTTGAGATTTCTCGCAGCTATACTAGTCGGCATAGCGAGGATTTTAGACTACATGATTATAGAGGTGCATACCCCAGTTATGGACTCTACCGTTTATCGCAGTCTTACTTACTAGCGTGGCGAGGATCCTGAGTATCATGATTTTGGATAGACGCATATGATTATCAGATTGTATCTTGGGAAGGTTCTTAAACATATCGTCTCTATCTTTCATTTCAGTTATTATAAATTGTTTTCCATCATCATTTAACTTAGGAGTAGGGATAGTTTAGTTAAATCTTGTGAGACTTCATTTAGTTATAATTATTGTATAGTATAATGGTTTGATAGCTTGTATTAAGACCTATTCTTAGTAATGATAGTCTAGTCTTGACATTAGACTGGTGACCCCTTATAATCCCTGTTAGGTATGTTTACCAGTTTTAGTTATTTACTCTAATTATTGTAGAACTTTTTTTGTTATAAATTCATTCTTAGTGCAATGATTTGAAGGCTTGTAGTAGATCTTTATCTTGGAGGTGATAATTTAGCTTGACAATGAAATAGTAACCCATTGTAGTTAACTCTTAGTTGTTTATAATACTCTAACCCCTTTGTATGCATTCACACACGACTCCCTCTCATTGCCTTGACCCTATCTTAATGTTACACCCTATATACATGTCACATTGTATATGTATATATTAGCTTGCTAGTTACATTTCCCTTGTTCTTAGTTCACAGTAAATGGAACCCCTGCTTTGTCTTGAACTGGAATGAACCCTTTCACTAATGAACACATACCTAAATGCCACACTACATATCCCTTACAAATGTATGCATGTCCCCTCTAATAGGTTGAACCTTCACACATTAAAATTTGACATCTGTTTGGTACCCCCTTTCATGCATAGCTGGACCTACATGAAATCTGTACACATCACTACATAAACCTGAACATTACACTGCTCTTTACATCATTAACCTATTAGCCTGCCTGTAAATTAACCTGATATTGCACCTACATTAACCTATTCACTAACTTAACATATCATTGACACTTAGTTAACTAAACACCATTGACATTGTATTTTGCATTACACCATACCTGTGACACTTGACACATTTGACAGAACCTAGTTAAATTGTGATACCTAGACACTCTAGCATTGCATTGTCACCTATTGCACTTAACTGAACATGACTGAAACTTGTTGATATGTTAGCCTGGGCTTTTGTTCATAACTAAGAACTTTTGAATGTTAAACCTGAGTTTTCCATGTATAACTGAGTTTTAGATTTACACTAACTGGGACCCATTTGATATATTAACCTGAGAATTTTCTGAACTTTAGAACTGAGTTCCTTTCCTTAATGCAAACTGAATGCTTGATACTGAATATACATATGTCTGAACTTGAGGCTTTCCTATATAACTGAAACTGTTCTTTCTTCCTTTATAAGCCTGACTTGGAGTTGTGATAAACTGTTCTCCTCCCTTCCTTAAAATTGATTTTCCCTACTTGATAACTGAGTTGGCTTTTCCTATAAACTAAAACTGTTTTAGTACAAAAAAAAAAACTGAGAATGGCATGAGTTTCCCTTTTCTTTACAAAAACTTGAGATTCTCCCTCTTTATCTCTCTCTCTATATATAAATATATGCAATATGGTTGTATGTTAATATATGCAATATAATGACATGAATGCATGAATACTTTGAGCTAAGGGCATGAAGTAGAAATGACATGTATGCAAGTATCCATGTGTAAGTAGGTAATGTAATCAAGTATGTATGTATGTTATATATGAATGCATGTTGACCCCCTCTTTAGGTCTGAACATATTGACACTCTACTCACCATGCTCTCACACACACTCTAGCTTGAACCTACATTACATTGACACTTTACCTTTACTTGCTGCTGTCCCCTTTACCAGTTCACCCTATCTCTCACTCTATACAACACACACTCATATGTATGTATATCTTTCCCTTCTCTATAAATATATATATATATATTATACATGAGTGTATGTATGTGTGGATGTATACGAGAGTGTTTTCAGATTCTTCCATTTCCAGTTTTGGTTTCCCAATTGAGTTTTCAGTTTCATATTGAACTTGGCTTGGTATGTTTGATGAATGACTTGCATTGGTAGTCCTGTCACTGCCCTTATTATACTTGTTGATCTTCTGTACTGCTAGCTAGAAGTTTTGACCCTGATTGTTGGGGGTTTGACCTAGAAGGATAACGACCATCTAAATTTCGAGGACGAAATTTTTCTAAGGAGGGTAGACTTGTAACACCCACTTATCTAAAATGAGGGTAATTTTGAAATTTTGTGTTTATAATCTTTTAATAATGTTATTTATATCATGATATGATTTTTTGGTGATTTTTAATCTTTTAAAAAAAACTATTTAAATCAATGACTTGTGGTTTTGGTGTTTTGCTAGTGTAATCTTAGAGACTGCTTGACCTAGAGTCTAACCATGTGATTAGGATGTTAATTAGTACATTTTAGCCTAGTGGGCATTTTTATCATTTTAGGATTTATTTGAATTTATTATGATTATTAGAATTTATAGGAATTTGTGTGATTTTTAATATTATTTAATTAGTTGTTAAGTGCTATGTTAGTCTTTAGCCTAGATGGGGCTTAACCTAGAAGTTAGTCTAAACCTATAAGCTAAGTTGGACTTGTTAGTTTAAGTCATGGTTAGAGGGTTGGTAGACTTTGGCTTAATGGGTCTTTAGCTAAAAAGGGTTGCTATAGAGAATGGGCCTATAGAATGTTGAACTTGATTAGCCTAGAGCAAGCCCATAGCCCACTAACTAGAAACCCTAACCCTAGCTCCACTAAGTGGCCGGCCAACATAGAATTCCCCCACTATAAAGACTCTCATGTTGTGTTCTTGCCCCTTTTGTCATTCTTTCAAGTTTTGAAGAAAGTGAGGTATAGCATTCTTCCACAAACCCTAGTTTTCCTATTTTAATTCCTTTTTCACTCTAGTCTTTTGCATTAGGTTCTAATCAACCTATATTTCATGTCCATGGAGAGAAATCTCAGGTTAGAGGCAATTTGGAGGATTTGGGCTAGCAAGGAGAAACCCCTCTTTTGGAGCTTTTTTTGGATTTTGACACCAATAGGTAAAACCTTCTAAATTGATTCAAATTCTGGTTTTCTTTGCATGGTAGCCTAGATCTAGGTGTCCCCTAGCTAACCCTCAAGTTTGGTAGGAACCCGTATCCATTTCGTGTCCCTATTGGACACGTATCAGTCCCATTATTTAGGTGTTTGATTAAATGCCTCAAAGGAATCAATATTGCTGTTTTCAAAAAGTAATTGAATGGAAGTGTAGATTTATATGTGCTTTGATGTTTGGTGTGTCTCTGAGTCGAGTTCGAGTCGTGTCTGTGTCGTATTTGGGCGTGGACACAGTCGCAGCAGCCTAGGGCATTGCCCTGCTACCCGACGTGTCGTACGCGCTGGACACGACGCGATTTGACACGAGATTCCATGGACACCTTGGGGCACTGACTGACATGTCAGCCCCTAAGTTTCATGAGTCCTTATGTCGTGTCGAGGGGACACGAACACGTGCACTGGTTTTGCCTACATGGTTCACAGTTCGAAATTGCTACTAATTCGCGCCTCGTTCACTCGACACGACTCATGTGGACACGTTGCAGACACTTAGACACGTACCTTGACACTAGACCTATCTCTTGACACGAGCACGAGTCCTACTCTGTCTCGTGTCGTGTCCAGGAGTCCAGTTCACTGTTTTGGGTTTTGCATGGCTTGGACACGATTGTGTCCACTTGGTTGGACACGAATGTGTTGTTGGACACGTACACATGTTGCAATTCTATTACCAACCATTAATTGCTAACCTTAGGTTGATTTCTAAATCTAATTTCCTAATACCCTATTCGACTGATACTGTCTGTGACAGTTTAGTTTTGTGATGTTCAAATCCAATATTTGGCAGCTAATTGACCTAGATAATGTTGATAATTAACTTGTTTGAATCCCTAATATTGAATACATATATGAATAGTACTTGAATTACAAGTTTGGGTTGAAATTGTGATATTTTGGGTTCGAATTGGGTTATGATGGATGAACTGTAAAAACTGAAAATGAGTTGGTTTTGGGTTTAACTGAAAACTGTTAATGATGTTGTTGAATGACTGAGTTTAGACTGATACTAAACTGGAACCCCCCTTCACTGTCCAGACTTTGAACTGAACCTGGGATTTGGGTTGTTGTGTATTGAAAGGATTTGGGGTTCACTGTAACTGAAACCTCTTTGTGTACACTGAACACTTATAGCCCCCCACACACTCTTCATGTGACACATATCACTCACCCCCTCATTCACATGATAACTTGACACTTCACTCACTTTAACACTCACACTCTCTCTCTATATATACATAGCTTTACCCCTATATATATAGATGAATGTTGATATCTGTAGGTATATATAAGAATAAGTGATATATAATGTATACATATATATCTAGTATGGATGCATGTGTATATGAAGTTATATATAAGTTAATGTAATATAGCCTATATGCCATGTATAGTATACTTCATGTACACACACACCCACACCTACATTGCTAGTGTACTTAGCTAACTCTGTGCTCTATATATCTATATGATAACATGGTGTTGTTGTAAACAGAAACTGAACTTCACTAGTATGTTAGCCCTTAATATATATGCATGCTCCCCTGCCTATGTACACATACACCTTACTCACACTGGATACATGAAAGCCCCCCTCACAACTGAAACCCCCTGTTAACTGAACTCTCTTTGCCATTGTTTCCCATTTGTAAATTGAACACTTGGCTATGTATACACACACACACACACTCACTTGATGGACTGAACACTAGCACTGCACTCTAACACCCTCTCTAACCCCATATGCATGTTCTTCCTCTTTCCCTCTAACTCTATATATCTATTTATATGATTGACATATAATGTGTATAGATTTATATATAATTGACTTGTAAATATGTATATGTGATATATATATTGGTATGTTTTACATTTGACATGTAGTCATATAGCCTATATATATGATAACCTATATATTTATGAATGTATATATATATATATATATATATATATATATATATATATATATATATATATATATATATATATATATATATATATATATGCTAATGTATGCCTATATCCTATATGTGTATATATGTATAGAAATATGTGAACTTCCTATATGTGTGTGTCTATGTACATTGAGTATATAGGTATGTATATATATGAAATGTGTGTAGACAGCTAGTGTAACATTGTAATTGTATGTGAATGCTAGTATAGACTTGGTTAGGTCTAGAGTTGACTGGTTAGACTAAGTTAGACCTAGAATGGCCTAGTTGACCTAGTTTGACTAAAATAGTTGACTAAAGTTGACTAAGGTTGACTTTAGTCTAGTTTGACCTAGACATCGTGTAGAATGCATCGTAATGTTCAATTACTTCATTTTAGACATGTTGTGACTTGTACTGTTCTATAGGAGCCAGACACCACTCCTCAGACAGTACATTCTCTCTAGCTACTCAGGACATCGGGCGAGTACATTCTCTGACCGTTTCATACTTGCTAGGACTTATATTCTTGCTCTAGATTACTTTACTTGATGCTGTCACGTTGGTAACACGGATTATATATGGATCTTTTCATGAGATGTTATCCCCCACGGGAGCATCAGATACTTCATGTTTCGTGCGTTTCACTTACATCATGTATCTCTATGCTTTCACTATTCATGTATCGCTTGTGACTTATATACTCTCATGATCACAGAGCCTTTTCATGAATCACTCATTTATGAGCCTATCACGAATCTTAACATAACTTGAATGGATCCTTGTGTATTGATTGTGGATGGGAGAGTAGAAGTAGTCATGTGAATAATATCCAAGTAGTGTAATCATGAATCACCACCGTAGTGTAATCATGAATCTGTCCCAAGCCATTCACATGTCCATCTTGTACTCTGATTTACTAGTCACTTGCAGTTCTTTACTTATAGTAGATATTTCCATTACAACTATCTCATTTACTTCATGTATCTTCTTACAGCGTTTTATGTATTTTACTCTATTGCATGCTTTATTTTTTCTGTAATGTTATGAACTGCGTGAGATATATTATGCTCGCTCCTGTCCTGACTGGACCCGTTGAAAATATTACAGAGGATGAGGCCTTATGCACCACCTACTACGGAGTAGCCCTAAAGGACACGCGACTTGGATCTCCAGCAAGATCCATTAGCAGTTGACGACACCCCCTTTAGCTTAGTTTATCTCTTTTCAGTTGTATCTCATTTGGATATTGTATATTGGATTTTGTAGTATTCTGGATATTGTAGAGTGTTGTCTTAGACACTTAGACTTATCTCCTTTCAGTTGTATTCACCTTGGAGTTTTCCATTTATATCATATCGTGCTATTTCCTCCTTAGTTGTGATTGAGCTGTATTTCTATATTGTCCTCCGATTGGAGAGTATACATTGTACATGTACCTTATATTGTTAGATGTATGTGACCTAGGACAGCGTTCTACCGCCGACACTGCGGCATAGGCTGGACGTACCCACTTCTCGTGCCCCTACACAGGGTGCGGGTCGTGACAATTCCAGTTCTGTAGGGCCTCGCTCATGCGGGCACCCCAGCCGTATCTGCCGACTCTTCGGTTGCTGCTGCTGAGGCGACCGCTCTGGCCGTGGATCGGTCTACGGGGATCTCCCTAGATGCCTTCTCTCCCCTTGCATCTGCGGTGTCGATGCTCGCGCCCGCCAGCGGTGGGCCACTTCTCGGGAGAGAGGGCGACGACGAGGTCACGGCGGCTGTTGTAGCACTGGCGGAGCCGGTTCTACAGGTCTCCATCGGAGGAGGCTGAGGGCCCCCTGGATTGCGGCGTCTCCACGGCCAGCGGTTCCGTATGTTTGTCGTCTCCCCCTTCGGCTTGCCCTCTAAAGATTGGTCTCCAGGCGATTCGCGCAGCTCCGCTTGTTTTTAGATCCTATTACGAGCGGATCACGGCGGCTTACTCTCTGGAGACTGCCATCCTGGAGCTCGATCTCATTCGACACCTACCTGCCTCAGAGTTCCCTGCCAGGATGCTGGGGGTCGAGCTTGCGATTGATGAGGCTCAAGGCATTCGGAACTGCGACCACACCACCCCAGAGGCCTACTTGGCTGCCAAGCAGAAAGCTGCCTTCGGGGCCTCTTTTTAGATGTTTGCTCCCGGCTCCCTGAAGCCGCCGTAGCCCTTTCTGGTGAGGATCTCCTTCTGATCCTCACCGAAGACGAGCCGCGCCCCCTCTTCCCGCTTCTTCCATTCCTTTTGTACCCCCCATTCCCCGATCCTTCGGGTTGGGTTGTCAGTGTCTGTTTGGTTTTGGTGCTCTGAGCGCTCTTGTAAGCTTCGGCTCTTTTGTCTGCGTTGAATAAAATGGGGGGATTAATATATATATATATATATATATATATATATATATATATATATATATATATATAAAACCCTTAAACATATCCAACTAACCACTAACTTCCCTCTCTAACTCTCACCTAAAACACACATACACACACACTTAGGGGGGGAATTGGTGGCTGCCTAGTGCAGCCACCCTGCTGCTGCTATTAAAGGGCAGCAAAATGCTGCTGTGCTGCTGCTAATAGAGCAGCAAAATGCTGCTGAAATGGGCAGCAAAAGCTGCTGTGTACAACAGCAAACAAGGCTGCTGCAGCCCAGTTTTGGGGGGGGGGCTGGATGCCCTATAACTCCCCCCTCAATACCTGTCACATCCTAGAACCAGAATACTGGCTATAGGGAAGGACAAGGCCAGCTACGTAATACCAAAGTACGCTAGCTAGTACTCTGAAATCACGTATAAGCTGTCAAGACATAGGGGTTACTTTTACAAGCCAACGGTCAATCCTAGGTTAAACAGTCCTAGGTATCTCAATCACAGGTAAATATCCAAAGTACAAGAAGTATGATCATCAACATACAATAGTAAGGCGTCCCATACCACATATACATAGATGATTCATGAAGCTAGTAGTACAAAGTGAAGAACTAGCAAGAGTAACAGTCATACATGATAAGCTCTAGCTATAGTCTAGAATACGCACATCATGTTTAGGCCCGTAGGCTACAATTTAAGGACCAAAACACGAGCTAAATACGTGCTCAGAGGCTAAACGCCATAAAAGAATAATGTACATAACAAGTGGGAGAATAAAGCAAGAAACCCACTCAGGTACTCTGGTGCTCCAGAATGGTCACCGTCGAGTAAATGGTGCGGAAGATCCTCAGGGCTCCTTTTAACGCCCATGAACCAGAATACTGGCAAGTAGGAACGGACAAGGCCAGCTACGTAATACTAAAGTACGTTAGTACTCTGAAATCACGTATAAGCTCTCAAGACATGGGGGTTACTTCTACAAGCCAACGGTCAATCCTAGGTTAAACAATCCTAGGCATCTCAGTCACAGGCAATTATACAAAGAGCAAGAAGTATGATCATCAACATACAATAGTAAGGCATCCCAAACCACATATACGTAGATGATTCATGATGCTAGTAATACAGAATAGCGAATTAGCAAGAGTAACAGTCATACATGATAAGCTCTAGCTATAGTCTAGAATGCGCACATCATGTTTTAGGCCCGTAGGCTACATTTCCAGGACCAAAACACGAGCTAAACACGTGCTCGGAGGCTAAACGCCACTAAAGAATAATGTACATAACTAGTGGAAGAATAAAGCAAGAAACCCACTCGGGTACTCTGGTGCTCCGGAATGATCATCGTCGAGTAGATGGTGCGAAAGATCCTCTGGGCTCCTCTATCAAATCTGGCCAAATAAAACCAGTGGGGTCAGACCCCCAATAGCAAGTACAAAAAAGGAGGCCAAACTATGAACTTAAAACCAGCAATAACTAACACATTAACAGTTAGAGATACAATTAAGTAAAAGTAGATCGAGACTCGTGCACTACCAATGCACTTATCCCAAACATAGAAAGACAATAAGTAAGGCGACATGGAGTATAAGGTAATTAACTTGTGACATAATGTAAGCGTAGACATGTTAAGTAAACGGAAGCTTGAGAACAGGTAAAATCAGCTGGTCGTGTAAGCATGCGAGGTAGCCGGGTCATGAGAGCATGGTGCCTCATCATAAGAATCTTGTATAGCTTGTAGGATAACTGAACTTGTGAGCATGTGAGATTGTTAGAACTATATAGAATGACAATGATAAGAAGACTGAGAACTATTCCGGAAGCCAAGTTACAACCCTTAAACCAAACAAGGACCGGGATTGTAACCCTTCTTCTGAACAGAACCTTGCCTCCAATCATTGTTTAGCATAAATATCATGTGTAGAATGTAGGTACTAAATAGGACGACAAATGATAAGATAACTAGGAACTATTCCTGGAACCAAGTTACAACCCTTAAACCAAACAAGGACCGGGGTTGTAATTTTTCTCCTGAATAGAACTTAATTTCTAATCATTTATCGACAAAGGTAAAGCATAAGCAAATAATGTACTGAAAATAAACATACAGACAAGGCCTAGACAAGACTAGATTGGACTGGACTGACTCCATCCATCATTCACGGCCAAACAATGAGTACGGCTTGATACTTCAACTAACTAGGGTTATCACAAGCCTAGTTACTAACAAGATGCAATGAGATATTCCTACGGCCACAAGCCCTGCAGACTATCCAGGTTATCCAGACGCAAGGTTGAGAGAGAGCATAGGGTAATACATCGTCCAGGAGACAAATGTATACCATGTATATATAATTGTGGGTACATCACTCGGGAGACAAATGTACCCTAATAGCTAACTCGAGGGGTGCAACACATGACAGCGTGCATAGTAGTCATTTCAGGAAATGCCCCACATGACAGTGGGCTGGAAATGTGCCCTACTCGACGGCAGCCTACAAGTCCACAAAGGAAGGCACCCAAATAACGGGATTGCTTGTAGGCAGAAGACCTCTATCTATATGATCTACTTGATCAATCTAGTTATTAACCTAGTCAAATTCAGTATGAATCCCTAACCGTGGTAACCAGAGACTCACATCCTAGACATGATGCAAGACGAGACTAGACTGGTAGCTTATACAAGCACAATCAATACAGTCACCTACGGTGTCAAGATAATTCATTATTTCTTGTGAAGGGTGCACCACGACGGGCTACTATCATGGATTGTCATTTCATTATTACTTGTCAAGAGTGCGCCACGACGGGCCACTATCATGTTAAAGTTACTGTAACTTGAGTGCACCACAACGGGTCACTATCATGTTAAATTACATTATCATTATCAGTCATGTTCATTATCAATCGTGTTAAGCAAAGAAGAGAGACATATATATCATGGGTGCACCACAACGGGCCACTATCATGCTCTATCAAATCAATAAACGTAAGTTAGCATATAGAAGATCTTAAGAAAAGCACATCATATCATGTGAGAAGAAATATATAAAATAGCTACTTGACCTAAAACAATAATTAGAATCTGGACTAGTGTTAAGAGCATAAAATGTGTACAATCATTCTCTAATTGCACAAGGTCATCAAATCATGTTAAGAAATTCATTTAAAGAACTATCAAGTCGTTAAGTAGGGTAGTCACAAGTTAGGCCAAGTATAAAAAATATACAATGTAATCATAAGCTCCATATCAAGAATAAGAGAAACTTGCATAAAATAGTTGGTTTGATATCCTTGAAGCCAAGGAAAAGATCTACAACTTTTATGTTGGAAGTTGGGAAAAATTCTGGCCACAAATCATCCAAATAGGACATAAAACAACCAAAACAGCCAAAATAGGCACTATGCGGCATTCTGCGGCACTATGCAGCCTTCTGCGGCACTATACGATACTATGCGACATTCTGCGGTACTATACGGCCTTCTACAGCACTATGCGACAGACAGCGACACTATGCGGCATGCAGCATATGCGGCAGGCAGCACTATGCGGCAGGCAGCATATGTGGCAGGCAGCATATACGGCACTATACGGCAGGCTACAATATGCGACTGGCAGCATACGCGGATCTATGCGGCAGGATGCACTATGCAGCAGGCAGCATATGCGGCATGCAGCGGCACTATACGGCAGGCAGCATATACGGCACGAAGCACTATGCGGCAGGCTGCGGCACTATGCGGCACTATTCATCATCCCTGCCAGAATCAGGACAGATGAACATAGAAATGTCCAAAAATTGTTTTGGCCATAACTTCCTCAAAACAAGTCAAAATCTAACTTTTCAAAGATCCATTTTGGGTAAAATTGAATTCTCTACAACATAGAACAATCAAAACTTGAAAATAATAAAGTTTGATTGATCAAAACCCAAGAAAACCGAAAATAATATAAACTTAGATCTACGAGAATTTATCCATCAAAACCGAAAATACCAAGTACTAAAGAGTCTTAGAATGTAGCAATACAGAGAATAGAACAATAAAAAGAGACTTTGTTCAAGTTTTGGCAAGATGTACTTGCCTTGGTCTTCCTTGGAGAAGGAAAGGAAGAAGAAGAAGAAAGTAAAGAGAAATGAAATAATGAAGGAGAGAGGGAGCAGTTGGCTTATATAGAGAACCCTCTCATCTCAAACCAAACCAAGCCAAACCAAACCATGTTGAACCAAATCAAATTAAACCAAGTCAAGATCCAAAAAAATCAAAGAAACAACTCAGAATATGGGTCTCCCGACAATTGTCAGAAATCCGTATAATGAGAAATCAGTAATTTTGGAAAACTTTAAATAACCTCGAAATCCAATAAATACAAAATATGGCTCAAATAAATACGTATCCGTATATAAATAATGATATAGTCAGACGAGTCTGACAACTCTTCCATCCTTAGAAAAATTCCGTCCTCGGAATTTTCTAAAGCTAGTTGAGCAAGATAACCAAAATAAAAGCTCAAAAAAACACATCCATCTCAATAAAACGAAGCATGGCATATAAGTAAATGAAGGCAACTGTAATGTTAATAAATGGCAAGTAGGAACGGACAAGGCCAGCTACGTAATACCAAAGTACGTTAGTACTCTGAAATCACGTATAAGCTGTCAAGACATGGGGGTTACTTCTACAAGCCAACGGTCAATCCTAGGTTAAACAATCCTAGGTATCTCAGTCACAAGCAATTATACAAACAGCAAGAAGTATGATCATCGACATACAATAGTAAGGCGTCCCAAACCACATATACGTAGATGATTCATGATGATAGTAATACAGCATAGAGAACTAACAAGAGTAACAGTCATACATGATAAGCTCTAGCTATAGTCTAGAATACGCACATCATATTTTAGGCCCGTAGGCTACATTTCAAGGACCAAAACACGAGCTAAACACGTGCTCGGAGGCTAAACGCCACTAAAGAATAATGTACATAACTAGTGGGAGAATAAAGCAAGAAACCCACTCGGTACTCTGTTGCTCCGGAATGATCACCGTCGAGTATATGGTGCGAAAGATCCTCTGGGCTCCTCTATCAGATCTGGCCAAACAAAACTAGTGGGGTCAGACCCCCAATAGCAAGTACTACAAAGGAGGCCAAACTATGAACTTAAAACCAGCAATAACTAACACGTCAACAATTAGAGATACCATTAAGTTAAAGCAGATCGAGACTCGTGCACTACCAATGCACTTATCCCGAACATAGAAAGACAATAAGTAAGGCGAAAGGGAGCATAAGGTAATTAACTTGTGACGTAATGTAAGCGTAGACATGTTAAGTAAACGGAAGCTTGAGAACAGGTAAAATCAGTTGGTCGTGCAAGCATATGAGGTAGCCGGGTCATGAGAGCATGGTGCCTCATCATAAGAATCTTGTATAGCTTGTAGGATAACTGAACTTGTGAGCATGTGATATTGTGAGAACTATATAGAATGACAATGATAAGAAGACTTGAGAACTATTCCGGAAGCCAAGTTACAACCCTTAAACCAAACAAGGACTGGAGTTGTAACCCTTCTTCTGAACAGAACCTTGCCTCCGATCATTGTTTAGCATAAATATCATGTGTAGAATATAGGTACTAAATAGGACGACAAATGATAAGATAACTAGGAACTATTCCTGGAACCAAGTTACAACCCTTAAATCAATCAAGGACTGGGGTTGTAATTCTTCTCCTGAATAGAACTTAGTTTCTAATCATTTATCGACAAAGGTAAAGCATAAGCAAATAATGTACTAAAACTAAACATACAGACAAGGCTAGACAAGACTAGACTGGACTGGACTGACTCCATCCATCATTCACGGCCAAGCAATGAGTACGGATTAATACTTTAACTAACTAGGGTTATCACAAGCCTAGTTACTAACAAGATGCAATGAGATATTCCTACGGCCATAAGTCCTGCAGACTATCCAGGTTATCCAGACGCAAGGTTGAGAGAGCATAGGGTAATACATCGCACATGAGACAAATGTATACCATATACATATAATAGTGGGTACATCGCCCGGAAGACAAATGTACCCTAATAGCTAACTGGAGGGGTGCAACACATGACAGTGTGCATAGTAGTCATTTCAAAAATTGCCCCATATGACAGTAGGCTGGAAATGTGCCCTACTCGACGGCAGGCTACAAGTCCACCAAGGAAGGCGTCCAGATAACGGGATTGCTTGTAGCCGAAATACCTCTATCTATATGAGCTACTTTATAAATCTAGTTATTAACCTAGTCAGATTCAGTATGAATCCCTGACCGTGGTAATCGGAGACTCACACCCTAGACATGATGCAAGACGAGACTAGACTGGTAGCTTATACAAGCACAATCAATACAGTCACACACGGTGTCAAGATAATTCATTATTTCTTGTCAAGAGTGCGCCACGACGGGCCATTATCACGTTAAAGTTACTGTAACTTGAGTGCACCACAACGGATCACTATCATGTTAAATTATATTATCATTATCAATCGTGTTCATTATCAATCGTGTTAAGCAAAGAAGAGAGACATATATATCATGAGTGCACCACAACAGGCCACTATCATGCACTATCAATTCAATAGACGTAAGTTAGCATATAGAAGATCTTAAGAAAAATACATCATATATTATGAAAAGAAATTGATAAAATAGCTACTTGACCTAAAACAGTAATTAGAATCTGGACTAGTGTTAAGAGCATAAAAGGTATACAATCATTCTCTAATTGCACAAGGACATCAAATCATGTTAAGAAATTCATTTAAATAAGTATCAAGTCATTAAGTAGGGTCGTCACAAGTTAGGCTAAATATAGAAAACATGCAATGTAATTATAAACTCCATATCAAGAATAAGAGAAACTTGCATAAAATAGTTGGTAACATATCCTTGAAGCTAAGAAAAAGATGTACAACTTTCATGTTGGAAGTTGGGAGAAATTCTGGCCACAAATAAGCCAAATAGGACATAAAACAGCCAAAAATAGCCAAAATAGGCAATATGCGGCCTTCTGCGGCACTATGCGGCATTCTGCGGTACTATGCAGCACTATGCGGCACTATACGGCATTCTGTGACACTATGCAACACTATGTGGCATTCTGCGGTACTATACGGCCTTCTGCGGTACTATGCGGCAGGCAGCGGCACTATGCGGCAGGCAGCACTATGCGGCAGGTTGCGGCACTATGCGACAGGCAGCATATGCGACACTATGCGGCAAGCTGCACTATGCGACACTATACGGCAGGCAGCGGCACTATGCTGCAGGCAGCATATGCAGCATGCTGCACTATGCGGCAGGCTGTACTATGCGGCAGGCTGTACTATGCGGCAGACTGCGGCACTATACAACACTATTCATCGTCCCTGCCAGAATCAGGACAGATGAACATAGAAATATCCAAAAATTATTTTGGCCATAACTTCCTCAAAACAAGTCAAAATCTAACTTTTCAAAGGTCCATTTTTGGTAAAATCGAATTCTCTACAACATAGAACAATCAAAACTTGAAAATAATAAACTTTGATAGATCAAAACCCAAAAAAACCTAAAAAAATTTAACTTAGATCTACAAGAATTTTTCCATCAAAACCGAAAATACCAAGTACTAAAGAGTCTTAAAATGTAGCAATACAGAGAATGGAACAATAAAAAGAGACTATGTTCAAGTTTTGGCAAAATGTACTTGCCTTGGTCTTCCTTGGAGAAGGAAAGGAAGAAGAAGAAGAAGAAAGTGAAGAGAAATGAAATAATGGAGGAGAGAGAGAGAGGAGTTGGCTTATATAGAGAACCCTCTCATCTCAAACAAACCAAGCCAAGCCAAACAATTTTGAATCAAACCAAATTAAACCAAGTCAAGATCCAAATAAATCAAAAAAACAAGTCAGAATACGGGTCTCCCGACAATTGTCAGAAATCCGTATAATGAGAAATCAGTAATTTTGGAAAACTTTAAATAACCTCGAAATCCAATAAATACGAAATACGGCTCAAATAAATACGTATCCGTATATAAATATTGATACAGTCAGACGAGTCTGACACTCCTCTATCAGATATGGCCAAACAAAACCAGTGGGGTCAGACCCCCAATAGCAAGTACCACAAAGGAGGCCAAACTATGAATTTAAAACCAACAATAACTAACACATCAACAGTTAGAGATAAAATTAAGTAAAAGCATATCGAGACTCGTGCACTACCAATGCACTTATCCCGAACATAGAAAGACGATAAGTAAAGTAACTTGGAACATAAGGTAATTAACATGTGACATAATGTAAAGCGTAGACATGTTAAGTAAACGGAAGCTTGAGAATATGTAAAATCAGCTGGTTGTGCAAGCATGTGAGATAGCCGGGTTATGAGAGCATGATGCCTCATCATAAGAATCTTGTATAGCTTGTAGGTTAACTGAACTTGTGAGCATGTGAAGAAACTAGGGCATGAGAGCCTGAAAGAACTATATGGAATGACAATGATTAAGAAGACTTGGGATCTATTCCGGGATTCAAGTTACAACCCTTAAACCAAACAAGGATCGGGGTTGTAACCCTTCACCTGAACAGAACTTAGTTTTTAATTATTGTATGGCTTAAGTATCATGTTATAGAATGTAAGTAACGAATAGGAAGACAAATGATAAGATAACTTAGGAACTATTCCGGAAGCCAAGTTACAACCCGTAAACCAAATAAGGACCGGGGTCGTAACTCTTCTCCTGTACTGAACCTTGCCTCCGATCATTTATCGACAAAAGTAAACAGTTAATGTACTAAAAATAAACATACAGACAATGCCTAGACAAGATTAGACTGGACTAGACTGACTCCATCCATCATTCACGACCAAGCAATGAGTACGGCTTGATACTTTAACTAACTAGGGTTATCACAAGCCTAGTTACTAATAAGATGCAATGAGATATTCCACAGTCACAAGCCCTGCAGACTAAATCCAGGTTATCCAGTTGCGGGTTGAGATAGCATGTGTGTACATCGCCCGGGAGACAAATGTACCCTTAGGTGACTTGAGGTTGAATATATGACAGTGTGCTAAAAATGTGCCCTACTCGTCGGCAGGCTACAAGTCCACTTGAGTTCTCAGATAAGGGGACTGCTTGTGACTGGGAAATCTCTTTATGGACTGCTTATCAATCTAGTCATTAACCTAGTCAAATTCAGTATGAATCCCTAATCGTGGCAACTAGGGACTCACATCCTAGACATGATGCAAGTCGAGACTAGACTGATAGCTTATACAAGCACAATCAATACAATCACCCATGATGTCAAGTTAATTCATTATTTCTTGTCAAGAGTGGGCCACGACGGGCCACTATCATGAATTTTCATTTCATTATTACTTGTCAAGAGTACACCGCGATGGGCCACTATCATGTTAAAGTTACTGTAACTTGAGTGCACCACAACGGGTCACTATCATGTTAAATCACATTATCATTATCAATTTAGTATCATTATCAGTCGTGTTCATTATCAATCGTGTTAAGCAAAGAAGAGAGACATATATCATGAGTGCACCACAACGGACCACTATCATGCGCTATCAATTCAATAGACGTAAGTCAGCATATAGAAGATCTTAAGAAAAACACATTATATCATGTGAGAAAAATAGATAAAATAGATAAAATAGCTACTTGACCTAAAACAGTAATTAAAATCTGGACTAGTGTTAAGAGCATAAAAGGTGTACAATCATTCTCTAATTGCACAAGATCATCAAATCATGTTAAAAATTTCATTTAAAGAAGTATGAAATCGTTAAGTAGGGTCGTCATAAGTTAGGCCAAGTATAGAAAACATACAATGTAATTATAAGCTCCATATCAATAACAAAAGAAACTTGCATAAAATAGTTGGTAACATATTCTTGAAGGCAAGGAAAAAGATCTACAACTTTCATGTTGGGAGTTGAAAGAAATTCTGGCCACAAATCAGCCAAATACGACATAAAACAGCCAAAATAGGCACTTTGCGGTATTTTGTGGCACTATGCGGCAGGCTGCACTATGCGGCATTTTGCGACATTCTGCGGCACTATACAGCAGGCTACACTATGCGGCATGCTACACTATGCGGTAGGCTGCACTATGCGACACCATGCAGTAGGCTGCACTATGCGGCAGGCTACGGCACTATTCATCGTCCCTGCCAGAATCAGGACAGATGAACGTAGAAATGTCCAAATCTTATTTTGGCCATAACTTCTTCAAAACAAAACGAAATCTAACTTTTTAAAGGTCCATTTTGGGTAAAATCGAATTCTCTACAACATAGAACAATCAAAACTTGAAAATGATGAAGTTTGATAGATCAAAACCCAAGAAAACTAAAAATTAACAAAACTTAGACCTACAAGAAGTTATCCATGAAAACTCAAAACACCAAGAACTAAAGTGTCTTAGAATGTAGTAATAGAGAGAATGGAACAATAAAAAGGAACTTTGTTCAAGTTTTGGTATGATGTACTTGCCTTGGTTTTCTTTGGAGGAAGAAGATAAAGAGGAAGAAGATGAGAATAATAAAATAATAGAGGAGAGAGAGAGAGAGGAGTTGGGTTTTATACAAACCTTCTCATCTCAAACCCAACCTAAACCAAACCAAGCCTAATGCCAAGTTGAACCAAACCAAATCAAACCAAGTCAAGTTTTAAACCAAATTAAAAGAGGTAAGTCAAAATACGGGTCACCTGACAATCGTCAGAAATCCGTACAATGAGAAAATAATTAAATTAGGAAAATTTCAAAGTGCTCAGAAAACCAAGTTAATATAAGATACACAAAATAAATTTGTATCCATATATAAATACTGATACAGTAAGACGGGTGTTACAACTCTTCCATCCTTAGAAAAATTCCGTCCTCGAAATTTCCTAAAGCTAGTCGAGCAAGAAAATCAAAGACAAAAGCTCAAGAAAAACACAGCTATCACCATAAAATGATGCATGTCATATAAGTAAATGAAGGCAACTGTAATGTAAATAAATGGGTAAGCAATAATATAATCATAATCAAGAAGGACTGGAGGCATACGAATAAATATGCCTCCTGAGTCAGTCGAGTAGGGACCAACGTCCTCGCTGGCCTACGCTGATTCTAAAATGGATAAAGGTCAAGTCTCAAAGTAAGCCGGTACCAATGACTTAGTCTAAGACATGACACTACCCAGTACGTATCGTCGTAGTCGAGTAAATTCATTGGTATCAACTACGAAGACAGAAGAGTTGGGACGAGAAACTCGCCTTCACTCGCCGAATAATTCAAACCGCCATTGTACTCCATAAATAGATAGAATACAAGGTCGCTGACAAGAACCCAAGATATTCTGCCACTACCTGGCCCGCTACTGAAACACAAATCCAAGGTTGAAACTGAAAGAAGACCATGAAGATGGTACCTGAGATTCCCAAGGTATCATTTTCATGCGGACACTAGGGCTGCTCCTGGTACTACGCATACAACTGTGCTCTGAGCTGCCTGATCCTCTGAGCTCATGATGGCGGTGGGTACTGTGCCAATGGTTGAACATCTAGTATAGGCCCTAATTGTTCATCCACTTCTGGAGGTAGTGTCGGGGGTATATCTGGTGTAGATGGTCTTCCTCGAGATGTCGAATATGGACAAGCGCTAACTGGATGGTCCTCTGCTCCACAGCAGAAACATTGCCTATTGGTCGCCCGACAAACCGATCTAGAATACCCTAACTTGCTACAGTAGGTACAAGCTTCTTGTTTTGCCTGATATTGCTGCTAGTTCCTCCGCCTCTGCCTCTGAGCTCAGGCCTACATGTACTACCAAGGCCTCGCCTGCTAGAATGTATGGGACTGAGTCGGTAAAGGCCCCTGGGCCTGCTGTTGCTGAACCAGTGCTGGTGCCTGCTGGTTGGAAGGCTGGAAGGATGACGATCCAGCTGGACTCCTCTAGGGACAAACTCCGACCATGTGGTCAAGGATCAAATCGAAGGAACATGAAAGATCAACGATCAAGGCAGATATCAGGTCAAGGATCAGAGATAGAAAATAATATGAAGGATATCAATAAAGGATAATTGTGATTGAGATAACTAAACATCAGTAACCCCCACATATATGATAAATCAGACCTGCATGGGCCACCACTAAAACCGTGTCACGCTCCAGAACCAGAATACTGGCTATAGGGACGGACAAGGACAGCTATGTAATACCAAAGTACGCTAGTACTCTGAAATCACGTATAAGCTGTCAAGATATGGGGGTTACTTCTTCAAGCCAACAGTCAATCCTAGGTTAAACAGTCCTAGGCATCTCAATCACAGGCAAATATTGTCACGACCCGCTACCCAAATTGTTGGGCCGGGCCGAGCCATGTCCAGCCTACGCTTGGTTAGGGCATAGTAAGCTGTACTAAGAACAGACAATAAAGGATCTAAGCTGCTAACAATTCTAATATCACATTTTAAGGTTCATCACAACACAACATCTATAAATGAAAGCAAACAAGTTTAGATTTTAGTTATTACGCTTCCAAAGTATTACGCTAGAGACAAAGTCCAGTGGCCAACAAATAGAGTCTAAACAGTTCAACAACTAACCCAAAAGGAAACTAAGTAAAACTACCAAGTGAGGTTCCCTGTGGGGACTTTTTCGGGAGCAATGGACCGGTCCTCTGCAGTGGGCCCATAGAAAAGATCACAGAGCAAATCTTCCTCCGAAAGTATGCCTACAACGTTATCGTGTCAGGACATGAGCAAGTACTGGTTCTACAAACTAAAGATATTGAGCATGGAATGAAAAGAGATGTAATAACAGGAATCATAGCATATCACTGTCTGCCATGTCAAATCATAGTCTATCATGTCAAATCATTGTCTATCATATCATATCATATCACAATCTATCATGTCGTATCACAATCTATCATGTAAAGGATACATTTATTATTGTAGAAGCGTAAAATAAATCAAGGCTTTACGCAGGGAATTGAGTGAGCCAAAACAAATACTTTTCGAAGAGGAATAACAGCTTTACGTAATTGCTTTACGCAAACAACATTACGCAACCCCTCTACGAAGCTTCTCACATACTTCAATAAGCTGTAACATCAGCAATTAATGCTGATTGCGGCTAAATCATAATTATATTCCCTGATAATAAAAACACGGAAATCGAAGGGGCTCAGCTTCCAGTGAAAGACAGTGAGTTTTACGCACGTCGACACGTGCCCTATACGCAGCTCAATTCCTCTACGCAGGAAGCTTTTCTCTTCCTTTACGCAGAGAGCACTACGCAGCATTTAATGCATGTACTCAAGTGTTTTTATGACAGAAAATATTGTGGACAGCTGTTTGCACAGAAATCAAAGAGGTCAGCCACCAACTCTTTTTGTTGTCGTTTAGTACTGATGAGTTCTACGCAGGCTTCACGTGGCTTCTATGTACGATAGTGTACGAAGGGAAATTCTCATTGGTTTATACTCGAGATTCTATCCATTATTTTGTAAAGTTTATTTGGGTCTATGCCCAAGACTGTTTCCAGTTACTTTACGTGGATGGTATACGTGGCCTTTATGACACAGTTTTCAAGGATATAAGAACGTGGTACCTCGTATTACGTTGGATAATAGGACACTTGTCAGCTTGCGTAAAGATCAATTTCACTACGTGGGTTGCAGTTACTTCTCAAATCTGCGTAAAGGCCTATTTCAGTTGCTTTTGACAGCCTATAAATAGGTGGAATTTTTATACAGAGATACTCACATCTCGAGCAAGAGCCAGAGACTTATTTTGTGAGCATTTTCTTCAACTTATTTTCCAGAGCAAAGTGAAGTAGAGCAGGAAAGCATTCGACTTGTGCCATCAGTGCCGTCTTCGTCGATACCTTTCTGACGCCTCCCTTCTTAAGTTGTTCTACACCAGACAGCAGTGTTCTTCAATATCATCGTATCGTCCAAGGAACAAAGGGATCATTTGTAAGATCAGACTTCTACAGCAATAATTTCCCAGAATCAATTTTGTACACTTTTGTACTTTTTCTTGTTTTCTTCCAAAGGTGAATAAAGAGATTTTGTTAAGTAAAAACAAAATGGCGACTCTGCTAGGGATTACCTTCTCCTCTGACGAGAAGGCAATTGCTCAACACGACGATGTGTCGATCGGATCGACCAAGAAGACTATGGTCGTGCATTTCGACCAGACTGCTTATGAGGAAATGCTCCGCTCTGGGGGTAGTTTTCGCTCCTCCAAAGCGCAGAAATCACGGAAAGTACGAAAGGTTTGGATCCCCAAATCTAATGTGTCCGTGGCTTCCCCCGATGTCTCTGATGATAAGGGACTTCTTCCCACCCCTGTCGTTGGGGCTCCCGTCGGTGACGTGGCAGTCCCAACTTCAGCATTTCATCCTTTGCGTAAAGGCAAATGTCCCGTCGGTGACGTGGCAGATAAAAACACCTCTACGCGTAAGGGTAAGTCTCCCATCTGTGACGTGGTAGACAACACTTTACTTTTTTTGCGTAAAGGTAAATCTTCTACCGGTGGCATGGCAGATAGCGTTCACAAAGATGCTTTTGCATCTAAGTCGACCTTACCTTTACGCGTCCAGCGTAAGTCTCCTGTTTATAAGAAGGCAGACAATAATTCCTTTGGTTTATCCAAGAAATCTAAGTCTTTTGGCAAAACTGTTGTTTTATGCCAAGAGCACAATAACATTGCTTTACGCAAGACGCCTAATCTCTTGATACGCGGAATGCGAATGGAACTCGTTCTGCACAGAAGCCAATTCATGATTTACGCACCCAAATACAGGCGCGTAAGAGTGCAAAGTACCATTCTGCCAATGAGGCTAGCAATATGCTTTATACGCAAGGGACCAAGAATCTCACCGTCTCTAATATTAAAAAGAAAGTGCTACCTCCTTCTTCTGATCTACGTGAGTTGCTCGAACAGAAGCGTAAGAACAGAAGATCTCCTGTGACCCACTCCCAAGAGGATCATCATTGTGAGGGTCACCAAATTGTTATCAATTGTTGTTGTTCTAATGCAAAGAAGCCGGTCTTCGACCGTATAAATTATAATATGCATCAACAACAATTCGATGTACAAGATGATGACGTGCCATATGCTTCGGTTAATCCCAAGAAGAGGACGTCCGAGATGCAATCAGTCTCAGACTCCATATCAGCAAAAATTCAATCAAATTGTTGACTCATTTGAAGGCGTATATCAGCACACTCGTGCTAGAAGTCAAAGAATCTTGAATATGCCTTCTTCTGATTCTGAAGCTGGGGGTACTCAGTACCTAGAATCAGAAACGGATAGCATGGATTCCTACCTCTATACCAGTCCTTCTGTATCTTTAAGGGAGGTGGAAACCTATGCTATTGGAGATGAGCCGGAAGGGTCTACCTCCAATACAGAACAACGTCTCACCTTAGTGGAACAATCTCTAAAAGAGATGTTTTTCATGGTGCAGAATATGCACCAAATGTTGCAAGCTCAGCATACAGTCCAACCAGCTATACTACCACAGGTACAAGTGAATGTGCCAGCTGCTGATGGTCTGGGGGTAGATACTCCCCTGAACAATGCCAGTCAAGAGCATGTTGCTAATTCGGCTTCTCCCAAATCTCTTGCTTTAGACAATATACCACCTCTGGTGGGGGCTCCGGTACATCCTGTTACTGTACAATCGAATATGCTTCCCCAAGCCGACGAAGCTATTCAAGAAGTCCGAGAGTTGAAAGCACAATTTGAGGCTCTCAAGCAAAAAGATCAACTTCAGAAATTGGGGATTAAACAACCATATCCTATCCACTGGAATGATGTTCCCTTTTCTCCTAAATTTAAACCATAATCAATGGTTTTATTTGATGGAAAAGCTTCTCCCAGTCAATATCTTAATTACTTTGATATTATGACTGTTCAATTACAGAAGAATGACGCTCTCCTCACTCGAGTGTTCATTGGAAGCTTAACTGGCACATCTTATGATTGTTATCGCAGTTTACCTGATAACTACATATCATCATTTGATGAATTCAAGGCGATGTTCCTTTCTCGCTTCTATGAAGGAGGTATGGACATGAACATGTCCTCCTTAATAGACATTAAGCAAAAGGAAAAGGAAGATACTCGGGCGTTCATTGAACGATTCCGACATGCTACACTAAAATTGCCTCTGGGTATGCCAGATAACGCACTGATTGACACTTGCAAAAAGAATTTGCGCCCTACCATCGCTGTTTTCACATGCTCTCAGTTTACTGATTGGGCCTCTTTTATCATATCTGCTGTTTCCGCCGAGTCCAATGGCAATTTGGCTCGAGAACACGGAATGATCTTCGCCTCAGAAGATAGAGGGAAGAAGCCTGCTCAAAATAATAATCCTGGTAATCGCAACAATGGCGGGAAAGGAAAAGAAACTCTAGTAGTGAACCTTTCAAAATCCAAACCTGCTACACCAGGAAATACGGAGTCATCCAAACCGAAAGAGGAATATTTTTTCGATGAAAGTGACATTCCTGGTATATTTGAATGTCTGATGAAGAGCGGCAAACTTCAACTCCCTGATCTGAAACGACCTAATGAGGTCAACCTGACGGATAACCCCAAGTATTGTATCTATCACAGATACATAAATCATCCCACTAGAGCTTGCTATGTCTTGAAAAGAAAGATTCAACATATGATTAATGCTAATGTTATCTCTTTAACTAATGATGATCATACGGTTACAACCAACATGTCATCTATTCAGTTTGGAGATTTTTCTCCACGGTAAGTTCCAGATGGGGTTGTCCCGATCCCAAAAGCCACTATGAAGATTGTAAATCTCCTACCGGCTAGGGATCAAGTCAAAGGATTAATACCTCTCACTTTGAAAAATGGTGATATCATGTGGGTGCATCCTGACTTAGCCCCTGAAATGGAAAAGGAAGATAAAGCTTCTAAATCCAAGAAAGACGGAAAAGTCAAGATCTGCAACATGATTTCTAGCCTTTCTATCTCTGACCATGATGATTCTGATCATCTATGGGGTGGAGTTCCCCTTGAAGAAAGACTGAGAGGTCTGAATATCTGTCCCCCAAGTGTGGCTCCCTCCACCAAACTTAAGCTCTCTCATCAGCAATGGCTAGCTATGAATAGTGTCCCTTTATACCGGGCACAGTAAATCTTCGCTGCCTATGAGAAAGCTTCCATTGGAATCAGGCCCCCTGGGCAAGAGATTTCCCTTCCTGATGTTCCGACAACTTCTGAAACTCCAACAATTTCCACTTCTTCTCCCCTTGTTGAAATGCCTTCAAAAAGTTCGCTACCTGTACATATGTACAGTCAACAGTCAGTCCGTCTCATGAAGCTAATGGGATACGACTTTGAGAAAGCAGAAGGCTTGAATTACGGTAAAGGTATGCGAGTGCCTTTGCAACTGCAAAATCATAAGTCTTCACAGGGGGTAGGATTTGAAACCCCTTCTAAAAATTCTCGCAGGAAGAAGACAAGAGGGAATAAGATTAAAACCTGTAACATGGTAATTAATTCCCCTGAGCCTCAAGAGGAAGTATTTTTTGGTACAAGATCAGGGAAAGATTTCCACAAAGACTATGAAGGAACTTCTAAGGAGGTTGTTGAAACTCCTAATCCTCCTGTTCAATTGTCTTCATCTTCTGTGCCTGCTGAAACAAGGCCATCAAAACCTACAGTAGCTGATAAAGAAAAACAGAGGGTAGTACGTTTCGACGTTCCTCTGAAATCCGGTCAAAATCAAGGGTTGATAAAACCCTATAATTTTGATATCTTAGCCCAACTAGCCAACACACCGGCTAGACTTTCTGTTTTTGAGTTGCTCCGACTTTCTAAGAAGACTCGAGAAACCTTGAGTGAAGCTTTGCTACAAGCAGAATCATGCCGAGCTCAACTCAAAAGTCCAGACAACAGTCCAGTGGCATGTCCTCAATGCCATAGTGTGATGGAATCACTTCCCAACATCACATTCACTCAGGAAGATATATTGTTGAAAGACAATCAACATGATAGACCTCTGTATTATAAGGGGTATGTCGGCTCAGTCGAGGTTGATAGAATCCACATTGATCCAGGGTCTTCTATCAGCATCATCCTTCAAAGTATGCTTCGCCCACTGAGAATACCTACCAGTGATTTAACTTATACTAACACAACCATTGTTGGTTTTAATGCTGGCAGGAGCAGACCATTGGGGAAGATTCGCCTGAAGGTACAAATAGGCGACCTGCGAACTGTAGTAACATGCTATGTCATCAATTCTGATGTGTCCTATAATGTCTTGTTGGGAAGACCTTGGATACATGAACATAATATAGTACCTTCAACTCTCCACCAATGCTTCAAATATGTGGATTCTCAAGGTGTCGTAAAGACTGAATACGCAAGCGATGATCCTTTAAAGGGGGTCGAAGTCTACTTCAACGACTCAAGACTCTATACACGAGAGTATATGAAGGAGATTTCTAATATAGCTAAATATCAACCACCTTCAGAGGACCCACCTCAATCGGAAGTTCAAGCGACTGAAGCAGAGCAACCTTTGAAGATCACAGTCAAAGGTCGTACTCAGTCCCAACATGCTGGTGAACAACCTTTGATAATCAAAGTCAAAGGAAAGACGCAAAGTACCTCAGAGGAATCGTTGAGAATTCCTGTCAAGGGAAAAGTTCCAGCCAAGACTAGTGAGCAACCTTTGATGATTAAAGTCAAAGGACACACTTCTTGTCCTACTAATTCAGGGCCACTAGTAGTCAATTCTGACAAAGCCACGCCTAAAGCTGATGAGGGTCCTTTAGTGATCAATTTAAAGCGTGATAAGAAGTCTGTAAATAATGTACATGTTAATCCTTATGTGTTTGTGCAGTCTAATGAAAGTTTCCTTTTGGAGTATATGGCTGTGAAATCTTTTTTATCTGATAGAACTAACCCAGATTCAGAAGAAATTCTGTACATTGACAACAAGGAAAATTCTTTCCCTCCTTATGTTGAAGTTGGACCTTATGCTCAAAAGTTTCTAAATTCTCATCCATACTTCTTACCTGTTGCTTCCGTATCACAAGCTTGTGTGACTTATAAGCGACAAGAAGAGTCTTATTTTGTAATTCCTTCTACTAAAATTCACAAACATCAAATTGTGTTTGGATTAGCGAGGAATATTCCTGCTATACAAACCGACGACATCGATGAAAAAGATAAATGAAGGATCAGAATTGACAGATACAGTCAGCAATCTCGAAAGATTATTCAGAAGATATGGTATGATTTGAAAACCATGCCAGGCCAACATGGGCAAAGGCAGACGCATACCACTACGTGGTGATCTGTTTCATCAACGGACTCGTCATGGTTTGGGGTATGATACAGCTACCTTCACTAGACAAAAGTTGGAAGATGTATCATCTTCTAGTTCTTCTCAGTCTTCTGATTCAGGGGAAGTCTGGTGTGATGACTCTGAGCAAGTCTTTTCGGTTAATATAGTTCAGGTAGAGGAAGAATCTGAAAATGATCCTTGGGCAGAACAAATGGATACTCGATGGGAACTACGATTTGAAAAAAAACAGCCACCTACCGAGGACGAGGTTATCCAGATCGATGTTGGAGATGAAACCACATCAAAACCAATATTTATCAGTAAAAACCTCTCTGATAGTGAGAGAGAAGAGTTGATAAAATTGATCAAGGATTACATTGACATTTTTGCGTGGAGCTACGAGGATATGCCGGGTCTGGATCCTAAAGTAGCTATCCATAAACTCACTATTCTTCCTAATGCCAAACCTGTAAAACAGCAGCAACGACGATTCAAGCCCGCTATGATGGATGCAATCGATGATGAAGTCAAGAAGTTGATTACTTGCGGCTTCATTCGTGAGGAACAATACCCAGATTGGGTGGCAAATATTGTTCCTGTCATGAAGAAAAATAGAAAAGTCCGAGTTTGTATAGACTTTCGAGATCTCAATGCAGTATGCCCAAAGGACGAATTTCCACTTCCAATCACTGATGTCATGATAGACAACACATACGATTTTGAACGCATGTCCTTTATGGACGGTTTCTCAGGATATAATCATATCAAGATGTATCCTGAAGATGAAAAGCACACTGCTTTTCGTACACCTAAAGGAGTTTATTGCTATACGGTTATGCCGTTTGGCTTGAAAAATACCGGTGCTACATATCAGCGAGCCATGAGCAATATTTTTCATGAACATTTGCGAAAGACAGTTGAATGCTATGTGGATGATATTGCTGTTAAAAGTCGGTCTAAAGAAGATCATTTTCAAGACTTAAAGACAATATTTGATCTAATGCGTCAGCATAAACTAAAGATGAACCCCACCAAGTCTTTCTTAGGGGTATCTAGTGGTAAATTTCTCGGATTTGTCATTACTTCTCAGGGTATCCATGTAGATCCTGATAAGGTGAAAGCAATTCTTGAGATGCACCCCCCACGCAATCTGAAAGAACTTCGTGGATTTCAAGTCCGCCTTGCTTACATCAGAAGATTCATATCAAATCTTTCTGGAAGATGTCAACCATTCTCTCGTTTGATGAAGAAAAGAGTGACATTTGTTTGGGATGAAGCATGTCAGAAAGCATTTAATGACATCAAAAGATATCTCACAAATCCTCCTGTTCTAGTACGGCCAATAGCTGGTAAACCATTCCTGCTATATGTTCGCGCAATGGATCACTCTCTCGGTGCCCTCCTTGCACAGAAAAGCGATGTAGGTCATGAACAGGCAATCTATTATCTCAGTTGGATGATGGTTAGAGCTGAACATAGATATACTCCTGTAGAGAAAGAATGTCTCGCCTTGGTTTTTGCCATTCAAAAGACAAGACACTATGTCTCTGGGCAAACTATGCATGTCATCTCTAGGATAAATCCTATCCGGGTTTTGATAAGGAAGCCAAGTGTTCTTAACTCTCGATTAGCTACTTGGGCAATGCTCCTTACTCCTTACGATATGGTCTACGTACCTCAGAAATCAGTGAAGGGTCAAGCGCTAGCAGATTTCTTAGCTGCTCATCCTATACCTGAAACTTCTAGGCTATATGAGGATATACCAGATGAAGTCGCAGACTGTAACATGATTATGGGAGACAGCATTTGGCAATTATATTTTGATGGAGCTTTACGGGTTGGACTTAAAGGTAATATTGTCTCTGGAGTAGGCATTGTCTTAGTTTCTCCTGATAAAATGGTCATGTACCGTGCTTACTCTCTCAACGAACCCTGTTCAAATAATGTGGCTGAATACAATGCCTTGCTAATTGGTCTTCAAGTAGCAAAACAATTGGATATTGAATTCATAGAAGCTTATGGAGATTCTCAGCTAATTGTTAATCAAGTGAGAGGAACATACGAGGTCAGGAACCCAGATCTAGTTCCTTATCATCAAGGCGCAATCGATTTAGCTCTTTCATTCAAAGGGTTCTTTATCGAATTTTTACCACGCTCACAAAATGTGGAGGCTGATGCTCTTGCCAGTTTGGCTGCAGATTTGGCAGTACCAGTCAGAAGGCAAAACACCATTACTTTGTTAGATCGAGATTTATTCTGTATTAAAGATAACTTACACATCAGTATTGAGCAGAGTTATAATACAGAATCAAATGAGCTGCAAAGAGATTGGAGAAGTCCATTTATAGACTATGCAGTTCATGGTATTCTACCCGAAGATCCAAAAGAAGCTGTATCAGTTAAAAGACGATCCCTTCGATTTTACTACGACACTTCTTTGCAAATGTTGTATCGACGTTCATATGACGGACTTCTGTTACGCTGCCTTTCTGAAAGCGAAGCTAAGCAAATACTTTGTGAAGCCCATAATGGTGTTTCTGGTGCTCATCAACCTGGTCCAAAGTTACAGAACCGTATTCGGAGAATAGGATACTACTGGCCTTCTATGGTGGCAGATGCTATAGATTATGCAAGAAAATGTAAAGCGTGCCAGATTCATGCTGACTTCATACATCAACCTTCTGAATTCCTACACCCTACAGCAGCTTCATGGCCTTTCGAAGCCTGGGGTATGGATATTATCGGTCCAATTAATCCCCCTTCAGACAGAGGACATCGGTTTATCCTTGCTATAACCGATTACTTTTCTAAATGGGCGGAGGCAATTCCTCTTGTTGAAATGAAAACGTCCAATATGGTTAACTTTATCAAATATCATGTCATTTATCATTTTGGGGTTCCCAGAAGGATAATTCATCATAATGGACCACAATTTGCCAGTCAAGCATTTTATCGGTTTTGTGATAAAAATCGAATTCAAAATCTGGCTTCTACAGCCTATAATTCGGCTGCTAATGGATTGGCCGAAGCTTTCAACAAGACAATTATTAAACTTCTCAAAAAGTTTGTTTCTTCTAATAAACGTGATTGGAACAAAAAACTTGGAGAATGTTTATGGGCCAACCGTACGACGGTCCGCACTCCAACTGGGTTTACCCCATTTTCTCTGGTCTATAGGTGCGAAGCCGTTCTTCCACTGGAAATTCAGATTCCATCTCTCAGGATAGCTGTCGCCAATGAGCTACCTATTGAGAATAATGATCGCTTGAGACTCCAAGAACTTGAAGGGTTAGATGAAAAGCGTCTTCAGGCGCAACAACACATTGAGCTGTACCAAGCCCGAATCTCTCGAGCCTTTAACCGTAAAGTCAAAGAAAGGGTATTTAAAGTTGGCGAGCTCGTTTGGCCGTTCGAAGACCTATGGTCATGATCCATAGGAGTAAAGGCAAATTTCAAGCTAAATGGGAAGGCCCTTATGTAATCGAGATCGTGTTTTCCAACGGGGCCTATCGGTTATCTAAACCCAATGGAGATTTACTCATGATGCCAATCAATGGCAAATTTCTTAAGAAGTACTATGTATAAAGAAAAGGAGACAATAAAAATAAATCTCTTTTATTTTATCATAATTCAATACAAAGGATTAAGGACGAGGACCACTGCCTTCCTTATTGAATAAATAGTCATCTAAGGCGTCGAAGACATCATTGTCCGAGTTCACAAAGAACTTGCAAGCAGCCATCCGCAGCGCTTCTTCCTCAGGAGTTTTTCCTGGCTCTACTAAGAAAGCGAGGATGTCTTGGGGCGGCTTGGGCGCAGAAGAGCCTTCGCCTACTTCGAGCGGGCCTGTCACGATTGGCTCGACGGGGCATGATTCGGTGCCGTCCTCAACCTTCACGGTGACTTCAGTCTTCTGCGGCTCGTCCTTGGAAGACATTTTCGATAAAAGAAAAGAGACAAGAATGAAACTTTACAGAGAGTTCTCATCTATTTATAGGAGAGAGCTATTAATGGACCGATCTTGGAAATTGAAACAACGTTTAATTACCGAAAAAAGAATACCCATTCATTTATTTATTATGCCAAATTCATCCATTTAATGGTGGGAATTCCAAACGACCCTTCGTTTCCCGAAAGAGGTGCTGGTCCACTCTTTCATTTATGGATATTATCATATATCCTTGAATGACACCTGTCAGGTGCCGATTGTCTCTTTCAAATCCCCAGCCTCTAATGTTTGGTTAAACTGGTTTGTTGTTTCATCCAAAAGAAATGTTGTTGAATGAAGAGAGTTGTCATTTATCATTAATTTCTTCCCCAGCTGATTATAGTTGAAATGATTATTTATCTATCACGTCCACATCACCACTGTATAGATATTTATCTACCTTTTTTGAGTTATTTCAATCTGTCATGTCCATATTACCTATGATAGTATTGAATACTCTACAAAAAAGAATCAAGATTCATTGTCTATCATGTCCATATTACCTCTGGAAAGATATAATCTACTCTTTTTTGAGTTTCGAAAACTTATCATGTCCATATTACCTCTGATAATTGTTTTCTACCTTATACCTATTATTTATATTCAAATAATAGGACCCCAAGAACTGAGTATTTCATTTTCATATTCATGGGAGTGAAATATTACAATTAGCAAGAAGGAGAGAAGGAAGACGAAAGAAACGAAGACGGAAGAGAGAATTTTGAGTTCGAAAGAAAGTAAAAGCTTTCTCTCTCTCGAAGATCTATTATTTATAGTTTCTTCAAGGTCGGTTCGGATTTCGAGAAAAAGGTGACTGATTAATGATTCCTAAATCAGTTGATATCCCGAGTATTACGCAGACGGTTGCCTATCCCATTTTATACGCTTCTGTTCAAAGTATTTCAAGTATTTGAAAATTTGAAAACTTTGAAGGGGGTCTTGTAGAAGCGTAAAATAAATCAAGGCTTTACGCAGGGAATTGAGTGAGCCAAAACAAATACTTTTCGAAGAGGAATAACAGCTTTACGTAATTGCTTTACGCAAACAACATTACGCAACCCCTCTACGAAGCTTCTCACATACTTCGATGAGCTATAACATCAGCAATTAATGCTGATTGCGGCTAAATCATAATTATATTCCCTGACAATGAAAACACGGAAATCGAAGGGGCTCAGCTTCCAGTGAAAGACAGTGAGTTTTACGCACGTCGACACGTGCCATATACGTAGCTCAATTCCTCTACGCATGAAGCTTTTCTCTTCCTTTACGCAGAGAGCACTACGCAGCATTTAATGCATGTACTCAAGTGTTTTTATGACAGAAAATATTGTGGACAGCTGTTTGTACAGAAATCAAAGAGGTCAGCCACAAACTCTTTTTGTTGTCGTTTAGTACTGATGAGTTCTACGCAGGCGACACGTGGCTTCTACGCACGATAGTGTACGCAGGGAAATTCTCATTGGTTTATACTCGAGATTTCTATCCATTATTTTGTAAAGTTTATTTGGGTCTATGCCCAAGACTGTTTCCAGTCACTTTACGTGGATGGTATACGTGGCCTTCATGCCACAGTTTTCGAGGACATAAGAATGTGGTGCCTCGTATTACGTTGGATAATGGGACACTTGTCAGCTTGCGTAAAGATCAATTTCACTACGTGGGTTGCAGTTACTTCTCAAATCTGCGTAAAGGCCTATTTCAGTTGCTTTTGACAGCCTATAAATAGGTGGAATTTTTATACAGAGATACACACATCTCGAGCAAGAGCCAGAGACTTGTTTTGTGAGCATTTTCTTCAACTTCTTTTCCAGAGCAAAGTGAAGTAGAGCAGGAAAGCATTCGACTTGTGCCATCAGTGCCGTCTTCGTCGATAACTTTCTGACGCCTCCGTTCTTCAGTTGTTCTACACCAGATAGCAGTGTTCTTCAACATCATCGTGTCGTCCAAGGAACAAAGTGATCATTTGCAAGATCAGACTTCTACAACAATAATTTCCGAGAATCAATTTTGTACATTTTTGTACTTTTTCTTGTTTTCTTCCAAAGGTGAATAAAGAGCTTTTGTTAAGTAAAACAGTTATGGCGACACATGTATATCTAGAGTTTAAAACTGGAGTTGGTATGTGATCGTCAATAGGTGTACAATGTGCTGAGGGCACATGTAAATAAAATGTACTTCCATACAAGTGAAAAGGCAATAGATGTACGTATGCCCAAATACAGCTGGATAGTGCCTACGGCGAGATTTTCCTATAGAATGCGACCTTGTTCGGATTCGCGTAGAGGGGGCATGATCACGTACTCAACTATCAGTTTCCCTATAACCCAAGTTCTAACATGTGAGAGATACTAAGAGCAGTATAAAGCATGGTAGGTACTAAGAGCAGTATAAAACATGGTAAGTACTGAGAGTAGTATACAACAAGGTAGGTACTGAGAGCAGTATAAAATATGGTAGGTACTGAGAGCAGTATAAAACACGTGAGGAGATGACTTGCAGTTAAAAAAATAGTATTTTAACATGGTTGTAACCCCACTTCCCGATTTTTTTAAAGAAATTTTATTTTATTATATTTTGGACTTAAATATTTTCTAGTAGAAAGTGAATTTCTTTTCTATACGGGATATCTTGGACTACAACGAGATTTGTCGATCTATTGTTAAATTATATTTTGGATATTACAAAATATTGTTTGAAGTAATTTTACAATAATAATAATTATTAAAACTTATTTTGTTACCAAAATGTTATAATTAGATTTGATTTAGTCTTTGACTCATAAGGTATATACTCATTTGACAATTATATGGAAAATATTTTACGAGTTATTTGAAAATTATGATAATATAGAATCATTTGATTTATCCTTATTAATCATTTTCGGTTTGAGTTACAAAAAAAAAATATGTTCAAATGTCACTTGATAATAATGAGTATTATTTCAAATTTTATCTTAAAGCATTATTTTAAAGTCTTATTCTTATCAAGGATTAAATTTTGAATTGGCTAAATATATTTTCAAATATTATCACTAATATCTAGTATTAATTACGGATTGATTTTAATTTATCGGATTAGATATCTAATTGATTTAAACCTTGAAAGGATTTGAGTTTTAAATGGTTCTAAAAAAATAATAAGTATTTAAAATAAAATAATAAATAGATTTGCTGATTTTATTTTTAAATAAGTTGGGGATTTATGAAAATATACTTTATACTCAACAGATGGTATTGAATAATATTTTAACCATTATGATGAATTATTATTTAATTAATGTTGTTTAAAATTATTGGATTAATTATCTTTACTAATAAAAGAATTATTTTGAAAGTATAGGTTTTATTAAAATCCATCATAGGATAAGATTACATTAAGAGAAGATTCTTTTAGATTAAATACTTTTAAAATGAATTCCCAATTTCTATTAGAATAATTAGTTCGATTGATTTTGATTTCTTTTAAATTCTAATTTGATAAAAATCTATCCAAACTAGCATCATCTCTAATAGTGACCGATCTATGCAAATCTTTTCCTGGTCTCAACCAGAACTTGTGACCTTATCACATACATATGTTATATAAACCTTTCCCAGGCGCAGCCACGACCTACAACCATCGGCCCCTTGACTCTAGTGCCAAACCCACCACCATTACCACAGCAGACCCCATCCCTTCTCCGTTCGCCTGTCAACACCAGACCACCATTCTCCGATACCTCCCATACCACACTCAGCCAATCTCCAGCCATCATCACCACTCCTCTCTCGAATCACCACGACAACCCAGTGCAACACCGGCCTGGCCACAGTGCCACCGCCATTGCTGTCTCGTCCCCGGTCAACTTGGCCAACATCCTTCCCAGTGGCTCCCCGCTATCCCGGCCGACTGGCCAAGACGCCTCCCTGTACTCGACCGCCACCATCATAGTATCATCGTCCGGATCGTGCGTCCGTATCCTCATCCATCCCCTTTGCCACCAACAATACTAACACAGAGTCCGTTTCCGTGTCCAACATCGGACACATCCCAATACAACCCAAAAACCAGAAAATAAAACATAATCCCAAACGAGCCCTACCATAACCGCCGTTGGAGCCGAGGATCTCTTGAGCATTGCCGTCACCGGGCTGCCAGCGCCGTAGCCGAGTTAGCCGCCACCTCCGCCTTCCTAGACGCGCGCAGGACCCGTGCCGGACCTCAGCCACACATATCGACCGCCGCGACCGGCCTTGATTCTTCACCCCCGGCCGCCGACGAAGCTGTCGCCCACGCGCCCGGTCGCGTCGAGCCCCGACGAGCGGCCAGGGTTGGTCCTTCCAGATCTCGGTCGCCGAGCGTAGCCCTCCCAGCGAGTCTCCCCGCGTCGAGCCTCCGACCGCCTCCCCTCGTCGGCGACCGTCAGCTCTGGATCTACCGCTCGAGCAAGCTCCACCGCGGCACCGATCGCGGGCGCGACCCAACCGCTCCGGCGTTGCCCGACCGGCCTGGGGTCTTCGCCAGCAGACGCACGTCAAGCGCAGAGCCTCCCTCCTCTTTTTTCCCTCTTCCAGGTTCCTATTCTCCACGTCTTCTTCTCCAATTTAGTTTTCTTGTGCGTGTGTGTGGGAGAGAGAATTGTTTAAGGAAATAGGAATTTGCTGGATGGGTTAAGTTAATGAGTATGGGCTTAGTTTTTGCTTGGAGGTCAACTTATTTCTTGGTTGTTGTTTTATTCTTTTGTTTTGCTAGTGGGTTTATTCCTTTAAACATATGTTTGGATTATTATTTGATTTACTGTTAATAACAGTATAGATACATATTTTCTAATGTTAAGTATTATTATTATTATTATTATTATAATTATTATTATTATTATTATTATTATTATTATTATCTTGCTGTTTTGGTATTGGGATTATAATAATAAGTGTTGTTGGGCCTAATCCCATAATAAGAAAATTTGGGCCTATTATTTTTGGGTTGGTCTTAGGCCGAGCCATAAATATATTGGATTTTCTTAAACTTTAAAATTATATCAATATCTTTGGGCTTGTTGGGCTCTATTTTATATCTTGGCTGATATATACATGCATATATTAATATTATAAATAAAAATTATATTTTCAATAAAGTTGGGACTGCTTTTGCGGCTAGAAAAATATTATTTTGGGACTTAAGTATGTGTTGGTTCTCAAATTTGCTTTATACCTTTAGTATGTATTTTATTAACTTTATAATATAAGTATTGTACTTTTATACTACTTATGTTATTTTATGCATATATACCTTACTATTATTAATAAATTCTTTTAATCAGTATATATATACATATATAATGTATGTACATGGGTTAATCAATATATGTTTTGGACCAGTTAAGTTGGCCCGAGCCCATGAGCTTTAGAATGCTTTTTCCTTATATTAATATAAATATTTTGGGCTCGTATTACTAGTGTTTTCATTATTATTTAATATTATGAGTTTATTATTATTAATAATATTTAAATACTGTTATAATACATGTATAGGTACACAGTCTTACTATTATTATTGGCTACATGAGCTTTTATATTAAATAAGTATAATTCTTAATATAGTGGGCTTGTATACTATAATTGTTTAAATATTATATGGGCTTCCTTGAGTATATTTTAGGCTTAAATAATAATGAGCTTATTATATATATGGGGCCATAATTGTATTGGTTGTTAACTAATAATATATAAGTTTTCAAACTATTAAGTAGTTTCTAAAAAATAGTATAAATATGCATTCAAGCAATTCCTGACTAACCATATTCCTATTTTTGCCAAACCGGACTTCTCCATATCGCACCTGGCCAAATGGACTGTTTTGAACACAATGGTATTATTTCTTTTCCCAGCAAAGGATCCAGGCAAGTGCACTTTCGGATTGCTTTTTGATTCATAGTAGTCTTTCCATTTCATGTTTATACATATGCTCTCTTGCTTGTTGACACGCTTGTTACACGGGTTAGTATCATGGACCTTTACATTTTATATTTCGTGATTATCATGTTTCCGTGTTTTGTGACTGGTCCGAGTCCATGAGTACTTGTCGGGCGGGAAAATATCTTAGTAGACATGTGGACTACCCAGAAATATCCCATTGTCTTTCCATGAATGCTAGCAGCCGCACACGACACGTGCGGGATGCCTGATTTACCCCCTAGCCGTTCACATGTCGAATATGATATTTCAAAACACATAGATAGTGGTTATTGCTTGTCTCTCCTTGTCATCTACGTGTTTCTATTTTAGTGGATACATCTTGTTGTAGAATACTCGTTCATTCTAGACATGTCATGTTTTAGCTTGTTATCTAGTCTCTATTCCACATATGTTATTTCCATGTTTTGTAAATTCTATTGTGTTTTCGCATTGCCGTCGGTTTGTGTGCTTGTTCCATTCCTGACTGGAAACCAACATTTTTCAGGTTAGCTGCGAGTACTTGTAGCTTTGGGGAGACATGGGTTTGTGCTGAAGTTGGCCTAGAAGATTGTTTAGATAGAATTAGTTGTTTACATCTTTTGTGAGACTTGTAAATTCTTCAAATGTAAAATTGTAAATTTTATAATCTGAATTAGTTATTGTGAATGAGCAAATAAAGTTAGCATTATGTGTTTTTGAGCAGCATGGCCTTGACAGCGTTCTACCGCCGACTCTGCGGCGTAGGCTGGCTTGGACACGCACTCGTATCCCAGAAAGCGGGTGCGGGTCGTGACAATGGTTCATTCACAGGTCATTATCATATGCTGTAAATAAAGTTTGTAGGGGTACTTGACTCGAGCAAGGCAAGGATATGAAAATGTAGCTACAGATGTCCGGTGTCCTGTCAAAATGATATATACAATCTCAGTTCTAAGCTATGTTCAAGTTACACTAGTGGTGTGACACGACTCCTATCTGGATACTAGCTAAGTGATGCTATGAAGTCCAATATGGGTGTTACAATATCTAGACCAACACTTAGTGCCTCTACACTAAGGTAGGGTAAGGTCCCAATACTAAAATATTCCAAAAACTCGTAGAACACACTAGGGGTGAGCATTATTCGGTTTTGGAACGAAAACTGAACCGAACCGAATAAGAGATTCGGTTCGGTTTTAAAAAAATTTGGTTCGGTTTCGGTTTTGAAAATACTAAATTTTCTTATTCGGTTTCGGTTTCGGTTTTGGGATTCGATTTCGGTCCAAAACCGAAAACCGAATAAGAAAATTTAGTTTATATATATATATATATATATATATATATATATATAAAAAAAAATATATATATATATATATATATATATATATATATATATATATATATATATATATATATATATATATATATATATATATATATATGTGTGTGTGTGTGTGTGTGTGTGTGTGTGTGTGTGTGTGTGTTAGTTAATTATAAGTATATACTAAATATATATAGGTATATACTAAATATATTTAGGTATATTTAGTTATTAAATATATTAACAAAAAAAAACACAAAAATTGAATAAACCAAACCGATTTAATTCGGTTCGGTTATTGACCAATTCGGTTCGGTTTTGCTTATTCGATTTCGGTCTAATTCGGTTTTTGCTTATTCGGTTCGGTTGAAACCGAATAAACCGAATGCTCACCCCTATAACACACCAAGTAATATTATTAATTTATTTAAGGGTGATACAAAAGGAAAAATCTACAGATGTCGTCGGATGATAAGACATATATCACCAACGTGTCCAGAATGGTCAAATCAGCTTGGATAGCCTATCTATAAGTCCAATTTGGACACATGGGCAAAAAGGTAATTTTGGATCAAAATATTGTCCGCCGTTGGACCAATTTTGCAACGAAAGTGTCAGGACAAAAGTGCTCAAAACCTAGCAAAATTTATGTCCACGAATCCAGAATGACGATACGAACTCAACGGTATATCCGGAATTGAATTCCGATGACCCGATCTCAAAATGGTCCGTTGACCCGGATATTGGAATCCGATTTGCACGGCAATGCGTGCTAGAGTGCACTAAATCTAGCAAAGTACATGTCAACGAGTCCAGAATGACGATACCAACCCAACGGTATATCCAGAATTGGATTTTGATGAGCCGACGTCAAAAAGTCCCGTTGACCCGGACTGTGGGGCCCGCCTTGCACCGAAATGCTTGTCGGGGTCCATGTTCTCCAAATCAAGCAAACTTTATATGAAATTATGCTAGAATGATGCCACGAGTCTACTGGTGGTGTCAGAATTGGAATCCGGAGTCCCGGGTTCAAAAGTGTAATTTTACAAGTGCAAAATTAAGAATTCGGACGGATCAACTTTGGCGTCGAATTCGACTAATCAAACGTGCTCATAATAAAATGAAATTTGAGGGGCAGGAAGATAGTTATACCATCTGTGCATAGGAACTGACGGCACGTCAAACGGAGCTGCGACGACGAAAATACAAGTCCGTGAAGTTGGCTTCACGAAACTGTCCAAAAACACTACAAATTAAGCGGTCAACTTGGCGGCCGGTTTTGATGTGTCAAACGACAAAATTAACGGACGAAACTTGTGGGAAAGGTAGAGGGATATACCGAGATTGCGACAGAGCAGACGGATCGCCGATCCAACGGTTGGATTCCTCGAAAAACGTGTGCAAAGTCGCTGCGACGGAATACCATTTCTGAGTTGAAACTCGCGCGCGTCACGACGGGATTTCGTGGAAAACGCACGAATAGCCTACGTGGCTCGTCGGGGAGGCATGAGGCGGCCAAGGGGGGCTCGCCGGCGGCGGCTGCTGGCCGCGGTGGCGCGTGCGGCTGTGTTGTGGCAGCTGCTGCCGCAGCAGTTGCTGCTGCAACCGTGGCTGCTACTGCTTTGCAGCTGCTGCTGCGCGCGGCCGTGGCTGCGGCGGCGGTGGCACAGCGGCGGGGCACGGCAACGGGGCGGCGAGGCTGGCCGAGGAAGGAGGAGGAGGGGAAGAGAGGAGGTCGAGTAGGAAAAGGTGGAGGATGAGATGGTGGTGGTGGTGTTCATAGAGGTGGTGGTGGCTGTGCTCGTGGTGGTGACGGTGGTGTGTGCTGGTGTAGGGTAGAGCTCGATGGTGGAGGTGGTGTGATGCTGATGATGAGCATGGAGCTTTTAAAGAAGAAGAAGAACATGAAGAAGAGGAAGAACGTGGAGAATATGGAGAAGAAGAAGATGATGAGAGGGGGTGCTGTCGGTTGAAGTAGGGGGGTTGTGTGTTGTGTTGTGAAGGAAAGATAGAGAAATATTATAAATAGAGGAAGAGAGAGATATTATAGAGAGAGAGAAAGAAAGAGAGAGAGAGAGAGAGAGTTGAGGTCAGCAAGGGGGGAGTGTATGGCTGTGAGGAATGTGGGGGATGTGTGTGTGAGTGTGAGTTATTAGAGAGAGAGAGAAATATATATATATATATATATATATATATATATATATATATATATATATATATATATATATATATATATATATATATATATATATATATAAGAGGAAAAAATATAAGATATTTATGAGTAGGGAAGAGAGAAAATTATGTAGGGTATATGGGTAGACATGATAGGGGTAACACCCAATTGGGTTGGGTGTTGGGTCAAGTTTGGGCAAGGTTGGGTTAAGGTCTAATTAAAATAACAAAAATAAACCATTTAAATCATGGATAAAATAGGAGCACAAGGGAGATCAATTTGGTGGCACGCAAGTGCTACGTGCATAGTAGGCGCAAAACAAGCCAAAACCATATATCGGGTCGATCAGATTGGACCGATTTTGGGGCCCGAAATTAAATTGGAAGTTTAATTCACAAGTTACGGCAGACGATAAATTGGTCTAAATTGGTCCGAAAGTTGCACGAAGCAAAAAGAGCACAAGGGAACAAGTTTAAGTGGGACATGATATACCAACAGGAAGATAATTATGTCTACTACAGACTTAGAGAAGAAAGTTTCCATAGACTGACATATCTGATGCTCAAGAAATCAAAGTCATGGAAAAGAACATTTAATGATGAAAATAATCAAATAATAATTATTATCAAAAATAATTCTTTTAGAAAAATAAAAAATAAATCCCTGAAATTCAGGGGATTACATCCTACCCACCTTATAAGAATTTCGTCCTCAAAATTAAAGGTTGGTAGTGGGGTTAAAACAAGATAGAAGGTTTAAGCAATATCTTAGGCACAATCAAGATGAAAATGACGTGATTAGACTTGGTTAGGAATAATCAGATGTTTAGCACAACGTTGGTCAAGGATTTAACCATGTAAGCCCCCTGAAATTCAGAACCTATTTTCGAATTTTTCTAAATGAATTATTTTTAATAATTTATTTTTGTTTAATTATATTCTATCATTAAATATACTTTCCCGTGCCTTTGATTTTGGGAGCGTCAGAGATGTCCATCTCTGGAAACTTCCTTCTTGAGTTTGGTAGTGGACAAGATTATCTTCATTTTGACATATGATGTCCCACTCAAACTTGTTCCCTTGTGCTCTTTTTGCTTCGCGCAACTTCGGGTCAATATAGACCATTTTGATCATTAATTAATTTTCCCATTCTTATCTTTGATCATTACTTGTACGTTGTCGTGTCTTTTAATTTAGAAGCACAAGACTAGTCATTTTCTCAGAACCAACTCCTCATGCATGATCTACTCGAGACACCCTACACCCATGACCTTCGTGTCCCACTCAGACACACCATCTTGTGCTCCATTTGCTTCGCACAACTTTTGTGTCAATTTAGACCTATTTATCGTCTGCCGTAATTTGTGATTTAAAATCCAATTTAATTTCCGGGCCCGACATCGGTCCAATCTGTTCGACCCAATATATGACCCTGGCTTGTTTCGAGCCTACTGTGCGCGTGCCACTTACGTGCCACGAAATTGGTCTTCCTTGTGCTCACATTCCATCCATGATTTAATTTGTTTTAAATTATTAATTAATTAATTTCTGGTCCCGAACTTGTCCGAACTTGGCCCAATACCCGATCCCGTTTGGCGTAGGCCCTACCTTGGCTACCCATACATCCCCCTGACATTTTTTCCCATTTTTGCCCTACATAAAAATATCTAATTTTGTATATATATTCCTCCATGTTATATTGTATATATATACATATGGTATATATATTTATATATGTATACATCTCTTTCTCTCTCTCTTACTCTCTCTCCCCCCACATGTGGAGAAACCCCTACACTCTCACAGCAAAGCCCCCTATCCCCATACCAGCCGACCTTCTCTCCCCTCATTCAAATATCTCTTTCTCTCTCTCTCTCTTTATAACACACACACACATAATACTTTCTCCTTAAAACCCTCACCACCACATATGTCTCTCACTCTCCATAGAAACTACACAGTGGCCCCCTCATGGCCGAGCACAGCATGGCCCCCCCATGCTGTGTTTCTTTCTCCCTTCCTCTACTTATTCTTCATCTTCTTCTTCTCCACTCTTTTCTTCATCTTTTTCATCTTCTTCTTCTCCTTTTACACACCAACACCACCTTCACCTCCATTTACCACCACCACCACCCCTACAACCGTAGCCACCACCACCATCTCACCCTCCGACCACTCCTTCTCCCCTCGGCCACTCCCTGGCCGAAGCTCGGCCCTGGCCGAGCAGCCTTTCCCCCTCGCTGCATGGTGCAGCAGCAGCAGCTGCACCCTACTGCAGCAGCCGCAGCATGCAGCAGCATGGCTGCCAGGCGCAGCAGCAGCCGCGGCCAGCGCCGTGCGCCGCCGCCGCGTCGCCGTGGGCGACCACCCTCCGGCGAGCCCTCCCCGTTCGCCGTCGACCCCCCTTCTCGCCGCTCGCTGCCAGGCCGCGCAGCCCAGCTGCGGCAGCAGCTGCAAACGCAGCTGCAGCAGCTCCGCCGCCGCTATCCGCGTCGTGCGTCGCCGGCGGCCACACGGCCGCCGTGGCACCCCCCCCCGTGTGGCCCTTGCCCGAGCGCACACCCGCGTACCACCACAAGGCGGCCACCGTCCACCAGGACGCGCCGTCGAGGCGATTCGTGCGTTTTCGCCGAAATCTCGACGTGACGCGCGCGGGAAAATTTCAGAATTCGCGTTCCGTCGTGCCGACTTCGCACGTGTTTTTCGGGAGATCCGACCGTTGGATCGGCGATCTGTCTCCTCCGTCACAATCTCGGTATATCCCTCTACCTCTCCCTCAAGTTTCGTCCGTTAATGTACTCGTTTGATACCTCAAAACCGGCCACCAAGTTGGCATTTTAATTTGTACTGTTTTTGGACAGTTTCACGGAGCCAACTTCTCGGGTTTGTATCTCCGCCATCGCAGCTCCGTTTTGCGCGTCGTCAGTTCCTATACAGAGCTGGTATAACCCTCTTCCTGCCTCCTTTAAATTTTATTTCAGTTTGAGCACGTTTGGTTGCCCGAATTCGACGCCAAAGTTGGCCGTCCGAATTCTTAATGTTGCACTTGTTAAACCCCACTTTTGAACCCGGGACTCCGGATTCTAATTCTGACTCCGCCACTAGAGTCGTGGCATCGTTCTACCATGTTTTCATATAAAGTTTGCTTAGTTTGGAGGACGTGGGCCCTGGCACGCATTTCGGTGCAAGGCGGGCCCCACCGTCCGGGTCAACGGGACATTTTGACTTTGGCTCATCGGAATCCAATTCCGGATATACCGTTAGGTTCGTGTCGTCATTCTGGACTCGTTGACATATAATTTGCTGAGTTTTGAGAACATTGGCTCCGGCACGCATTTCCGTACAAACCGGGGTTTTAATGTTCTGGTCAACGGACCATTTTGCGATCGGGTCCACGGAATCCAAAATTGGACATACCGTTGGAATCGTCTCGTCAAAACAAATCCGTAGACATGTAGTTTGTTGACTTTAGAGACCTTTGACCCTGACACGCTTTTCGGTGCAAAGTGTGTCCAACGGCGGACATCATTTTGGCCCGAAATTACCATTTTGCCCCTGTGTCCAAATTGGACTTTTGGACAGGCTATCCTAGCTGATTTGACCCTTCTGGACACGTTGGTGATAATTGTTTTATCATCCGACAATGTTGGTAGATAATTCACTATGTCACCCTTAGTTATAATTAACTCTTATTTGTCTGTATTTCAGAATTAGTACAACTTATATTTTTAGTACTTAGTCTAGATTGATCCCATTTGACCAAGGTTGACTATGTTGATCAAAAGTCAACTGTAAGTCAACAGTTGACCTAGTTGACCGTGTTGACTTATTTTGACCTAGTTGTCTTTGTGTGACTTAGTTGAGTAGTTGATTAGAGTTTGACCTAGTTTGACTAGATTTTACCACGGTTGACCAGAGTTGACCAAGGGTTGACTATGACCTAGAAAGACCTAGAATTACTTAGAACACTTTGTAGATTACTTTTATTTCATGTTAGACACTTTGTAACCTGTGTTGTTCTAAATAGGACTCTGTGACTTCAGTTTGGACCTTACACTTATCAGCAGCTGTTCAGGTTATCAGGCGAGTACATTCTCTGACCGTTTCATACTTGATAGGATTTATATTCTTGCTCTAGATTACTTTACTTGATGCTGTCACGTTGGTAACACGGATTGGTACTATATGGATCTTTTCATAAGATGTTATCCCTCTCGGGAGCATCGGGTACTTCATGTTGGTGCGTTTCACTTTACATCATGTATCACTATGCTTTCATAGTTCATGTATCACTTGTGACTCATGTACTCTCATGATCACAGAGTCTTCCATGAATCACCCATTTATGGGCCTATCATGAATCACCCCTACGAGGGCCCTTCATGAATCTTAACATAACTTGAATGGATCCTTGTGTATTGATTGGGGTACGGGGGAGTATGAATGGTCATGTGAATAATATCCAATGTAGTGTAGTCATGAATCACTCCATAGTGTAGTCCTGAATCAGTCCTAAACTATTCACATGTCTAGCTTGTACTCTGATCCACTAGTCACTGATAGTTCTCTATTTATAGTAGATATTTCCATTACAGCTATCTCTTTTACATCATGTTCTTTCCTTCAGATTCATGTATCTTACTCTTTTGCATGCTTATATTTCCTAACCTGTTATGAACTGCGTGAGATGTACTGTGCTCGCTCCTGTCCTGACTGGACCTGTTGATAAATTTTACAGATAGCTTGGAGGTTACCTGCTAGCCTAGAGGAGACACAGTAGAGGTTGGAGTAGATAGCTAGAGTTCTTCTTATTTTATTTTTAGTTGTCCTGAGTTGTATTATTTTACGCTTGTTGAGTTGGTGTTGATTAACACCGGGATTTATTTCTCTCTGTTGTATTTATCTTGTGGATTCATAGTTATCTTATCGTGCTTCTTCTAGTTTTAGTGATTGAGTTGTATCCTGCTGTGATTGTCCTCCGTAAGGAGAGTATATCATATTGTATTTAGATTTTAATTGTAACCTAGAACAGCGTTCTACCGCCGACACTGCGGCGTAGGCTGGGCGTGGTTACGTACTCGTATCCTCACAGTGGGTGCGGGTCGTGACACGTTTTTAGTGGTGGCCCATGCAGGTCGAGATTCGCATTAGTGTGATTTCGTGGTAGCGTGACGACTTAGTTGTACTACTACGAGCCTGCTGTAGAATATAGAAGTTAAGTTGTTAGAATGAGAGGATACTCAATCACATTAGAATTTCTTGAGAGATTCCTGGGATGACCCTTGAGAATCTCATTATAAACTATCTCGAAATTCAATTCCAACAATCTCTATTTACTTTTCTTGGTTCGTTGATAAATTTGATACTTGTATTCATTGTTGATTTAATTTTCTATCAGGATATATCATATGTGTTAGATCATCTCAGTTATGGAATCTAGTCTTCTGTAGTCACGTTAGCCAGCATGGTGAGGACATATAGTCAGATTTTGGATATATTTCTCGGGTATGAGAATTTAAGGTTTTCGCAGCCATGCTAGCGGCAGAGCGAAAATTTTAAATACCATGATTCTAGAGGTATGTGCCTTAGTCAAGGACTCTGTGATTATCGTAGCCTTGCTTACTAGTATGACGAGGATTTAGAGTACCATGATTTTGGGTAGACGCATATGATTATCAGATTGTACCTTAGATGCTTTTGAAAATATTTTCTCTACTTTTGTTTCAGTCTTTCAAAAAGAAAAGGTTTGTTGTTTTGTTTTTGTTTTGTTTTCTCATCGTTTAGCTTAGGAGTAGGTGTAGGAGTAGGAGTAGCTTTAGTTGTTATAATAACCTTTGTGTAACTTCCTTGTTATATTTTTTCTTCAAAAAAAAAATGAAAAATGAATTGATGATTTTGTTAGACCATATCTTAGATTGATAGCATAGTTTTGATTTCAAAACGGTTCTTCTTTTTAATTTTTGAGCAAAAAAAGATTTTATCATGATTTCTCTTGTCATTATTCCTTATGTTACCATCATCCTTCGTCTTGATTTAACTCTGTCCTAATTACATCAGTCACCTATCTCATATCTAATTCTGTCAGCTATACTTGAAACTTTAAATCTCTATATCTTTTCACCTTCAAAAGGTCGAGGAAGTAACGTAAATCATCTAACTCGAAAAAGACTGGATTTGTTATTTGTAATAATCTTGCTAGAGGCATAATATAATGGACCTTGATATAGGTTTGGTATAGAGATGCGACTGAATTTGAGGATAAAATCAAGAGATTTATATTATCAGTTTAGAGACGAACACAATTAGAGAAATATTCTTATATGAATAATTCATAGATGTATTTCCACTGATGAAAAATATTCAAGGTCAACCTAGTTTTGGGAACTTGAAAAATTTTGGTTATTAATTTGGAGGTATTGAGTTTTAAGGCTATGATGTTAATTTAGGAATTTAAATGATAGAGAGAAGATTTCAAGTATATGTAATGATGATATGGAATTAAATAAAATATTGGTAAGATGATGACTAAGAACGGGAAGAGCACAATGATTTTGGAGTTATAGAAAATTTAGAGATTTTGTAAATTTTTAAATTTCAGGAGACTAATATTTAAGGTGTACATTGAAGGAAATATGAATGTTGATTATATAATGGAGAATAAATTTTGTAAGGCCTACTGGTATTAGAATTGGATAATACAAGGGAGCAATTTGAATAAAATCAAGGATTTCATAAAACTTGGTTTAGAGGCTTCAGATCTAATTTAGGACAAGATGGAAGAATTTAGATTTTTGATAATTAAGTGGTTAGTGTTGATTCCTATTATGAAGGGTATACTTCATGAATAATGTTTTGGAATTTAGGAATTTAGCCTATGGTGATCATGGCAAGGTCAAATCTTTATGATATAAGGGTATGATTTTGACGGTAGTCATATAAAGGTTCATTTTTATATTGGGGCTTGTGAGATAAAAATATGATTGCAAATGATAAGCTTAATGGTATCAAAGAAAGATGATTAACTAGACTTTCCTATGAAATCTTTTCTCTTGCTTCCCTTTAAACAGAGAAATTTTGACTTAGTACATATCTTGAATCATCCTTTAAGTTTTCAATATCATTGAATCCTAATTCCCTTAATCACGACCAACCGACTTTGATCATCCTTTCTTATCATATTAATATCTTGGGTCATACTCAATTGAATTAAATTTAATTATGACCTGAATCTCCATCCTTGTATGCTCGTGCTTAGACTTTGATAATCTTGTTCTCCATCTTGCCCAAATTCTAATTTACTCAAGTTGATCAACTTAGATCGTGTTGAGACTGTTCTTTTATCTTATTATTGTGATTAGATTCCAATGTTGTTACCACTCGTATTGTAACTTTCAATTTTGATCATGTCTGGATTTCAAACACTCTGGCCTAACCCTTTTCAACCTTGATTTAATTCCCTGACTATATCTGAATCCCTCGTGTTTAGTCATGTCTGGATGACCTGGCATGACTGAAACGACTTTGAATTCCTTAATCGTGATTTAACATATTGTCTTGCCTCTAAGTTGTGCCTAAACCTTGATCCTCGATCACGACTATATGATTTATTTGTCGTGCCAAAATTTGGACTTGCTTATGTTTGAACCACTTTCTATTCCTGTTGGAAATCTATTATGAAAATACTTATGTTTCGGTTTTATTCTTAAGACATGCACAAGTTTGATTTCGTATTCATATCTCTATCGTGCCAAGTGAACTTAGACACTTCTAAATTTTTAATCACGTCCGAACTTGGAACGTATTTCATGATCTTGTTAATCATACTCTCTAATCTTTAATCGTGCCTATAAGACCTTGACTTCGATCTGGTCTGTCTAAAATGTTATCTTAATCATGCCAAACCTTGTTTGGTCATGGTTAACTTTTCATCTTAATCGGGTCTGTGCAACCTGGGGGTTGATTTTCATCAACCAAAGTGCTACAGATCATCCCGTACCTGAACTCCATCTATACCTTCGATCCTCTTAGTCATCACTAAGATCGTGCCCCGTTGACTTAACTTATTCTAAAATCGTGCCTATATAGTTTTGTTCATATCATGATTTTGTCGTGCGAAATCCCTCGCCGTCTCTGAATAATTTTCAATTGATTATTTTAATCGTGCAAAACTCGGCATTCTTTGATCGTGCCTAAGTTTCTGCCAAAATATTCTATCTTATTTTAACCCCACTACCAACCTTTAAATTTCGAGGACGAAATTTTTATAAGGTGGGTAGGATGTAAGCCCCCTGAAATTCAGAACCTATTTTCGAATTTTTCTAAATGAATTATTTTTAATAATTTATTTTTGTTTAATTATATTCTATCATTAAATATACTTCCCGTGCCTTTGATTTTGGGAGCGTCAGAGATGTCCATCTCTGGAAACTTCCTTCTTGAGTTTGGTAGTGGACAAGATTATCTTCATTTTGACATATGATGTCCCACTCAAACTTGTTCCCTTGTGCTCTTTTTGCTTCGCGCAATTTCGGGTCAATATAGACCATTTTGATCATTAATTAATTTTCCCATTCTTATCTTTGATCATTACTTGTACGTTGTCGTGTCTTTTAATTTAGAAGCACAAGACTAGTCATTTTCTCAGAACCAACTCCTCATGCATGATCTACTCGAGACACCCTACACCCATGACCTTCGTGTCCCACTCAGACACACCATCTTGTGCTCTATTTGCTTCGCACAACTTTCGTGTCAATTTAGACCTATTTATCGTCTGCCGTAATTTGTGATTTAAATTCCAATTTAATTTCCGGGCCCGACATCGGTCCAATCTGTTCGACCCAATATATGACCCTGGCCTGTTTCGAGCCTACTGTGCACGTGCCACTTACGTGCCACGAAATTGGTCTCCCTTGTGCTCACATTCCATCTATGATTTAATTTGTTTTAAATTATTAATTAATTAATTTCTGGTCCCGAACTTGTCCGAACTTGGCCCAATACCCGATCCCGTTTAGCGTAGGCCCTACCATGGCTACCCATACATCCCCCTGACATTTTTTCCCATTTTTGCCCTACATAAAAATATCTAATTTTGTATATATATTCCTCCATGTTATATTGTATATATATACATATGGTATATATATTTATATATGTATACATCTCTTTCTCTCTCTCTTACTCTCTCTCCTCCCACATGTGGAGAAACCCCTACACTCTCACAGCAAAGCCCCCTATCCCCATACCAGCCGACCTTCTCTCCCCTCATTCAAATATCTCTTTCTCTCTCTCTCTTTATAACACACACACACACATAATACTTTCTCCTTAAAACCCTCACCACCACATATCTCTCTCACTCTCCATAGAAACTACACAGTGGCCCCCTCATGGCCGAGCACAGCATGGCCCCCCCATGCTGTGTTTCTTTCCCCCTTCCTCTACTTATTCTTCATCTTCTTCTTCTCCACTCTTTTCTTCATCTTCTTCATCTTCTTCTTCTCCTTTTACACACCAACACCACCTTCACCTCCATTTACCACCACCACCACCCCTACAACCGTAGCCACCACCACCATCTCACCCTCCGACCACTCCTCCTCCCCTCGGCCACTCCCAGGCCGGAGCTCGGCCCTGGCCGAGCAGCCTTTCCCCCCTCGCTGCATGGTGCAGCAGCAGCAGCTGCACCCTACTGCAGCAGCCGTAGCATGCAGCAGCATGGCTGCCAGGCGCAGCAGAAGCCGCGGCCAGCGCTGCGCGCCGCCGCCGCGTCGCCGTGGGCGACCACCCTCCGGCGAGCCCTCCCCGTTCGCCGTTGACCCCCTCCTCGCCGCTCGCTGCCAGGCCGCGCAGCCCAGCTGCGGCAGCAGCTGCAAACGCAGCTGCAGCAGCTCCACCGCCGCTGTCCGCGTCGCGCGTCGCCGGGGGCCACACGGCCCCCGTGGCACCCCCCCGTGTGGCCCTTGCCCGGGCGCACCCCCGCGTACCACCACAAGGTGGCCACCGTCCACCAGGACTTGCCGTCGAGGCGATTCGTGCGTTTTCGCCGAAATCCCGACGTGACGCGCGCGGGAAAATTTCAGAATTCGCGTTCCGTCATGCCGACTTCGCACGTGTTTTCCGGGAGATCCAACCGTTGGATCGGCGATCCGTCTCCTCCGTCACAATCTCGGTATATCCCTCTACCTCTCCCTCAAGTTTCGTCCGTTAATGTTGTCGTTTGATACCTCAAATCCGGCCACCAAGTTGGCATTTTAATTTGTACTGTTTTTGGACAGTTTCACGGAGCCAACATCGCGGGCTTGTATCTTCGCCGTCGTAGCTCCGTTTTGTGCGCCGTCAGTTCCTATGCAGAGCTGGTATAACCCTCTTCCTGCCTCCTTTAGATTTTATTTCAGTTTGAGCACGTTTGGTTGCCCGAATTCGACGCCAAAATTGGCCGTCCGAATTCTTAATGTTGCACTTGTTAAACCCCACTTTTGAACCCGGGACTCCGGATTCTAATTCTGACACCGCCACTAGACTCGTGGCGTCGTTCTACCATGATTTCATATAAAGTTTGCTTAGTTTGGAGGACGTGGGCCCTGGCACGCATTTCGGTACAAGGCGGGCCCCACCGTCCGGGTCAACGGGACATTTTGACTTTGGCTCATCGGAATCCAATTCCGGATATACCGTTGGGTTCGTGTCGTCATTCTGGACTCATTGACATATAATTTGCTGAGTTTTGAGAACATTGGCTCCGGCACGCATTTCCGTATAAACCGGGGTTTTAATGTTCTGGTCAACGGACCATTTTGCGATCGGGTCCACGGAATCCAAAATTGGACATACCGTTGGAATCGTCTCGTCAAAACAAATTCGTAGACATGTAGTTTGTTGACTTTAGAGACCTTTGACCCTGACACGCTTTTCGGTGCAAAGTGTGTCCAACGGCGGACATCATTTTGGCCCGAAATTACCATTTTGCCCCTGTGTCCAAATTGGACTTTTGGACAGGCTATCCTAGCTGATTTGACCCTTCTGGACACGTTGGTGATAATTGTTTTATCATCCGACAATGTTGGTAGATAATTCACTATGTCACCCTTAGTTATAATTAACTCTTATTTGTCTGTATTTCAGAATTAGTACAACTTATATTTTTAGTACTTAGTCTAGATTGATCCCATTTGACCAAGGTTGACTATGTTGATCAAAAGTCAACTGTAAGTCAATAGTTGACCTAGTTGACCGTGTTGACTTATTTTGACCTAGTTGTCTTTGTGTGACTTAGTTGAGTAGTTGATTAGAGTTTGACCTAGTTTGACTAGATTTTACCACGGTTGACCAGAGTTGACCAAGAGTTGACTATGACCTAGAAAGACCTAAAATTACTTAGAACACTTTGTAGATTACTTTTATTTCATGTTAGACACTTTGTAACCTGTGTTGTTCTAAATAGGACTCTGTGACTTCAGTTTGGACCTTACACTTATCAGCAGCTGTTCAGGTTATCAGGCGAGTACATTCTCTGACCGTTTCATACTTGATAGGATTTATATTCTTGCTCTAGATTACTTTACTTGATGCTGTCACGTTGGTAACACGGATTGGTACTATATGGATCTTTTCATGAGATGTTATCCCTCTCGGGAGCATCGGGTACTTCATGTTGGTGCGTTTCACTTTACATCATGTATCACTATGCTTTCATAGTTCATGTATCACTTGTGACTCATGTACTCTCATGATCACAGAGTCTTCCATGAATCACCCATTTATGGGCCTATCATGAATCACCCCTACGGGGGCCCTTCATGAATCTTAACATAACTTGAATGGATCCTTGTGTATTGATTGGGGTACGGGGGAGTATGAATGGTCATGTGAATAATATCCAATGTAGTGTAGTCATGAATCACTCCATAGTGCAGTCATGAATCAGTCCTAAACCATTCACATGTCTAGCTTGTACTCTGATCCACTAGTCACTGATAGTTCTCTATTTATAGTAGATATTTCCATTACAGCTATCTCTTTTACATCATGTTCTTTCCTTCAGATTCATGTATCTTACTCTTTTGCATGCTTATATTTTCTAACCTATTATGAACTGCGTGATATGTACTGTGCTCGCTCCTGTCCTGACTGGACCTGTTGATAAATTTTACAGATAGCTTGGAGGTTACCTGCTAGCCTAGAGGAGACACAGTAGAGGTTGGAGTAGATAGCTAAAGTTCTTCTTATTTTATTTTTAGTTGTCCTGAGTTGTATTATTTTACGCTTGTTGAGTTGGTGTTGATTAACACCGGGATTTATTTCTCTCTGTTGTATTTATCTTGTGGATTCATAGTTATCTTATCATGCTTCTTCTAGTTTTGGTGATTGAGTTGTATCCTGCTGTGATTGTCCTCCGTAAGGAGAGTATATCATATTGTATTTAGATTTTAATTGTAACCTAGAACAGCGTTCTACCGCCGACACTGCGGCGTAGGCTGGGCGTGGTTACGTACTCGTATCCTCACAGTGGGTGCGGGTCGTGACAAACCATCTGGTCATGAATGAAATCAAGACTCAGATGCGTTCAAAATATTTGGAATGATTAACCACTTAGGCACGATTTAGAGGCAAGGTAATATGTATAGTTATGATCGTTAAAATCACGATCAAGGGATTCTAAGTCGTCTTAGTCATGCCAGGTCATCTAGGCACGACTAATCACAAGGATTTCAAATATAATCAAGAATTTAAATCATAGTCGGGAAGAGTTTAGGCACGAGTGTTTAAAATCCAAACATGATCAAAATCGAAAGTTATTGCACGAGTGGTAACAGCATGAAATCCAATCACGACAACAAAATAAAAAGAATAGTCTCAACACGATCTAAGTTGATCAATTTGAGTAAATCTGGATTTCGGCAAGATGGAGAACAATATCACTGAAGTTTGAGCACGAGCATCCGAGGATGGAAATCCTGGTCACAATTGAATTTGAAGTCATTGTAGTCTAGTCAGCAATTAAGATTCTTTGGCACGATAAACAAGACGACCAAAATCGATTGGTCATAATCAGAGGGGATCGAAATCTTAACGATATTAAAATTTGAGAAACAATTCAAGGATAAGGAATAAGTCAAATTTCCTTTATGATAGGAAAACCAAAGACTAGGTTTCACAGGGAAGTCAAGTTAATCATCTCTCCGATACTATTAAATTTATCTGATCATCATTTGACATTCATACCTTTATCTCACAAGTCCAAATGCGAAAATCAATATTTATATGATTACTAACAAAAGATGTACCCTTCTGTCATGAAGATTGGACCTTGTAACGAATTCCATAGGCCTAATTGCTAATTTCCAAAAACATAGAACTCAAAACTATCCACTTAATCATCTTTAAATCCAAATTCTTCCACCTTATTCTAAATTGATCAGAAACCTCTAAATCAAGTTTATGAAATCCTTGAACTTGTTCAAATCATGCTCCTCATTTCATTCAAATATAATACCACTAGTCCTTACGAAATTTATTCTCCATTATAAAACCAGCCTTCATATTTTCTTCAACGTACACTTTCAAATATTATCCATCATAAAATTTCCTTCTTTTTTTTCCATAAAAATCTCCATTTTTTTTACTCAAAAATCTTTGTATTCTCTATCCTCTTACTAATGTCTTGTCTAATTTTGTATCATCATCACATTTAGTTTAAATCTATTCCCCCATTATAAAATTCTAAAGTTTGCATCAAAACATTAATGTGAAATATCTCGAGAATCGATAACCTAGAATTATCCAAATTCAAAATATTTCATTTTCGGATATCCTTGTCAGTTTCTAAACTATATCCATGAAATACAAGTGTTCAATGTACATCCTATTATCCTTCTCATTTGAAATCCTCCTACGTTCTTTCCAAGTAATTTATCCTCTAAATCTCTAGTAAATTATTTCTAAACTGATCATATCGACCTCTTGGTTTCATTTTTAATCCCAGCCATACCTTCATCTCAAAATTCTATATTAGGATCCAACGTCTCATATTCCTACCATGGTCACCGCTTGATAACAAAATATGCCTTCCGAGCTAGATGATTTACGATACTTCCTCGATTTTCCAAAGGTAAAGAGTTACTAGAATTCAAATAATTTCACAGTGTAGTTGACAGGAAAAGATACGAGATAGATGATTGGTGAAATCGGGACATAGTTAATCAATACGAAGGAGATAATGGTAAAATGAGAAAAAATTATCATACAATGAGAAGAAAAGAAAGAATGATAAATCGAAAAATAATGGTAGGAATTGTCCTTGCTCAATAGGTCAAAGATAGTAAATCAATTTAAGAAGGCTCTGATAACCATACACGTCTATCTAGAATCATGTTGCCAGAATTTTTGCCACACCAGTAAGCATAAATGCAATAAACGACGGAGTCCATAACTAAGGTATACACCCTATAATCATATCATCTAGATTCCTTACCACGCCAACCGGTATGGCTGCAAGAAAATCTAGATTCCATATCTAGGATAAGTATATCCAAAATCAGGCTCTATGTTTTTGTCATACCAGCTAATATGACTGCGATAAATTATAAACTTCATAATTAAAGCAGACATTTTCTTTTCTTACTGTCATAATCAAATATGTTATCATAATATACCTTAACTCAATCCATAAAATTTATCTCGATACAAAATCAAAATCGACAACGAATATCAGGAATCAAATTCAACAACGAAGTAAGGAAAAGTAAATAAAATTAATCAGAAAAAAATTTTGAGGTATGATTAGAGTGAGATCCTAAGGGGTCATCCCAAGGGTACTATCTTGGTCTAAATTGACCCACTGAATTTCAAACAAGAGGCTAATTATAGTTAACGGTCCTATGCTGTGATAAGTTCTTCCTATGTTGCAATCCTAGTAATCCTCTAGGTGTCCTATATGTTGTCCCTAGGGTTATAAAGTTGTCCTAAGATCCTAATTGTAGGCTTGCTTGGTACAATAATGTAACCAAATAACTTTAGTCTTGACCTGCATGGGCCACTACTAAAAACATGTCACGACCCGCTACCCAAATTGTTGGGCCGGGCCGAGCCATGCCAAGCCTATGCTTGGTTAGGGCATAGTAAGTTGTACTAAGAACAGACAATAAAGGATCTAAGCTGCTAACAATTATAATATCACATTTTAAGGTTCATCACAACACATCATCTATAAACGAAAGCAAACAAGTTCAGATTTTAGTTATTACACTTCCAAAGTATTAAGCTGGAGACAAAGTCTGTCACGCCCCAATCCCGAAGGATCGAAATCTAGCCACTGGGCGTGATGCCGTACAAGTCTAGAATTGCACTTGTACAAGGCAAACCATTATAGTTCTCGGTATTTCTCAGAAAACAATGACAGCGCAGCAAAATCAAGCAGAATAATTGAAGTCACAACAAGATATGAAGAAAAGTATCTATTTATTAATATTTTCAATTGATTACAACTTGCATCAAAATATAGAGTTTACAACAGATTACAAGGCTCTTGAATAGCCAACTGAATATGAACTTGCCATTTAGGCTTACAACCGAATATGCCGATTTGCATACAATCTCACTGGTTCATCTGAGTTCCACTGTTCCATACATTATGTCCTGTATAACAGAAGACGTTGCCTCGCGAAGAGCTTCTGCACACCCATCTGATTCATCTATGCCAAGCACTGATCAAACGACTTTCCCCATGCATAAGCACCTGAAATATTGTCCACAACGTGGGTCAGTACATTATCTATGTACTGGCGAGCGGTGCTGGCCCAACTCACCTATGAAGACAACACTAAGTAATTATGTTATAGAACATTATTAAAAGTGGTCTTTCTCGTTGCCTTAGGGTCCATTAACAGTTCATATCCGACATAAGTAAAGCATGAAACATTATTCTCAACCAGCATAAAGTAAAGCAATATGATATCACTCTTTGGTGATTCTTACCCACGGTCGTATAGCCATCCCTGTACATTTATAATACTTATCTTGCCTGCACAAGACATTGTTAGGACAATATCATGTTTATCATAAATATCACCATTCGGTGATTCTTACCAACAGCCGACATCCTTCCCTGTATATGAGTAATAACTTACTCTGCCTGTATAAGACATCATTAGCACTAGACCTATCTACATGAAGGTCACTGGCGACACGCCATCTTGGACTTATATTCCTGGTGAACGGCTAACTCCGAATGGGAAGTGAATCCATTGGAGGTTTCCGAACACCGTGCTACTACTTCAGCACCAAGGGATTCGGCGCTCCTTTCAGTATCCGGTTGCAAGCCGACACTGCAAGTCCCGAATCCCGATGTCAGTACGACGACACCATCCTTGTTCCCCCTAGGAAGAACGGGTCCGTGGCCGCATATTACGTTCCGAGAACTATCCCTTGTATACAAGTTGTCCATGACCATGCAAGTATATGCAAATTATCTAAGAAGAAACATATAATGCATGATAAGGAAAACTAAGTAATTCAACCAACATTCTCATTCGTATTGCTATCTTACCATCTTGCCAAATCCAGGGTCTTTGCGTAATCAACATTCTATATCGACACAGGATAATAGAATGTGATTACCCAAGCCCTTTCCCACATCTTTTATACCATACATCTTTCCAACCGAACTCAATGTACTCACCGCCCAATTCTTGGGACTTAGCATACATTCATCGAGCCGAGCTCAACATATTCACCGCCCAGTATTTGGGACTTTTGCTTCACCTGTCATGAAATTCATTTCCACAGCATACAATCATACAATTCATATCATGATACGCAACATCTTTTAGTTCATGTGATTATTATCTTTCTTTATCTTTTCTCAATTCCATGTAACATGTTATTCAACAACTCATCGAGCAAACATAGCATACATTCCTTATTTTAAGCGTGAAGCTAAAAGATCTTTGAAGGGTTCCAACACTACTCACATCCTAAGACGATTCCGCCACGATCGCATAGCCTTCCAAGCAATCCTTCTGAATATTCCCAAGTCCAACAAGGTTTCATCGAACCAACCATCCATCATAAGGCATCTTGCGGGTCGGGGCATTACAATATATACCACTAAGAAAAAGTTTCGTCCTCGAAACTCAAACTCAAACTCATCCCCCAAAACTCCAACATGATTTTATGAAACTTCTCAATGATCAACATGCACTATTCAATATTTCTCCGCATATCTCAATTAATTCAACAATGTACCATCTCGCCACAACATCCCAACTTTGATTTACAATAGTTTTACCATCACTGATCTTTCCTCCGACTCGTGCAATTACTTAGCACATGATAATCCTTCCCCGTGGTTTCGTTTGAATTCAGCATACCACTTAGTTGGAATCGTACACATATTTGAGGCATCCCAAAAATACATGTATTTCAACCAAGTTCAGTGATAGCGAAGACGAACGAGCTACGAGTACCACTTCATTCCCAAATGTTAGCAATCCTTTTGAACATATTGTGTAATCTCAATTTGTTTATGTACTCTCCAACCAACTATTAACACAATGTGTTATGAATTCCAACTCAAGCAACTTCCCACAACTTATCCAAAATTTTCCGAAGTATCCCAACATTGTTATGTCAAATTCTCTAATAAATCCAGAGTTCCCTTTTCATGTTCATTGTCATTCATACCACCAAAATTGATAAATCCCATAGCCACATTTCATTTTCGACACCACGATTCTTGTTGATCAATTCATGTACCAATAATTATTCGCATCCATACACTTTATTTACAATTCATAAATTTTTCGAATATAATCCATCTTCCAAGTCGTACCATCATTGGATTCTAACAAAATTTCCCACGTACTCCAAAGTTTTCTTGTATTGATTAAGCCAACATGTTATCATCTCGCATAAGCAATCTCTCATTCCAGCAACATAAAATTTCCAAGGGTCATTCAATATCAATCGTAATCGTCGATCTCGACTACATGTAGTACCTCATTCCGTCACATACTTATTCTCAATTCCGATCTGATTTAACCACCAGTGAAGTTATTCTGACTGCCTCAAGGCGACCATCCTCAATTTGTATAGTTCAATATAATTCAACCAACTAATCAACCCAGTCCAACCAGGTTCCGAATAAAGGCAACCAAGTTCCAAAGCCGACATGATCCGTCGTCCTGTCCAACATTATAAAATCAAATTTCTCTGCTCTTCATTCCATTCCGAAATTTACTTCTCGACATATCTCACTCATTCCAACAGTACCTACACAATATCAATAGGGACATCCTAAGGGTCATCCAACAGTCAACTTAGCCATTAGCGAGTCTCTATGGTCAGCTATTATAAGCTACACCAAACATTCAGCTAACTCATATGAAATGGATAGCTAACAGGAACATACTATTTCTTAAGGCAACCAATTCTTATCATAGGGACTCTATCTTAGAGGCAACGAATTTGTATCATAGGGACTCTTAGCTTATCTCAGGGACAATCTACGGTCCGACCAATCTAAGGGTCATGGGACACCACCCCAATCTCATGAACTTATTCCCAAACCGAACAACTGAATATCATAGCTAGCAATTCCAAACTTAGGCAACCAACGCTCTAAGCAACCAACCGACTGTCCAGGCAACTAACTGACATTCTAGCCAACCAACTGACATTCTAGGGTCAAGTCATTCTACCCGTACTTACCCTCGGCTATACCCAACGAAGTCTCATTCTAGACTTACCCACAACCGACAAAATCTATCCAACAATTCTTATGGGTCAATCTCAAAGCCATCATATAAAACTTTATCATCGAACGTCCAAATCTCAGTTTCCATTTGCATCGACGCAATATCATCTGTTCAATCCGACTTGTATTCTCATATCATACTCCAATTATGTCTATTCTATCGGCCAACTATTCCAAGTCATTATCCAACATTGCTATCTCGATAGTCTATCATTTATGACATCTCTCTATCGGTCTCCTCACGACATGTTTAATTCCCGTATCTCTAGATCCTCTGCACGGTCTGTACTCTTTAATCAATCGATAAGGCAACCATAAAATTGTAAGTCTTCCAAAAGCATCTTTTATGAATCTTTCACTACACCAAACACGATCATCTCTTAGCAATTCACGTACCATCAACATTCGTTTTGCATCATCACTGTGTGATTCCCATACACAAATCTATTTTCCATGCATCGGTTCAATCTCTATAAGCACCAATCATTTAGCATTCACATCTCGGCCATCTTAGTAGTTATGACATAACTCATTCAGCTATGTCATACTCCAACGATTTCTATTCCACCCCACTTTTTATTCATGTGACAACATCATCTACCGACAGGGTCTACATCGTATTATGTATCTCGATACTTATTTGTATTCTAACCATCAGAGTCTCATAAGGAACATCTACTACTTCATGTCTCAACGGACAAGTGTTCAACTATACTTCAAAATCAAGGGTAGTAACTTGTTAATTCGGAACACATCAAATTCTTTCAAGCACAACTGCATATATGAAAAGCCATCAATTCCCTCAAGTTTATTCTATACTTTTCGGTCACTGATGCAACTCTCTGCATCTAATAAATCCTTCGCAATATTCCAATAAGCGTCTAGCATCACCATTACTTTATCGATGACCAACATGAAATTCCTTAGTACTCAATTCCAACATCATTCGCTATTTGGTCTATCTGTTTTCTTGCAATTTCTTTAGATAGCAATACCCCACCATCGTTACTGCACCTACAATCCTTTTACCCAACTGATTCAAGTCATCACCTAAATCTCTCCTTCGTACCATTCCAACCAAGGCATTCATTTCGTATTCTCAATTCTAATTACCCAGCATGCTGCTACCCATCAGAGTCTAGCGATGGTTCATCCGAACACATTAAAATCTCGCAACGGATTTATCCGAACTCAAACATCAAGGCACACATCTAGCCGACAGCATCAATCAAAATATTAGCTACGATACCACCACATACCTTACAAGTAAAGCATCACTATGCTACAAGCAGGGTCAAGGAACATCTCATCACGACAATGGTATATGCAATATACCACTCAGAGCTCAAGCCATTTCTAACACAATATTCCTCTCGCAACCAACATCCACTATGGACTATCCATCCTGTAGTGGTTCTGCTGACCACAACATCAACTAATTCCCATACATCTCAATTTTCCACATCAAATACCAATCGAATCTCTCCCGCATCTGAAACATACCAAGCCAACACACACATAAACCAACTCGACATTCTGTTGATTCTTATTTTGTGAAATCATGCAAACTTCCTGTTCCAACATACTGTGCCATCATCCACGATCGATTGCTGCATAACAATTGACTTGTATGAATCCACACGTAAGCTATCAAGCACATACATTACCAACTTACTATTGCATCAATCATTGTTATTCGTTTTGGTATCTTTTAAGAATTCATTACAACACACAAATCAAAGCCCACATATTTAGACTTATTGTATGGAACACCCAGTGAACGGCCAACAGATCAATGAACTTTTACTCAAGGAACAATATAGGATAATTTGGAAGCAACACAAAATAATTACGGATACATTTTGAGTTATCGCGGAAGCAACTTTGATTCATCGCAGAAGCACTTTGAGTAATCGTGGAATCACCCTTGAATATTCGTGGAAGCAACTTTGAGTTATCGCAGAAGCAACTTTGATTCATCGTAGAAGCACTTTGAGTAATCATAGAATCACCCTTGAATACTCGTGGAAGCAACTTTGAGTTGAAACAAATCGAATAGGAAGCCAAGGATGTAAAGCCGTGCTCTGATACCATTCTTCACGCCCCGATCCCAGAGGATCGAAATCTAGCCACTGGGCGTGATGCCGTACAAGTCTAGAATTGCACTTGTACAAGGCAAACCAATACAGTTCTCGGTATTTCTCAGAAAACAACGATAGCACAGCAAAACCAAGCAGAATAATTAAAGTCACAGCAAGATATGAAGAAAAGTATCTCTTTATTGATATTCTCAATTGATTACAAATTGTAGCGAAATACAGAGTTTACAACAGATTACAAGGCTCTTGAATAGCCAACTGAATATGAACTTGCCATTTAGGCTTACAACCGAATATGCCGATTTGCTTACAATCTTACTGGTTCATCTGAGTTCCACTGTTCCATATATGATGTCCCGTATAGCAGAAGACGTCTTCTCGCGAAGAGCTTCTGCACACCCATCCGATTCATCTATGCCAAGCACTGATCAAACGACTTTCCCCATGCATAAGCCCCTGAAATATTGCCCACAACGTGGGTCAGTACATCATCTATGTACTGGCGAGCGGTGCTGGCCCAACTCACCTATGAAGACCACTAAGTAATCATGTTATAGAACATCATTAAAAGTGGTCTTTCTCGTTACCTTAGGGTCCATTAATAGTTCATATCCGACATAAGTAAAGCATGAAACATTATTCTCAACCAGCATAAAGTAAAGCAATATGATATCATCCTTTGGTGATTCTTACCAACGGTCGTATAGCCATCCCTGTACATTTATAATACTTATCCTTCCTGCACAAGACCTTGTTAGGACAATATCATGTTTATCATAAATATTACCATTCGGTGATTCTTACCAACATCCGACATCCTTCTCTGTATATGAGTAATAACTTACTCTGGCTGCATAAGACATCATTAGCGTTGGACCTATCTACATGAAGGTCACTGGCAACACGCCATCTTGGACTTATATTCCTGGGGAACGGCTAAATCCGAATAGGAAGCGAATCCATTGGAGGTTTTCGAACACCGTGCTACTACTTTAGCACCAAGGGATTCGGCACTCCTTTCAGTGTCCGGTTGCAAGCCGACACTGCAAGTCCTGAATCACGATGTTAGTACATCGATACCATCCTTGTTCCCCCTAGAAAGAACGGGACCGTGGCCGTGGATTACCGTTCTGGGAACTATCTCTTGTATACAAGTTGTCCATGATCATGCAAGTATATACAACTTATCTAAGAAGAAACGTATAATGCATGATAAGAAAAACTAAGTAATTCAACCAACATTCTCATTCGTATTGCCATCTTACCATCTTGCTAAATCCAGGGTCTTTACGTAATCAACATTCTACATCGGCACAGTATAATAGAATGTGATTACCCAACTCCTTTCCCACATCTTTTATACCATACATCTTTCCAACCGAACTCAATGTACTCACCGCCCAATTCTTGGGACTTAGCATACATTCATTGAGCCGAGCTCAACATACTCACCGCCCAGTATTTAGGACTTTTGCTTCACCTGTCATGAAATTCATTTCTACAGCATACAAGCATATAATTCATATCATTATACGCAACATCTTTTAGTTCATGTGATTATTATCTTCTTTATCTTTTCTCAATTCCATGCAACATGTTATTCAACAACTCATCGAGCAAACATAGCGTACATTCCTTATTTTAAGCGTGAAGTTAAAGGATCTTGGAAGGGTTCCAACACTACTCACTTCATAAGACGATTCTGCCACGATCGCATAGCCTTCCAAGCAATCCTTCTGAATATTCCCAAGTCCAACAAGGCTTCATCGAACCAACCATCCATCATAAGGCATCTTGCGGTTCGGGGCATTACAAAGTCCAGTGGCCAACAGATAGAGTCTAAACAGTTCAACAACTAAGCCAAAAGGAAACTAAGTAAAACTACCAAGTAAGGTTCCCTGCGGGGACTTTCTCGGGAGAAATGGACCGGTCCTCTGCAGTGGGCCCATAGGAAAGATCACAGAGCAAATCTTCCTCCGAAAGTATGCCTACAACGTTATCATGTCAGGACGGGAGGAAGTACTTGTTTGCCATTGATTATCAGAAAAGTACAGAACAATTTTATGGGAGGACTATACTTTCGATTTCACAATTACAAACTCGCTTGTACGAAGAAAACCTAGGAATGAAAAACCTAAGTACAACAATCTAAGTACAATTGTTTATTTTAGATTTTGGGGGTGACGGTAGAGGCTCGGGAAAGTGGTGTCGACTTTACACGGGAAAGCGGCACCGACTCTGCCTTACTCTTTGGATGATCAGACGCTGCTTCAACTCCGGGAAAGAAGATGCTCTGGCTCGAGAAGAGATTGCTCGGGGCGACAAGGGAATGGCACCTTACTTTTCTCACTCTGCTCTCTGCTGTCTCTATCTCTGTCTGTCTCTGCCTCTGTGTGTGTGTGTCGCAAGGGAATGGCACCTTGCTATTTATAGAAGTAGAATGGGAGGCCACGTGGCACACTTGATTGCCACAAATCTGGCGGTTAATGATTGTGTGCCATCTTTGTCGTCTTGCTGATTGCAACAAATGTGGTTAATTTGAGATTTGTTCTTATCTCGACCATTAACTTGATTGCATTAAATCCGGCTTGTCAAATGTTGAGTCATTTAAGTGATTGCATCAGATCCGAATCATCGGGATCTGATCATTAAATCCACTTGATTTGTTGAGATTTGAGCCTTCCAGACCATCCGATTCGTTGAGATCCGCTCTGCTCCAGCCACGTGTCTCCACTTACCAAGTTAAAGTGGTTGGGAGTTGATCACCGCCAAACACGTGTCCTTAACCCCATCGTTCGGACTATATTGGGTCGGCTTCCTGACCCAGCCGCATGAGAGTCTGGCCTATATGGTCCGCATGATTCTCCTTTAGGCAATCCGCATGGGGGGTGGTCCTGTTATCCAGTCGCATAAGAATATGGCCTGTCTGATCCGCATGAGTTTCTGTCAGGCGATCCGCATGGAAGTGGCCCTATGACCTAGCCGCATAAGGACACAGCCCATCTGATCGACATGAGCCTTCTTCGGGTAATCCGTATGAAGGTGGTCTCCTAGCTCAGCCATATAAGGCAGTCTCTATAACTGATCCGCATGAAGGTCTTTACCAAACCGCATGAGGGAGGCTTCTCAACCGATCCGCATAAGGCTCTAAATCAGCCCGCATAAGGAAGTCGTCATAACCAAACCGCATGAGGCTTTCTCCATAACCAAACTGCATAAGGATTCGGCTGTCAGGGAGTTGGTGGATTTTTGAGGACATCTGTCAAGGATTTTCTTACTTTCCCGAGGCATTTTGTCATTATGCCAGATTCATCGTCATCATTATACCTTGGTGTCAGTGGTCAGCTGTCAATTGTCAGAACCGTCGCTTCACTCGTCGAGGTATTAAATGCGCTATCAAAAGTAATGATGGCCAGCTATCTGAACGGATGTGCTCGGCTCCTCAAGAGTCCACGTGGCTTACGAGAGACTTTCGATCCGCATGGGATTGTCTGAAAACCGCATGAGACTTTGATTTGAAGCCACAGGAGACTCTGGATCCATTTGCAACCGCATGAGGCTACTCCATCCGCATGAGGCTTTGAATCTGCATAGCCTGTTTTGTTTTGTTTCCATGCTTCTACAAGACCCCCTTCAAAGTTTTCAATTCTGAAAAATTGGAATACTTTGAATAAGAAGCATGGATTCCTCTAACCGCATAGCGTTGTTTGTCCGCATGGACTCTTCTATCCGCATAGCTTTGCCCATCCGCATAGACGTTTCTGTCCACGTAGACGTATCATTAAATGCTTTGGATTTTCTTTGGATTTTGTCGCCGCCTTTTTGGTGCAAGATCCCAAGGGTCGGTTTTAAATCCCATGATTAGTAGTAATACCCACGAAGAGGCGATTTCGTTTTTCTAGGCGGCATCGAATTTTACTCTCTTTATTTTCTGCCCTAAGCTCTTGACTTCTTCTCCGATCAGCAATGGCCCCCAAGTCTTCCTCGAGTGCTGCAACGAAGGGAAAGGGCGTCGTTTCGTCGTCGGCTGCGGCGGCCGCTGTACATCCTGATGTCCATCCCGCCATCGAGGGTAAGCCTGTGTGACTTCGACATCCAGGCTCTGTTGCATACCTATGCACAAGCCTTCACCATTGGCAGTTATCATGCCCTTCGTCGAACTGTGCAAGAAGGCCGCATACTTTGTACGAAGGATTACATGAAATCCTCATGTCCGAGCCGCATGGGATGTGTTACGTGTCTGAGCCGCATGAGAACCACTTCTGAACCGCATAAGCACTCCGGAATAGAACCGCATGAACTTTTCTGGCACTTGACTCACATAAGGACTTGTTAAAAATTGAGCCGCAGTAACTCACCTAACAGAGCCGCATAAGCTCTATTCAAACTAAGCCGCATGAACCCGTTAAAGGCGAACCGCATAGACTCTTTTTTAGATCGGTCCGCATGAATCCTGTTAAAACTGATCCGCATAAGGACAGAGCCGCATGAGCTCCCTTTACTTGTGCTGTATGAACTTCTTTAGCATTATTCCGCAGGAGGATGCGTTTAAACAGGGCCGCATGAGCTCTGAGCCATCTGAACTCCGTTGGACTTAATCCGCATAAGGATGCGTCAAACAGACTCGTATGAGTCCCTTTTGATTTGGGCCGCATGAGAGACCATAATAGAGCCGCATGCACTCCATTTTTCAAAAAAAAACCGAATGCTAACTTATAATTTCTTTTTCCCTTTTTTCTTGCAGTGAACCTGCCAGTTAATCCCGTTAGAGAAGTTTTGGTGGGTCGAGCCCAGTCTGCCATGGGCGTAAGGTTCGACCACCTAGTCGAGTATGTGGCAAAGCAGTGCTCCAAAGATGAGCTCGAGACGAGATTGAAGGACATCAAGAACCAATCCTTCTATTTCCTTCTGGGCATGATGAACCCAGGGCGGTTATGAGGCGAGTACCTGAAGCCCGCCTTCTTCTTTGGGGACGCCCTGGCTGTAAAGAACTTGGGTGCTTTAGATATAAGCGAAAACTGGGACTTTACCTCCGATGGATTGGCGATCCATATTCCTCAGATGGAGCGTCATTTCCCACTATCCTGGTTCAACATGCTGCCGTTGGAGAGAAAGATGGTGGACTGCTTGACTCCCAGTAGGTCGGGACTGTTCGTAGGAGACATCCACTATAACCGGAATATGAGGTCGCCTGTTGCTTCCAAAGTATCGGTTAGCTGCCAAGTAATGGGGTTGGTTTCGGGTGCCTTTGTAAACATCCAGGGCCCTAACTTTAAGTTTTCTCAAGCTGACACTTTCATAAATCAGCTTGCGCAGAAGGGGTCATATCCCGTTGGTCGGCTGAACTTGCTGAGTTGGATAAATCCCATACCCTCCTGGACCAACCTGACTACTTGGATTTTGCGGCAGTACGAGGGTGTGCTGCGCCATCTGGGCCTTTACTACGCCATTCGGGGGACTTGCTATGGTCTACCCATCAACAAGAAACTGTTTCTGGCCCTGTTCGAGATGTACAGATGTACAACTGTCGGACTGGGACCTTTTTCACGCCTGGAGGGGAGCTGGGACTTGCCCTCCATGAAATATACGAGGTCTCCAAGCTGCCCTGGGGCGGTGAGGCTTTTGAGGCGTATATGCCTACGAACGAGGAGTTCGCTGAACTAGAGGCACGGTCCCCAGGGTTCACAGCTGTCTACCAGGAATTACTGTGTTACCACAGTACCTGCCAGCAGCTGTCTAAGAAGAGAGACGAAAGTTTAGAAGGGAACCTTCTGCATACTCGGGCCTGGGTCAGCTATCTTTTTACGCTGGGCGCTTCCGGCCGAGTTGCTTCCCGAACTCCTTGCACGGAGGCGACAGTGCGGGATCTGGTGTTGACTGCCAAGAGGTCGAAAACCACCGGCGACCGATTCGGGAGTCAAGACGACTCCTTTTCTTACTTCTACCAGGATACACGGCCGATGACTACCAGAGCTGTCTTAGCAGGATACTTGATGGTGTGGCTGCATAACTGCGTCGTCTTGGGAAGGGCTGGTTCTATCGACAGAATCAGTCGTAACTTCATCCTCCCTGCTGTGAAGTTGGTCTTTGGGGCCAAGTTATCTCTTCTTCCGGCCATGGTGTGCAGCATACACCACGGCCTCCATGTCTTCTCGTCTAAGGTCATCGCCCGTGACCTGATAAAAGACTTCGAGCGTGTGGAGCTGCCATACCACTATCTGATAGGGTGGCTGCTGATGCATAGACACTGGCTGATGAGGCCTGCCTCCGACGATGGTGTTATGGATAACGATGCCTTCATCTATCGATATCGCCGCAAGCCTTGGGAATGCCAGACCATGGCAGCATGCCGAATGGGCCTGTCGAGATCTGACAGTTATGCCTTCTTCGTATCTGTCCCTTATTTTACTGCAGAAGAAGTGGAGGACGTCCACGTTGACGGCACCGGGGATCCTCATTTCCTGTCGGAGAAGGTGCTCCTCTGGTTACGCAACATCCGCCGCGCCCACCTGGTGTACCGCATTCGCAATGTCGTCTATCTGGAGTCGTACTTACCCATCCGCTTTTCTCGACAATTTGGGTATAGCCAGCTATTTCTGGACAATCCCAGTCCCTGCCTTGGCTTCGAGGGCAGCGTTCTGGATGGTGTCCGGGCGTGGCATTATTACGACACAGTGCATACCCGAGTGAGCTTCAGCGTGCCTGATGTTAACTCATCGTGGCATATTTTGTACATGGCGGCATTGTACCACGTTACGGGGAATAAGCCTCCCCATGATTTTAACGCTAGCTCCAGCTTCATTGTCGGCACTGGCTTAGTGGAGAAGCCGAAGGGGTGAGGACTAGAAAGAGGAAGGGGGATACAATTGAGGTATCGGATTCGGAGTCCGCCAATGAAGCGGACGATACCGAAACTTTGCCTTTGCCTTCTGCCGGCCCCCTGGGAGAGGGTCAGCCTTCTTCCGAACCGGGCCTTGCTCCTGACCCCCCGTCGGAACATCAACCTTCTGACGAGCCGGGTCTTGCACTCGATCTTCCGGTGGGAGACCAGCCTCCTACTGAGCTTAGTCCCGTTATTCAGCGTAGTGGGCCGGCTGGCGTTGTTACTTTCTCTACCAAACGGGCTGCGGTTAAGCGCCGCCGGCTGGTTATACATGAGAGCTTCGAGGATGTCGACGCCGTCTCGGAGGTGAGTTGTGTTACTATCCTCTATTTTCAATCATTTTTCCTCTTTGTAGACTGCTGATTTTCCTTTTTACTTTGTAGGCGTCGAGAGAAATGGGTTCTCCTGAATCTGTTTCCACCTCGGGAGTTGATCCTGCTCTGGCGGACTTGATTAACAACATGTCTGCTGAGATAATTTCTGCCCCCACTCTCTCTTCTATCCTTGAGGATCCCCGGGCTGCTGTCGTTTCACCTCAGCGAGATACGGGTCTTTTCGAGTCGGTTACTGAGGTTGCTGCCCCTCAGTCGATCGATGTTGAGGCTGCCGCACCTCATCTTGAAGTGGCTGGGGTTTCCCTAGTCGTTGATGATTCAGGTCGAGATATCGGAGATCCTATTGAATCAGCCTCCGACCCGACCGAAGTCCAGCCGGCGGATGCTGGCACGGGAGTAGGGGATGTTGTCGCACCTGACTCACGTGTCGCCGTTGAGGCGGGCACGGTGGCTATGAATGAGCCCTCGCTCCAGCAACCCTCTCTTGGTAAGCTGTGTCAATTTATGACTAGCAAGGAGGCTTATACGCTATATCATCACATCCTTCGGGTTAAGCTGATGAATGACTGCTCCGGATATACAGGTCCTACTCCTTCGGAGGTGGACACCATTGAGAGAGGAGGCGCCAGCGGCGTTATGGTGGAAGGTACTGTACCCCCTCCTCCTTCAACTATTGTTGCATCGGGCTCTGGAAGCGAAATGGTGGTGGTACCGGAGCGTGGAAATATGGCCCTCACATCCTCTGAGGTTCGTACGACTCCGGCCTCGGATACCAATCTCTCCTCCCTGCCAAGTTTTCAGCTTATCCGGGCTGCAGAGGAGGAGATGGCCGCCTTGCATGCGTCCTATCGTTCGGAACTTGTCACCCTAGTGGCGAGTTCCAGAGGGGCTTCTCTACAGTCGGCTCCAGCCCTACCGGCTACTCTTCCTTTGACGCCATCTTCTTCCGAAATTTTGGATGAGGCGATGAAAGACGTGGTTGACAGCTTCTATCGCCATCTCAGGCGACGAAAGACGTGGTTGACAGCTTCTATTGGCTCACCGGAGGGCTTGTCCTCTTCTACTTGCTGTTTGCCAGCTCTCGGCAACTTGATTGACAGTGGCTCTATATTGGGCCTCGACCCTTGGCTGGACCTGGGCAGTCGGATCGTCATTTATTTCTTCTGCGCGGCGAGCACCGGGAAGCTGCTCAGAGTGGCCGTTAGAGGTGCGGTCTCGCCTGGCTTGCGAGGTTGGAGATAAATCTTTATGGGTCCCTCAGACCCTGCAGTTGCCTCTGTTTGCTCCTGCTTGACGACGTATCTTTGTGATTTCTCGTACAAGCATGAGTCCAAATAATAGGATCAACCCCTTTAAAAGGATCGACGTCGGCAAATTCCGTTCAGACAAAGCAATACTTGTCGATGTACTTGAAGCACTGGTGCAAAGTGGAGGGCACGATCATGTAATCGTGTATCCACGGACGCTCCAGAAGAATGTTGTAGGAGGTATCAGCATCTATGACATAACATGTTACTTCCGACTGAAGATCGCCAATTTGGCACCTCAGACGGATCTTCCCAAGGGGGTAGCTCCTCCCCGAGTTGAACCCACTGATGGCAGTGTTGGTGGGGGTCAACCGGTGCAACGGGATGCGCAGGAGGTACAACAAACTCTTCGGAATGCTGCTTATTGAGGAGTCGGGGTCAATGTGCATCCGATCTACCTTGATGTCGCCGATGTACCCAGTATAGTACAACGGACGGTCATGTAGGTTGGTCTGGATGAGCATGTCCTGCGGCGTGAACACGATGTTGGACATCGTGCCGATGCAGGCACTGTCTTGGGTTTCGGCTGGCGAACCTTCTTCCGTGATGTTAGTCTGTGCCAGATAAGCATCGGCATTCTGAAGTGCATCGCTCAGGGCGATGCGAATGTCCTTGGAAAGCCTCAAGAGCTCATATAACGATAACTTGGCTGGGGTGTTAGCCAGCTGAGCCAAGATATCGAAATTGTAAGGCCTCTCGAGCCCCTGAGGTGCGTCTTTGCGGAGCGGCTTGTCAAAGCGAGTCTCCTTTGCTTTGGGCTTGTCAGCCGACGGAGGCTGAGAAGATCCCGGTGTGTCCATGGCAGAGGGCTGGAGATCTTCAGTAGAATTACCCGGTGCGGGGTGAGATTGTGCGCCGGATCGAGTAACGACAGCCGTCGTTTCCTCATTATCAACAGAAACCATGCGACAAGATTTGGTCTTCCCTCCCTTCCTCCTGCTGGTGGAAGATGCCGCCGGCTGGGTTACTTTCGTGACCAGGTCTGGATGGACCCACATAACCTTGTCACGGGATGTGGTGAGAGGCACCACTCCAGCTGCTGGTTCTCGTGGAGGTGGAAGGTTGGCGACTTCCATTATTGCTAGAGGGATGGGGATTACGCCATCTTGAGTTTCTGTCAGAGGTAAGGTACCGAATTGGACCGACACTATGTTGGCGGTCACTGCTCCTCCTCGAAGTCAAAAGCCAGAGCCTTCGAGTCGATTAGCCCTTGGATATACCGCTTCAGCTGGAAGCAGTCTTGAGTAGCGTGGTGGATGTATCGATGGAAGTGGCAGTACTTCGGGCTCTCCATCTCTGCGGGCCGAGGCTCACGTCTTGGAGGAGGGAGTTGAATCCTGTTCCCTTGTATAAGCATGTCTAAAATTGGCTTGACATGACTATCCTCGAAGGAGTACGTCACTTGGGGCCACTGCTTTTCAGCTTGCTTCGGCTCTGTCTTTTGGGTTGTATCGGCTACCATGGCCTACTTACCCTTAGCCTCCCGGTTGTTGGAAGAGTTACCGTAGCTGTTGGAAGCTGGACATTTGCTCTTGTCTTCTCCGTCCGGGATGTGCATGCCCAGCTGGCGTGCTTTCTTCAATTTTTCTTCAGCGCCGGTGGCGCTGATGATAAAGGACATCCAGTCTTTGAATTAATTTTCGCCCATCCAGAGGCTGATTGTGGGGAGCAACCTCTTGTGGTAGATTTCAATTAGAGACGAGTAGGGGTTACCAGAGGACAATTTCATTGCGACTTGACGGAACCGCTCGATATAGTTCCTTGTCAACTCCCTTTCACCTTGGACGACGTCCATGAGGGTGGACATCGTCACGTCTTGGCCCACCTCATAGAATCTCTCGAGGAACATGTTATTGAAGCCGGCAAAGGAATGGATGCAATTGTCCGACAGGTTGCGGTACCAGTCGAACGCCACTCCTTCTAGTGCCCCTACGAACAGTCGCATGAGGATTGCATCGTCATGCGGCAAGTGGTCCGTAGCAACCTCGAAGTAGGTGATGTACCGACTCGCAGAGGTCTTTCCATCGTAGGGATTGATATTGAAAGGCTTGTATTTTGGAGGAAAAGGGACCTCCCTCCAGGCAGCAGGATACGGCTGTCGTAACCTTGAGTTCTGCGAATGCTCGCGTGCATGGAACATGGCACGGAGCTCTTGCATTTCCTTTCTCATCTCTTCCGCAGCATTGGGAGCCGCCGCAACGGGTGGCTCATCCTCTGGGGTTGGTGCAATTGTGTTTGAGTCCGCATTGACGGCGGGACCCAAGCTTGTTTGATCGGGCGTCCTTCCTTGAGGAGGAGGCAAGGCCGCCTTGATTTCTTCTACCGACTTGACTAGATTGAGGAGAATGGCCTCGAGGGTGTCGAGACGTTGTCGGTCACTGGAACCTTCGTGATCATTGCCCTCCATGAAGACGGTCTTTACACGAGGAACGGTGGCGGGAAAGGTGGAGGAGGTGCTTTCCGAGTCATACTCCCGTACGGAGAAGTCGTCAGGGTATGTTGGAATATTCTCCTTCGGTTCAGACTCGGAGTAAGCACCACTCCCAGCATGAGATACTGCTTCGTCTTGGGTTTCAAGGACGGGATCCGCTACCCCCGCTGGTTCATTGTTTTGGAAAGCTGGGTTGTTGTAGATACATGGGGGAGTGCTACCCCCAGCATCGGCCACCCCCAGTGATGACGATCCCAAGAGTTGTGTTTTGGAGCGGGTGACTAGGTAGACACCCCCTGCAGCAGTTGTTGGCAGCTTCTTTGGGGTGGGCCCTTTGGAAGCACTGGTGGAGACACTGGGCTTCTTTCCTGCCTTGTTGATAGGGATCTTTCGAGTTGAGTTGCAGGAAAAGAGACGTGTCCCATCTTCTGGCTGTTGCAGTCTTTGGAAGACAGACTGTCGCTCTTCTCGTGCCGCTGTATAATTGCAGCAGCAGTTGACGACAATTTGGGTACAGTGACGTCCTTGGAAGGACTCTCTGCACTCCAAGTTTTCTTCCCTTTCCTTGCGCTTGTGATGGATCACTTTACGCAAGTCAGGAGTTTCATGAGAACCATCTGGTCCATTTGCCGCCGAGGGCTGGACTTGGTTGGTTCGATACAACTTTCCATCAGGGGCCCGCATAACAGTGAGCGGAGCTCTCTAATGGTCAGATGTTGGGGCGGCTGATTGAGCTCGTCGAGCCCGTCCCGTCCTGGACTTCTTTGTTATAGTGCCTACGGGGACGTAATACGAAGAGTCCAAGTTGTGTTGCACAGAGTTTGATACTCCCTCTTTGGAGCATCTGAGAGCAGGACCATAGGAGATACGGTCAAAGACAGACTTCGAGCCGCAGGGAGCGGTCGATCTGTGGCTGAGATCAGTGGCCGCATGAGGATTCATGCGGATAGCTTTTATGGCCGCATGAGAGTTCATGCGGCTAGTGCCTATGGATGCAGCAACATTCACATGGTTGAGTTTCTTGACCGCATGAACATTCATGCGGCTATCATTGACAGGAGCCTTCATGCGGCTCTTTCCAGCATGAGCCTCTATGCGGCTCGTTTCGACAGAAGCCTTCATGCGGATGGGTTTGACAGCAACCTTCATGCGGCTTGCTTTGGCAGGAGCCTCCATGCGGCTCGCTTCGGCAGCAGCCTCCATGCAGCTCGCTTCGGCAGCAGCCTGGGTCTTCTTCATGCGGCGGGCCTTCTTGTGCGGTTTCTTTCTGGCCCGTATAGAGTCCTCATCCGCTATCTCAAGTCTGGCATTGTAGTGTTTTCCTCTGCCAGACTTGGGAGCGGCAAGGTCCTCTATGGGTTGAAGTGGAGCCGCATGAGAGTCTTCTCCGCCATCTTGGGCAGCGGAGAATATCTCTTCCAGAGCGTGAGGAGAAGCAAAAGTTTTGGGCCTCCACTCTTTGCGGACCCGCTTCGGAGCGGGTCACTTCTGGACAGGACTGGTGCTCCGCTCAAAGAGCATCTCCTCGAACGCTTGTTGGTCGAAGCGAACAACCATCTTCTGTTGCGTCGAGCCGATCTTGGCAGCATCGGATTGCGTCACCACCTTCTCGTTGGAGGAGAAGAAAGTCCCCAACAGAGTCGCCATCGTGTTTGCCATTGATTATCATAAAAGTACAGAACAATTTTATGGGAGGACTATACTTTTGATTTCACAATTACAAACTCGCTTGTACAAAGAAAGCCTAGGAATGAAAAACCTAAGTACAGCAATCTAAGTACAATTGTTTATTTTAGATTCTGGGGGTGACGGTAGAGGCTCGGGAAAGTGGTGTCGACTTTGCACGGGAAAGCGGCACCGACTCTGCCTTACTCTTTGGACGATCAGACGCTGCTTCAACTCCGGGAAAGAAGATGCTCTGGCTCGGAAAGAGATTGCTCGGGGCGACAAGGGAATGGCACCTTGCTTTTCTCGCTCTGCTCTCTGCTGTCTCTATCTCTGTCTGTCTCTGCCTCTGTGTGTATGTGTGTCGCAAGGGAATGGCACCTTGCTATTTAAAGAAGTAGAATGAGGGGCCACGTGGCACTCTTGATTGCCACAAATCTGGCGGTTAATGATTGTGTGCCATTTTTGTCGTCTTGCTGATTGCAACAAATGTGGTTAATTTGAGATTTGTTCTTATCTCGACCATTAACTTGATTACATTAAATCCGGCTTGTCAAATGTTGAGTCATTAAAGTGATTGCATCAGATCCGAATCATCGGGATCTGATCATTAAATCCCCTTGATTTGTTGAGATTTAAGCCTTTCAGACCATCTGATTTGTTGAGATCCGCTCTGCTCCAGCCACGTGTCTCCACTAACCAAGTTAAAGTGGTTGGGAGTCGATCACCGCCAAACACGTGTCCTTAACCCCATCGTTCGGACTATATTGGGTCGGCTTCCTGACCCAGCCGCATGAGAGTCTGGCCTATATGGTCCGCATGAATCTTCTTTAGGCAATCCGCATGGGGGGTGGTCCTGTTATCCAGCCGCATAAGAATATAGCCTGTCTGATCCGCATGAGTTTCTGTCAGGTGATCCGCATGGAAGTGGCCCTATGACCCAGCCGCATAAGGACACAGCCCATCTGATCCGCATGAGCCTTCTTCGGGCAATCCGCATGAAGGTGGTCTCCTAGCTCAGCCATATAAGGCAGTCAATATAACTGATCCGCATGAAGGTCTTTACCAAACCGCATGAGGGAGGCTTCTCAACCGAACCGCATAAGGCTCTAAATCAGCCCGCATAAGGAAGTTGTCATAACCAAACCGCATGAGGCTTTCTCCATAACCAAACCGCATAAGGATTCGGCTGTCAGGGAGTTGGTGGATTTTTGAGGACAGCTGTCAAGGATTTTTTTACTTTCTCGAGGCATTTTGTCATTATGCCAGATTCATCGTCATCATTATACCTTGGTGTCAGCGGTCAGCTGTCAATTGTCAGAACCGTCGCTTCACTCGTCGAGGCATTAAATGCGCTATCAAAAGTAATGATGGCCAGCTATCTGGACGGATGTGCTCGGCTCCTCATGAGGCCACATGGCTTACGAGAGACTTTCGATCCGCATGGGATTGTCTGAAAACCGCATAAGACTTTGTTTTGAAGCCACTTGAGACTCTGGATCCATTTGCAACCGCATGAGGCTTTGAATCCTCATAGCCTGTTTTGTTTTGTTTCCATGCTTCTACAATACTGGTTCTACAAACTAAAGATACTGAACATGGAATGAAAAGAGATGTAATAAGAGAAATCATGGCATATCACCGTCTGTCATGTCAAATCACAGTCTATCATGTCAAATCATAGTCTATCATGTCATATCACAACCTATCATGTCGTATCATAATCTATCATATAAAGGATATATTTGTCATGGCGACACATGTATATCTAGAGTTTAAAACTGGAGCAGGTACGTGATCGTCAATAGGTGTAAAATGTGCTGAGGGCACATGTAAATAAAATGTACTTCTATACAAGTGAAAAGGCGATAGATGTACGTATGCACAAATACAACTGGATAGTGCCTACGGTGAGGTTTGCATATAGAATACGACCTTGCTCGGATTCGCGTAGAGGGGGCATGATCACGTACTCAACTATCAGTTTCCCCATAACCCAAGTTCTAACATGTGAGAGATACTGAGAGCAGTATAAAGTATGGTAGGTACTGAGAGCAGTATAAAATATGGTAGGTACTGAGAGCAATATAAAACATGGTAGATACTGAGAGCAGTACAAAACATGTGAGGATATGACTTGCAGTTCAAAAAATGGTATTTTAACATGGTTCATTCACAGTTCATTATCATATGCAGTAAATAAAGTTTGTAGGGGTACTTTCCTTGAGCAAGGAAATGATATGAAAATGTAGCTACAGATGTCCGGTGTCCAGTCAAAATGATATGTACAATCTCAGTTCTAAGCTATGTTCAAGTTATACTAGTGGTGTGACACGACTCCTATCTGGATACTAGCTAAGTGATGCTATGAAGTCCAATGTGGGTGTTAAAATATCTAGACCAACACTTAGTGTCTCTACACTAAGGTAGGGTAAGGTCCCAATACTAAAATATCCCAAAAACCCGTAGAACACACCAAGCAATATTAATTAATTAATTAAGGGTGATACAAAAGGAAAAATCTACATATGTCGTCAGATGATAAAACAGATATCACCAACGTGTCCATAATGGTTAAATCAGCTAGGATAGCCTACCCATAAGTCCAATTTGGACACAGGGGCAAAAAGGTAATTTTGGATTAAAATGATGTCCGCCGTTGGACCCATTTTGCACCAAAAAATATATCAGGACAAAAGTGCTCAAAGCCTAGCAAAATTTATGCCCACAAATCCAGAATGACGATATGGACTCAACGGTATATCCGGAATCGAATTCCGATGACCCGATCTCAAAATGGTCCGTTAACCCGGATATTGGAATCCGATTTGCACGGAAATACATGCCGGAGCCAATGTTCACTAAATCTAGCAAAGTATATGTCAATGACTCTAGAATGATGATACAAACCCAACGGTATATCCGGAATTGAATTCCGATGTCAAAAAGTCCCGTTGACCCGGACTCTAGGGCCCGCCTTGCACCGAAATGCGTGTCGAGGTCCTCGTTCTCCAAATCAAGCAAACTTTATATAAAATCATGCCAGAATGATGTCATGAGTCTACTGGTGGTGTCAGAATTGGAATCCGATCCCAAGTTAAAAAGTGGAATTTTACAAGTGCAAAATTAAGAATTCGGACGGCCAACTTTGGCGTCGAATTCGACCAATCGAACGTGCTCACAATGAAATATAACTTGAGGGGCTAGAAGATGGTTATACCAGATATACATAGGAACTAACGTCACGTCAAACGGAGCTGCGAGACGGAGATACAAGTCCGCGAAGTTGGCTCGACGAAACTGTCTAAAAATAGTACAAATTAAATGGTCAACTTGGCGGCCGATTTTGATGTGTCAAACGACAAAATTAATGAACGAAACTTGAGGGAGTGGGGAGCAGACGGATCGCCGATCCAACGGTCGGATTCCTCGAAAAACGTGCACGAAGTTGCTGCAACGGAATGCTATTTCTGAGTTGAAACTTGTGAGGCCTGCCTCACTGTATCAGTATTCATTTACGGATATGTATTTTGTTTGAGCTGTATTTCATATTTCATATTTCATGACTTGATTTATCTTGACTTGGTTTTATTTGGTTTGGTTTATGTAACCCCACTTCCCTATTTTTATAATTTTTAATAATTAAATAATGACTTAAAATGAATTTTTAGAATTAAATAAATCATTAAACAAAAGAATAATTAGAATATGCAAATTCTAAATTACATATATTACTGGCGGGGTATTTAGTAAAATAATGGAAAGGAAGAGGGGCCGATTGTAAAAATGCCAAGAGCGGGGGGGTGTTTCTGCAAATTTGCTGATTTGTTTTATAAAAATGAATCGGAGGAGAGAGAAAGAGTCATTCTCCTACTCTTTATTCTCTCTTCCCCTCTCTCAACTTTTCCATTCCCTTCTCCTCCACCGACCTAACCCTAGCTCTGCGACGGCGACTTCTTCCACGGCGAGCTCGAGTCTACGGCGAAGCGACATCGGTGCAGAGTCTTCTTCGACGACGCCTTCTCTTCCGGTGACGACGACCTTTCTCTGACGACCACGGCGGAGAAGCGGGTCTGTAGCTGAGGCGAGTCGACTTTCCGTAAGATGTTTCGATTTCCCGGCGACGTCTTCTTCTCCGACGAGCTTTTCACGGCAGCGACTTCGTGAAGGTAAACCCTAACCCTCTTCTGTCCGTAGATCTGTGTTAGATCTTTAGATCTGACTTGTCCTTTGTATTTTTGTGTAGATCTATGACGAGATCTTAGAGAAGATCTCTGGGATCTAGTGATCTGTAATGATCTTGAGAGATTTCTGAGATCTTTTAGATCGGTGAAGAAATCTTGTAGATCGTTTAGATCTATGATGAGATCTTGAAGAAAGATCTCTGAGATTACAGATCCGTGATGAATCTTGTAGATGATTCTGTGTGCTTTAAGATCTATGATCATTCTTTGAAATCTAGACTAGATCCTTATTTGATTCTACTCTTAGAAGTTATGCTGGAAATTGTGTTAAGATCTATAGATCCGTGATGAGATCCTGTAGATAGATCCTTATGTTGAGGATATCGGTACCAGATTTACAGAACTTGTCTGGATCTTGAAGATTTTTCGGATCTGTGATAGATTTGTAGATCTGAGTATTTTCTCTTCAGGATCTGTTCTTGATGGGTTGCATGTTATGATTATGTAGGGATTTGTATATACCGGAGAGTTTATAACCCAGATATAAGAGATCGAGACAAGTTCTTCATAGAACTTGTAGATCAGAGAAATTGAAGATGTTTTCAAGAACTGAGATCTTGTGTCCAACACTCATGTGTCGGACATTGCATGCATGTTAATAATCCTGAATTATTAGATAAATTTTGTGTTTAGAAATAATTCTGTCCAGTAACTATTACTCTTTGTTTCTTTTCGAGTTCTACTTTGGAGGCTGTGTCAGGTTTGGACTTGGTGTCGTATCTGAGAATATGACGGCTTGGTTGTGTCCGGGATTGTGCTGAGAGTTCTAATTGGAACTGGAGTCGTGCTCGTGTCGTACCTATTGTTTGTATCTGATGTTCGTGTCGGATACAAAGGAGGTGACCTATGGAGGTGTTGGTTGCATGCTAGATTGATGGGCTGGATGGATGGACCGAAATGGATGGGCTTATTTAAATTGATTGATTTCATTAATTAGGCCTGTTAGTATTTTATTGGAGTTGTAATTATTTTATGTGGGCTGGATCAGGCCCATTGAAGTCTTGTAATAATTGTTATTGGGTTAAGTAGTAGGCTAGACTCATAGAGGTTTGTAATATTATTTAAATTGGGTTGGGCCAGAGCCCAGGTTGATTGTATATTTGGGCTAGGTTAGCCAAGCCAGTATAGCAGCTATGGGCCAGAACAGTAGAGCCCAGCACTTATAGGGTACTCCCAGTATGTGTTAATGGGCTGGAGACAGCAGTGGGATAACTGTAGAATTTATATTATATTATTTTAAATGAAATAATTACTGTTGTACTTTCAGAGCTGAAATAAGCTAAATATAATTTGTAGAATGAATTTAAGAGTTAGATTTTCTCTTATATTAAATCAATTACCAAAACTGTCTTCACTAGAAAGACAACCCTTTTGATTAAGTTTGTTGATAACTAACTAGAATATAGCTTACCCTAACTGAGTAATTAAAGAACCTAATTTAGTGAAAATAATTGATTAATTATCTGTTAATAATTAGAGCTTAACCAACTTGTAATCATTAAACAGGAGGATGTCCAGTTCTACTACCTACTCTTGATCACCCTGAGCAAGGCAAGTATACTCCTCAGTTTGTGCATTTATTTCATGACTTGTACTTTCATCTTGGATACGATATTACACGAGATTATCCTGTGCTCTTGTTTCATGTACCCTGTATTGATTTGTGTTTGGAAGGGGAAATACTACGGGAGTGTGACCAAAACCAACAAACTCATGTGAATAGCTTAGGCCTCGCACTGTGCATGCGGGTCCTAAGCCGTACCTTGTTCATGTGCCCTGTACCACCCAAGCAGGTCACACATCCCGGATGTATTTCAAACATTACACATGTCAGGTTCCTTGTACATTCATGTTCAGGTTTATTTCATGTATCCTGTATTTTCTGTATTTACTTTCAGTATTCCTGTTCTTGTTTCCTGTACTTTATACCCTGTATCCTGTACTCTTTTTCCTGCATGTTGTACTTGTACTTTACCTTAGATATACTTTGCTCCGCTCCTGACTGGATACGTTGCAGGTGAGATGGAGGCTTTGTGTGATACTTATTACGGGCATGAGCCTGGAGATGTTACAGAGCCAGCTGGAGTTGCGCTGGACCTAGAGACTGTAGAGATTTAGCAGACTTTACCATTTTAGTATTATATTTCTTTGTACTGAGACTTAGACATCAGACATTTACTTTACATTTTTGGATGATTGTAATAAGTGCCTAGACATATATTCTGGATCAGTGGGAACGTTATAGATGCTGTGATTGTACTATCTTTATATCTTGTTAGATTTCCCTAGTTTGGTACAGCTTACTTCGTCGTGTTTAACGACGAAGGCTGGGCGTGTCCGACTCGTGTCCGATTATTCGGGAGCAGGTCATGACAGTTTAACTTGGACTTGGCTTGGAATTGGTTTGGTTTGGGTTGGTTTAGCATGAAAAGAAACTTTGTATAAAACCCCCCTTCTTTTTCTCTCTCCTCCTTCATTCATTTTCTTCTTCTTCTTCTTCTTCTTCTTCTTCTTCTTCTTCATTTCTTTTGCTTTCCAAAGAGAAAACCATAGGCAAGTACATCTTGCCAAAAATCTATAAAAAAAGTATTAGTTTTTATTGTTCCATTATCTTCTATGCATGATTCTAAGATAGTTTAGAACTTGGAATTTTCCATTTTGGAGCTTGGATTCTTGTAGATCTAGGTTTTGATCATTTTTAGATTTTGATGGTTTTGATATATCAAACTTGCTTATTTTCAAAATATAATTGTTCCATGTTGTAGAGAATTTCGTTCTACCCCATTTTGACCTAAGAAAGTCTGAATTTGGACTTCGGATGGAGATTTGGCAGAGTTTGAAAGCTATGGCCTCCATGGTTCTTCTTCTCAGAATTTTGGAGAAGAAGAACAGTGCTGGCGCATTCTATGTGCCACGATTTGTGTGGGCGCATAGGCACAGTGGCGCATAGCCCTTGGCGCATAGCATGTGGCGCATAGCAGTTTCTGGACTTGTGATTTTTTATAGCTTAGTTTTGCTCCATGTAGGCGCATAGCCACTGGATGTTACCCATGTAGGCGCATAAGCTTCAGGGTTCACTCCCAGTAGGCGCATAGCCTTTGAAACTGTTTTTAGTAGGCGCATAGCATTGAGACCCCTACACCATGTAGGCGCATAGGCCCCTCCTCTCCCCTGCTTGGGCGCATAAGGCACCCTGTGTGGGCGCATAACCCCTCAGGTGGCACATAGACATGGCAATTTCCCATTGTGTTGATTTTTGCATCTTTTTGCCATTTTGCCTTCCATAACTTGTGGTTTTGTGACGTTTTCTCATGTTTGGTCTTTATGACACGACCCGACTCACGCGTGCCACGGCTTGGCATGGCACGACTCAACACGACACGGCTTGTGCAAGCCGCGGCACGGCTTGACACGACTTAGCACGACTTGGTGCGACTTGTCACGGTGTGACTTTCGGGGGACGACTTTCGCGACATGACTTAGCGCGATACAGCTTGGCCCATGTTTTGCCCGTAGGTGGTGCATAGAACCCCGTGGGCGCATAGCCTTAGGGGCACACAATATTTTGGGCACCCTTAAGGCACTAAACACAGATTTGATCATTGTTTTACGCCAAGCATTATTTGTTTCTTTTTAACGTGCTATGAAATGTATTTCTCTCGGATTCTTTCATATGTGCCATGTCCTTTTGGCTTTATTGTACTTTATGCTCTATGATATGCCTTCTTTCTTAATCGGTGGCCCGTTAGGGTGCATTCAGGATCATGTCTTTTTTTTTTTGCTTACATGATGGTTTGTATAAATGATATGCTAAATAAACTTAATATATGATAAGTAGCCTGAATATGATATTGATCCGTTGCGGTGAACTCTTAACCAGTAACAAATAACCTGAATATGATAGTGGCCCGTCATGGCGCACTCTTGCAAGTAATAATGAAATGTTTTAACCTGATAGTGGCCCATCATGGCGCACTCCTGATAAGAATTAATGAATTGCCTTGACACCGTGGGTGATTGTATTGATTGTGCTTGAATAAGCTACCATTCTAGTCTTGTCTTGCATCATGTCTAGAATGTGAGTCCCTGGTTACAACGGTGAGGGATTCATACTGAATATGACTAGGTTAATGACTAGATTGATCAAGTAGTCCATAGAGATTTCCCAGTCACAGGCAGTCCCGTTATTTGGGAGCTCAAGTGGACTTGTAGCCCGCCGTCGACTAGGGCACATTTCCAGCATACTGTCATGTGTTGCACCCTCTAAGTCACCTAAGGGTACATTTGTTTCCCGGGCGATGTACCCACCTGAACTCTCAACCCGCAACTGGATAACCTGGACTTAGTCTGCAGGGCTTGTGACTGTGGAACATCTCATGCATCTTGTTAGTAACTAGGCTTGTGATAACCCTAGTTAGTTAAAGTATAAAGCCGTAGTCAATGATTGGCCGTGAATGTTGGATGTAGTCCAATCCAGTCGAATTCTTGTCTAGATTCAGTTCATGATTATTCCAGATGTGATTGCTTACATGTTGCTTTAGCAATAAATGATTAGAGACTAAGTTCTGTTCAGGTGAAGGGTTACAATCCCGTTTCTTGTTTGGGTTAAGGGTTGTAACCTGGCTCACGGAATAGTACCTTTATCCTCTCTTCGTTTATTGCCCAGTTTATATTTCACTTTATATGTTCACAAGTTCCGTTTATTTAACATGTTCTCCAGTTTACCTTATGTCACATGTTAATTACTTTATGCTTCCTGATGCTTTACTTATAGTCTTTCTATGTTCGGGATAAGTGCATTGGTAGTGCAAGAGTCTCGATATGCTCTTACTTATTTCTTTCTCTACCTGTTGATTGCTAATGATTGCTGGTTTTAGTTCATAAGTTTGGCTTCCTTTGTAGTACTTACTATTGGGGGTCTGACCCCACTGGTTTTGCTTGGCCATATCTAATAGAAGAGCCTGGAGGATCTTCTGCACCATCCACTCGACGGTGACCAAGCCGAAGCACCAGAGTGCCTCAGTGGGTTTCTTATTCATTCTCCCGCTGATATGTAAATTATTCTGTTGTAGCATTTAACCCCGAGCACGTGTTTAGCTCATGTTTTGGTATTTCCTTGACATTTAGCCTACGGGCATGAACATAATTTGTATTTATTCTAGACTGCAGCTACTGCTAATCATGTATGACTATACTCTAGCTAGTTCTCTATCTTGTATTACTAGCTTCATGATCATCCATGTATTTATGGTTTGGGACGCCTTGCTATTGTATGTCCGATGATCATACTTCTTGTACTTGTATATTTGCCTGTGATTGAGATACCTAGGATTGTTAAACCTAGGATTGACTGATGGCTTGTAGAGTAACCCCCATGTCTTGACAGCTTATACATGATTTCAGAGTATTAACGTACTTTGGAATTACGTAGCTGGCTGTGTCTGCCCCCGCTCTCCAGTAATCTGGTTCTGGGGCGTGACACGGTTTTAGTGGTGGCCCATGCAGGTCTTTTTTTTCAGATATGTGGGGGTTACCACTGTTTAGATATCTCAATCACGATTATCCTTATTGAATTCCTTCAGATTATTCTCTATCTCTGGTCATTTAACCTGATATCTGTCTTGATCGTTGATCATTCCTGTTCCCTCGATTTGATCCTTGTGTCCTTTGACTTTCAGGGGCACTGTTCTTTTTCCTTCTGATTATCTTATTTGTGTTCTGCCGAAGGCAGGTCAGCATTCTTCAGCTAGGTCAGTTATGGAGGATCAGCCTCAGCATCCAGAGGCAGAGTCGAGAGTTGACTCGAGAGCAGAGATGTCAGTCCATCCCGATCAGTCGGTTGTTTCTTTCTTCGTATCTTGAGACAGGTGATAAAATTTATGTTTCTGTCTCGACTATGATGATACGTCCTGGGTAGAGTCATGTCTTAGACCAAGTCATTGGTACCGGCTTACTCGAGACTTGACCTTATCCATTTTTGGAGTCAGCGTAGGCCAGCAAGGACGTTGTTCCTTAATCAACTGACTCGGAAGACATATTTATTCGTATGCCTCCAGCCCTTCTTGATCATTATTGTGTTATTTCTTATGCATTTATTTACTGCTTACGCATTTGTTAAAATACTGATTGCCTTACTTACTTACATGTCATGTCTTGTCTTATTGAGATTGTTGTATTTTCTGGAGCTTTTGTTTTGGTTATCTTGCTCGACTGGCTTTAGGAAATTCCGAGGACAGAATTTTTCTAATGGGTGGAGAGCTGTGAGGCTTACCTCACTGTATCAATATTCATATACGGATACGTATTTTGTTTGAGCCGTATTTCGTATTCCGTATTTCGTATTTCATGACTTGATTTATCGTGACTTGGTTTTATTTGGTTTGGTTTAACTTGGACTTGGCTTGGACTTTGTTTGGTTTGGGTTGGTTTAGCATGAAAAGAAACTTTGTATAAAACCCCCTATTCTTTCTCTCTCCTCCTTCATTCATTTTATTCTTCTTCTTTTTCCTTTCTTTTGCTTTCCAAAGAGAAAACCATAGGCAAGTACATCTTGCCAAAAACCTATGAACAAGTATTAGTTTTTATTATTCTATTATCTTCTATGCATGATTCTAAGATAGTTTAGAACTTGGAATTTTCCATTTTGGAGCTTGGATTCTTGTAGATCTAGGTTTTGATCATTTTCAGATTTTGATGGTTTGATCTATCAAACTTGTTTATTTTCAAAATCTAATTGTTCCATGTTGTAGTGAATTTCGTTCTACCCTATTTTGACTTAAGGAAGTCCGAATTTGGACTCCGGATGGAGATTTGGCGGAGTTTGGAAGCCATGGCCTCCATGGTTCTTCTTCTCGGAATTTTAGAGAAGAAGAACAGTGCTGGCGCATTCTATGCGCCACGATTTGTGTAGGCGCATAGGCGCCGTGGCGCATAGCATGTGGCACATAGCCCTTGGCGCATAGCAGTTTCTGGACTTGTGATTTTTCATAGCTTAGATTTGCTCCATGTTGGCGCATAGCTACTAGATGTTACCCATGTAGGCTCATAAGCTTCAGGGTTCACTCCCAGTAGGCGCATAGCCTTTGAAACTGTTTTTAGTAGGCGCATAGTATTGAGACCCCTGCACCATGTAGGCGTATAGGGCCCCCCTCTCCCCTGCTTGGGCGCATAAGGCACCCTGTGTGGGCGCATAACCCCTCAGGTGGCGCATAGACATGGCAATTCTCCATTGTGTTGATTTTTGCATCTTTTGCCATTTTGCATTCCATGACTTGTGGTTTTGTGATGTTTTCTCTTGTTTGGTCTTTATGATACGACCCGACTCGTGCGTGCCACGACTTGGCATGGCACGACTCGACACGATATGGCTTGTGCAAGCCGCGGCACGGCTTGGCATGACTTAGCACGACTTGGCGCGGCTAGTCACGATGCGACTTTCGCGGCACGACTTAGCGCGACACGGCTTGGCACGACTTGGCAGAAGTTTTGCTTGTAGGTGGCGCATAGAACCCCGTGGGCGCATAGCCTTAGGGGCACACAATGTTTTGGGCACCCTTAAGGCACTAAGTACGGATTTGATCATTGTTTTACGCCAAGCATTATTTGTTTCTTTTTAACGTGCTATGAAATGTATTTATCTCGGATTCTTTCATGTGTGCCATGTCCTTTCGGCTTTATTGTACTTTATGCTCTATGCAATGCCTTTTTTCTTAATCGGTGGTCCGTTATGGTGTACTCAGGATCATGTCCCTTTTCTGCTTACATGATGGTTTGTATAAATCATATGCTAAATAAATATGATATGATAAGTAGCCTGAACACGATATTGACCCGTTACGGTGCACACTTAACCAGTAACAAGTAACTTGAACATGATAGTGGCCCATCGTGGCACACTCTTGACAAGTAATAATAAAATGATATAATTTTAACCTGATAGTGGTCGTGGCGCACTCCTGACAAGAATTAATAAATTGCCTTGACACCGTGGGTGATTGTATTGATTGTGCTTGAATAAGCTACTAGTCTAGTCTTGTCTTGCATCATGTCTAGGATGTGAGTCCCTGGTTACCACGGTCAGGGATTCATATTGAATCTGACTAGGTTAATGACTAGATTGATCAAGTAGTCCATAGATATTTCCCAGTCACAGGCAGTCGTTAGCTGGGAACACAAGTGGACTTGTAGCCTGCCGTCGAGTAGGGCACATTTCCAGCAAACTGTCATGTGTTGCACCCTCTAAGTCACCTAAGGGTACATTTGTCTTCCGGACGATGTACCCACCTGAACTCTCAACCCGCAACTAGATAACCTGGACTTAGTCTGTAGGGCTTGTGACTGTGGAACATCTCATGCATCTTGTTAGTAACTAGGCTTGTGATAACCCTAGTTAGTTAAAGTATCAAGCCGTAGTCAATGATTGGCAATGAATGTTGGATGGAGTCCAATCCAGTCTAAGTCTTGTCTAGATCCAGTTCATGTTTGTTCCAGATGTGATTGTTTACATGTTGCTTTAGCAATAAATGATTAGAGACTAAGTTCTGTTCAGGTGAAGGGTTACAATCTCGGTCCTTGTTTGGTTTAAGGGTTGTAACCTGGCTCCCGGAATAGTACATTCGTCCTCTCTTCGTTTATTACCCAGTTAATATTTCGGTTTATATGTTCACAAGTTCCGTTTATTTAACATGTTCTCCAGTTTACCTTATGTCACAAGTTAATTACTTTATGCTCCCTGATGCTTTACTTATAGTCTTTCTACGTTCGGGATAAGTGCATTGCTAGTGCACGAGTCTCGATATGCTCTTACTTATTTCTTTCTCTACCTGTTGATTGCTAATGATTGCTGGTTTTAGTTCATAAGTTTGGCTTCCTTTGTGGTACTTGCTATTGGGGGTCTGACCCCACTGGTTTTACTTGGCCAGATCTGATAGAAGAGCCCGGAGGATCTTCCGCACCATCCACTCGACGGTGACCAAGCCGGAGCACCAGAGTGCCTCAGTGGGTTTCTTATTCATTCTTCCGTTGATATGTAAATTATTCTTTTGTGGCGTTTAGCCCCGAGCACGTGTTTAGCTCATGTTTTGGTATTTCCTTGACATTTAGCCTACGGGCATGAACATGATTTGTATTTATTCTAGACTGCAGTTAGTGCTAATCATGTATGACTATACTCTGGATAGTTCTCTATCTTGTATTACTAGCTTCATGATCATCCATGTAATGGTTTGGGATGCCTTGCTATTGTATGTCCGATAATCATACTTCTTGCACTTGTATATTTGCCTGTGATTGATATACTTAGGATTGTTAAACCTAGGATTGAATGATGGCTTGAAGAGTAACCCCCTGTCTTGACAGCTTATACGTGATTTCAGAGTATTAACGTACTTTGGAATTGTATAACTGGCTGTGTCTGCCCCCGCTCTCCAGTAATCTTGTTCTGGGGCGTGACAAAACTCGTGCGCGTCACGACGGGATTTCGTGCAAAACGCTGGAATATCTTACGTGGCTCGTCGGGGAGGCAAGAGGCGGCCAAGGGGGGCTCGTCGGAGGCTCGCGCACGGCCCGGGGGAGGCTTACCGGCGGCAGCTGCTGGGCACGACGGCGCGTGCGGCTGTGCTGGGGCAGCTGCTACCACAGCAGTTGCTGTTATTGCTGTTGCAACCGTGGCTACTGCTGCTGTTGCAGCTGCTGCTGTGCGCGGCCGTGGCTGCGGCGTCGGCGGCGCAGCGGCGGGGCACGGCGACGGGGCGGCGAGGCTGGCCCGAGAAGGAGGAGGAGGGGAAGAGAGGATGTCGAGTAGGAGAATGTGGAGGATGAGATGGTAGTGATGGTGTTCATGGAGGTGGTGGTGGCTGTGCTCGTGGTGGTTATGGTGGTAGAGCTCGTGGTGGTGACGGTGGTGTGTGGTGGTGTAGGGTGGTGCTCGGTGGTGGAGGTGGTGTGATGTTGATGATGAGCATGGAGCTTTTAAAGAAGAAGAAGAAGAAGAAGAAGAAGAAGAAGAAGAAGAAGAAGAAGAAGAGGAAGAACGTGGAGAAGAATGAGAAGAAGAAAATATGGAGAAGAAGAAGATGATGAGAGGGGGGGTTGCTGTCGGTTGAAGTAGGGGGGTGTGTTGTGTTGTGAAGGAGAGAGAGAGAGATATTATAAAGAGAGGAAGAGGGAGATATTATAGAGAGAAAGAAAGAGAGAGAGAGTTGAGGTCAGCAAGGGGGGGAGTGTGTGGCTGTAAGGAATGGGAGGGTGTGTGAGTGTGAGTTATTAGAGAGAGAGAAATATATATATATATATATATATATATATATATATAAGGGAAAATTATGATATATTCTATCATATTTAAAAGACCAAGTCTAATTCGAGTTATACACAGAAGCCATACTCAGTCAAAATGGTGCTCTACGCAGGACATTAGAAGACAAAACAGAGGCTAAAAGTAGCTTTACGCAGATTGTTATCTTCTCAAATCAAGCTCTACGCAAGTAGCTTTACGCATGAGGCCTTCACCAACTCTATGCATTAGACAGGTTGTCCACATCACATTTAATGCTCGGATTTGGTCTGATAATGATTTTATTCTCTGACATATGCACAGAACTCGAAGAGACGTGTTCACTCTGACTGAGGCTATCGTTTAGTGTGCAGTAGCTGTACGCTCGAGGATTAATTTCCTCTACGCACGAGAGTATATTTAAGCTAATTTAATGCTTAAGGCTATTATTAGCTGTTTTTGTGTGCGTAGAGCTTATTTGGGCTAACTTTATGCTCAAGGCTATTTTTAGCCTCTCTACACAGGAAACTCCTTCGAGCTATTTTTGCTTCTTGTACGCAAGCCTTCTCGGTTACGTGGGGACATGGGTTGGTGTACGTGGCCTAAATGCCACACTTTCCGAAGACATGTGAACGAGTTTTCCCTATTTTGTTGAGGAGTGGGACACGTGTCAGCATGCGTAGAGGCTTATTTTTCATCATGGGTGGCAGTTGCTATAACTAACTTGCGTAGAGACCCTATTTGGCTGCTTTGCATACAGAAAGCCTAGTCTATAAATAGGCTTCGAAAAACAACAAACAAAAAGGCTAGAGAGAGATCTCGAAACAAGACCAGAGACTTGTTTTCAGAGCATTTTCTTCAAATTTTACCTCAGAGCAAAGTGAAGTAGAGCAGGAAAGCATTCGACTTGTGCCATCAGTACCGACTTCGTCGATACCTTTCTGACATTTCCGTTCTTCAGTTGTTCTTCTTCAAACAGCAGTTGTTCTTCAACATCATCGTGCGGTCCAAGGAACAAAGTGATCGCTCTCAGATCAGACTTCTATAGCAATACTTTCCCAGAATCTTATTTGTACATTTTTGTACTTTTTTTTGTTTTATTCAGAAGGTTGTAAAGGACTTTTTGTTAAGTAAAACAAAATGGCGACTCTACTGGGGACGACTTTCTCCTCTGACGAGAAGGCAATTGCTCAACACGACGATGTGTCGATCGGATCGATAAAGAAGACCCTGGTCGTCCAGTTCGACCAGACTTCTTACGATGAAATGCTCCGCACTGGGGTAGTTCTCGCTCATCCAAAGTGCAGAAATCGCGGAAAGTGCAAAAAGTTTTGGTTCCCAAATCCAGTACACCCGTGGTTTTTTCTGATGTCTCTAATGGCAAGGGAATTCTTCCCACTCCTGTCGTTGGGACTCCCGTCTGTGACGTGGCAGTCCCAACCTCAGGGTTCCACTCTTCGAGTAAAGGCAAGTCTTCCGTTGGTGACATGGTAGACGTTACTGTCTTGAATTCTACACGTAAGGGCAAGTCTTCCGTCTGTGACGTGGCATATACCACTACTTTATGTTTTATGCGTAAGGGTAAATCTCATGTCGGTGGCATGGCAGATAATGTTCATAATGATGCTGTTGCATCTAAGTTGAACTTACCTTTACGCACACAACGTAAAAATAAGTCTCCTATTGTAAACATGGCAGACAATAATTCCTTCGGTTTATCCAAGGAAACTAAGACTTTTGGCAACACCATGGTGTTGCGCCATGAGCATTCAAACAAGGCTTTATGCAAAACGCCTAATCTTCGGATTATGCGTAATACGGATGGTACTCGTTCTGCACAAAAACTAATTTCCGATTTACGCACCCAACTCCAGGCTCGTAAAGGTGCACAATATCATTTGGCCAATGAGGTTAGCAACCTCCTTTATACGCAAAGGACCAAGAATTTCTCTGTCCTTAACGTTAAAAAGAAAATGCTACCTACTTCTCCTTCTGATTTACGTGAGTTACTTGTACAAAAGCGTAAAAATAGAAGATCTCCTGTGATGTCCTCCCAAGAAGATCACCATTGTGAGAGTCACCAAATTGTTATCAACTGCTGCTGCTCTAAAGTAAAACAGTCAGTTTTTGACCGTTTAAATTATAATGTGCATCATGATGAACAGGATGATGAACTGCCATATGCATCAGTTAATATGGCATCTCACATCCCAAGGAGAGGACGTACGAGATGTAATTCGTCTCAAACCCTAGGTCAACAAAGATTCAATCAAATTGTTGACCCTTTTGAAGGTGTATATCAGCACACTCGTGCTAGAACACAACAATCTTTAATTACGCCTTCATCAGATTCTGAAGCTGGGGGACCCAGAATTTTGACTCAGAAACCGATAGTATTGATTCCAATCTCTATACTAGTCCCTCTGTTTCTTCAAGGGAGGTTGACGCATATGCTATTGGAGATGACAATGAAGCGTCCACTTCCAGCACTGAACAGCGCCTTACAGTGGTCGAGCAATCGCTGAAGGACATGTTTACTATGTTGCAGAGCATGCATCAAATGATACAAGCTCAACAAACTGTCCAACCATCGGTGGTAGCCCCGGTACAAACATCCGTACCACCTCAGGATAGTCCGGGGGTTGACACACCTCTGATTAATCTGAGTCAAGAGCCTGCCGTTAATCAAGACTCTACATCTTCCACACCTGAACATGTACCACCTTCGATAGGGGTTTCGGTACATTCGGCTACTATTCAATCAACTATACTGCCTCAAGCTGATGAAGCCCTCTAGGCAGTTAGGGAGCTGAAAGCACAGGTGGAAGCCCTTAAGCATAAGGATCAACTCCAGAAACTGGGGATCAAGCAGCCTTATCCTCCCTATTGGAATGATGTTCCCTTTCCACCCAAGTTCAAGCCTCAGGCTATGGTCTTGTATGATAGGAAAACTTCTCCCAGTCAATATATCAATTACTTTGATATTAGTACTGTTCATCTGGAGAAGAATGATGCTCTCTTCACCCCGAGTGTTCGTTGGATGTTTAGCCGAAATTGCATACGATTGGTACCGCAGTTTGCCTGATAACTGCATATCGTCATTTGAAGAGCTCAAGGTGATGTCCCTTTCTCGCTTCTATGAAGGAGGAATGGACATGAACATGTCTTCCTTAATAGATATTAAGCAGAAAGACAAAGAGGAGACTCGGGCGTTTATTGAACGCTTTCGATAGGCCGCCTTGAAAATGCCTCCTGGCATGCCAGATTCTGCGCTGATTGATACATGCAAGAAGAATCTACGGCCAACGATCGCTGTTTTTACATGATCTCAATTCACAGACTGGGCCTCTTTCATTATCTCCGCTGTCTCAGCTGAGTCCAGTGGAAACTTGGCTCGTGATCATGGGATGATTTTTACTTCAGAAGAAAAGGGGAAGAAGGCATCTTCTTCTGGTGGCAATTCTGGGGGTCGCAATGGAAAAGGAAAGTAAACTCTTGTGGTAAACCTTTCAAAGAACAAAACCCCATCAAGTAATCCGGAGTCTTCCAAGCCGAAAGAGGAATACTCATTCGACGAGAGCGATATTCCGGGAATATTTTAGTGTCTTCTAAAGGGTGGCTAATGTTGTTCCAATCATGAAAAAGAATGGAAAAGTTTGAGTCTGCATATATTTTCGAGATCTCAACGCAGCTTGTCCAAAGGACGAATTTCTACTTCCAATCACTGATGTCATGATAGACAACACATGTGGTTTTGAACGCATGTCTTTCATGGACGGCTTCTCGGAATATAATCAGATCAAGATGCATCCTGAAGATGAAAAACATACGGCTTTCCGTACACCCCGGGGGGTTTATTGCTACATTGTTATGCCCTTTGGCTTGAAGAATGCTGGTGCCACGTATCAACGGGCAATGAATAATATTTTTCATGAACATCTACGGAAGACCGTTGAATGTTACGTAGACGATATCGCTGTCAAGAGTCGATTGAAGGATGATCATATCCAAGATTTGAAGACATTGTTCGAGTTGATGCATCAGCATCAGCTGAAAATGAATCCTACTAAGTCTTACTTAGGGGTTTCTAGTGGCAAGTTCCTGGGGTTTGTTATTACCTCTCAAGGTATTCATGTCGATCCCGACAAGGTCAAAGCGATTCTTGAGATGCGTCCTCCACGTAATCTGAAAGAGCTCCGTAGATTTCAAGGCTGCCTTGCTTACATCAGAAGATTTATATCAAATCTGTCTGGCAGATGTCAACCTTTCTCTCATCTTATAAAGAAAGGTGTGTCGTTTGTGTGGGATGAAGCATGTCAAAAAGCATTTAATGACATCAAACAATATCTCACTAATCATCCAGTTCTAGTACCTCCTGTAACGGGAAGACCATTTTTGTTATATGTTCGAACAATGGATCATTCTCTTGGTGCTCTTCTTGCACAGAAAAGTGATCTAGGCCATGAACAGACAATTTATTATCTCAGTCGGATGATGATTGGCGCCGAGCACAGATATACTCTTGTGGAGAAAGAATGTCTGGCTTTAGTCTTTTCCATTCAAAAGACAAGACACTATGTGTCTGGATAGACTATTCATGTCATTTCCCGAATAAACCCTCTTCGGGTTTTGATGAAAAAACCGAGTGTTCTTAATTCCCGATTGGCTACTTGGGCAATGCTGCTTACCCCTTATGATATGGTCTATGTACCTCAGAAATCAGTAAAGGGTCAAGCGTTAGCCGACTTCTTAGCTGCCCATCCTATTCCCGAAACTTCCAAGCTATACGAGGACATTCCAGATGACGTCTTGGATTGTAACATAGTATTAGGAGATGATATCTGGCAGCTATATTTTGATGGAGCTTCCTGAGTTGGACCTAAGGGTAATATTATTTCTGGAGTGGGCATTGTCCTGGTTTCTCCTGATAAAATGGTTATATACCGCGCTTATTCTCTCAATGAGCCTTGTTCTAACAATGTGGCTGAGTATAATGCTTTGCTCATTGGGCTTCAAGTAGCTAAGCAATTGGACATTGAGTTCTTAGAGGCTTTCGGAGATTTTCAGTTGATTGTTAACCAGGTTCGGGGAACATATGAAGTAAGAAATCCAGACCTCATCCCATATCATCAAGGAGCAATTGATCTGGCTTCCTCTTTTAAAGGATGTTTTATCGAGTTTGTACCACGTGCTCAAAACCTTGAAGCGGATGCTCTTGCCAGCCTAGCTGCAGATTTGGCAGTTTCAATCAGGAGACAAAATACCATCACTTTGGTAGATCGAGATTTGTTCTGTGTCAAGAATAATCTGCACATTAAGCAGAGTTATATTACAGAATCAAATGATCAACAAAAAGATTGGAGAAGTTCATTTATAGACTATGCAGTTTATGGGATTTTACCTGAAGACCCAAAGGAAGCTGCATCAATCAAAAGAGGATTGCTTCAATTTTACTATGACTCTTCTATGCACATGTTATATCGTCGTTCCTATGATGGACTTCTACTACGTTGTCTCTCTAAGAGTGAAGCCATGCAAACCCTTCATGAAGCTCATGATGGAGTTTGTGGTGCACACCAACCAGGTCCAAAGTTACAGGATCGCATTCGAAGGATGGGTTACTATTGGCCCACCATTATGGCAGATGCTGTAGATTATGCAAGAAAGTGTAAGGCGTGCCAGATCCATGCTGATTTTATTCGTCAACCTTCTGAGTTTCTACATCCTACGATAGCCTCTTGGCCTTTCGAAGCCTGGGGTATGGATATTATTGGTCCAATTAATCCGCCTTCCGTTAAAGGACATCGGTTCATTCTTGCCATAACGATTACTTTTCTAAATGGGCAGAAGCAATTCCTCTCATTGAGGTAAAAACGTCTAATGTGGTTACCTTTATCAAACACCATGTCATCTATCGCTTTGGGGTTCCCCGAAGGATAATTTATGATAATGGGCCACAGTTTGCCAGTCAAGCATTTTACAGGTTTTGTGACAAAAACCGAATTTAGAACTTAGCTTCCACGGCTTACAATCCAGCTGCTAACGGTTTGGCAGAAGCTTTCAACAAGACAATTATTAAACTTCTCAAAAAATTCGTTTCTTCCAATAAACGTGATTGGAACGAAAAACTTGGAGAATGTTTATGGGCCTATCGAACAACGGTCAGAACGCTAACTGGTTTCACGCCATTTTCACTGGTTTATGGCTGCGAAGTTGTTCTCCCATTGGAAATCCAGATTCCATCTCTCAGAATAGCTATTGCTAATGAGCTGACTACTGAGAATAATGATCGTTTACAACTCCAGGAACTTTAAGGATTGGATGAGAAGCGTCTCCAAGCTCAACAGCACATCGAACTTTATCAAGCCCGCATATCTAGATCTTTCAATCGCAAAGTTAGAGAGAGGGTATTCAAAGTTGGGGAGCTGGTGCTAGCTGTCCGAAGGCCAATGGTTATGACTCATAAAAGCAAGGGCAAGTTCCAAGCTAAATGGGAAGGCCCTTATGTAGTCAAGATCGTATTTTCCAATGGTGCTTATAGGTTGTCTAAGCGTAATGAAGATTTGCTCATGATGCCAATCAATGGAAAATTTCTTAAGAAATACTATGTATGAAGAGAAAGAGACAGAATGTAAATAAAATCTCTTTTTATTTATTATAAATTCAATACAAAAGGTCAAGGACGAGGACCACGGCCTTCCTTTTCAAACACATAGTCGGCGAAGGAATTGAAGACATCCTTGCTCGAGTTCACCAGAAACGTGCAAGCGGCCATCCTTATTGCCTCTTCCTCGATGGTCTTCCCTGGCTCTACCAAGAAAGCAAAAATGTCTCGGGGCGGCTTGGGCGTAGAAGAGCCTTCGCCTACTTCGGTAGGGACTAACACGATCGGCTCGGCGGGGCGCGTCTTGATGGCATCTTCAACCTTTACGGTGACTTCAGTCTTCTGTGGCACATCCTTGGAAGGCATTTTTCGATGAAAGAAACAAGGGATAGAAATTTACAAAGAGTTCTCCACTATTTATAAGAGAGAACTATTAATGGACCAGTTTTGGGAATTGAAAAGATTTGTTCTTCCTGAAAAGACTTGTTCATTCATCCATTTATTACACCAGATTCATCCATTTAATGGTGGGAATTGAAACAACTTTTCTTTCCCCAAAAGAAATGCTGGTTCGTTCGTTCCTTCATCGATATTGGCACATATCCTTAAATGACATCTGTCATCTTTGATGATGTGCAGATTATCTTCCTCATTTCTCAGCTGCCAATGTTTGGATAAGCTGAAAATTGTTAGAATAAAAGAGATATGTCTTTTATCATTAAATTTTTCCCGGCTGATTTTTATCTTCTATGTTCATATTACCTCTGAATAGATATTAATCTACTCCTCTAAGTTATTTCAATCTATCACGTTCATATTACCTCTGATAGTATTGTACACTCTAAAAAGAAGAAGATTTATTATCTGTTATAGATATTAATCTACTTCTTTGAGTAACTTCAACCTATCACGTTCATATTACCTCTGATAGTGTTGTTTTACTCTAAACAGAAAACGATTTATTATCTATCATGTCCATATTACCTCTGGATAGATATAATCTATTTTGTTGACTTATCATGTCCATATTACCTCTGATAGGGCCATCAAAATAAACATTTCATTCATTCTTTGTTTGAAATGATACATCAAAAAGGAAGAATATTAAAAGACAAAACAATATTATTACAAAAGTCTCTAAGGATGAGCAGCCAAGTCTTCAATTAGTTTTTGCAACTCGGCCAAACGATTCTCACGAGATTGTAAAACGGTTGCAGCTGCTACAGTGCATCGTGTCTCCGGAGCATAGAGATGAGAAAATTTTGCATAACTGGCGACTATATCATCTTTAGCCTGGTCAAGGGCCTTGATGTTACTTTCAGCACCGAAGATTTGCTTCTCTAAGATGGAACTCTGTTTCAGATGTCTGTTGTGATCTGATATCAGCCGTTCGTGCTCTTCTTTTAATCGAGCCAGTTCAACATCAACTTCGCTGATTTTCACATTGATAGCATCGTGTTCAGCCCGATGTTGGTCCAGTAAGGGTTTGTGCTGATGTACGAAAGCCTTTTTCATGGCAACTTTCTGGCCATATTCTTGAAGAGTCTCTTTAAAAATATTTGTCCGAGTGGCATATTCATTTGTAAGAGTTTCATACTCGGCTTGAATGAGATCTTCGATCGTCCCACTAAACATCTTCAGATATTCCTTAATTGGTTGCTCGAGTTCTTGGACTATCTTCTGTAAAGCTGCTGCTCTCTCAGTATCATTGTATGATATGATGATGTCAATGATAGGAGCAATTGCATTTTTTAAACCCTCATAGCAGAGACCTTCCTTCAAGACCATTTTGATTAAAGCCTCCAATGTCTTATAAAAGGTTTCAGTCTGGATCTCTACCAATATATCCATCCCAGCATCAGAGTTCGGTGTTTCAACAATATCCGCTAACCCCTTCTTTGGGATATGAGGAGAAGACACTGTTGTCGTCACTGCTTTAGTTGTAACAGATCGGATCAGCTGAGCTAAAGCCATGGTGGTTATCATAGGATAAGAAATCGGCAGAGCAGATATTGCAGTTGGAGATGTGAATGAGCCTTGTTCAACACCTTCTGTGCTTATTATAGCCAATTCGTTCCCATGGGCTTCTGATACTGGCTCTTGAGCAACCTTGATGATATTTTCCCCAGCTATTTCTGGAACTGAAACTACAGGAGTTTTAGTAGCAGTGATCAGTGTGAGGGCAGTAGAAGCACTGATGGTCAGCTCAGCCTCGGACACTGTAATCTCAGAAACTGATTCTGGATCAACAATAGTAACTGGCGGTGCTACTACTACATCTCCGCCCTCAGTGGTGGAGGTGACAATGTCCTCATTGACTATATTGATAATCGGTTCTTCTGCAGTAACCGATTCTTTAAGCTCAGTAGGGTTTTCCTCTGTGGTGGGACTTTCATCTCTCCCCGGAGAAAGAGGAGGTAACTCTGGCACTTCTTCTTCTGCAGCTTCTTCTGGTGTTTCTCCAGAAGAAGAACCCTCTTCGGAAGAGGACTTCTTCCCGGAGGAAGAACCCCTTTCTTCTGATTCTATAGCTTCTTGTTGGATAGGTTCTTGGGGAAGAGGAACAATGGTCGGCTTTGCCGCAACAACGGTTCCTACAAAAAAAGAAGAAAGATAGTCAATATACAAGATTATAATACATAATGTTGTGTTAAAATTATCTTTACCTAAAGAACGTGAAGGACGTGACAGAAACTCATTATAATCCACATCCCAATCATCGTCACTCAAGTCCAGACCTGGTTCGTCTGAAGGGATAGGCTCTGGATGCCTAGCCAGAGTTGTTGTCGAGGCTTCACTAGTTTTCGCCTTTTGTGGCGAAACCAGAGACAACGAGATGTTAAGCCGCCCTGGGATAATAGTACTGTATCAGCTGTTGTCACCACGGCAGCTGTTGTTGCTACAGCAGTTGTTGTTGCTGCAGCAACTATTGTCATTACTGGCTGTTGTGCAGAAGGTCCTTCTGCTGGATGGGGTACAGAAGATCCTCCTGCTGGTTGTAAAGCGGAAGACCCTTCTACCGGTAGAGCGGTTGAAGATCCTTCTCCAAGTTGAGTAGGCGGAGATATGTCACCTGGAAGCTCTTCGGCATAAGATTCACTCTCAAGAATCAGAGCTCTTTTGCTGGAAGGTCCTTTAACAGTAACCTTCTTCTTCTTCTCTAAAGGTGCGTCTGCTGTGACAGATTTCCGTTTCCGAGTAATAGGAACTTGAATCGCTCCTACGGGTGTTTCTTTATCCATCATGGGTAAAATCTCCAGATAGTCATCTGGAGCGGCATTATCTGGTACATCCTCACGAATTATAATTGGTGCTGCTACATCTCCTTTTTTGCCCATCAGAGACTTTCCCTCATATCATTGTCATTTGGGAATGAGCGGATGGAAGCATAAAAGTTGGCATATGTATGCAACATCTTCAGATCAGTGGTACTGGAAGCAGTTGATATAAAAAATTTGGCACCAGTACAACCAGTGCTGAAGTAATTCCACGCCCTCGCTCCATCTACGAGCTTTCCATAATTATAGAAGCTAGTGGAAGCATTACCAACATGAAGTTGGTCGTAACCAAATTGTCGGGCAAATCGACTAGGCAAGTACGGCTCGAAGAAGCAATTATCTTCATTTCTATACATTAAGTGTGATGGTCTTATCCACATGAGCCATTTGAAGGCAGGCCTAGGTAATTCGGTTACCTCTCGGCCCACATCTTCGAGTTGTATACCAAAACAATCTCCTGGAACTGATGGGCGTGTACAGTAGATATTCCACCCATAACTATAGTTCAGCGCTGCACGCGTATCTGCCACTGTAGTTACCTTCCAAGAAGATTTGCCGAACTTCTGGAGGAACACCTCTTCTCTATCCTCGGGACCGGGTGGCAGTAAATTGCAGTTATGGTGCAAAATCCAACCCATCAGATATGTATAAGGCATCTCTATCCTCGGGAAATCACTGCGATGGGGAGCATTATGGAGCAGTTCATCCCCAAAAGACCGCATGCTCGCATTTATCCGGCACACCATCGCCGATAACAAAATGATTCTGGTTTTGTAAACCAAACGTACAGCTGGCCATAGTACGTTACGGTGAATTCTGTCGACTGAGCCAAGACCAGGCATGACCCATCTTCTCAGCCACAGAGACAAAAAACCTGCCAGCCAGGCTTCCTTTGATAAACGTTGGCTGCCATGACGCAGGAAACTGAGAGTTTCAGTCCCTGTAGGGAATTTTCCAACCTTGTGGAACAAATATTTGTCTGGATGATTGTGATTAGACATCAACCCTGTTATCACATCCCCGGGAATAATGGTATAAAGATTGATAGGTTGAACTTTGTTCTCATTAAACCTATCTGGTTTTTCTTTTAAACCTCTATTCTTGTGATGGAATAGATAGGTCGTCCACTTGTTGATATAAGCCGGATGTGATCCACTCTCATACATGGTGGTGCAGATCAAATAATGGCTCACTAACTCGTGATATACCTCGACCAAGCGAGGGTTATCCTTACCGACCTCCGCTAATTCCTGGTTTGTAGGAACATATTCTTCGTATGGGACTTCTCCCATAGGTAGCTTGGAGATGAACTCCATCTCATGCAGGCCGAACCCCATTTCACCCACTGGAGTTGCAAAAGTGCCGGTGGAGCTGATATACGACTCCAACAGAGCTAGAAACAGGTTTTGATTTATGGGTATCCCTTTACTTGTCGAAGCTACCGCTTCTAACAGCCCGGTAGCTTGCAGTTCAGTTATGAAATTCCTCATTATCCAATCACTGAGGTGGATCCAGTTTTCATTATGAGGAGTCAGCCACCCATAAAATCTTGGATTTTTCGAGGGATATAATACTGAATCCTTCATAAATCTGTTCACGTACATGGGTATCTAAACATGCTGAATTAATGAAGAACCTTCACTGGGAGTGTTTCCTGGCACTAGTCCTCTGAAAGGAACAACTCCGCCACAGGGAGTACTCGTGTAATAGCCTAATTGGCTTGCTTGATCCCTCTTGAAGATTATTTTTCCTGGTCTGCCATGACTATAGGGAGTCAGATTCCAGCTCATTTGTCTTGGATGAATAGCATGGATGAAGGCGGAAAGAGGATAATCTCTTGGTGTAATTAAAAGATACACTGCCCTACCTCCCAGTTTAAATACCCAATCCTCATTTTTGGGTTTGGTTTGAGATTCAGTATCGATGGCATCCCCGAACAAGAATGTAGGCTTCAGGTACTGTTGATTAGTTAGTGATATCAGTGTCTCTCCATTGATTAAAGATAACATCACCCTATCACCTTGAACAGCTAACATCTGTTGTCTTTCCGGAGAATACTGTTTGTGAGTTTGAGGAAATTGCACATGTGATAAATCCTCTAGATAACTGGAGCCCATGATGCCAGATGGAGAACCCAGTGCTTCGACAAGTGGATGGATTTGCAGGTCCACTGAAAAAGAGAAAAGAAATCAAGTTAGTCAAAACTTTGATTTTGAGCTTCATAAACAAAACTTTGAAATTTTACGCAAGTAAAGTTTTGGGTTTTCTAAAGTCATTTTGGCTAAAGATCTTCTGCCCTATGACTATGCATAATGACTGTTTACGCATAGTCTCCTTGACTTGCTAGATCTCAACTTTATACTGACACGTATAGACGTGGGCGAAGTTGATGATTCACTCTTTACGCTGACACGTATAGACGTGGGCGTAGTGGATGATTTATATTTTACGCTGACACGTATAGACGTGGGCGTAGTGGATGATTTACATTTTTACGCTGACACGTATAGACATGGGCGTATTTTGTTTGTAAGAGTTTTACGCTGACACGCATAGACGTGGGCGTGCAATTTTTAGGGTTTCTTATTTGTTTGAAGTCGTCTTCCTCACAAAGAAACTCTCATGGCCGAGAAAGGGTGTTCCCACCTTTTATGGCCGGGGCCACGTCCGGGTTTGCCTTAGGCATCTTCTTGGGCGAAGTTGCTGTCCTCTCCTCGCGACCAGTCGTCGATGAAGACGTGGTGGCCTTCTTTCCTTTCGCAGCAGCAGAAACTTTGCTCTTAGGGGCCATTGTTCGAACTCGGTAAGAGAGGATGAAGAAGAAGATGAGAGTTTGGGTGTGAAAGAGAAGTAAAAGCTTTCTCTCTCATACCAAGACTCTATATATAGAAGTTTCGGGTCAGTTCGAAAATTGAAATTTGACTGTTGGTATCCCGAGTTCTACGCAGATGACTGTTGGCTATCCCACTCTTTACGCTTCTGTTCAAAGTATTTCAAATATTTTAATATTTGAAAACTTTGAAGGGGGTCTTGTAGAAGCGAAAATTATGATATATTCTATCATATTTAAAAGACCAAGTCAAATTTGAGTTATACACAGAAGCCATACACAGTCAAAATGGTGCTCTACGCAGGACACTAAAAGACAAAACATAGGCTAAAAGTAGCTTTACGCGGATTGTTATCTTCTCAAATCAAGCTCTACGCAAGTAGCTTTACGCAGGAGCCCTTCACCAACTCTACGCATTGGACATGCTGTCCACATCATATTTAATGCTCGGATTTGGTCTGATAATGATTTTATTCTCTGACATATGCACAGAACTCGACGAGACGTGTTCACTCTGACCGAGGCTATCGTTTAGTGTGCAGTAGCTGTACGCTCGAGGATTAATTTCCTCTACGCACGAGAGTATATTTAAGCTAATTTAATGCTTAAGGCTATTATTAGCCGCTTTTGTTGTGCGTAGAGCTTATTTGGGCTAACTTTATGCTCAAGGCTATTTTTAGCCGCTCTACGCAGGAAACTCCTTCGAGCTATTTTTGCTTCTTGTACGCAAGCCTTCCCGGTTACGTGGGGACATGGGTTGGTGTACGTGGCCTACATGCCACGCTTTCCGAAGACATGTGAACGTGTTTTCCCTATTTTGTTGAGGAGTGGGACACGTGTCAGCATGCGTAGAGGCTTATTTTTCATTATGGGTGGCAGTTGCTATAACTAACTTGCGTAGAGACCATATTTGGCTGCTTTGCATACAGAAAGCCTAGTCTATAAATAGGCTTCGGAAAACAACAAAAAAAAGGCTAGAGAGAGATCTAGAGACAAGACCAGAGACTTGTTTTCAGAGCATTTTCTTCAAATTTCACCTCAGAGCAAAGTGAAGTAGAGCAGGAAAGCATTCGACTTGTGCCATCAGTGCTGACTTTGTCGATACCTTTCTGACGTCTCCGTTCTTCAGTTGTTCTTCTTCAAACAGCAGTTGTTCTTCAACATCATCGTGTGGTCCAAGGAATAAAGACTTCGTCGATACCTTTCTGACGTCTCCGTTCTTCAGTTGTTCTTCTTCAAACAGCAGTTGTTCTTCAACATCATCATGTGGTCCAAGGAACAAACTGATCGCTCTCAGATCAGACTTCTACAACAATACTTTCCCAGAATCTTATTTGTACATTTTTGTATTTTTTCTTGTTTTATTCAAAAGATTGTAAAGGACTTTTTGTTAAGTAAAACAATATATATATATATATATATATATATATATATATATATATATAAGAGGAAAAAAAATGAGATATTTATGAGTAGGGAAGAGAGAAAAATTATGTGGGGTATATGTGTAGACATGATAGGGGTAACACCCAATTGGGTTGGGTGTTGGGTCAAGTTTGGGCAAGGTTGGGTTAAGGTCTAATTAAAATAACAAAATTAAACCATTTAAATCATGGATAAAATGGGAGCACAAGGGAGATCAATTTGGTGGCACGTGCATAGTAGGCTCAAAACAGGCCAGAACCATATATCGGGTCGATCAGATTGGACCGATGTCGGGCCCCGAAATTAAATTGGAAGTTTAAGTCACAAATTACGGCAGACGATAAATTAGTCTAAATTGGCCCGAAAGTTGCGCGAAGCAAAAAGAGCACAAGGGAACAAGTTTAAGTGGGACATGATATATCAACAGGAAGATAATTATGTCTACTACAAACTTAGAGGAGAAAGTTTCCAGAGACTGGCATCTCTGATGTTCCAGAAATCAAAGTCAAGGAAAAGAGCATTTAATGATGAAAATAATCAAATAAGAAATATTATCGAAAATAATTCTTTTAGAAAAATCAAAAATAAATCCCTAAAATTCAGGGGGCTTACAAATATCCAAAGTACAAGAAGTATGATCATCAACATACAATAGTAAGGCGTCCCATACCACATATACATAGATGATTCATGAAGCTAGTGGTACAAAGTGAAGAACTAGCAAGAGTAACAGTCATACATAATAAGCTCTAGCTATAGTCTAAAATACACACATCATGTTTAGGCCCGTAGGCTACAATTCATGGACCAAAACACGAGCTAAACACGTGCTCGGAGGCTAAATGCCACAAAAGAATAATGTACATAACAAGTGGGAGAATAAAGCAAGAAACCCACTCAGGTACTTTGGTGCTCCAGAATGGTCACCGTCGAGTAGATGGTGCGGAAGATCCTCTGGGCTCCTCTATCAGATCTGGCCAACAAAACCAGTGGGGTCAGACCCCCAATAGCAAGTACCACAAATGAGGCCAAACTATGAACTTAAAACCAGCAATAGCTAACACATCAACAGTTAGAGATAAAATTAAGTAAAAGCAGATCGAGACTTGTGTACTACCAATGCACTTATCCCGAACATAGAAAGACGATAAGTAAAGCAACTTGGAACATAAGGTAATTAACATGTGACATAATGTAAAGCGTAGACATGTTAAGTAAACAGAAGCTTGAGAATATGTAAAATCAGCTGGTCGTGTAAGCATGTGAGATAGCCGGGTTATGAGAGCATGATGCCTCATCATAAGAATCTTGTATAGCTTGTAGGTTAACTGAACTTATGAGCATGTGAAGAAACTAGGACATGAGAGCCTGAAAGAACTATATGGAATGACAATGATTAAGAAGACTTGGAAACTATTCCGGGATTCAAGTTACAACCCTTAAACCAAACAAGGACCGGGGTTGTAACCCTTCTCCTGAACAGAACTTAGTTTCTAATCATTTTATGGCATAAGTATCATGTTATAGAATGTTAGTAACGAATAGGAAGACAAATGATAAGATAACTTAGGAACTATTCCGAAAGCCAAGTTACAACCCGTAAACCAAACAAGGACCGGGGTCGTAACTCTTCTCCTGAACGGAACCTTGCCTCCGATCATTTATGGACAAAAGTAAAGCATAAACAGTTAATGTACTGAAAATAAACATACAAACAATGCCTAGACAAGAATGGACTGGACTGACTCCATCTATCATTTACGGCCAAGCAATTAGTACGGCTTGATACTTTAACTAACTAGGGTTATCACAAGCCTAGTTACTAACAAGATGCAATGAGATATTCCACATTCACAAGCCCAGCAGACTAAATCCAGGTTATCTAGTTGCGGGTTGAGATAGCATGTGGGTACATCGCCCGGGAGACAAATGTACCCTTAGGTGACTTGAGGGTGCAACACATGATAGTGTGCTGGAAATGTGCCCTACTCGTCGGCAGGCTACAAGTCCACTTGAGCTCCAAGATAATGAGACTGCTTGTGACTGGGATATCTATTTATGGACTACTTGATCAATCTAGTCATTAAGCTAGTCAGATTCAGTATGAATTCCTGACCATGGTAACCAGGGACTCACATCCTAGACATGATGCAAGACGATACTAGACTGGTAGCTTATACAAGCACAATCAATACAATCACCCACGGTGTCAAGTTAATTCATTATTTCTTGTCAAGAGTGCGCCACGACGGGCCACTATCATGGATTGTCATTTCATTATTACTTGTCAAGTGTGCGCCACGACGGGCCACTATTATGTTAAAGTTACTGTAACTTGAGTGCACCACAACGGGTCACTATCATGTTAAATCACATTATCATTATCAATTTAGTATTATTATCAGGCGTGTTCATTATCAGTCGTGTTAAGCAAAGAAAAGAGACATATATATCATGAGTGCACCACAACGGGCCACTATCATGTGCTATCAATTCAATAGACGTAAGTTAGCATATAGAAGATCTTAAGAAAAGGACATCATATCATGTGAGAAGAAATAGATAAAATAGCTACTTGACCTAAAAAGTAATTAAAATCTGGACTAGTGTTAAGAGCATAAAAGGTGTACAATCATTCTCTAATTGCACAAGGTCATCAAATTATGTTAAGAAATTCATTTAAAGAAGTATCAAATCGTTAAGTAGGATCGTCACAAGTTAGGCCAAGTATAAATAACATGCAATGTAATCATAAGCTCCATATCAAGAATAAGAGAAACTTGCATAAAATAGTTGGTAACATATTTTTGAAGCCAATAAAAAGATCTACAACTTTCATGTTGGGAGTTGGAAGAAAGTCTGGCCACAAATCAGCCCAATAGGACATAAAACAACCAAAAACAACCAAAATAGGCACTATACGGCATTCTGTGGCACTATGTGGCAGGCAGCGGCATTCTGCAGTACTATGCGGCAGGCTGCAGCACTATACGGCAGGCTGCACTATGCGACAGACAGCGGCATTCTGCGGCACTATACAGCAGGCTGCACTATGCGGCAGGCTATGGCACTATGCGGCACAATTCATCGTCCCTGCCAGAATCATGACAGATAAACATAGAAATGTCCAAATCTTATTTTGGCCATAACTTCCTCAAAACAAAGCGAAATCTAACTTTTCAAAGGTCCATTTTGGGTAAAATCGAATTTTCTACAATATAAAACAATCAAAACTTGAAAATAATGAAGTTTGATAGATCAAAACCCAAGAAAACCGTAAATAAACAAAACTTAGATCTACAAGAAGTTATCCATGAAAACTCAAAACACCAAGAACTAAAGTGTCTTAGAATATAGTAATAGAGAGAATGGAACAATAAAATGAACTTTGTTCAAGTTTTGGCAAGATGTACTTGCCTTGGTTTTCATTGGAGGAAGAAGATAAAGAGGAAGAAGATGAAGAGAATAAAATAATGGAGGAAAGAGAGGGAGGAGTTGGATTTTATACAAACCTTCTCATCTCAAACCCAACCTAAACCAAACCAAGCCTAATGCCAAGTTGAACCAAATCAAATCAAACCAAGTCAAGTTTTAAACCAAATTAAAAAGGGCAAGTCCAAATACGGGTCACCTGACAATCGTCAGAAATCCGTACAATGAGAAAATAATTAAATTGGAAAAATTTCAAAGTGCTCAGAAAACCAAGTTAATACAAGATACAAAAAATAAATACGTATCCGTATATAAGTACTGATACAGTGAGACGGGTGTTACAATACCCCTTCATACCCTCTACTAAACTCCCTTATAAACACCCTCTATTACTCCAAAATTTTACTAAAAAACCACTCCAAAATGCACTAAAAATATCTCACTAAACACATCTCACTAAACACATTCACATGCTCCCCACCCTTAACACAACCAACCAACATGCCCAACTTCTCCAAGACACAACCATCAACCCCATCACTCCCACACACATAACAAACACCACGACACACTTCACAAACACATGAATAAATATAAATCTAGCCTCAAAACAGTCCACTATTCATAAATATACAAATTAACACATTGATACCTATAAATATGAGATGTAGGCCTAAGATACATGGCCAAACATGTAGGGTACCTAATGTAAACCATAGGGATCAATCCTAACATGATTAAACTACCTTGTAATCAATCTAAACCTGAAATTAAACATAAACTTGTCCTCTTTTGGCATTTTCACAAGCACTTGGTGTGCCCTCTTTGGAATCTCTCCATGGGACACACCTATATTCATGCAAACACCAAAAGAGGACTCTAATGAGCCTCTAAAACATTCTAAATGGTGAATCTATCATGTGGGGTGGGTTCCTATGGATCAAAACCACAAATATTATATAAAATGGCAAGAGGGAGAGAAATCTACCTATTGGGAGTTGATTCCCAATGAAAATTCCAAAGGACACGGAACCGACACGGACTCTTCTTCCAAATGGACACCCCTCCTTGCTTTGACTCCACAAACACTTGTAGATCCTTCTCCTTGCAAGAATGAGAAACTTTGTTGGAGAAATGAGAAGGCTTGAGAGATGAATCAATGGGATCTCTCCCAAGCTTTTGGAAAGAATCCTAAAATGAGAAAAAGGCTAAAATGTGAAGTGAAGGAGATGAAGAAGACCCCCCCTCTCTTGGCCGGCAACTTATGGCTAGTTTGAGCCAAGTGGAAATGTCCAAGATGCCCCTCTCTAAGTCTCCTTTGACTAAATAATTAAATAGAAGAGGTTGGGGTCAAAAAGTTCAAGTTTGAGTCACTAATCTAACCATTCTAGACAAGTAGGATTTGCCTAATTACACTAACATAATTAGTGGGATTTGTGGGCCATGACTAACTAATCCTCGGGTCCCGACTAAAGTCTAAGCTATCCGGGTCACTAACACAAGTCGAAACTAAACAAAAATCAAACCCGACAAAACTAAACCCCAAAATACAATATTAATAAATAAAAATTCACAAATATTCTAATATTGAAAAATGACAATTTTACTCTTATTTTTAAAATAGGGAGTTACAATCCTACCCCCCTAGAAAAAATTTTGTCCTCAAAATTAAGATGGCCGTACTCCTCCTAGAGTCTCATCCCCAACAATCAAGGTCTCAGAAAAACTCATCTAAATCATGCAATTTGACAGAATAACATACAGGGTCATGGCAGGCAATATCAGTCTGGGGTCCCATCTAGTTATACTAACCATATGACAATACTAGGAAATCACAAGGTATCAAACATACAAGCAAAGGATGTATCAAAACATCTCCAAAGATATACTAAAGTTTAGGTCAAAAACTCACCTCCAACTAGGTCTGGTGACTAGAACTCTCTCTTGGAGGCAAGGCCCTGGTTGGGGCTGGTACAGTAGGACAGTGTAGCATTTTGTGTGCAGCCGACCCATTGAACATGCACAACTTCTGCCTCCTCCTATAATGGCCCCAAATATGTCTAGGCTTCTTACAGAAAGCACAGGTAGGTACTCGCTCAACTGGCCTCTACTGGGCAGGAATCTGGACTGGATAGGCTAGTCTAACCTGGAAGCCTGGGTACTCCTGAGGCTCTGGGTATATACTGCTCCTCGCCCTCTTGGGACTAAGCTAGGGTCATGGGTGCCATACTGGAAAGGATAAGGAAGACAATCAATCATCAAAAGGCTGTAAGGTATTCTATCATCCTATATGAAACTGGTAATTATAATCAGCAGAGAATCAGGTATAAGGGTCACTATTCTAATACCAGGGGTATACTATCATCTCTAAGATAAAGGCCTAATCACAAGCCATCAAATCATTACACTATAAAAGAATTATAACTAATGAAGTTCTACAAGAATTAGACCAATTATCTGAAGTTATCCCTACTCCTAAGTTAATTTATGATGAAAAACAATTTATTTATTATTTTATTTTTTTGAAAAAGATTGAAACAAAAGGTAGAGATGATATGTTCAAAAACCTTCCCAAGATACAATTTGATGAACATATGGTCTGTCCAAATCATGATACTCCTTCTAGGTCAAATTCCCAACAATCAAGGTCGAGAAAAATCTATCTAAAGCATGCAAAACATGGTCCTATTGGTCGTGATTTCATAGTTTCGAACATGGTCACTATACTATCTATCACAGCACAAAACATCCTGACATGTACTAATAGAATCACACAACAAGATGGAAAAGAAGGACATGAAGGACAGACCTGCTAACCCGTCACCCGCAGCGTCGGTCTCCACGACCATTGGTGCAAAAACCCTGCCCCTCTGGGGTATATCCCTCCAATGGTGCGGGGCATGGTGCTGCGCTGCAGGTGGCCTAGCTCCCTCTATCTACTCCATAATACTCCAGTAACATCCACACTTATATCCCACTCCATCATACTAGGTCGCCATCTATATGGTATCTATTATGCAATCTGATAATCATACCCATCTATTCAGAACCATGTTACCAGAATACTCGTCACGCCAGTAAGTACGGCAGCGATAATCCATAGAGTCCACAACTAAGGCATATACCTCTAGAATCATGGTATTTAAAATTTTCATATTGCCGCATGCTTGACAGCGAAAACTTTAAATTCCCATACCCGAGAAATACATCCAAAATCAGACTCTATCTTATCGCCAAACCAGCTAATATGGCTGTAGAAGACTCTAGATTCCATGAGTGAGGCAACCTAGCCCATAAAGTTTATCTTGGCAGAAAAAATCAAGTCAATAATGAATACCAAGAATCAATCTCAACAACAAATCAAGGAAAGTAGACAGTAACTATCAGAATCGAATTTCGAGATAGTTTATAATGAGATTCTCAAGGGTCATCCCAAGAATCTTCTCAAGTTGTCCTAACTGTGATTGAGTACCTCTCAAGCTAAAGTATATTCCATATCTTTTACCGCAAGCACGCAGCAATACAACTAATCGTTGTACTACCACGACATCATACTAATTACGACTTCTGACCTGCATGGGCCACCACTAAAAACGTGTCACGACCCGCACCCGGAGTAAGGGTACGAGTGCGAGACAACATCCCAGCCTATGTCGTAAAAACGACGTAGAACGTTGTCTAGGTCTACTATCTAACAACAATTATAATATCAAAACCTATCGAGAAAAGTCAACTCCGAACGGAGGAGAAGCAATGACAATATAATATACTCAATCACAAACTCTAAGAAAGATAGATGATACTGAAAGATAAAGACAATGAGATATGGAAATATCATCCAGAAGATCCACACAGAAATAATCCAAGTCCAGAGTCAACAATCTCAAATACAAATACTAAAATAATAACAAGCCAAAATGTGTAATCTGGAGACAAAGTCCAATACCAAACTAATCCAGCTAAGCTACTCTAAAGCCTCATCGGCCGGAGCTAACCCCTGCTGAACTAGGGTCTCTAAATCTAAGCCAACTATGTCATGAGGACCGTAGTAGGTAGGACACTCCTCCTCGCCATAATCTGTAAAATTTTGTCTACATATCCAGTCAGGATTGAACGAGCACAAATCTCCAATAATAGTTCTGGTTAGACGATATTGAAAATGTAGCAACAAATAGAGAGAATATACATGGTAAAATAAGGTGTACATAAATCATGGTAAGGCATATCAAGACTATAAATAAAGGTAAGAGCAAGAGAACAGTGTATATCATGTACATGAGTCAGGAAACTACCATCTATGTGAGTTTAGCACTAGTTTCAATATATGATCGGCTTAGGAACATGATACAATGTTTAGCCTGGTTAATCATACGTGAGTGTATGATTAACACTAATCAATGTTCAATACTTGATACAATGTAGGTATTGATCACATATCTACGCTAGCACCCCCATTCCCGACTAGTATAGTGGATCTAGTCATGACACGTCATGACACGTAATTCTCTGAGGAGGTAGCTAGCCTTCGTAGGAATCGTATGTCACGACCCGATCCCAAGTTAATGGGTCGAACCGGATCATGCCCAGCCTGCACCGTGGTGAGACGGCGGCAGTAAGCTGTTCCATTGCAGGTATTCACAACAACACGAGTATATTTGTCACAACAGTTATATGCGAGAATTAAAACTTTATTTAATAAAATATTCAAAGTACACTGGAAATGGAAATGCTAAAGAAAATCTACAAAATCCAAATAAAAAAATACAGAAAGAAAATGCTATCTAAACATCCGGCTCGTCAGTCTCAGGTACAACATCCTCTGGGAGCACAGCAGGGTAGAGCTCTCAGATGATATAATAGAAGAAATAGAAAACCACGACAACGGAAATCGTCGAACAGCAGGTCAGAGGGACGGAAAACCGCGAAAACCACGGACACTCGGGAACCACGGAATCCGCGCGGGGCAGAGAGAAGCGCCGGGGGTGCGCTGGAGGGGATGCCCGCGGTTGGGTCGGGCGCGGACAACCACGGAACAGAGGGGGTCGGCCACGGGGCTCGCGCGGAAGGCGCGCTGACAGGGGCGCGGGGAGGAGCGTCGGGCGCGGTCGGCCTGGGGCTGGCCGGAGCGGGGCGGCCGAGGGCGCACGCCGAGGGGGTCCGGCGCGGTGGCTTGCTGGAGCACGGGGCCACGGGGCGCCGGCGCTGGGAGGCAGCGCGGGCGGTCGCCGCTAGGCGGGTTCGACGGAGGAGACGGCCGCGGGTGGCCGAGCGGGAGCTAGGGCACGGGAGGAGAAGAGGAGGAGGAGAGGTTTGGTTCTCGGGAGGGAAATGAGAATGAGGTGAGGGATTTGGAGAAAGAGAGTAGGGGTGTGGGTTTAAGAAATGGGAGTAGGTGGTGAGGAGAATAAGAACGAGAGGATTGTGGGGGGAAAAGAATAGGTCGTGGGGGGTGCTCGGTCACGGGGGTGACCGAGTGGGGAAGAACCCGGGTCGGGTCTCGGGTTTTCGGGTTGGGTAGTTTAGGATTTGCTTTATTTTCTTTTCCTTCTAGTAAAAATATAAGCAACAAATTTATTAATTGTAAATAATTCTGATTTCGAATGGGGTCAACTAGGACCGGGCTCGGGGTCGGATCGACAAGCAAAACCCATGTATTTATTATTTAAAAATAGTTTCAAAACGACAATATTAATAATCAATATATATTAATACTACAAAATATTGCGACCAAATTTAATAATTGACCAAAATTGCATAAAATCTAATTAACCAATTAATTCAAGAATGTGGGTTTCACAACCTTCCCTCCTTAGAAAATTTCGTCCTCGAAATTAAAAGGAGTAGGGTTAGGAATTACCTCAGGGCTCAAACAAATATGGGTACTACTCCCGCATCTGGTCATCTCGCTCCCAGGTAGACTTGTCTGGGGAGTTGTGCCGCCACATCACTCTGACAATTGGCGTCACCGAGTTTCTGGTCTTCTTCTCGCCTCTGTCCAAGATTGCCACTGGCTTCTCTGGCACTGTAAGGCTGGGTCCAATCTCCAGCTCTGAATGGTCCAAGATATGGCTCGGGTCTGGAATATAATGTCTCAGCTGCGAGACGTGGAAGACGTTGTGGACGCCTTCAAGACTTGGGGGTAGAGCCACACGATAAGCCACTTCTCCAATCCTGCGCAATACTTCAAAAGGACCAATATACCTGGGGCTCAACTTTCCTGCTCTGCCAAAATGGATGGTACCTCTGGTAGGTGAGATCTTCACAAACACCCTGTCTCCTGCCTTGAACTCCAACGGTCGACGATTGCTATCAGCCCAATGTTTCTGCCTGTCCTGAGCGATTCTGAGCTTGTCCCGAATCATCTTCACCTTCTCTGCTGCATCAGTCACCATCTCAGGTATGAGCATCACTCATTCTCCTACGTCGTCCCAAGCAAGAGGGGTGCGGCAACGACGTCCATAGAGTGCCTAGAACGGTGTCATTCCGATGCTAGCTTGGTAACTGTTGTTGTAGGAGAATTCCACCAAGTGCAAATGGTCTTCCCAAGACCCTCCAAATTCCAGTACGCAAGATCTCAGCATATCTTCCAGCGTCTGGATAGTCCTCTCTGATTGTCCGTCCGTCTGGGGATGATAGGCGGTGCTAAACTTCAGTTTGGTTCCCAAACTGTCATGCAAACTCTTCCAAAAGTTAGAGGTAAACTTAATCTCTGTCAGATACAATACTTACCGGAACTCCATGAATCCGGTAGATATGCCGCATGTACAGTGCTGCCAACTTCTCGGTGGATAAACCAACCTTGAAGGGGATAAAGTGAGCTGACTTCGTCAGTCGGTCCACTATAACCCAAATGGCATCCTTCCCTCCTTGGGATCGAGGCAGTCCCGACACAAAGTCCATCGTTATGTGTTCCCATTTCCACTCTGGGATATCAAGCGGCTGCAACAATCCTGCTAGTCTCTGCCTACTAGCCTTTACTTGCTAACAAATTAAACATCGAGCTACATACCTGGATACGTCCTTCTTCATTCTATACCACCACACTATGGTACGCATATCCCGGTACATCTTGTTGGCTCCTGGATGTATTGAATACTGCGACTGGTGCGCTTCCTGCATCAGCTCGCTCCTCAGTTCGCCAGCTGGTACGCAAAGTCTCGTACCATGCCTCAGGGTCCCATCGCTGGCGATCGAAAATCCTTCAAGTGTTCATGCCAGTACTTGATCTCTGAGTTTGCAAAGCGTCTCGTCCTGGAATTGGGTTTCCTTGATCTTGTCCATCAGACTCGAGCGCACTTGCATCAGCATCATCTATGAATCAGCTCCTGGTATAACAGCTTCTAGCCCCAGTTTCTTCATTTCCTCTTCAGGCAGCACTATCTTCAATCCCAACTTCTCCATGTCCTCCAGTAGATGCCGCTCCTTGGTCAAGAACATTGCCATCGGATAGCGACTAAGTGCATCTTCAACCACATTAGCCTTACCCGGATGGTACTGCAAGTTGATGTCGAAATCCTTCATCAGCTCCAGTCATCGCCTTTGACGCATGTTCAGCTCCTTCTGAGTGAAAACATGTTTCAGACTTTTATGGTCTGTAAATATTTCCACTCGCTCTCCATAAAGGTAGTTCTTCCACAGCTTCAGTGCAAATATAACTGCTGCCAGCTCCAAGTCATGTGTGGGATAGTTCTTCTCATGGGTCCGTAATTGCCTAGATGCATAAGCAATCACTTTCCCGTGTTGTTGAAGAACGCAACCCAGTCCTTTTCTAGATGCATCACTGTAGATTGAGAAACCACTGGTACCTGCGGGTAGCACAAGTATCGGTACCGTTGTAAGCCTCTTCTTCAGTTCTTTAAATGCTGCCTGGCAAGCTTCAGTCCACACGAACTCTTCATTCTTCCGGGTGAGCTTCGTCATCGGCTCAGCAATCCTGGCAAAGTCCTTCACAAACTTCCGATAGTAGCCAGCTAAGCCCAAGAAACTTCTGATCTCCGCAACTGAACTTGGTATAGTCCACTTCTCAATGGCAGCTATCTTTCTTGGATCCACCGAGATTCCTTCTCCTGTGACAACATGGCCCAAAAATTCTACCTTGTCTAAGAAAAATTCACATTTGGATAGCTTACCATAGAGCTTCTCCTTCCTCAAGGTTCCCAGTACTTTCCTCAGGTGCTCCTCATGCTCTTCTTCCGTCTTCGAGAAGATCAGTATGTCATCGATGAAGACAACAACAAACTGATCTAGGTATTCATGGAAAACCTTGTTCATGAGGTTCATGAATACCGCAGGAGCATTCGTCAGTCCAAACGGCATGACCAAGAATTCAAACTGCCCATACTTGGTGTTGAACGTCGTCTTCGGGATATCTTCCTTCCTGACCTTGATTTGGTGGTAGCCTGATCTGAGATCTATCTTTGAAAACACCTTGGCTCCACTTAGCTGATCAAACAGGTCATCGATCCGGGGCAGAGGGTACTTGTTCTTGATGGTGATGTTGTTCAACGCCCGGTAGTCGATGCACATCCGCACTGTTCTGTCCTTCTTCGGCACGAATAAAACTGGTGCTCCCCAGGGTGAAGCTCCATCTCTAATAAATCTAAGGGCCTTCAGCTCATTGATATGGTCCTTCATCTCCTTGGCCTCCTTCGGGTTGACTCTGTAGCATCCCTTAGAAATAGGGGATGAGCCGGGAACTAGATCGATGGTGAACTCCATACCTCGATCCGGGGGCAATCCTGGAAGACTATCAGGAAAGACATCCATGAATTCCGCTATGATAGAGTGGGGAGGTCCGGGTTCTTCGGTGATAGAGGCGTAGGTGACAACCTCTATGACTTCCGGAGCTCGAAAGATCTCAAACTTCGGTTCTCCAGGTGGACTGAAGACTACACATCCTCTGTGACAGTCTATCAGCGCATGCTGCTTACTCAACCAGTCCATCCCTAGGACTACATCATAGTTGGGTAAGGGCATCACTAGCAAGGGTGCTAAAAACTTGTAGCCTGCTATAGTTATGGGACAGTCACAAATCTCGGTGATGGGTATAGGCCCACCGCCGGTCATGACTCTACATATCATCTTGCTAAGTCCCGTAACTAGGTGGTGTGCAGATATGAACTTGGATGATATAAAGCTATGTGATGCACTAGAATCAAATAACGCTAGAGCAGGATATGAATGCACATAAATAGAACCTGTTATGACATCAGCATTGGGTTCCTGCTCTGGCTCCTGATCATCCGCTGCTAGGGCAAAAGCTCGCCCTGTCTTCTGCTGTTGCTGATGCTGTCCGAATCGTTGTTGCTGAGTAGGTAGGGGAGCCTTCTGCTGTGTTGCCCCAGTCCGGTTGGATATCGTAGGGCATTCCTTCACTTGGTGGGTGGCAGACCCACAGACTAGACAGTGTCCTAGCCTTTTCCTGCAGATATTTGCCTGATGTCCTGGCCTCTTGCAGAAATCGCAGACAGGGATCTGCTTCTGAGGCGCTCTATCATTGGTCCTTGCCTGGTGGTATTGCTGCTGGTGTTGAGGTCGGTTGTTGTTGTTGTTGCTGATATGGGGCTTCTTCTGGTTACCCTGGTAGTTGCTATTTCCAGGGTACTCTCTCTTCGAACGAGCAAGCTGACTCTTCTCAATATCCTGGGCTCGTGTCAGGATCCTCTCATAAGTCTTAGCACCTCCTGAGATCACAGGGGTGCGAATTTCTTCCCTTAGTCCATACCTGAATCATTCAGCACGATCTGCGGGATCAGCAACCAAGTTCTTGGCAAAGCGGCTAAGTCGGCCGAACTCTGCCGCATAATCTCCAACCGTCATATTCCCTTGCTTCAGATCCTGGAACTGCCTTTCCATCTCTCGCATCTCTGATGTTGGGAAGAACTTTTTGCGGAACAACCTCTTGAAGGTGTCCCAATCAAGCTGCGGGTCCTGGAGTCGAGGTTCATTCCGATACCAGGTGCTTGCTACATCTTGCAGTTGGAGTCCTACTGCTTCAGCCTTGAGGTCTTCTAGAAGTCAAGCGACGCGGAGGAGACGCTCCATGCTATCGAGCCATTCGTCGGCATAGACGATTCCCTCGGTTCCCTTGAAGGGTCGAGGGACCTGCTTCTTGAAGCTCTCTATGTCCCCGACCTTCATACATCATTATATCTCTTATCAGAATGAATGGCTCTACAAATGCATAAACTAACTCTAGAATTATGCTTACCTTAGCCGGTCTTGGTTCCAATTGTGGCACTTCTCTCCTCTCGAGAGCAGCCATCGCCAGATTATGGGCATTTTCTATGCCTTCTTTCATGATCGCGTTCTGCTCGCGATGGGCCTCTGCTTGAGCTTTCTGGGCTTTAGCTTGGGCTTTCTGTCCTTCAAGTACACCCCGTAACAGGCTTGCGAGGTCGGAGGAGTTATCGGGCACTGAGGCCACAGCTTGAGCAGCTACTGCTGCAGTGACCTGCACCTCATCCCGAGAAGAGGTAGGATTCGCCGCTTGATCTGCAGTTCCAAAAGCGGTGCCGGGTGCTGGTGATTCATGGGGTTGATCGGTCAACTGCAAGGATGGGGGTTCTAGTCATACTGGGAGAGATGGGGTGCGATCGGGGGATGGCACCGCATCGCCAGCAGGGGTGGTCTTTCCCTTAGTCATTTTCTGGAAAGTTTAGGTTGCAGAACATAAGCAAGGTAGCCTACCAGTCTATAACAATCAAAAATATTTAATAATAAAATATTTCGGCCCTATGTCGTGACAAATTGATATTCTAGTGTTCTAGTTGTTTCTAGATAGGTTTTCCTAAGTTGTTGTTGTGGACCTGCATGGGCCACCACTGAAAACATGTCACGACCCGATCCCAAGTTAATGGGTCGAACCGGATCATGCCCAGCCTGCACCGTGGTGAGACGGTGGCAGTAAGTTGTTCCATTGCAGGTATTCACAACAACACGAGTACATTTGTCACGACAGTTATATGCGGGAATTGAAACTTTATTTAATAAAATATTCAAAGTATACTGGAAATGGAAATGCTGGAAAGAAAATCTACAAAATCCAAATAAAGAAATGCAGAAAGAAAATGCTATCTAAACATCCGGCTCGTCAGTCTCAGGTACAACATCCTCTGGGAGCACAGCAGGGTAGAGCTCTCAGATGATATAATAGAAAAAATAGAAAACCACGGCAACGGAAATCGCCGAACAGCAGGTCAGAGGGACGGAAAACTGCGAAAACCACGGACACTCGGGAACCACGGAATCCGCGCGGGGCAGAGGGAAGCGCCGGGGGTGCGCTGGAGGGAATGCCCGCGGTTGGGTCGGGCGCGGACAACCACGGAAATGAGGGGGTCGGCCATGGGGCTCGTGCGGAAGGCGCGCTGACAGGGGCCCGGGGAGGAGCGTCGGGCGCGGTCGGCCTGGGGCTGGCCGGAGCGGGGCGGCCGAAGGCGCACGCCGAGGGGGTCCGGCGCGGTGGCTTGCTGGAGCATGGGGCCACGGGGCGCCGGCGCTGGAAGGCAGCACGGGCGGTCGCCGGTAGGCGGATTCGACGGAGGAGACGGTCGCGGGTGGCCGAGCGGGAGCTAGGGCACGGGAGGAGAAGATGAGGAGGAGAGGTTTGGTTCTCGGGAGGGAAATGAGAATGAGGTGAGGGATTTGGAGAAAGATAGTGGGGGTGTGGGTTTAAGAAGTGGGAGTGGGTGGTGAGGAGAATAAGGAGGAGAGGATTGTGGGGGGAAAAGAACAGGTCGTGGGGGGGTGCTCGGTCACGGGGGTGACCGAGTGGGGAAGAACCCGGGTCGGGTCTCGGGTTTTCGGGTTGGGTAGTTTAGGATTTGCTTTATTTTCTTTTCCTTCTAGTAAAAATATAAGCAACAAATTTATTAATTGTAAATAATTCTGATTTCGAATAGGGTCAACTAGGACCGGGCTCGGGGTCGGATCGGCAAGCAAAACCCATGTATTTATTATTTAAAAATAGTTTCGAAACGACAATATTAATAATCAATATATATTAATACTACAAAATATTGCGACCAAATTTAATAATTGACCAAAATTGCATAAAATCTAATTAACCAATTAATTCAAGAATGTGGGTTTCACATCGTATCTATGCAGTACACAATAGACAAGGGAGACTTGCACAATGTAACCAAGTATGGGAATAACATCTCATTACGGGATCCAGACAAATACCAATCCATGTGAACAATGTGTCATGAGAATATGTATATCTACACTAAATACAAGAAACATAGACGATATCATAAAACATAAATATTATCAGAGAATGTACTCGCCTGAGATCTGGTAGAAAATGTAAACAGTATGTCGAGGCTCCGAGTGAAGTCACAGATCTAAAGATGAGATATACATGAGTTAAAATAAGGTTTAACAGTGTTAGACATGATTTCTAGTACAAGCTATGTAAATCTTGGTCAAACTCAGTCAATCTAAGTCAAACAAGGTCAAACTAAGTCACAATAGGTCACACTAGGTCAAACTAGATTATACAAAGTCAATCTAAGTTCTATTAGGCCTAACAAAGTCAAACTAGGTTAAGGCAAGTCAAACAAAGTCAAACTGGATCAAAGGTTGATTTATAGTTGACTTTTGGTCAACTGGCCAACTCTGGCCAACTCTAGGTCAAACTAGGTCTATAGTTGACTTACAGTTGACTTTTGGTCAATTTGTCAACTTTGGTCAAGTTCTAGTCAATTCTAGGCTAAATGTTGACTTTTGGTTGACTTTGAGTCAAAACAGTCAACCATGGTCAAATGGGATCAACCCTAAGTCAAACACCATATTCCTAACATTTACCAACAAAGTTATCTTAGTTCTAACCATATCTACCCTTGTTAATCCCATTGCCTTAGAATATAGGTATTACCCTTTTACCCTTGTATATTACCTTAGCTAGTAGGTATACTACTAACTTAGGCTAACTAGTTCCTAATCAACCCTTAGACTAACATCAAACTATACAACTTAGTATCTTCACACAATTCACCAATATCTTACCCTCTACATAGGTAAATACCATTTACCTTGGTATTTAGCTACCTTACCTTGCTAAGGTAAAAACTCATTTACCTTGAGGGCAAGGTAAATCCTAAGATACCAAATATTTGGTATCCTAAGATACCACTCTTACATATAAGCTAACTAGTATCCTATCTCGAACACTAACTTGGTATCCTATAGCCAAGACTCTAACTTGGTATCCCAAACCAAGATACCAACACTCTAGGATACTAACATAACATATCTCATATCCTAACTATATATATATATATATATATATATATATATATATAAATATATATATATATATATATATATATATATATATATATATATATATAACCCTTAAACATATCCAACTAACCACTAACTTCCCTCTCCAACTCTCACCTAAAACACACATACACACACACTTGGGGGGGGAGGGAATTGGTGGCTGCCTAGTGCAGCCACCCTGCTGCTGCTGCTCTTAAAGGGTAGCAAAATGCTGCTGTGCAGCTGCTAATAGAGCAGCAAAATATTGCTGAAATGGGCAGCAAAAGCTGCTGTGTATAACAGCAAACAAGGCTGCTGCAGCCCATTTTTTTTTGGGGGGGGGGGGTTGGTTGCCCTGTAACTCCTCCCTCAATACCCCTTCATACCCTCTACTAAACTCCCTTCTAAACACCCTCCATCACTCCAAAATTCCACTAAAAAAACCACTCCAAAAACACACTAAAAACATCTCACTAAACACATCTCACTAAACACATTCACATGCTCCCCACCCTCAACACAACCAACCAACATTCCCAACTTCTCCAAGACACAACCATGAACCCCATCACTCCCACACACATAACAAACACCACCACACACTCCACAAGCACATGAATATATATAAATCTAGCCTCAAAACAGTCCACTATTCATAAATATACAAATTAACACATTGATACCTATAAATATGAGATGTAGGCCCAAGGTACATGGCCAAACTTGTAGGGTACCTAATGTAAACCATATGGATCAATCCTAACATGATTAAAATACCCTCTAATCAATCTAAAACTGAAATTAAACATAAACTTGTCCTCTTTGGCATTTTCACAAGCACTTGGTGTGCCCTCTTTGGAATCTCTCCATAGGACACACCTATATTCATGTAAACACCAAAGAAGGACTATAATGAGCCTCTAAAACATTCTAAATGGTGAATCTATCATGTGGGGTGGGTTCCTATGGATCAAAACCACAAATATTATATAAAATGGCAAGAGGAAGAGAAATCTACCTATTGGGAGTTAATTCCCAATGAAAACTCCAAATGACACGAAGCCGACACTGACTCTTCTTCCAAATGGACACCCCTCCTTGCTTTGACTCCACAAACACTTGTATCTCCTTCTCCTTGCAAGAATGAGAAACTTTGGTGGAGAAATGAGAAGGTTTGAGGGATGAATCAATGGGATCTCTCTCAAGCTTTTGGGAAGAACCCTAAAATGAGAAAGAGGCTAAAATGTGAAGTGAAGGAGATGAAGAAGACCCCCCTCTCTTGGCTGGCCACTTATGGCTAGGTTGAGCCAAGTGGAAATGTCCAAGATGCCCCTCTCTAAGTCTCCTTTGGCTAAATAATTAAATAGAAGAGGTTGGGGTCAAAAAGGTCAAGTTTAAGTCACTAATCTAACCATTATACACAAGTAGGATTTGCCTAATTACACTAACATAATTAGTAGGATTTGTGGGCCATGACTAACTAATCTTCGGGTTCCGACTAAAGTCTACGCTACCCGGGTCACTAACACAAGTCGAAACTAAGCAAAAATCAAACCCGACAAAACTAAACCCCAAAATACAATATTAATAAATAAAAATTCACAAATATTCTAATATTGAAAAAATGACAATTTTACCCTTATTTTGAAAATAGGGAGTTACAAGTCTACCCAGAGTTACCACATCTCCATCAACATTCCCTTCCAACAATCATCCAAACAATGGAACTACTTTCTTCTCCACTTTCATATCTTTCAATTTTGCCAACAAAACAACTTCTGGAAAGTCAAAATTTATGTGTACGCATTGCGTAACTCCATTTTTTCACTTTCGCACTTTCTACATTTTTGTGCAACCAAACATGCCCCAAGTGCAAGAGTAGAACCAAAAAGAAAAATGATAGTGGTTGGTCTTTTAAACTCGGTTTCCGGAATGCAAATGTTAAAGTAATCGAAAATTGTGTTTGGCCCCATTCTCCAAAATTTTCTTTTAAAACAATCTCTCCAAAACCAAGTTATAACGCGGTTTTCGGAAAAAGTAAAACCTGTTTTATGAGTGAGTTTTCTCTCTCTCTTGGATTGAGGTCTCCCTCAGAAAAAAAGAAAAAAAGAAAAAAAGAAAAAAAAGAAAAAAAGAAAAAAAGAAAAAAAGAAAAAAGAAAAAAGAAAAAAGAAAAAAATATGCCTCTTTCCAACTCTTCTCTAAACTCGAAGAAGTAGTGCAAGGAAGAAGAAAACTATAATCGTAATTTACTCATTCCGATCTCCACGCTCCTCTGCTCCGATGAGATCCTAACCCTAGTTTTCCTTCGGGAACGACACCTTCGCCATCCGTCACTCCTCGTCAAACCTAGAGGAGGGTCTTGGAGTTAAAGGGGAATTCAGGGGAAGAGCTCCTCATCGTCAAACCCAGAGGAGGGTCTTGGAGTTGAAGGGGAGTTTGGGAGAGGAGCGAGAGGGGAAGCAACGCTCGGAGCAGCGTGGCGGACACGCTGGCGCTCCCGCTCGATCCCTCCATACGATGGGCCAGAGCTTCTTTCCGCTCCTTTCGTCCTCTCCGCAGCCCGCGCCCCCTCCGTCCTCTCCCTCCCCAACCCCTCCATCCTCCGGCCTCCCCTACACTATTCTGACGGCGACGACCCAAAGGACATCACCACGCCTCCGCAAGCATCCTCCCTATCTCCACAAACTTCACGTGGGACTGGACCGGGTGGTGCAAACCCTTGTCGACGTCCTTCTCGTTGTAGATCTTAGTGGCCTCCAAACAATTTGGAAGAATTTGCCAATCTATAACCCCGAAAATAATTTGCGAACAATTTGGATAAATTAGTTTATATATTTTTATTTAAAAATTATTATATATATATATATATATATATTTTATCGAGCAGATTTTTTTATTAAAATCATTTTCAGATGAAACCAACCCAACTCAACTCAAACTCGAAAACTATCACGACCCGCACCCTAGAGTAAGGGCACGAGACGTGAATACGCCCAGCATACGCTGCAGTGTCGGCGGTAGAACGCTGTCCTAGGTCTAACAGTATAATGATAACAGTTTATACTTCCCGAACGGGAGTGTCATAGCAGTTTATAACTCAATCACAACTAAGGAAGATGAAGCACGATAATGATATAATGATATAAAGAGAATTCAAAACCACAGAATACAAGTAGAGATAGAATACTAAGTGTCTAAGATAAACTCCACAAACATCCAGAGATAATACAATCATCCCAGCTACAAAGTACTAAAGAATATGTACAATCATCCAGGCTAAATAACTAGCTAGACTAAAAGTGAAATGTCAATATCTAGGGGCTCCTGCTCTAAGCCCTGGTCGCAGCTATCCTCTACGGCTGTCCCGTAGTAAGTATCTACGTCGGCCTCATCCTCAGCCTCTGTAAACAGTCAACGATGCCCCATCAGGACTGAGCGAGCACATTTACATCTCAACAGTTCATAGCAGGTTAGAAAATATAAACATGCAGTAGAGTAAGATACATGAAACTGAAAGAAATGTACAGACTGTAAAGAGATAGCTGTAATGGAAATATATATATATATATACACTGTAAATAGAGAACTACTAGTGGCTAGTGAGTCAGAGTATAAGATAGACATGTGAATGGCATAGGAGATTCTGATGCTACACTATGGAATGATTCTGATGCTACACTACTTGGACATTATTCACATGCCTACTTCTACTCCCCCGTACCCCCAATCAATACACAAAGATCCATCCAGGTTATGTTATATGATTTGCATGCATAGGCCCCCGAAGGGTGATACATAGTAGTCCCAATAAATGGGGATTCTGGGGGTTACCCAACAGTGTAAGATTCTGGGAAGACTCTGTGAGCATAAGAGTATATGTCACAAGTGATCGAAGAACCATGGAAGCATGGTGATACCAATGTAAGTTAAACGCACAGAACATGTAGTATCCGATGCTCCCGATAAGGATAACATCTCAAGTAAGGATCCATATAGTACTAATCCGTGATATGTCGTGACAGCATCAAGTAAAGTAATCTAAAGCAGGAAAATAATTCTAACAAGATATGAAATGATCAGAGAATGTACTCGCCTGTCAAATGAATGTCCAAGAGAAGTGTACTGTCCGAGGAGTGGTGTCTGGCTCCTATTTAGAACAGCACCAGTCACAATATGTCCAGAATGATAAAATAAGGCTATACAATGTATTCTACATGAATCTAGGTCAATCTAGGCCAAAGTCAACTCTTGGTCAACTTTGGTCAACCCTAGAAGTCAAACTAGGTCAACTAAGGTCAAACTAGGTCCGACGAGTCTAAACTAGGTCAATCTAGCCTATACTAGTCCATACTAGACTATACAAGCCTGTACTAGTCTACCAAGACCTAACTAGCCAGTTTATAGGACCATAGGCTAAATCACCTATTACCTCTAACAACCACATCACCCATGCACTCACAAGTTATCACACATATGTGTACATACACATAGGCTACTATATATCTATACATATATTATATATACCTATGTACATTACATCAACATATGGAATACATACATTATATACATATAGAAAATATGGATACTCTATGTACATAACATTAAGTATACAATACATATACTTACATATGAAGAAATACTCAATTATATATGTACATATATACATTACATGTATATCTATACAATGCATTATATATATAGAGGGATAGAGAGAGAGTGCAAGGTGAGCATGGCAAGGTGGTGTGTTCAAGTGACAGTGTAGTGCTCATGGCAAAGTGGTGTGTGTGCATGAAATGTGAAGAAGTGAAGTGTCACATGTGTTGTGTTCAGTTCTCAGTCCTACTGAGATCAGTCCAAATATTCCCAGGTTATAGGTTTAAAGCACACCCAAACAATACACAATATATAACCAAAACATAACTCATTTCAGTCCCTAAAGGAAATCGATCACTTCAAGGTCCACATAAACCCAAATTCAATTAAACTTGACATATAAGTAGATGGTATATATGTAAACATTATTAGGCCATAAAACAATTAGGTTACACTGATAAATAGGATTAAAAATGATGCCAAAGTTCATTTTCAAAAACTGGGAAAAACAGTTTAAAAATACCCAATTTACACTGTCTGTCCCCTACTTTGACAGTCCCATTTTATATCAAAAACTCATCCAAAAGACCCAAAAATTCACACACATGTAGTTGGTATGTTAGGGAACCATATTATGAAATAAAACAGTGCTTAACCATTACTAATTAAGCTAATTAACTCATTCGAACTTGTGATAAAAACTGGAAACTGGGATATTGATTTCAGAATTTTAGAAAACAGGTAAGTGGAAGATAACACACGAAACATGTTAATATGTCATTACAGAGGTTGGTAATTCAAATATACAGTGTGTGTGTGTCCCAGGATCCATCACGTATCCATATTAGCTCGACACGAAGTGTCCACATAAAATCAAACACCACACAGACACAAATAACACACTGTGCAGTGCTCGAGTTCACACGTGTCGTGCACTCGACACGACACGATCTAGGTTTCGTACTCGTGCAAGGGGGTGCGCCTAGGGTAGACCTAGGACTGTGTCACCTTGAATTGCACCCACGTGTCCCCGTGTCCTAATGAAAAGCTCGTATCCGAACCAAATAAAACCCGACTGAACCATCAGTCGAGACCAGTGCAGAGTCTCGTGTGTGTCCGACACGACACGAGACGACTCGAGGCTTGGGGTCCCTCGTGTCAGTCACTGCCCCCACCCGCTCGTCCAATCCTAGTTCACCACGTGGCCTGTGCAAGGAGCACGAGGCCACGAGTAGCAGGGGACCGTGTCTGTGCCAAAACAGTGGGTTCGTATCTCCCGTATGGACACGACACAACCCAAAACACCTACGTGTCTTCACAAAATATTGAGAGGGACCCTAGATCTACAATGCTGTTCAAAAGGATTTCGAAAATAACAAAATAATTTCCTAAGAGGCATTCTATCAAACACCTAGGCTGTAGGGTTGATATGTGTCCAGTTAGGACACGAAATGGACACCTAATGACACAAAATTCTAGGGTTAGCTAGGGGACACCTAGATCTAGGCTAAAATGCAATAATAACAACACCTACAATGGAAATTTAGAGAATTACCTATAGGTATCCATACTCCACAAAAGCTTCAAAGAAGAGTGCTTCTCTTGATCCCCAAACTTCTCCAAATTGTTAATAAGCTGGGAATAAAAGACATAAACAGCAAGAAATACTAATTTAGAACCTATTGCAATTTACTAGGATTAAAAAGGAGTTAAAATGGATTTGTTATGATTTTCTAAAGAGGGAACAAACCTTTCTTCAATTTGGAAATGTTTCTAAAGAGGCTAACCTAATTTGGGAGAGTATTTATAATGGGAGGACTCCCAAGGCTGATATGATGGCTGGCCATACTAGTTAGGGTTAGGATTTTGTTAAGTTTTGGGCCTTGGGCCAAGCTACAAGGCTATGGCTAAGTTGATTTATTAAATGGTTTAAACCATAAGTCATGACTTATGGCTTTCTAGTTCCTATTGCTAACTAGAGTCTATGGACCTAACCGAGGGTTAACTTAGGTTACACTAGGGTTACATAGCCTCACCAAGTCTATACTAACTAGGGTTAGCTCCTAGGTTGGTCAACAAAGTCTAAAACTAGTCAAGGTCAAATCTAGTCAACCACCTATCAAATAATTCCAAAATAAATTCTAAAAATTCCCATAAATTCAAATTAATTATATTAAAATCAAATAATCATGAAAATGACAAAATACCCTCAAACTAGAAATGAGGTAGTGACAAATCTACCCTCCTTAAAATAATTTCGTCCTCGAAATTAAAGGTAAAACTAAACTGCTGAGAAGGATATAAGGTATACCTCAAGGTCCAAAAAGATAGGGGTACCGCTCGCGCATCTCATCCTCCCGCTCCCAGGTAGACTCTCCTGGGGAATGATGCCTCCATGCGACACGTACCAAGGGTATCACCTGGTTCCTCAGAACCTTCTCTCGTCGATCCAGTATCTCCACTGGCTGCTCTGGATAGCTGAGAGTAGGTCCCACCTGAATCTCCGAATGGTCGAGCACATGGCTAGCATCAGCCACATACCGTCTCAACTGTGATACGTGAAATACGTTGTGGACACCCACTAGTGTAGATGGCAAGTCTAGCCTATAAGACACATCACCGACTCTCCCGATGATGAAGAAAGGGCCGATGAAGCGCGGGCTAAGCTTCCCACCTCCACCAAAACGTATCGTACCACGAGTCGGAGATATCCTCAAGAAAACCTGGTCTCCGACCTAATCACAAGCAAGGTCTCAATTACTAAATAATTAAACATGATCAAACAAACACAAAACAAACAAACCTAAATCTAATCCTACTCTAAACTGTACCTCAAACTCTAAGGGCCTCCGGTGGCTATCGGCCCAATGCTGATGTCTATCCTGCACCACGCGAAGTCGATCTCTGATAAGCTTCACCTTTTCTGCTGTGTCAACAACCATCTCCGGCTCCAGTAAAGCTCGCTCCCCAACGTCATCCCAAGACAAGGGTGTACGACATCTACGCCCGTACAGAGCCTCAAATGGTGACATCTCTATGCTGGCCTGGAAACTGTTGTTGTAAGCAAACTCAACCAAATGTAGGTGATCCTCCCAATATCCTCCGAAATCCAGAACACAAGTCCGTAGCATGTCCTCGAGTGTCTGGATGGTCCTCTCCGACTGCCCGTCTGTCTGGGGGTGGTATGCAGTACTGAACTTGAGCTGAGAGCCCAAACTAAGGTGCAAACTCCTCCAGAAGTGGGATGTGAAGCGACTATCCCGATCCGAGACGATACTGACCGGAACCCCGTGTATCCTGACAATCTGCCTCATGTACATCTCCGCGAGCTTCTCTGTAGACGTACCCACTTTGAATGGCAAGAAGTGGGCCGATTTGGTCAGTCTGTCCACTATGACCCAAATCACGTCTTTTCCTCCTGGGTCCTCGGCAGTCCAGAAACAAAATCCATGGTGATATGTTCCCATTTCCACTCTGGAATGGGCAATGGCTGCAACAAACCTCCGGGCTTCTGTCTCTCTGCCTTTACCTACTGGCAGACCAAACATCTAGCGACGAAGTGTGACACTTCCCGCTTCATACCACTCCACCAAATATGCTCTCTCAGATCCCTATACATCTTGTTGGCTCCAGGATGCATAGTGTACTGAGAGCGATGTGCCTCCTGCATGACCTGCTCCCGTAGCTCTCCACTGGACACACACAGTCTGGAACCATGCCTCAATGCGCCGTCCTCTGCAATGGTGAACTCCTCGTCCCCCAGTCCTGCCCTGACCTGCTCTCTGATACATCGTAGAGAGACGTCGTCGAACTGAGTCGACTTGATTCTCTCAATCAAGTCCGACTGGATCTGAAGGCCCCAAAGCTGTATCTCTGCTCCTGGCACTAGCACCTCAATACCCAGGCTCTCTAAGTCTGCTAACAGATGACGGTCTGTCGTCAAGCACATGGCTACCGGATATCTACTCAATGCGTCAGCAACCACGTTCGCCTTCCCCGGGTGATACTGTAAGGATATATCAAAATCCTTCATCAGCTCCAACCATCTGCGCTATCTCATGTTCAACTCCTTCTAAGTGAACACATACTTTAAGCTCTTGTGATCTGCAAAAATCTCCACCCGCTCTCCATACAGATAATGCTTCCAGAGCTTCAAAGCAAAAATTACCGCTGCCAACTCCAAATCATGGGTCGGATAGTTCTTCTCATAGGGACGTAATTGCCTGGAAGCATAGGCAATCACCTTCCCGTGTTGCTGCAGAACGCAACCCAGACCCTTCCCCGAGGCGTCACTGTATATCGTGAATCCGCCTGATCCTGATGGCAATGATAAAATAGGGGCTGTCGTCAACCGCTTCTTCAGCTCATCGAAAGCGGCTTGACACTCCTCTGACCAGATGAACTCTGCGTCCTTCCGGGTCAGCCTCGTCAAAGGCTCTGCAATCCGGGAAAAGTCCTGCACAAACCTCCTGTAGTAACCAGCCAATCCCAGAAAACTGCGAATCTCTGCAACTATAGTCGGCGCCGTCCATGCCTCAACTGCTACAATCTTCTTGGGGTCAACTGAGATACCATCTCCAGTCACTACATGCCCCAAGAAGTCCACCTGGTCTAAGAAAAACTCACACTTGGAGAGCTTTCCATAAAGCTGCTCCCTCCTGAGAGTCTCTAGCACAATCCTCAGATGCTCCTTGTGCTCCTCCTCGGTCTTCGAATAATCCAGGATGTCATCGATGAACACCACCACAAACTTATCCAAGTACTGGTGGAACACCTTGTTCATCAGATTCATAAATACTGCCAGTGCATTGGTCAACCTAAAAGGCATAACCAGAAACTCAAACTGCCCATATCTGGTCCTGAAGGCTGTCTTCGGGATGTCCTCCTTCTTCACTTTCACCTGATGGTAACCCGACCTCAAGTCAATCTTGGAGAAAACCCTAGCTCCGCTCAACTGATCGAAGAGATCATCGATCCGCGGTAGTGGGTATCTGTTCTTGATGGTCAAGTTGTTGAGTGCCCTGTAGTCGATACACATCCGTACCGACCCGTCCTTCTTCGGTACGAAGAGTACCGGTGCACCCCCAACGTGATAAACTAGAGCGAATAAAGCCCTTGTCCTGTAGCTCATCTACCTGCTTCTTCAGCTCTACCAACTCACCGTTGTTCACTCGATAGACGTGCTGAGAGATGGGTTCCCCTCCTGGAACCAAGTCTATCGAGAACTCAATGTCTATGTCCGGTGGCAACCCTGGCAACTCCTCCGGGAAAACATCCATATACTCCGCTATCAATGGATGTGGGATCGTCTGCTCCTCGACTGAGACTCCACAGAAGACTCCGCTGCTCTACTCCGCCTGACGTCTGGAGTACTCGAACTCTGGCTCCCCCGGCGCTCTGAAAAGAACTCTACCCCCTCTGCAATCAATGCTGGCGTGGTGCCTGCTCAACCAATCCATGCCGAGTACTATATCGTAGTTCGGCAATGGCATTACAAGCAGGCTCACCTCCAACTCACGGCCTCCCAATATAACACTCCGACCCTTACAAACATCACTCACGAGGATAATGCCACCCCCGGTCGTGATCTTGTAAGTCCTAGGCAACGATTCGGCTATGATACCGTGTCTAATCGCAAATGATACAGATATAAAGCTGTGGGAAGCTCCCGAATCGAATAATGCATGAGCTGGAATGGAGTCGAGTAGAACCGAACCTGCTATCAGCTCTCCGATCGCCTGTGTGTCCTCAGCTGCCATGGCGAAAGCTCGCCCCTGCTGGCCTCCCTTGGCATGCTGCTGATGCTGACCATATCTCTACTGCTGCGTCGGTAGGGCTGGTCCCCTCTGCTGGCCTGCTGCTGGAGCCCTGACTCCTCCTCCCTGAGCTGCCTGTCCCATGCGGCAATCTCTCATCTGATGGTCTCCCGAACCACAGACTAGGCACTTGCCCAGCCTCTTTCTGCAGTCGTTGAAGACATGTTCGGGCTTCTTGCAGTAGGTACAAGTAATAACCTGCCTCTGACCCTGCTGCTGCTGCCTCTGGTGGAACTGCTGCTGGGCTGGCCTCTGGTGGAACTGCTGTTGGGCTGGCCTCTGGTGCTGCTGAAAGTGCTGCTGAATGTGGGGCCTCTTGGCCGGGCCTCCGCTGCTGCTGGCTGCAACTGGGTCTCTCCCCCTCTTGAGCTTCAGCTCAAGATCGTCCTCCGCTGCTAAGGCATCCACCAGAATCTCCTCGTAGGTGGTGCCTCGGGCGTGCTTGGTGTAGGACTTCACTTCCTTTGCCAGCCCCTTCCGGAATCTCCGGGCCTTTGTCGCCTCCGAAAGGTCCTCAACAAATCTGCCCAGACGGCAGAACTCTCCTGCATACTCCTCAACTGTGGAGCTACCCTGCACTAGGGCCTCGAACTGTGACTCTAATGCGCTCAGAGCCGCCTCCGAGAAAAACTTCCCCTTGAACAGCCTCTTCAAGTCTGCCCATGACTGCCCTGCTGTACCGACCCTCGGGTCTGTCATATACCATGTGCGGGCCAGATCCTGCATCATACTGGCCGTCGCCTGGATCTGCAACCTCGCAAGAATCTCCGCCAGCTGGAAGATCTCCTCTATGTGCTCTATCCACTCGTCTGCATACAGGATGCCCTCCGTGCCCTTGAAGTCACGGGGGTTCATCTTATGGAAATCCTGGATGGTCTTCTCTCGCGGCTGGCCCGCTGGACGGGCTGCGGCCGTCGTCATGGCTAAGTCGATGCCTCGGCTGAACTCTGTAGTCTGCCTCTCCTGCTGGGCCTGCTGGGCCTGCAGGAACTGCTGAAAATAAGCGAACATCTGGGCCGCGTCAACTGATCCTGTAGGCGGTGGCTGCTGAACCGCCTCTGGGATCACTGGGCTCTGCTGCTGCCTCCTGACCGGTGGAGGTGCTCCTCCAAATATAGCAGATACTCCCACTCCTGCTGCCGGAACTGAAGGCCCGGCACCAAGAGCTAACTTCCTGGGAGGAGAGGGAGAAGACCTCTCTGCAGCATCCCCTGATCCATGGCGATGTGATCGCGTATCAACCATCCTGGAGACACAAATCAAATAAGAAACAATTGCTGAGAATGAGTCGAAATATCAAAGGAGGACAGTTTAAATTTCAAAGGAAGACAAATAGCAGCAAATTAGATATATGGAATCTGAATAGAAGTTTTCCTAATGTGATTGAGTACCTTCAAATGTTCTAATCTAACTGCAGGCTGTAGTGATACTCTAATTCGAATACCACTACACTTCTAATCTAGACCTGCATGGGCCACCACTAAAAACGTGTCACGACCCGCACCCTAGAGTAAGGGCACGAGACGTGAATACGCCCAGCCTACGCCGCAGTGTCGGCGGTAGAATGCTGTCCTAGGTCTAACAGTATAATGATAACAGTTTATACTTCCCGAACGGGAGTGTCATAGCAGTTTATAACTCAATCATAACTACGGAAGATGAAGCACGATAATGATATAATGATATAAAGAGAATTCAAAACCACAGAATACAAGTAGAGATAGAATACTAAGTGTCTAAGATAAACTCCACAAACATCCAGAGATAATACAATCATCCCAGCTACAGAGTACTAAAGAATATGTACAATCATCCAGGCTAAATAACTAGCTAGACTAAAAGTGAAATGTCAATATCTAGGGGCTCCTGCTCTAAGCCCTGGTCGCAGCTATCCTCTACGGCTGTCCCGTAGTAAGTATCTACGTCGGCCTCATCCTCAGCCTCTGTAAACAGTCAACGATGCCCCATCAGGACTGAACGAGCACATTTACATCTCAACAGTTCATAGCAGGTTAGAAAATATAAACATGCAGTAGAGTAAGATACATGAAACTGAAAGAAATGTACAGACTGTAAAGAGATAGCTGTAATGGAAATATATATATACACTGTAAATAGAGAACTACTAGTGGCTAGTGAGTCAGAGTATAAGATAGACATGTGAATGGCATAGGAGATTCTGATGCTACACTATGGAATGATTCTGATGCTACACTACTTGGATATTATTCACATGTCCACTTCTACTCCCCCGTACCCCCAATCAATACACAAAGATCCATCCAGGTTATGTTATATGATTTCCATGCATAGGCCCCCGAAGGGTGATACATAGTAGTCCCAATAAATGGGGATTCTGGGGGTTACCCAACAGTGTAAGATTCTGGAGGTTACCCAACAGTATAAGATTCTGGGAAGACTTTGTGAGCATAAGAGTATATGTTGTAACACCCTGTTTTCTAAAAATAGGGTATTTTTGAAAATTTATTATTTTTATTATTAAATAATGGAGTTTTAGTCATGGTATAATTTTTGGTGATTTTTAGATTGATTAAAACTATTTTTAAGTCATGACTTATGACTTTGTGATTTTGACTAGTGTAACCATAGTGAAACCCTAGAGTTTACATAACCTAGAGAATAACCATGACCATGTGAGCTTAGCCATGTGATTAGGATGTCAAATTATCCCTTTTTGATCAAAAGGGTATTTTGGTAATTTATTGAAATTATATTTGATTTATGTATTTTAATATTGTTGTTTAGTGTCATGTTAGTTACTAACCTAGTTTAGCCCTAATCTAGGTGTTAGTCATGACCTAGAGACTAAGTTAGAGAGGTTTAACTAAAGTAATGTTTAGCCTAGAATATCTAGATATTTCAAAATTAGATATTTTAGATAGATTTTTTTTACATAAAGTGTCATAGTTTGATTCCTAGCCAATAGGATGCTTTGAAACTTGTTGGAGAGCCCACAACCACCCATCCTAACCCTAAACATCTAACCATGGCAGCCATGAACCCCCCTCCTATATAATCACTACCCCTTCACAAAAACACCCATTTTCATTACATTGAAAAAAACCCATTTTTCCCTCAACTTCACATAGCCATAACTTCACCATTTCTCTACCAAATTGAGCCCCGTTTGTTGCGTTGGAACCCCCTACACTTGAGGATGCTAAGGGATTATAGTTAGCAAGGTTGCACAAGGATTTGGACACCCCAAAGTGAAGAGGAAAACCCCCTTGAAGTGGTTTACATTGATTTTTGGCCAAATAGGTAAAGTGTTCTAAACCCTACTAAAATAGTGATTTATCTTCATGGTTGCATGCATTAGGATACCATGGTTATGTAGGTCAAGTTTGGTAGGATTTTGATATGGTTTGGTGTCCGTATCGGACACGTATCTATGTAATTATATAGGTGTTTGGTGAAATGCCACATAGGATTAAATGGTAGTGTTTTTCAAAACAAAATATATATTTGGGTAGCCCTAGATCCCTAGGACACATTTCCCAAGGACTGAGCACAAAATAGGACACGGTTCGTGTCCAAATCGGACACGAACTCACAGCTAAACACTCACTGTCAACACTGTGTACACTGTGTACACGAAGGTGTTTGACACCTTGTTTCGTGTCCACACATGTTGTGGACACGATACAGTGACACGAACACGAACCTAGACCCTAGGCCTACACCCTGACACGAGCACGTGGCACTACGTGCCACGTGTGAGGCACACGAGGCCTCGGCATCGCTGTACGACACGTACACGAGCCCAGTATGCCTCCCCTGCTACTCGGGGCTCCTAGCGGACACGACACGCGACGTGGACACGTGCCCTTTGGCACAGAGCTTGGGGACACGACTGACATCGTGTTCCCCAAGTTTCATGTCACCTGGATACGTATCGGACACGAAATCCACATCGCACTGGTTTTACACTATCACGAACACGAGTTTCAGACCCTTCTGATACGGGTTCACAACTCTGACACGGACACACTTGGACACGAATCAGGTTAGTGGACACCTAGTAGACCCCTAGGCGAACCTTCCCCCATGAGCACGAGACACGACGTGTCTTGTGTCGTGTACACGAGACACGTAAAGTTCAGCCTAAACCAAGCCCTAGAATTTACCCGATTCTGTATTTCTTGTGTCCGACACGCCAAAACGTGTCGTGGTCGTGTCACAGGCACCTAGGACACTAGTGTACACCCTACCCTATCATTACCAACCACTAGGTTGAGACCTTAGCTCAGTTTTGGGTTTCATTTCGAAATTCCCCCTTTCTTTCACTGTTCACTGAGTTACTTTCAGTTTTGGGTTTTCCAGATTTTTGGAAATGAATTTCTAATCGATTTTTAATGTATTTGTATACATGTATTTGTGTATATTAGTATTGTATACGTATGTATATATGTATGTGAGTGTGTGTGTCAAGTTTTAGGGTATTAGGGTGTGTATATATGTATATATATATATATGTATGTATGTATGTATGTATTATGTATGTTTGTATGTGTGTGTGTGTTGTATTTTTAGGGTTCTAACCCTAATCTCTAACCCTAACCCATGACCCTTTAACCGTAATCCTAACCTTTCCCTTCTTCCCTCTCTCATTTCATCTCTCTCTCTCTATCATTTCCTTCTTCCTCTCTCTTATATATATTTTAGATATATATATATATATATATATATATATATATATATATATATATATATATATATATATATATATATATATATATATATATGTGATATATATATATATGTTGTTATGTGTACATATATAGGTATGATATATGTTATATATATATATAGGTTGTATAGAGGATATTATATATATATTTGAGTATATATATATGTATTATATGTATATTGGTTATGATATATATATAGTTATAGGTTATATTGTATTTTTGGTTAGGTTATATATATAGTGGATATATATTAGATATATTGTGTTTATGTAAGGATATATACATAGAGGGTGTATATGTATGTTATATATATTGGGTATTATATATATGGTATATATATATGTATATGGATATATATAAATATGTTATATATATGGGTATATGTATGGTATTAGCTATGATTAGTTATATTTTGCTATATACATATATAGATGGTTATACTTGATACTATATATAGGTGTCTATATATATATGAATATGTCTATATTGTATATAGATAGGGATACCTATATATATGTGTTAGTGCCTAGATACACTAGCCTATGGGACTAAGCTATTAGCCTATGGCCATTAGGGCTAACCCTAATTAACTTATAACCTATGACCTAACAAGTTGACCCTTGTTTGACCAAAGTTGACCAAAGTCAACTATAGGTCAAACCTTGAACTAATTGACCTAGAAATGGTTTAGATGGACTCTAATGACTTAGTGACTAAGGTTTGACTAAACCCTAGGTTATTGACTAGAATTGATTAGAGTTTTGACCTATTATGGAGTAGTTTGTGACTTGAAGTTATATGGGTAGTCCTATATAAAGGAAGATATGTATGGGGTTAAGTAGAATACTTAGAGTTAAATCTTGATTTGAGTTAGAGTATGGATTAGCTTGATTATAGGTTAAATTTGGTATTGTACTATATCTATTATGTGTGGGATACTAGTATGGGAGTTTGGTTATATCTTAGCCTTGTAGTTAGTATCATAGGTATCCTAAGACAGGTTAGCCTATGGTTAGTTAAGTAACCTTATGGAGTTGACTTAAATATTTGACCCTTGACCTAATTACCTTGTTGACTAGTCTAAGTTGACCAGAACCTTGATTAGCCTAAGTTTGACCTAGAATTGACCTAGCTTGACCACATTGACTAGTATTTGACTAGTTTAACCATTGTTGACCAAGTTGACTAGTTTGACTAGAATAAATGACCAGTAGTTGACTTTAACCTACATTAGACTAGTTTATCCTTGTTAGACCTTGTATGACTTAGTTTGACTTTCTGTGACCTAATATGACTTAAGTTGACTTAGTTTGACTATAGAGTTGACCAAGTTTGACTTTGACCTAGATTGGCTTAGAAATCATATAGATTGCATTGTAGATTTCTTTTACCTTCATATTAGACATGTCATAACTGTATTATTCTATTTTAGGACATTGTGACCCTGGTACAGACATCTGATATTACACTACTCTTTTCAGCGTATCAGGCGAGTACATTCTCTGATAGTTTTCTCATTTACTTGTCAATTACTATACTTCAGTTCTAGCTAGCTTTATGTGATTCTCTGTTACAACACGTATGGATATTCTGAGTTCATGTATGCGACACTTACCTTACTTAGCTGGCCTCTATTGCCGGAATCATTGGGATCATTTCGGAATCATTGCCGGAATCATCATGTATTGGCTAAACTCATCTCGATTCTTGTGTCGATTTTGGATTCACTTGCTGGGCGGAGAAATACTTGAGTAAGACATGTAGACCTACCCCAACCCGGAATCTCCAACTGGAAACTACCGGAAGCAAGGCCATCCCACACCCGGCCAGGTGTGTGATGTGCCCGATTACCTACAGCCGTTTACATGTCGACCTCAGTATTTTAAAACACACTGTTAGATCATAGTTGGACTTACCCCGGAATCATTGATCACTGTTGACTTATCTTGTACCGGAATCATCTGGTATTAGATTCATCATGCACTGTACTCTCATTATAACACATTGGACTTATATTGTACTGACTGGACTTATGCATGTTATTCTAGTTCAGCTAGCTTTACTTTACAGTCTTCATTGCCATGATTCTCCTCTTGTTTTAGTTACCTTTCTTCCCTTGTATCTTACAGTTTCTCCATAACATCATTACCTGTATAACTGCTATGTTCATCAATAAAACTGTCTATAACTGCTTTATAGTTCTCTGTCATTTACTTGGGTTTATCTAGAGGAGGTGTGCTCGTTCCATTCCTGACTGGAAACCAACATTTTTCAGATGATAGCCTTGAGGACACTTACCCCACTTACTATGGGCCTGACGAGGGATTAGCTTCTTTTGGCCCCGACACTCAGGAGTGATTCGGGAGATTAGTTAGTAGACTTGTATTAGTTCATTTTGAGCTTGTTTGTATTAAACTGGAGATTATGAGTTTGTATAAAGTTTGTTTGAGAATATTTTCATGTTGTATTTTATTTCAGTTATTTCAGTATTAGTTGTTAATTAGAATTCTGTGTTATCTTATCGTGCTTTAGACTGTGATTGAGTATTATCTTAGCTTTTACTTGTCCTCCATTTGGAGATGATTCTTGGCAAGTACTATATTACTGTGTGAGATTGTAGATAGTAACCTAGAACAGCGTTCTGCGTCGTTTTCACGGCGTAGGCTGGGCGTCGTCACGTACTTGTGCCCAAACAGTGGGTGCGGGTCGTGACATATGTCACAAGTGATCGAAGAACCATGGAAGCATGGTGATACCAATGTAAGTGAAACGCACAGAACATGTAGTATCCGATGCTCCCGATAAGGATAACATCTCAAGTAAGGATCCATATAGTACTAATCCGTGATATGTCATGACAGCATCAAGTAAAGTAATCTAAAGCAGGAAAATAATTCTAACAAGATATAAAATGATCAGAGAATGTACTCGCCTGTCAAATGAATGTCCAAGAGAAGTGTACTGTCCGATGAGTGGTGTCTGGCTCCTATTTAGAACAGCACCGGTCACAATATGTCCAGAATGATAAAATAAGGCTATACAATGCATTCTACATGAATCTAGGTCAATCTAGGCCAAAGTCAACTCTTGGTCAACTCTGGTCAACCCTAGAAGTCAAACTAGGTCAACTAAGGTCAAACTAGGTCCGACGAGTCTAAACTAGGTCAATCTAGCCTATACTAGTCCATACTAGACTATACAAGCCTGTACTAGTCTACCAAGACCTAACTAGCCAGTTTATAGGACCGTAGGCTAAATCACATATTACCTCTAACAACCACATCACCCATGCACTCACAAGTTATCACACATATGTGTACATACACATAGGCTACTATATATCTATACATATATTATATATACCTATGTACATTACATCTACATATGGAATACATACATTATATACATATAGAAAATATGGATACTCTATGTACATAACATTAAGTATACAATACATATACTTACATATGAAGAAACACTCAATTATATATGTACATATATACATTACATGTATATCTATACAATGCATTATATATATAGAGGGATAGAGAGAGAGTGCAAGGTGAGCATGGCAAGGTGGTGTGTTCAAGTGACAGTGTAGTGCTCATGCACTATCAAACACCTAGGCTGTAGGGTTGATATGTGTCCAGTTAGGACACGAAATGGACACCTAATGACACGAAATTCTAGGGTTAGCTAGGGGACACCTAGATCTAGGCTAAAATGTAATAATAACAGCACCTACAATGGAAATTTAGAGAATTACCTATAGGTATCCAAACTCCACAAAAGCTTCAAAGAAGAGTGCTTCTCTTGATCCCCAAACTTCTCCAAATTGTTAATAAGCTGGGAATAAAAGACATAAACAGCAAGAAATCCTAATTTAGAACCTATTGCAATTTACTAGGATTAAAAAGGAGTTAAAATGGATTTGTTATGATTTTCTAAAGAGGGAACAAACATTTCTTCAATTTGGAAATGTTTCTAAAGAGGCTAACCTAATTTGGGAGAGTATTTATAATGGGGGGACTCCCAAGGCTGATATGATGGCTGGCCATACTATTTAGGGTTAGGATTTTGTTAAGTTTTGGGCCTTGGGCCAAGCTACAAGGCTATGGCTAAGTTGATTTATTAAATGGTTTAAACCATAAGTCATGACTTATGGCTTTCTAGTTCCTATTGCTAACTAGAGTCTATGGACCTAACCAAGGGTTAACTTAGGTTACACTAGGGTTACATAGCCTCACCAAGTCCATACTAACTAGGGTTAGCTCCTAGGTTGGTCAACAAAGTCTAAAACTAGTCAAGGTCAAATCTAGTCAACCACCTATCAAATAATTCCAAAATAAATTCTAAAAATTCCCATAAATTCAAATTAATTATATTAAAATCAAATAATCATGAAAATGACAAAATACCCTCAAACTAGAAATGAGGTAGTGACAAAAACTGTATGAAAAATAGAAAATACTATAAAAAAAGGCTTAATTGCACTTTGATACCCTCAACTATTCCCGTTTTTCAACTTAATACCCTAAACTTTTTTACTCAACAACTCGATACCCTCAACTATTTTAGTTTTCCAACTTAATACCCAAAATCCAAGAAATTCCAAAACTACCCTTGGCTTCCTCTCTCTCTCTCTCCCCATGACCCCCCCTCCCACCCTGTCGCGCGCCGAGTGGGCGGGCTCCCGCGAGGTGTGGTGGGCCGAGGACGTGTCCGAGCTGGGGGTCGACCTGTACTAGAGGATCATGCTGGCGGTGAAGTCGACAGGGACGGTCCCGGGACGGATCGTCGGGGAGGCGGTACATACCTACGCGTGCCGGTGGCTGCAGAGCGTGTCGAGGGACGACGGGTACCAGCGCAACGAGACGCTCGGCAAGACCCCATGCTTGGACTCTCTGAGGGACGTCCCCAAGAAGCATAGGCTGCTGCTGGAGAAGCTGGTCAACCTGCTGCCGTCGGAGAAGGGAGCCTCGTCGTGCAGCTTCTTGCTCAGGATTCTCCGTGCCGCGGACGTCCTCAACGCTTCTCAGTCGACCAAGATGGAGCTGGCCAGGTGGGTCGGAGTCCAGCTGGAGGAAGCGACCGTCGCTGACCTCCTCATCCCATCGCTGTCCTTTGCCGACGACACTATGTACGATGTCGACATAGTGTGACCATACTGGAGGAGTTCATTCTCCAACGACAGAGCCACCCGACTAGCCCCCCGAGAGGAAAGCACGGCTACGAGAGGAGGAGGGGGGGTGAGGTGGCCGGAAGCGGGAGGGGGTAGTCGGAGGGGGGGGAGCTGGGGAGTGGTTTGAGTGGGGGAGGGACGGGGGCATTATTGCCCCAAAAAAATTCAGGGTATCAAGTTGAAAAAAAAATTCAGATATCAAGTTGAAAAACGGAGATAGTTGAGGGTATCAAAGTACAATTAAACAAAAAAAAAAAAAAATGGCCCACCCCAAGGGCCCACCCACACGGACTACCTGGATCCTAATATTTAATCCGAACTGTAGGTCCATCTCGTCATTCTATTCTCTCTCTCTTTCTTCCCAAAAGATTAATATTTCCATTTCAATAGGTAATGACCCACAATTCTTGAACCCTAATTTTGGGGGAGGAGGTCGGGGGAGGAGAGGGAGGGGTGGCGGAGGGCGGTCCGCGGAGCAGGACACGCAATTGGCGGTCCAGCCGGGAGGGGGGGGAGGGGGCGGGCGGGCAGGGGGAGGTGGCTCCGGCCTGTCCGTCCGGCGGCGGGCTCGCCGGAGCCGGAGGAGGAGAGGGGAGGGGGGGAGGTACGAGCCACCAGCGGGAGCAGGAGGGGGGTGGGAGAGGGAGGGGGTGGGCGGGGGGAGGTGGCTCCGGCCTGTCCGGCCGGCGGCGGGATCGCCGGAGCCGGAGTAGGAGAGGGGAGGGGGAGAGGTACGAGCCACCAGCGGTGGCTGGGGCAGCGAGCAGGAGAGGGGGGGGGGGGGAGGGGGGAGGTGGCTCCGGCCGGCGGCCGGATCAAGTGGGGGGGAAGGTTCTTTCGTCCGGCCGGTGGCGGGCGTGCCGGAGCCGGCGGAAGGGCCGTGTGTCGTGTGCGCGCATAAGCGTGCTGTGCCCTTACAAATCTTGAAGACTAACTTCGGGGGAGGAGGGAGGAGGGGGGGGTGGGTGGGGAGGTGGCTCCGGCCGCCCGCGTGTGCGCGCATAAGCGTGCTGTGCCCGCCCCGCCGCTGTGGCGGTGCTTCTTCACATTCATTATATGAATTGATCTTTCTTTTTTATTTTCTTGCTTTTTTTTGGATTGAAGCAAGATTTGATTTTATTTCTTTTGCAGGTTGGGGAGATGCCTCGTTGCGCTAGGTGTGCCGAGGCTAAACGAAAGTGCAGGGATGACTGTGTGCTGAAACCATATTTTCCAGAAGATAATCCCAAACGTTTCAAGGACGTGAAAACGGTATACGGGATCAAGATTGTGGAAGACATGCTGAACAATAACCCTATAGAGGTTCGACAGCAACTCGCTGATTCTATATCAGCTGATGCAAAAATGCGGGTAGAAAACCCTATTGGAGGGTGTTACAGTGTATTATGCGAACGAGAGAGGGAAATTCAACTGCTGAAGGAGACCATAGTGGCTTTGGAGAATGAAAGAAACCAGACCGGCCCCGCCTCCGGCGCGTCATCTGAGCAGCAGGTGCATCCGCCTTCTCAGCCGGTGCAGATGCCGGTGCAGACGCCGGTGCCGGCTCAGCCGGTGCAGATGCCGGTGCAGACGCCGCCTGGGGTGTCTGGAGCGACGCCGCCTGGGGTGTCTGGAGCGACGCCACCTGGGGTGTCTGGAGCGACGCCGCCTGGGGTGTCTGGAGCGACGCCGCCTGGGGTGTCTGGAGCGAATATTTTGGTAGTTCTGGATGCCTGGATGAGGGAAGGAATTAAGCAGCTGCGGAGTCTGGGAGATGTTACAAACGCTATGCCACCACCGCTGATTTCGAGTCTCGGAGATGTCACAAATGGTGACGAGTTGCTGCGTCCTATGCCACTACCGCTGATTTCGAATAACGAGCAGCAGCGGTCGGAGTCGCTGCGTCCTCTGCCACCAACGCAGATTCCGAACCACGAGCAGGATGACAGCAGGAGTGTTGACGGGCAGCTGCCACCACTGAACCACGAGGAGCTGCGGTCGGATGGGAGCGGGACTAGTCCTGGTGACGGGTCACCGCTTCCGCTGAACTATGACAGCGGGAGTGTTGACGGGCAGCTGCCACCACTGAACCACGAGCATCTGCGGTCGGATGGGAGCGGGACTAGTCCTGGTGACGGGCACGGGCTTCCGCTGAACCACGAGTAGCAGCGGTGGTCGGATGGAGCGGGAATTCTTGGACTGAGAGCTGACTAGTATCCATTAATAGTTTCCCAATTTGATTACAGAGTTACCTCATTAGTATGAGATTGTATACTTAGTTTTCTACAGAGTTACTGAGTTTCTCAATGTGATTACGCTCATTAGTATGAGATTGTATACTTAGTTTTCTTCTACAGAGTTACTGAGTTTCTCAATGTGATTACGCTCATTAGTATGAGATTGTATACTTAGTTTTCTTCTACAGAGTTACTGAGGAGAAGGACTAATAGAGCTATGAATATTCAGTTGCTGATCTGCATTGATTTATCTACCTACTTTCTGCATTATATTAATGTAACTAATTCCGTGTAAGCCGGAATAGTCTGTGCCCTGCTGTTGTGATCTTAGTATATGAAGCTGAGCTTTAGAAGCTTTGTATTGTTTCTCTCAAGCTGTGAGTGGGGCTTCGAAAAAAAAAATGGTGGAGGCATGGAAGAAAAGCTAGTAGGGGCTAAGGATGTTCTAAGGCATGGAAGAAAAGCTAGTAGGGGCTAAGTATTTGATTTTCTGCAGTATCTTGACGACTCTAGTTCTAAGAAGGAGGCATACTCCATGGTGTTGGTCGACAAGGGATGCGGAAGGGCGTTGCATCGGTGAGGGACGACAACGCCCGGTGAAGTTCAAGTCACGACGATGATGTTACAATTAACATTGCATGGATGCCAACGTAGAAGGCATTTTCACTTGATTCATTCGATCCCTTGGGGGTGGCGAATTAGTTGAGATAACATCAACGAGATTAACGGACCACCTTGACGAGTGATGAAGATCAAAGACTCCATAAGGGTTCAAGGTTTGATTTTTACGGTGGGATCCATCAAATATTGAAGTAATGAGCCAAAAGTTCACTTGGATGTCAATTTGGTCTTCTCGTCTTCTCTCCAACGATTGACCTTTGGAAAGGGGGTCTCGTCGATGATAAATGGTACTTCAAAGTGTGTCATCTGTTCACTCCACGACTTTGATAACTTCTACTTGCAGGAAGATAGTGTCTTGTTGGCAATTTTCAATCTTCATGGAGTTTGAATGCTTGTTTTTATCTTTTCCGCACGTTATCCTACTTTTAATGTTGCATCATTAATTATCTTTAAGGAAACACGTGGATATCAATTCCCACCATTTGTCTCATGAAAGAGGTCGAGGAAGAGGTTTGTCGATGTGTATATTTTATCAACAAAGAGCGTTGCAGACTGTTGAATGGATACAACATGAATGGACAGTGACATAGACACGCCACCTATTTTGGTGTGTGTCCTAATGTAATTTGGAGTTTCTATGACGTGTCTTACAGACACGACCCGACACTGATTGTGGAGTGTCCGTGCTTCCTAAATGGTAGTGATTCATGCCTTCACACCAGATAAATTAATGATGTACTTGTTAGCTACTGCTCACTTTTGAGCAAAAGCTCAAGTTTTCCTAGCTTTTGTCCCACATCGGCTAGTGGGATTCCCTCCACTTTGCATATATCACTTCTTCTCCTTTTGCTTCATTAAAAGATTTGTGTGGGAGAATATATGCATAAAAAACTGGAAAATAAAACTGGAAAATATATCACTTCTTCTCCTTTTTCTCCTTTTTCTTCAGCGAAAGCTATTAGTTAAATATATGCATAAAAAACTGGAAAATAGAACTTGCCTTGGTCTTTTGGCCAAATCTAAAAGCTCCCATTACTTCCTCCTTTGAAACCAGAAGAGAAGAGGAATGAGGGCAAACGGTATCTCAACAAATTGAAGCACATTAGCCACTCATTCAAGACATCTAATGACGCATCAGAAGTGCAGGGGCGGATCCAGCATAGGGGTGGGGTGGGCTCCAGCCCACCCCAAAAAAAAAAATTTAACTCTTTTTTTCCTTGGATTTCTTCATTTTTGATATTTTTTTTTATATATGTTAGCCACCTCTAGCCCACCCGACCCCCTTGTAGCCCACCCAAGTTTCAGTTTCTGGATCCGCCCCTGGAAGTGTCAAAGAACAGAGCAACAATTATAGTTGGAAGAATGGCGCAGCTTCTGGTGATTAATGCCCTGACCCATTTCTTCAAACGAAGATTGAGAAATCCTCCCATGATAAATTGCCCAGCATAGGTGCCTGTAATTGTGCTGCTCTGTCCTGCTGCTAATAACCCTATTCCCCATATATATATAGAATAGAAAATGTCCCTCCCCCATACATACTTCTCTTCTAAAAACTGCCCAGCATTCTGTAGACCAATACTGTCAGCTTGTTTGGTACCATAAAACCCCCTTTGCAAAAACTGTCGTTACAAACAAATTTATTAAGAAAGAGACAGTAAGGGCAATAGTTGACTCTATGGAGTAGTTATTTAGTGCCTCTAGAACACGACTTTTCTTATTAATGTCAATTTCTCTTGATTGTACAAGAGCTGAATGTAGAAAAACATTATGGGGCATAATGACACCACCTACGACCCCCACAGCCTTCCTGATGGTTTTGGAGCTTAGTTTTGGAACCAAAAGACCTGTAACAATCAATCAGAGAGTATGTTACTGATGTAAACATCTAAAGAGAAGCAGAGCATTTCAAGCAAAAAGATCAAAATTTGTTGAAAGGAAAGGCAATCACCTATTAGAAGATCTTTGCCACTTGGCTTGGTTTCACCAAACATCCATGCAAAAGATATAGCCATCATTGAAATGAGAACTGCAAAAACAGCTTCTAATTTTCTTACCCCGTAGTTCTCTAGGAACAAGAAAACGAAGCTACCAAAATGAAAATAGGTATAAGTAGCTAATATGTAACCACAACACGTAGATAAAGGAAATACAACCAAGAATATCGCTAACATGTAACCGCAACATGTAGATAAAGGAATACAACTAAGGCTATCTTATTGATTAATTAAATTAAAAGCCTAAACAATTACACGATTCCACTTGTCACACTATCCCACCGGCACAAATAAAAAAAAGTTCTACAACAAAGAAACTTTAATAAACTTTAATAAAGTGTCATATAATAGTCACAACATATATGAAAATAAAATAAGTAATTCAAGACTAACTTAGATTAAACCTCATACAAAAGAGGATCTAATACCTCCAGCGTTCCTATAGAACCCAAAAAAAAGTAGGGGTGCAACTTGGGCGGGTTGGGTCGGGCTTGAGGTGAACCCGAACCCAACCCGATGAATCATAAGTCTAATCCGAGCCCAAGCCCGGCCCGACCTCGGGTTCAACATATGAAGCCCAAGACCAAGCCCAGAGGATCGAGTTTGGCTAGGGTTGAACTCGGATTTTGTCGGGTCCATCGGGTTTATCGGACTATAATATAATATTTGAAATAATTTAAAACAAAAGTAATCTTAAACACATAATCAAATAGCAATCAAGTCTTGATCATTACAAAATATAAATTGAAATATGATTTAGGATAAGGAGTTGAAGTGTTTGGGTGGAGAAATTTAGGATTTAAACTTTTTATTTAAGAAGTATGAAACTATATATATATATATATATATATATATATATATATATATATATATATATATATATATATATACAGTGACGGAGCCAGGACTCGTGTTAGACAGGGGCCGGACACCAAAACAAAAAATAACGTCATAAAAGTTTATTTATCAAAAAGCGAAAAATAAATATTTATAGTGAACTACAAAAATAATTTAAAAAAGTAGAAAGAAAAAGTTATATTGAAGGTAACTAAGGCTATCTCCAATGGAGATTTCTAAAATTGAGTTTCTATCCTACTTGACATTGAATAATAAGGAAAATTTTATCCTATTAGATAGAGTTTTCACATAAAAATTGCACCAAAAAAATATATTCTCTAATTTTTCTCAAATTTTATCTTACGTTGGACACTGCCTAATATTAAGATAGGAGAATAATAAATGGATAATTTTATGATTTAGTTTGAAAGTGGGATCAATGCATAATTTCTATAAGAGTTTAGTAGAAACTCTCATAAAAAAAATCATCCTATATCAGCGTCACGTAGGATAAAAATTTGAATAGAAACCATTGGAAGAATTTTTCCTAGAAACCGCTTCTACCATAGAGACAGGGACATAGAAACCCCATTGAAGATGATCTAACTAACTTCACACCAAACTCATGCCACATCTAAATTTTTTTTATGAGTCAATGGCCAAATTGGATGAGGTATATGAAGAGTTGAATGTGCCTAAAACAATGGCTTAGCCCACATGACCACATCTTAGATTGATGATGTTTTATTCAATATATTTTTTTAGTCTTCTTATCAAATTTTAGGTAGTCAAAAAAGAAAAAAAGAAAAAAAAATTCCAAGGGGGGGGGGGGGGGGGGGGGGGGGGGGGGGGGGGGGGGGCATGGCCCCCTTTGGCCTCAAGCTAGTTTATATATATATATATATATATATATATATATATATATATATATATATATATATATATATATATGGGAGTGGATCAAAAGCCCTCCTTAGAAAACCCCCTAAAAACCCCCCTCACTCTCAATGTTAATATTAATGTTAATATTATTGTTAATATTAATGTTAATGTTAATATTAATGTTAATATTAATGTTAATGTTAATATTAATTTTTATTTTTATTTTTATATTAATGTTTAATGTTAATGTTAATGTTAATATTAATATTAATGTTAATGTTAATGTTAATTTTAATGTTAAGTTTAATGTTAATTTTAGTATTTAATGTTAATATTAACATTAATATTAACATTAACATTAATATTAACATTAATATTAACATTGAGAGTGAGGGAGGTTTTTAGGGGGTTTTCTAAGGGGGGCTTTTGATCCGCTTCATATATATATATATATATATATATATATATATATATATATATATATATATATATATATATATATATATATATATGAGTCGGGTTTCGGGTTCTTCGGGTAATCCGACACATGAATCAGAGCCAACCCAATTTTTGATCGGGTTCAAATATCTTAACCCAAATCCGAGCCCGAACTTGAGTATATTCAATCCTAATCCAACCCGGATTTACCCGATCGGACTCGGGTTTAGCCCGCCCGAGTTGCACCCCTAAAAAAAAGGTAATAGCGTTTTCTTTCTTCTCCTCTCTTCTTCCTTTTTTTTTTTGTTTTTTTTGTTTTTTTTTTTGTTTTTTGAGAATAAAGGCTGATCTTATTGTCCCCCTGGTTCTCTAACCGGGGACCTCACCTTACCCAACCAAAGGTCTCAACCATTGGGTCGTCCAGTCATTCAAAAGAGAATAGTTTTCATTTCACTATACAGAATAAAGGACTAGAGTATGTGATGCTTATTTCTTTCAAATACTCCAACTGTTATTTCCGGGGCTTGACCAAAGATGAAAACAGATGCAATCGAGATCTGAGAGTCACACAAAAACTTTGCAGTGATCAAACTCAAGATCTACGATGATACAACAAACCAAATAGCCAGATTACAATATGAAGGAGGGAAATAGAGAAGAGAATATCTCTCGTTCTTCCTTGCAAACGTGTTGCAATTGGGACAAAACGAGTTACAATAATCTAGAGAAAGATGAGATGAAGAAAAGTTGATGGGGGTGTCAAAACACCGTTGCTCAAAGGAAGATTTGCCCCACAACAGCATCTTCCTCTCTGACTTATAAAATTCGTTCCTCTCACAAAGGAGGCCAGAAGAGAGTATATATAGAGAGAGGGTGGAAACCCTAGCCGCCTCTTCAGTTATGGAAAGATTGAATCAAATTCCACAAAGATAGTAACAAATTAATTCAAATCCCATAAAGATGGCAATTAAATTAATTCAAATCCCACAAAGATGACAATTAATTAATTCAAATCCCACAAAGATGGCAATTAAATTAATAAGTGCAAAGTGCGCCAACAAAACGTCACATTACGCCTGAGTAAAATCACCCACATGGTTCCCTCCTTAGGGTCACCACCCCATGTGCATCTTTAACAACACAACCAAGTATATATGTTGAAATAACCCATGGTGCATTTCCGATGTGGGACTAAACTTTTACAAGGCATGTTGAGAGCAAGCTCTCTCCATGTAAAGAAAGCACCAACAAAAGCACCAACACCAACTCCCGAGTTAGGAACAAGAGTTAGCCAGTGATGACGGCTCAAAAGAGAGCATCTCCTCTAACATCCCTGAGAAGGTAAGTTATTTTTTTTCTTTCAAACTTTATCTACCATAGCAGGCAGGGAGGTCAACACCTTACTCCTATCAGATTGAACTAATAAAAGCTAATTTCTTGGAAAAGAAAATTACTTCAAATAAACAATAGAGCTTCGACCGAGTTTCAATAGATAAGCAGAACAAGTCACCCAAACCTTAAAAAGCTAACTCAAACTTCCAACAAACTAAAGCTTATTTCTGACCATACACATTAAAAACACATTATCATATACTCTCACAAGAAGACAACCACAATTAAGCTAGCTAACCAAGCTCAAATTTTGAAAAAAGAAACAGAATTTCAGAAGGCACATATACTCCTAGGATATCTCCGCTAATCTCACAAATTTCCCTAAGAACTGGCGGTTGCGGTTGCATGCAACTGTTCGCGACAATAAAGATATTTCAACTTTGCAACAACTGTACA